>JAZDUA010000679.1:0-707116 GCA_038098605.1 Gryllus longicercus | reverse complement strand
CTGCTCCCTTGCTATTCCTGAAGTGTCACGTAGCTTAACTTTTGCCAGCCTTTTTGTCCGTCCGTCCGTCCGTGAGTCCGTCCGTGAGTGCGTCCGTGAGTCCGTCCGTGAATCGTCCGTGAGTCCGTCCGTGAGTCCGTCCGTGAGTCCGTCCGTTAGTCCGTCCGTGAGTCCGTCCGTGAGTCCGTCCGTGAGTCCGTCCGTGAGTCCGTCCGTTAGTCCGTCCGTGAGTCCGTCCGTTAGTCCGTCCGTGAGGTCCGTCCGTGAGTCCGTCCGTGAGTCCGTCCGTGAGTCCGTCCGTGAGTCCGTCCGTGAGTCCGTCCGTGAGTCCGTCCGTGAGTCCGTCCGTGAGTCCGTCCGTGAGTCCGTCCGTGAGTCCCGTCCGTGAGTCCGTCCGTGAGTCCGTCCGTGAGTCCGTCCGTGAGTCCATCCGTGAGTCCGTCCGTGGGTCCGTCCGTGGGTCCGTCCGTGGGTCCGTCCGTGTTTCTGTCCGTCCGTCCGTCCATCTGTCCGTCCGTCGGTCTGTCTGTCTGTCTGTCCATCCACTCTGGTCCACTGAGAGACTAAAAAATTCCTGTGATCCACAATATTCCTGCTGGAAAATAAACTTGAGATATTCCCAGTCTTGGCGCAAACATTGTATCTTGTGTTCTTTCTGATGGCCTTGCTCAATTCGAAATTAGATCTGACATTTACTTTTTTGCAGTAAGGGAGACCGGGGCTAGTTGGTGCAAGGGGGTGGTTGGGCACACGGGTTCCTACATCGGCTTGGTAGCCCTAGTTTCGTGTCATATGCCCTTCATGAATTAACGAACTTCCGACAGAAGTCTCACAATCTGTATGGTCGACAAAATTATGGTGGAAACGTGATCACAAATGTATTTCAGAGCTTGGAGAGTAATTTTTTCCTATTTCATTTATTATCTTACAGTATTATCTTCGTAAATTTTAATTCATTCTTTTTTTTAAATTGAGACCTTCAACCAAGCTCTTGATTTTTGTGTAACACTTGTTTTCTGTTTTTCAACTCCCTCCCCAATCTGACAATTATCTGCACTAAATAAAACTATTTGTCTGGTATTTTTTATTTACAACTAATGTAAAAGCACCAGAAGAGGACACAGTTAAGAATATTGTCCTAGTTTTTTCAAAATCCTTGTGATTGCGTGTTAAATCCGTTATTCGTTATATAAACTCAATGCACAATTATCATACGTAAGTATATTTGAGTAGATCTTTTGCCCATGTTTGATCAATTTGATATTTTTAATTTTTTGTTAATGGTATTTTCAAACCCCGATTTTGATCCAGTAGTTGCCACTTGAACATTGCAACCTTTTGACAAAGGGAGGCACGATTGCGCGATCTTTACTCCACTGTTAACGGTAATGCTCTGTCTTTAGCCACAATCTATCGAAGGAATCCATGGTCACTTGAATTACACTCACACACAATAAAATTTGCGAAATATCTCAATGTACAGACAGCGCAACATATCTGAAAAATACAATGCAAATACAAATGCATTTTCCCTTTCTTGACCTTCTAATATCAAATCCGGTTCTAAAAGCACTCCACAACTCTCATATTTCAATTTCAGATGATATACAGAGCTGGTATTTCAACTTTTTCAAAACGTGTCTGTTTTCACCTGGAGGATTAGCTTCTCGACCCACGTGGCAACGACAGGCAACAACAACTCAACTGACTCGAGAATATGGAAGAGATAGCAACTCGCTGCACCGGGATCGATTTTTTCGCCTTATGCGCGCGGGTGGTTCGGGCGAGCCCTCTCAGCCTGCACTCCCGCGTTGCGAGGTCTCCCCAATGCCCCTCACATAAAATATCTACATTCGAAGTTAATCCTTCTAGAAATGTTCTTATGTCATGATTCTATGTCTAAAATTATGTCATGAATATTAGAAAAACTTGCATAAAACATCACGTTTTCTGTTGCACTTGGTATATCGCCGTAACGAAATTATATAATGGCCGCCTCTTAAAATATGTAGATTCTTTCAACGATTCTTTTATATCCTTAGCGACTGAGTAAGAAGTTAGTAAAAACAGCTCAAAATATGTACCCGATGGGGCAGTTCCTGCCATCAGCAAATGCCACTGCAATGCCTCTGACTGGAAGGTCTTAGGATTCGAATCCGGTGGGGGTGGATTTTCGTTACTAGCTAGATAGCTAGGTCGAATTCAAACGCTGTCAGAAGGAGAATTCTAGCAACTGACTTCTCTGATCGGTAGTTTTCCCTCGGTTTCTCCGATCAATACTAAGTGAATGCCAGGGCAGTTCCCTAACAAACGGGTCACGGACCACGCGCGATCTTTCCTTCCTTATCCGCGTCCTTCCTGCACCCTTACACACATCACATGCACCGCACTAATAAATATGCCAGACGGGACTAATAAACATGCACACAGCATGCAGACGATGTTCCGCTGACGGAGACCCCGCTAGCCGACGTGTTGACGGACACCCGGCGAGCCAACGTATAGATCGGCGTCGGATATGACTTTCCAGCAGGGGGAGAAACACCAACTCCCGGCGTATAACACGCACTACACATACGGGTCTTATGACATTGCAATTGATACGCCATGGAATATCAATCAAAATGGAAAATTTCGAAGTACGACCAGCTAATGTAGTATTCACTGTTTGGTAGCTTCGTATCTCGTTAAGAAAGTGAAATACGCTGCATACGTTGATTGAGAATCATGTTGTAACAAAAAGTGAAATGAATCTTCTTCTGCAGACGAAATAACCTGAAACATTTAACCACATCCTCGATTTTCTTCAGTAAGTTCCACGTCTCTTGAACGGTATTTGGGGCGAGTGATTTGTAATACAAAACACGATTGCATAATATTATTTCCAATGTTGGGTTCGAAACGTAATTTCAACGTGAGATCGTCCCCAGCACAGAAATGAAACGGACCGTGTGCATTGAATCTAAAACGGTGAAGATTCCTGCCACCTGCTTGCCATGTTACAGGTTTAGGACCTGTCCGTGGTTCCTGACGTAGTATATAATTAACTTCACCTCATTTACCGGTAAAAATCACTTATGACGTCAATGGTCTAGAATCGAGGTTCAAATGTAGATCAATTGCATTCTGTCTGAGAATGCGGAAATCAATAATTGCGAATGAGAATTAAAATATAAAGAGAAACACACTCGTTTTTAGGATATGAGTAATTTTTTAAAAGTATAACCTTCTTAAGTCACCATTTGAGTCACCATTTCTTTCGAGTGATATACATATACTATATCAAAGAGTAGAAAGATCTTTCACATCTATGAAATTGAGCTATGTAATCTATACAATGAGTCCTGTCCAAACCAAGTGGCATTTGCGGAGGCCAAAGTGCGTTTGCGATAGGTTTTCTGGGAGTTCTTTGGACTCCCCTGCCACTCATTCTACCATTGTTTCATCGTTCATATCATACCTTCATAATGACCAACTAATCAAAATATTTCGTCCATTCCTTGTGTGGTAATAATGATTAGACACGGGCATGAAAATAAATAATTTAAATAAATAATAGAAAATTGACGTGGTTCAAATTAATTTAAAGCGCTTGGAGGAACTCAAAATTACACCAGCAGATGTTACTGAGCGGTTTTCAATAAAGACCAAACATAAGAAATTCACAGGGTTTTAGGACAAACCAAAAAAGAAGACAAGGACCATTTGGACTGAGGAGAGGAAAGAGAAACATCAGGCCGGAATTAAATAGATATGGAAGAAAAAAAGAATGAACAAAACGGCAGAAAGTTGAAATAAACGTAGTCCATAGTGGGACTACGTTTCGAAGGAAAAACATAAAAAATAGCCGTTTGTTAAGGGCCATCGACAGAATTGAAAAGTGCAGTTTCTAATTGGAAGGAGCAGTTTCTACATGAATATCTCCACGTGCATACACGTCGAGACGTGTGTAAATATCTTACCAGAAAAAATTAAACGCTAAATTAAGAAAAACACTATTTCGTTCAGCAAGGAAACGCGTGGCGGAAATGACGTGAGGATATGACGAAGAGTGGGCCGCATAACGGAGACCAGAGTCCCGCCTGCGCTTTCGATTGCCCCACAAGCAGTCGCAAGTCGTCGTCGGGGGCGCTGGCGCTGGCGTTGGCGTTGGCGCAGGTGGGCCCGGAGAGGGCGTCTCAGGCCGGATCTACGCAACGCGAACGCCGCCAGGCGTCTGCGGCGGCGGCAGCGGCGGCGGCGACGGCTGGCGCAGCGACCGTAGGCCAAGGGAGGCGGGCCGGATTCGGGACAAAGGCAAAGCTGGTTTGTTCGCTCGCGCACCGGCTCCGCCTGCTGGCGTCCGACCGGCGGGCCGGTCCGCTCAGATCTGCGGCGCGTCGCGTCGCCCGCCCCTCCCCGCCCCACCCAGCCCAGCCCCGCCCCGCCCCGCCCCGTCCCACCCGACTTCGCCGACGCCGTTCCGTCGCTCGTCGTCAGGCAGGCAGGCCGGCCTCCGCGCCAGCCGCTTTCGTCAGCGATATCGCTCTCGCCACCTTCAGCGTCCCCGGCCGGCCACCCGCTCGCCCTCGGCAACGTCAACGGCAGAGCCGCCGTAGCTGCAGCCGTCTCTACCGTCGGTCCGCCGTCATCGTCGCGCCGCTCAGCGGGGGCCCGGGTCGCACGGCGCGTCTCGGCCAGGCGGCGCATCGGCGGCGGCGGCGGCGGCGGAGTTGCAACGACGAGGCGCGGAGCGTTTCCCCCGCTGCCCGTCTCGCGCGTCCGCCGCCGCCGCCGCCGCCAGTCCCCAGCGCCCCTCCTCTCTCCGCTTCTCCGCCCGCTTCGCCGCGTTCTCTCCGTCTGTTTCTTGCCGTCGCCGTCCCTCTCGGCCGGGCTGTCTCTGTCTGGCGCTGTTCCGCGCACACGCGCGCGCGCGCGGACACGTAACATGGGCGGACCCGAGAGGCGAGCGAACGTTCCCCCCGCCGCCGCCGCCGCCACCAACGCCAACGCCAACCGCCCGGCCTGTCGGCCGCCCGCCGCCCGCTCGCTCCCCCGCCCCTCCCGTTTGCTGGTCGATGCGGCGCGGCGCGGCGCGGCGCGGAGCGGAGCGGCGTCGCAGGCCTTGGGAACGGAGGCGGCCAGCCGCATTTTCTACAACGGGAGGCACGGCCGAGGCGGCACGGCAGCGCGAAGTAGCGGCGGCGGCGGTGGCGGCAGCACGGAGCGAAAGAACGAACGAGAGGCGAGCCAGCCCGGCTGCGGCGGCCCGCCCCGAACGAGCGGGGCGCCACAGGCTGACAGCGGCTTCGCTTCGGCCTCCTTCGAGGTGCACAGATCGCCGCAGTGCCTGCGAATTTTCTCCCACGGAGGGCGGCGGCGCTCGCATCCATCCCAAACAATCTTATCGCGGCGAAATAACTCGGGAAATGATTCTCCATTCCTTCCGTCTTCTGAATATATTCCCTCAATCGATTTTTAGTATAAAGCGGCACGGTAATACAGATATCCCTTTTCTTTGTAGAACCTCGTGAATGTAAACGAGTGAATATAAATCTTGTACAAAGACTACTCATCTGGTGGGGAGGGAGAATCGTATCAATAGCGATACGCTCTGTTGAATGTAGTAACTACATGTAAACGCAAAATCCTAGCAGAGACTTTGGAGACAGGAGACTCGTTTTGGTCGTGTCATTTGTCAGGTCGTCTGAACCGATAATGACAGCCACTTCGAAGAAAGTTGCTCTTGGAAATATAAACCAAGATAATAAATCACGCCATTCCTAAGTTCCATTCAACAACAATTTACGCTTGTTGAAATTCTCAGGGATGCTCTGCTGTTTCGATTCGTGTTGTTCTTTTCATTCGTTGTAACAATTACTACCACACAGCATTAAAAATTGTAACAGGAGATCATGACACGACCGGAAGAGGTTCATAAAATTATTAGCATTGTAATAAACAGTAAATGTAATTACATGGAAATCTAATTCATATGGAAATCTCTGGGGTTTAATAACTGCCACATCT
The DNA here is from genome assembly GCA_038098605.1 of Gryllus longicercus. Classification (NCBI taxonomy): domain Eukaryota; kingdom Metazoa; phylum Arthropoda; class Insecta; order Orthoptera; family Gryllidae; genus Gryllus; species Gryllus longicercus. The sequence continues at coordinate 701,107 of JAZDUA010000679.1, read as the reverse complement.
AGTACAAACATTTATTTTGCTAATGATCGTTTTGATCGCGTAGCGATCATCCTCAGAGATAAAATTAGAATTATCAAAATAAAATTATATTAATACATATTTCATATAAAAAATTAGGTATAAGTCAGTCAAAACAGTATACACAAAATATAGACGTTGTATGCGTAAGCAAACTGGATCGTACATACCTTGCAGCTTCCGGGCCGAAAACAACTTAGGGGACAGGTGACTCGTTTTGGTCCTGTTTTCGGCCCGGAAGCTGCAAGGTATGTACGACCCAGTTTGCTTAGCATACAATGTCTATATTTTGTATATAATATTTTGTACTAACTTATACCTATTTAAAAAATATATATATTAATGTAATTTTATTTCGATAATTTTAATTTAACCTCTGAGTATGATCGCTACGCGATCGAAACGATCATTAGCAAAATACATTTTTGATACCAGACAACACCTCTAATAAACCATATTTAATTATTAGAAGGTATCTACCTCACCAGCTATCTAATTAATGTCACATCTACTCCAACTTGAGTCGATTATATACTATGAAGTTGGTCAACATTTTTATTTACTTTTATTTTATTAATCTTTATCTAGGTTTTCATCATTATAACTTTATTCATCTTTATTCTATGTTTTAAACCGTATAATTATATTCTTCAGTGACGTTACAGAATTGTAGGGTAGAATCTGACGCTTCAACTTCTAAAGCCATTTCTCAAATACAATTTCAGGTTAGTTAGTAAAGAAAATATTGTAGCACATGCAAAAAAAAAAAAAAAATACTAATCTCTAAAGAAAAAATATTTTTAATAATGATCAAAATAGTATGTTCTTTTTCATTTTTACTTTCTAATTTATAAGTGAAAATTTCCGAAGCAATAAAAGGAAGAAAAATTTGAATATATTTGAATAGAAGAATAGAGAGTTAATTTACTCCTTTAACAATGATGTGCTGCTTTCATCCCTAATCTCCCTCCAAAAGGTGTGCACGTTGCATTGCTACAACATGCCCATGTATCACCCGCCGTTCTTAAATGCATTGCGTGAAATATTCCCTCGCCAACCTAGCAACCGTCGTTCTTCGGATCGATGGAGACGGTGAAATAATGATTACAGCCTGTTCCCGACAAGGATGTCCCCACAACGGTGAAGTAGCTTCCGCGAAGCATAGAGGCATCCTGAAATACTGCGTTAAAGTTCATGATGTAACGTATATTCATGTGCTAACACTTTAAATGAAGAATAACGTCGAATTTTCATATACTCAAACTGTTCATGAATCGCGCTAGGTCGAAATATGAATAATTGTTTTAATGTGTTTAGTACGAACTTAATATTTACAACACATTTTAATCCGCTTGATATTCCTGTAATCCTAATATTTAGAGACGTCAGTTTTTCTATATTATATTAATTGTCAAGTTTCTCGTACCATTATGCTTTTCAGTAGTCTGTAGCTGATTTTACTCATACCCCTTCCGTTATTCGTACTTAGAATCGAGTGGGATGAACACGGGAACAGTGTTCCGGTTTGGGAATAAATAAGCGACATGCTAATTAAGAAATGAATGACGCATAGTAGAAACAATAATACTAAGAAACATTCAAGAATAAATATTACCCTAATAAAGGTTAAGGTGATGCTATTTGCGATTATTTCCTTCCAGTCACTCCCCCACATCCATTTCACTTTCTCCTTCTATCTCGAATTCATTTGATCCCCTAGTCGGCTTTGATCTCCCCTCGATCTCCCCCTTTTTCTCTGTCCTCCAATTGCCGCTACCTGAAGGTCTCTCGACCGCTCCCCGAACACATCATACGCGATCATTTCAGTAAAAGCAATACGGAAAGAAGACTTTTATAAAATGCCCTAAACGGAGGGTCGCGACCCTATTGAGAAGGGTCCACTAAGATTAGGACACTATTTGTTTATGATTGCGCAACGTTAATTTTCATGATTATATTATTATAGTATGAATAGTCTTTTGTTTATCGAACATACAAAGCTTTCTGGTTTTCTTGATTATTAATGTTTAATCACGAAGAAGTAAGACTATTGCCGTTTAAACATAATACACTTCAATGTCATAGTAGGCCGTCAACGACTCGTCCGCCATGTAATTCCAGTTATCTCGGGGGGTAATTTTGGAAAACAATATTTTGATGCTTTGTGTTGAGATTATCATAGCAGGACGGCAGCGCATGGCAGACGGATCAGCGGTCAGTAGTCAGTCACATTAACAAGATCGATTTTTTTTCAAGTGCACTGTTACCGAATAGCGCACCATTTTAAACATGACGTAATGATATACCCTCATCGTTTAAAAAGAAGCTGAAAAAAAATGCTTTAAAATTCAGTAATATTCTCTCTCACAAAGACATGTAAATAACTAACCATGCTTTTTTAAATCCCCAATCTTCACAGTAAATCTTCCATAGCTAAAAATTTTATTAAGTAGCTCGCATACATCCATTCATTGATTGATTAATTGTTCGTGAGTCCGGGTGCCTCAAATGCTAAGGCCATTAGTCCCGTAAGTGTAGAGGATGTTTTTCTCGGGAGATGGTGGTGATATTCCCCTGCTGCATGGCGAGATCCAGCGCCGACCTGCCCTCGGCTAGCTGGGTTTTACCCAACCAAGTATCTCCCACCAGCGGGGCACCGCCCAGCCTGGACAAGCTCTAAGCTCCCGACCGGTCTCCCGGCATGTGTGGTAGTGTAGTGCATGTTAGTGTATGTGTGTGCGTGTGTGTAAATAAGGGGTGAGGATAGAACAAGGCATTCGCCTGGTGTTGATCGGAGAAACCACGAAAAACTGCCGATCAGAGCAGCCGACCGACAGAATTCTCCTCCAGACAGCGACTGAATTCGACCATACTGACAAGCTAGTGTCGAAAATCCTGCCACTGTTGCGACTCGACCGGTTCTCCCGGTCAGAAGCACTGTGTGACTCAATGACATCAGTTGATGCCCTGAGCCACCTCTCCCGGTCGCATACATTGCTGACCTCTACTATATAAGATCATGGATGTGCAGCCAATTGTCTGCAAAAATAAACTAGCAAACGCAATATTGTAGATATAACATATAGTTATGTAAAAATAATTTACTTTTCGTTTGATGACTAGCAAATGTTTTTTAGAACCTGTTTATGGAACAAAATAGCCGAGTGAAAGTGTAAACCTCTCGTAAGAAAAGCTTGAGTAAAAATACCCCACACAGGTGTTGCGCGCATTCGAAGTCCATCATCGTGTTTTACAATATGTAAATGTGTACATCTCGCCGCTCGCTTTCCATGTTGCCAGGTGTGCCTGCGTAGAGTCCCGTTTGGAAACTCGGATACCGGGAGACACCTTATTCGGGTCAATGTTAATGAGTGGTTTATTTCAGTGGCGTTATCGTAGACTAATTCCTTATTTGGGCTTAGTATTGGGAGCGCAACCGGGAGGGGGAGGAGCTGACGGGGCTTTAATCTTGATTCATATTAAAATATAGAATTTACTAGTATTCCATATCAAACGAAAATCATTATATGCGAATATATATATATATATATATATATATATATATATATATATATTGTGGCGATATGGGATTATACAACCCCATAACACCACCGTTTCGCCGGCATGAACGCTCACAGGCAGCGAGAAGAGCAGCCGAAAACCAGAGTAGCAAAACGCGCAGCCTGGTATCCGTTTCTCGTACTAGTCACCACGAACTATCAAGCCACGTTTTACTGGTGAAGGGTTGAAGGAGGAGAAGTTACCCCCGCCACGGAGAATTTCTCCAGGCAACGCCAATAAATAGGCGGACACGCAAGCGGAAGATCTCTTTTCCTAGCCATCACGCATGGAGTCAACATCTCTCTTCTGCCAGCACGCGTCGGGTCAGCAGTTCTTCTAGTAAGTCACCGCTCGGCAAGTAAGCAGATTTTATCAGCGCTCGTCAGATTAGGTAGTAATTGCCGCCGCAACGACTGTTTAGATAGGAGTTTACGGCGTTGCAAAGACGTCTAGCTAGTCGTCCGCGCAGTAGTGAGGAATTAGTGAAGTATTCTTCTATTAACTAATACGGGAAGTAAAAAGTTGCCCGTTGTGAGGAAAGCTCTGAAAGTTCTTGATTAACAGAATAAAAGTTAGGAACGAGCGAGGTACTTGCACTAGCAGTCAGGGAAGTGCAAGGGACATTTTTCTACAAATTGGGCGTAATCGAAGGCGGTAGCAGCCGTGGGAGGAGAAGAAACCGATTAGTGGAGACGGAAGAATACGCGAGTCGACCGGGGAGAAGACGCCGTTCAGGAAGAAAGAAAAAGACGCAAGAGGACAGCGCAGGCGACGCAGAACTTCGGAATCGAGCAACGCGGTGCGGAACGCAGCACGCGACTTCAAGGTTGGAAAGTGGACAGTTTCGAGGTAACCTGTAGAACTGTGAAATTAGGTCAAGTTCACGTCGGCAGGGAAAAGACTAGATTCAGAAGCGTTAGAAAACTGAGGACACGGGTGGTAATAATTTGCAGCTCTGTAGTGGGAGATTTAATGCGTTATTGCTTGCCTTGAACCATTCTATTGGAGCAGTCATTATACTGTTATTAGCAGTTATAATTAAAAGACAAATTGAGAGTAGTGCGCTTGCCCACATATTATTCATTGTATGTAATATTTTACAGAAAGGCAAGAGATTGTAAATTAAGTTTAATTTCACGTGCAATTGTAACTAGAATAACTTAAATTTAGACGTATTGAATTTTCAAAGGGAATTCCCAGTACTGGTTAGAGAAATTGTTTCAGAAAGTTAGTTCTGAACAAAATTAAGTGTTCATTTATTGAATAGGCTGTAAAGGTTGCTTATTTGTATTTATATGATCGTTTTTGAAAGTGTAATTCTATTTTGATTTGTTTTTCGTTGTCATCAACTCATGCCAGAATTTTTGGGTGAATTATATGCTCGTTTATGTGTGATTTGTGTGACTTTTATTGTGTCAAGGGTTCAGACCTTTCTCGTACCCCAAAGATCCTGCTTCCTGAGATTCTAAGCTCGCTTCACGAGCATAATATCTTAACAACCCGCTTACAGTGCATGCGGCTGAGTGTGCAGAAGGTATACAGTTGTGGTGGGTAAAGGGGGTGTTAGAATATATATACATATATATATATATATATATATATATATATATATATATATACCATTTATATACCATCTTATATATACCATATATACCTTATATATACCTTATATACCTTATATATATTTACCATACCATCTTATATATTCTAACCCCCCCTTTCCCACACACAAAGTGTACCTTCTGTACACACACAGCCGCATGCACTGTAAGCGGGTTGTTATGATATTATGCTCGTGAAGCGAGCTTAGAATCTCAGGAAGCAGGATCTTTGGGGTACGAGAAAGGTCTGAACCCTTGACACAATAAAAGTCACACAAATCACACATAAACGAGCATATAATTCACCCAAAAATTCTGGCATGAGTTGATGACAACGAAAAACAAATCAAAATAGAATTACACTTTCAAAAACGATCATATAAATACAAATAAGCAACCTTTACAGCCTATTCAATAAATGAACACTTAATTTTGTTCAGAACTAACTTTCTGAAACAATTTCTCTAACCAGTACTGGGAATTCCCTTTGAAAATTCAATACGTCTAAATTTAAATTATTCTAGTTACAATTGCACGTGAAATTAAACTTAATTTACAATCTCTTGCCTTTCTTTAAAATATTACATACAATGAATAATATGTGGGCAAGCGCACTACTCTCAATTTGTCTTTTAATTATAACTGCTAATAACAGTATAATGACTGCTCCAATAGAATGGTTCAAGGCAAGCAATAACGCATTAAATCTCCCACTACAGAGCTGCAAATTATTACCACCCGTGTCCTCAGTTTTCTAACGCTTCTGAATCTAGTCTTTTCCCTGCCGACGTGAACTTGACCTAATTTCACAGTTCTACAGGTTACCTCGAAACTGTCCACTTTCCAACCTTGAAGTCGCGTGCTGCGTTCCGCACCGCGTTGCTCGATTCCGAAGTTCTGTGTCGCCTGCGCTGTCCTCTTGCGTCTTTTTCTTTCTTCCTGAACGGCGTCTTCTCCCCGGTCGACTCGCGTATTCTTCCGTCTCCACTAATCGGTTTCTTCTCCTCCCACGGCTGCTACCGCCTTCGATTACGCCCAATTTGTAGAAAATGTCCCTCGCACTTCCCTGACGGCTAGTGCAAGTACCTCGCTCGTTCCTAACTTTTACTCCGTTAATCAACAACTTTCAGAGCTTTCCTCACAACGGGCAACTTTTTACTTCCCGCATTAGTTAATAGAAGAATACTTCACTAATTCCTCACTACTTCGCGGACGACTAGCTAGACGTTTTTGCAACGCCGGAAACTCCTATCTAAACAGTCGTTGCGGCGGCAATTACTACCTAATCTGACGAGTGCTGATGAAAATCTGCTTACTTGCCGAGCGGTGACTTACTAGAAGAACTGCTGACCCGACGCGTGCTAGCAGAAGAGAGATGTTGACTCCAGGCGTGATGGTTAGGAAAAGAGGTCTTCCGCTTGCGCGCCCGCCTATTTATTGGCGTTGCCTGGGGAAATTCTCTGTGGCGGGGGGTAACTTCTCCTCCTTCAACCCTTCACCAGTAAAAACGTGGCTTAATAGTTCGTGGTGACTAGTACGAGCAACGGATACCAGGCTGCGCGTTTTGCTACTCTGGTTTTCGGCTGCTCTTCTCGCTGCCTGTGAGCGTTCATGCCGATGAAACGGTGGTGTTATGGGGTTGTATAATCCCATATCGCCACATTGCCCCCTCCTTCTCTTCTTAAGATTTTTTTCGGCGTCGAAATAAAATCTTAAGTTACTTCAGCCGCTTTCCTTACTTCTGCTGCTTTCCCTACTTCTTCCGCTTTCGTTACTACTTCCGCTTTTCTTACTTCTTCTGCCATTTTCCTTACTTCTTCTACCGCTTTCCTTCCTTCTACCGCTTTCCTTACTTCTGCCGCTTTCCTTACTACTTCCGCTTTTCTTACTTCTTCTGCCGTTTTCCTTACTTCTTCTACCGCTTTCCTTGCTTCTACCGCTTTCCCTACTCCTGCTGCCGCTTTCCTTATTCTTCCGCTCTCCTTACTTCTTCTACAAGAATTGGGTTGATGTACACCGTAATTGCTTTCCAAATTACTCCCTCTTGGACTATCTCATTTATCAAAACCCTTACTTTATCACGGTAGGCCACGGGGATAGGATAATTCTTCGCTTCAAATGGTCGCGAATCTGTTAATTCGATTCGAAACTCATACCCTTTTACCGGTTCGTTGTGATTTTTAAAAACATCCTTGACGCTTATCAACATTCTGAACAACGCATTTTTCTGATCAACCCTCAATTTATCTTGCTCCATTATTTTCTTCCTTATTTCTTCCTCTATTTCATTCTCCTCCATTTCTACGCTACACATTTCGATTTCTGCGAATTCTTCTGATTCGTCTCCCTCATCTACATGTGCATTTCGCACCTCTTCACTTTCATCTTCCTCCCAAACATTTTCTCCGTTGATCAAAACTTGCTTTTCTCCTATGTCGATAACAGCGCCATGTTCCGCCAAAAAATCCACTCCGATAATTAATGGGTAAATTAATTTCTTCACCACCAAACAAATTATATCGAACATTTTTCCTCTAATTGTCACTTCCACCAATACTTGTTTCCTCACTGGATGAGATTTCCGCCCCCATGCATCTACCATTCGAGTATTATTGGTTGGTAATTCCAAGACGTTTATTTTCTTGCTTACTAACTCTTCATATAACTCTTCCGATATCACAGATTTAATTGATCCGGTGTCTACCAATGCCTTACTATGCACACCAGCGCAACTAATTTCAATTACGGGACATTTCTCCCCTTTTCTCGGTTTCCAATTTTCCCATAAGTTTTCTCCATTATTCGTAATTCGGTTTGCAGTTACAGGGATCGCGTGTTTGTCGTAATATTTGTTCGATTTGGGACCCCTCTTCAACTCGAACTTGGCGTGTTTCCCGGTCCCGTTCGATTTCTTGTACCGATTTCATTTCGCGGACTCCGTGACCTCGCCCGCTGCAAGCTGTTCACGTTTCTTCCACCACCTGCTCCCTCGCCGTCGTGACCTTGACTGCGCACCTCCCTGTTTGCCGTCTCTTCGTTCCGCGGCTCTCCGTCCTGCCTGTGTTGTCGGGATCCACCTTGACTTTTGCTCCCTCCTTTCTTCGACGATGAAACTACCGTGTCTTGAATAACTTGCATCGCGTTGATATTTGATTTGGTCGTCTTCGGTGTTTGGTTCATGTTTTCAAACGCCAAATCATAGTTGCCAAACAAAACTTGAAATTTTTCCACGTCTTTTACATCAACGCTGCGTAACAGATTCTGGATGCTTAACGGGAAATGTCTCGTAAGAATGCAAATTATTTCTTCGTCCGACACGGGAGAAGAACACATTTTCAAAGCTGCTATTTTTCGTGCCGCGTAGTCTCGCATGGTTCCGCTAGAATTACGGTAATACCCACTCATTAACGAAATTCTAAAATTCATTTGCTGTTCCTTTCCCCAGTAACGGTCTAGGAACCTAACTACGAATTCTTCAAATGAATTTGGTAATGGGCATAACGTTTCTAGCCACGCCTTTGCATTGCCTTCTAGCGCTTGATGCAATAATAAAGTTTTGTGTGCTTCGCGGACATTCGAAAGCACGAAAAAGCTCTGCAATGATTTAACAAAAGCGTTCGGATTCTCGTTTGGATGACCTGAGAATCTAAGTGATGCTGGTACATTAATATTGCTTCCTCGGCATGCTCCCCCTCCATCTACTTTACTTTCTGCTATTTCCCGCAATTCGTGAATCTTGCGTTCTTGTTCTTCTAATTTTCGTATTACTTGTTCTTCGACCTGACGCTTCGTATCCGCACTAATTTCGGTAACCTTGCCACGAACTTCCTGAACCTCACTTTGTATTTGCCCGAAACGTGCCTTATTCTCATCTTTCCTTTCGATTTCCGTAGATATTGAATCGATTCTTGCTCCGACTTCTGCATGCCTTTCCTCAATTAACTGAGTGCATGTCGCTACCTGCACAGCGATTTCTCCCCGAAGCTCGTCGCATTTAACAACTACTTCAGACATTATAGATTGTTGAAACTGCTCGAATTTTTCATTGAAAACCTTGGTCTGGTCGTCAATTTTCTCGGCTAGTTTTTGCGACTGTTCTTTAGTTTCTGTTGCTAATCTTTGCACCTGTTCTTTAGTTTCCGCTGCTAATTTTTGTACTTGCTCCTCTCATTTTCGCGACTGTTCTTTAATTTCTGCCGTTAATTTTTGCCCTTGATCCTCTAACTTTCGCGACTGTTCCTTAATGTCGGCTGCTAATTTTTGCCCTTGATTTTCTACTTGTTGTGCGATGTTTCGCGCAAAATTCCCTAACAACCCCTGCATCAGTGTCCTCATCGTATCTTCTTCCGTGCGCTGCGACGGTTGTTCTGGCGTAGTCTCTGCTGATTCGGTGCGATCCGCGGTCGGCTCACGTACTTCTTCTGCCTCGTGCAACCCTAAATTTTCCATCCTACGAAGTACCTCGTCCCCCGCGTCGCCCTCACTGTCCTCGTCACTCCTGATCTGCCTCGGTTCCCTATATTCCTGACTACCTGCCATGCTAATGCTTTGCGTTTGCCTTTTACCTTTTTAACTACCAAATGCACTTCCCTTCCAAAATCACAATACAATACACTATACAACACTTCACTGTACACAGAAAAACACTTGCTGAAAAGACACAGTACACAGTCTAATATATGCCACAAAATGCTCGTTTATCGTGTCTAGGGTTCACCTTTGCTTGCTCGATTTCAATCGATCGCTGCCCCACGTAATGGGCGCCAAAATATCTAACCCCCCCTTTCCCACACACAAAGAGTACCTTCTGTACACACACAGCCGCATGCACTGTAAGCGGGTTGTTATGATATTATGCTCGTGAAGCGAGCTTAGAATCTCAGGAAGCAGGATCTTTGGGGTACGAGAAAGGTCTGAACCCTTGACACAATAAAAGTCACACAAATCACACATAAACGAGCATATAATTCACCCAAAAATTCTGGCATGAGTTGATGACAACGAAAAACAAATCAAAATAGAATTACACTTTCAAAAATGATCATATAAATACAAATAAGCAACCTTTACAGCCTATTCAATAAATGAACACTTAATTTTGTTCAGAACTAACTTTCTGAAACAATTTCTCTAACCAGTACTGGGAATTCCCTTTGAAAATTCAATACGTCTAAATTTAAATTATTCTAGTTACAATTGCACGTGAAATTAAACTTAATTTACAATCTCTTGCCTTTCTTTAAAATATTACATACAATGAATAATATGTGGGCAAGCGCACTACTCTCAATTTGTCTTTTAATTATAACTGCTAATAACAGTATAATGACTGCTCCAATAGAATGGTTCAAGGCAAGCAATAACGCATTAAATCTCCCACTACAGAGCTGCAAATTATTACCACCCGTGTCCTCAGTTTTCTAACGCTTCTGAAACTAGTCTTTTCCCTGCCGACGTGAACTTGACCTAATTTCACAGTTCTACAGGTTACCTCGAAACTGTCCACTTTCCAACCTTGAAGTCGCGTGCTGCGTTCCGCACCGCGTTGCTCGATTCCGAAGTTCTGCGTCGCCTGCGCTGTCCTCTTGCGTCTTTTTCTTTCTTCTTGAACGGCGTCTTCTCCCCGGTCGACTCGCGTATTCTTCCGTCTCCACTAATCGGTTTCTTCTCCTCCCACGGCTGCTACCGCCTTCGATTACGCCCAATTTGTAGAAAATGTCCCTCGCACTTCCCTGACGGCTAGTGCAAGTACCTCGCTCGTTCCTAACTTTTACTCCGTTAATCAACAACTTTCAGAGCTTTCCTCACAACGGGCAACTTTTTACTTCCCGCATTAGTTAATAGAAGAATACTTCACTAATTCCTCACTACTTCGCGGACGACTAGCTAGACGTTTTTGCAACGCCGGAAACTCCTATCTAAACAGTCGTTGCGGCGGCAATTACTACCTAATCTGACGAGCGCTGATGAAAATCTGCTTACTTGCCGAGCGGTGACTTACTAGAAGAACTGCTGACCCGACGCGTGCTAGCAGAAGAGAGATGTTGACTCCAGGCGTGATGGTTAGGAAAAGAGGTCTTCCGCTTGCGCGCCCGCCTATTTATTGGCGTTGCCTGGGGAAATTCTCTGTGGCGGGGGGGGGGGTAACTTCTCCTCCTTCAACCCTTCACCAGTAAAAACGTGGCTTAATAGTTCGTGGTGACTAGTACGAACAACGGATACCAGGCTGCGCGTTTTGCTACTCTGGTTTTCGGCTGCTCTTCTCGCTGCCTGTGAGCGTTCATGCCGATGAAACGGTGGTGTTATGGGGTTGTATAATCCCATATCGCCACAATATATATATATATATATATATATATATATATATATATATATATACCATTTATCTTAAGCATCCTTTACTCTATCCTAGACAAAGTTTAATAAAACAATTGACTCCGTTTTGAGAAAATTTTGAAAATATTTTAAGGCTTTCTAAAAAGTACCCTCAAAAATCAAAATATCCGTTTGAAACTTCAAAAGTATGGAGTTCGTTAGCGTTGGCCACAGACGGGCAGACAGACGTTTTGCCGTCAATCAATTTTTCTGTACCAAGGTCCCACAAAATATGGATTCTGGCTACACTACGTGTTAGAAGGAGTAATTTAGAGGAGACGGAGGTAATATGAGCTGCCACTTTTATTTTGACTTAAAAAATACATTAAATTTCTTCAACAATACAACTTACTATCATCTTTCTTAACTGCTCAGAAAGTGGGTAACCAAATCAATAATTCGAAAAAATCATATTTGCGGGGGGGGATTATGTACTGGTATTATGAACCACCTTAATATACCAATGAATGATTCAAATGTATCAATGTTTAAATAAACAAATTACATATTGACATATGCAAATGCTATTTTATTACAAAAAATTGCAAAATAAAAAAAATCACAAAAATCACAAATTAAATGTCATTTTCGCCCCTAGCACATTGTGTGCCCACATTTCACACATAGATTTAGATTTAGATTTATTTAGTAAAAAAAAACAGTAAAAAACTGTACATGACTTATGGGGGAGAAGATAATCTGCGCACGTTTTCTTGAGTTCCAGAATCCCTTCCCATCATTTTAACTACAAACAGTAGAAAAACGAATAAAAGTTAAAACAACAACAATAATAATAATAATAATAATAATAATAATAATAATAATAATAATAATAATAATGACAAGGGAAATTGTCGAATTGTTCTCACGATTCTAAATGTATAAAGCTAGAAATGTGGTATGCCTAAAGACAACTCTAACCTAGAAATAGAAAAATAATAACAATCCCGGAAATAGAAAAATAATAACAACAATAATATTAGTTATTATACACGACAGCACTCCACCGCAAGGTGTTACGCTGCATTACATTGCAATGAATTGGCACTATTCTGCACTGCACTGCACGTACTGCACTGTACAGCACTGCCCATGTTTCAAAACACTTCGACGCTCATGACAAAGCCACTGAATAGCATAATTATTTATATTTATTAAGTATTTATAGTGAAAATCCAACTTTTCTTCATTCGTTATTAACAAACTAATTATAACGTAATACTCAAACTACGGACATTGCGAGGGAAAAAAACGAAAATAGTTGCAGGAAAACTGTTCCAACATTTTATTGTTCTATTAACGAACAAGAAGTGGAAGAGCGATAGACATTACTAATGATTCAATTTCTTCCTGTGACGGGATGTATTGTTAGATTCTTCATGAGTAGATCAATGACACCATGTAATCCCTGAAGAGAACTGATTTTGGTTTTAGATGAAAAGTGATGCTTTTAATATAAAATAAAACACAATTTCAACCGTCTGTTACCAACAGACGCGGCCTTAGGTGAATAAGAACATTCCGAAGAAAACTATTTATTTATTTATTTATTTATTTATTTATTTATTTATTTATTTATTTATTTTTGTTTCTCTGCACGTCATCTGTCTATAGCTCGACCTACCATCTGCTAATGTATGATGTATCTTCTCTGGTCCTATCTTCCATATACGGAAGTTAGGTGACCCATAACGGGTTTTCTTGGGATAAATTATTCAGGGTGGTTTCCCGTCCCTGATATGATGATGATGATAGGGGGTGAAAGGACGAACACAATACAACCATGCCCGAGGCGGGACTCGAACCCGCGATCTTTCGGTACGAGATCGCTACGGCACTACTGCCTCTGCGATCTCGGCCACCGGATCGGCGTATGATGTATAGTGTAGTGTGTGTGCGCAGTGTACGTGTGTGTATAACGAAGTGATGAGGATAGGTCAAGGAAGAGGAATGAAAGATCACGCGCGGTCTGTGACCCGATTGATGGTATTGCTCCGGAATTCGCCTAATACTGACCGGAGAAACCATCGAAAATTACCGGTCAGAGCAGCCGGCCGTTAGAATTCGCTTCTAGACAGAAACCTAGGACTCCCGATCAGAGGCACTGCAGTGACATCAATTGATGCCCTGGGCCACCTAAGCAGGTATTAGAACATTCAGCTCAAATGTGCAATTCCTGTTACCGCATTAATTGGTCACCTCTCTCTATTTACGTCCCATTTTCACAGGAACAATAAATATTCTTTTAAGACACGTTTCTGTTTCCTTTCTGCTTATACTTTAAGAATAAGAAAAAGATAAGCATAATGAGGAGAAGTGAAGAAAAGAAGACATAGAAGACTAAGAAGACAAAGAAGAAAAAGAAGAAAGAAGAAGAAAAGAAGAAAGAAGAAGAAAAGAAGGAAAAGAGAAGATGTAAAGAATATTATTCAATGTTGATATGTATTTATCTGAGTACGTTGTTTACAAGCTTTAGTTTTTAGGGAACCATCTCTTTAACAGGTACAATAACCAGTCATTGAATCTACACCGATCACGTAATTGCACACCATATGAAGGCGATCGGATAAAATCAAAGAAATTATTTATAAACTGATAAAAATTAAAAACACAAACATTAATATGAAATTTTTAGTATTAAATGTCAGGCGTCCCATAAATCATAACAGAGATGTATTTCGTTAAAATTAATATCTGTTGACGCCATAAATAATTTTTCTCCAGTAGTTTTGCAAGACAATGACTCATCGTGTATTCTGGATCATAATTTGGAATGTATAATTGCTGTGTATTCCCAAGAGTGTTCCGTATCTTAAAAGTCCCTAAAACATAGTTGACTCTCGTTGAACACAATAATACCATTACGATTAAATTACTATAATTATAACCCAAATTGCCGCCATTAGAAAGGGCGATTTGTCATATTAAAATGACGCGGAAAATATCTTTTCCTTCCAGGCAATTTATTTTTAAATTCAGAAAGATAATAATGATTCTTAGTAATTTGCAGACAGAAAGTAACAATTACCTCTAAAAGTCATACATTTATGGAGTACGAACGAGTTCTCACTTCTCTCTATAACAACTGGCACCTAAAATACAGGCCTTAGAGTATAGTCTGCGGATTGATATTTTGTGAAACACTGTTACATTTGCAAATGAGTGATACTGAATGGAACGTTGGTACTAGTATTCATTTTTTCTGGTGCTGCGATTACCTAACACAGCAGGAAGGGAGTTCTCGAAAAAACTGGAGGATATTTACCCCACCACTAATTTTACAAACTAATCCCGGTACAACTTCTCAGAGGGAATTTTGTATGGCAACGATAGGAAACAAGACGAAAAGACATTTCGAAAACATATCAATCACCCACAACATATTTTAAACTCATAATACACGACGGTAATTGTATCAAAGACAATTAATAAGATATGTTCTTTGATAAGATAACTAGCTTTCGGCATTAAATTAAAGGATTTTTATTTAAATGAACACATACATTACGTTTCAAAAAGGTGACATATTTCTGTCCGTCGTCTCTTGATATTGCACCATAATACACCGACTAAAGGGCGCGGATGGTGACTGAAACAGTTTCTAACATAGCGAGTAAATGTTCTGATGAAAGAGAACAGTGTTGTGTCAATTTACTAAGTATACACTATGTGATCCAAATTATCCGGACTCGTCCAAACTGGTGTTATTGTGTGGTCATGTTTTTCATGGGGAGGTTTGCACCCCTTGTATTGTGTGGCACTATCACGGCACAAGCCTACGTTGATGTTTTAAACACCTTGCTTCCCACTGTTGAAGAGCAATTTGGGGATGGCGATTGCATTTTTCAATACTATCGAGCACCTGTTCATACAGCACGGCCTGTGGCGGAGTGGTGCGGCGGTGAGGCCTGCACAGAGTCCTGACTTGAATCATATCGAACACCTTTGAGATGTTTTGGAACGCCGACTTTGTGCCCGACCTCACGACCTACATCGATATCTCTCCTCAGAGCAGCACTCCGTGAAGAATGGACTGTCATTCCCCACGAATCCTTCCAGCACGTGATTGAAAGTATGCCTGCGAGAGTGGAAGCTGTCATCAAGGCTAAGGGTGGGCCAACACCCTATAGAATTCCAACATTACCGGTGGGCGCTACGAACTCGTAAGTCATTTTCAGCGCTATGTCCGAATACTTTTGATCACATAGTGTTTGTGGACTGCAGAGGTATAAGGAAGGGGAAGTGGTCGGTCACGGAATGTTTGGCCTAACGGCTTGAACCTCACCATTCACAAAGACGATTAATAATAATAATAATAATAATAATAATAATAATAATAATTTGACTTTCTCTCCTTATCACAAACTTCTCGAAATACCAACTTGCTGATCCGAACTTTGCCTACATTAGGAATAATTTGCAGCCAATGGAGTCATAGGATAAATTATTTTAGCCAAGAAGTAACCACTCAGCATAGCTTGGTCATTTGATTAACATTCTTAAAATTGTATTTTAAGTAGAAATATGTTGCGGCCAATATTTTTTAAAATATTTTTTTCATTACTGTGATTGGGAACACAATCTTGCATTCCAAATACATCGCGGAAAACTAGTTCAGAAAACATTTTCTAGTGGGCCGAGACGGAAATGGAGAAATACGGCAATTGATAGCGGCCTGCTTAAACACGAAAAACAGGGAAAATAAATGGTTCGAAAATTCCCGGAACGGAGAGTGGAACGAAAATTCTGTTCCGGCTTCGCAAATTAAATTAAACGGGTGCGCCCTTTTTCGTTGCTTTGCTTTGGACGCAAAGGACGATAAAATTCAGACTCGCTCACAGAATATGTCTTCAGCAGCAATGTAATCAATGTCACTAATTACTGAATGTATTACCTTATAGTTGGAGGAAACACGTCATCGTCGAACACCATTTTAGACAAAAGAAATTCGTAACGCGATTCTTGATTTTCTGATGATTTTCTCAGAACTCTATTCGTTGCGCTGTGACTGGAAATTTGGATGTACGGTATACCCGAGGAAGATTGGCAGTTCGAGGTAATATTCGGCTAAAAAGGTGCTTTGAATAAGTGAATTAACAGGTGTATAAAGACAGGTACAGAAGTCTTTGCTTTCCAGTAATTTATCAAACCCGGGTGAATATTTATTTTTTAGTTCAATTTTCTTTTAGAATTTCAATGGAAGAAGTTTAGGAACCATTGTGTCAAATATTTTTGTAGAGACGTCTGGTGCTGAATTTTGTGGCTTTGGACCTTTCGTGACATCAATCAAAATTCTCAATATTAGTTGAAGTAACCCTTTATGGATCGTTCACATACCTATCACTATCTTTCAAAACACCATTTTCTACAAGGTTTCTAGTTGATGTGGTCGTATTTTATTTGATTTCAAAGATCCTCATCATGTTTAATGATTTTAGCCTGCCTTGTCATTTTTGAAGCAAAAATGGTTTGTACCATTGGAAGTGGAGGTAGAAATCACGACATACGTTTTGATGCTTACAATTAGAAATGAAATAAAAAGTTCTTCTAGTTATACATGAATTTTTCATCCCTTGAGTTACCCAAGTATTTCTTTTCGTGAAATGTTTATTTTTATTTTGTCAAGAGTAAAGCCATTATTAAAATGATACAAATGTAATAAAAACGTCGAAAAATTATATTTGTCATTAGCATAAAATTCTCATATGATTCTTCCAGCAAACAGTCTATGAATAATATTATTTTACTTTTAATAAACAATCCACTTGAAAACTGTTTCAATGCAGTTCTCCATTTCAAATAAACAGCTCGGCACTGCACTGAAAATGAACAGTGTGCCAATGACTGATGTTACGGTAAGAAAATTTTTAGGTCTTTCAATTCCGTCAAAACTTAAATGGAATTTCCATTTAAATGAATTGAACACTAATCTTCATGCTACGCTTTCAGAATTCTTTCAAATTCAGTCAGCCTCCACAGTGCTCGTCAGCCTCCACACTGCTGTATATTTCTCGAATGTTCATTCCCGCCTGAGATATGCCATGATATTCTGGGGAAATACATCTTCTAGCTCTCAGACTTTTAGATTACAAAAAAGAATTGTACGAATAATACACAAATCCCTCCCACGTGGTTCTTGTAAGCTGCTCTTTATAAATCTACGTATCTTATCATAGTTACCTCGTTTCTTCATATATGAATCAGTGTTTTTTGTCAAAAATGACTTACTTAAGGGTGGGAAAATATTTTCAGCAAACGCCGTTGCCTATAACTGTGATTACTGCTCGACGTAGTAATCACATTCATCAGGTAACAATATCAACAACTCACTAGAAAAAATTTACATATTAATACATGTACATTATTTTACAACACCTTGCCAGATGATATTAAACGATTAAATTCGATACAAAAGTTTAAGTCCCAAGTAAAATATTTTCTGCTGCACAACTGTTTTTATACAAGTAGAGACTATACCGAGCATCCTAAAGGAAAATAATATTAATTTTAACAATGAAATTTAATGTATTATTTACCATTTGGATTGTATAATTCTAAAGAACCTGTAGCAAGATCAGGCTTTCGTCCGGTTTCCCTGATCCTTGCGCAAATGCTGAGATGGCCCCTTGTTTTGCTTCTGGACATAAATGTAACTTCAAATTAACTTCTCCTCATAGCACGTCACCCACAGTTTTTTACTGTTTTTGACTATAAAATATTGAATAAATAAATCTACACATACGTGCATTATTTTATGTCAATGGCGTAGCCTGATTTTTGGCCTGGGGTGAGTAACCCGAGAAACGAATAAGTAATTTAAAACTCCTAAATATTCCTCATTCACCTGTGTACGAGATTTTACTATTAATATTCCGAGCTTAATAAACATTAACCGCATAACTATTGAAATTTAAAATTTTTTCTTTGAGAATAGAAGATCACCAAAATAGATTTTTAAGACCTTTACCACCGCAAATCCATGATACTGTGTCATAAATTTTGTTATTAAAATGTCTGTCATATTTTAATGTTCGTAATGATACTAAGAGTTGGTTTTTTGGGTCTCCTTATATTATATTTTCATCTTCAGAAAATCTTAGATTCTGTTTACTTGTTTTCAATTTGTGCACGACACAACAATATACGACTTCTTAATTATATAGTCACACTTGGATATAGTTCTGCTCGCCATTCCTCGACACAGATGTGCATTGCTCGGGCACATATCCTTCTCTATTGAACCAGCATAATCCCTAACCTAAATTAGGTTCAAATATATACTACTAGTAGTTGCCACATGCATTAAAATAAGGTAGCAAACTGAAATAAAACTCCAATGCTCATAAATTAATCTTGTTCTCTGATAAACACGGACGTAAACAATTAAGTTTCGTTACCCAATAGCTATTTCTCAAGCACGTTGGTTGTAATGAATCGCTGTTCATCTGATTCATAGCACTCTTTTTTCATACCCTTTAACTACAATAATAGCCATCAACAGGAAAGTTGGGATTGTGGAAATTTCAATGTTCATTGCAAGATAACCAATGTTCTGTGAAGCAAATAACATTTGGTTTAAGTTCCTATGTCGATCAACCTCTATAAAGTTAGTTTTATTTGAAAGAGCCGTGCTGCGAGAATATTATATGAGGGTCGTTTATATACACAATTAGGGTTCAATTTGCAGCTATTCTGAGATGATCTGATCTGGCGCAGGGTGAACTTCTATTCGAGTTACTGCACGTACGTTGTGTACATCACATGGAACACTGGTCATGGCGAGTTTCTGAGGTGAAATCACCGGAAGAGATTTCCACAGCATTATGGAAACTAAGTATAATTAATAGTATAGTTATAACCAATAGTATAATTTATCACGAACTAAAGACGAATAGAAATGAAAAGTAAATTAAAATGAAATCCAGCAATCCAGTTTTTATTGCTGTCATATTCAAAGTTAGTGTCTAAACAAAGAAGAAAAAAACACATACTTTGATATGAAGTGAATCCTTTCCCAACAAATGTGAGCGTACATTCCCAGAGACAAATCGTATATTCCTTTCGTTCTACCCCAATTTTGATTGATTCATTAGTGATTTCGAGCGCGTCAACTGCTAAGTTCTTTAGCCACGCAACTGCAGTGGATATTTTCAACGCGGGATGACAGGCGAGATCCGGCGCCGACCTACGTCCGTTTACTGGGATTTTTCCAACCAGGCATCTCCAACGCGATACCGCTCCTGCAGGGACAAGCTCTAAGCTCCTGACTGCACGCGTGATAGTGTAGTGCATGTAAGTGTGAGTAAGAAAGAGATGATAGTCCCGAATAGATCAAGGAATGTTCGAGCGCGGTACGTTGCCCGTTTGTTAGGGTACTGCTTAGGGATTCGCCTGGTGTTGATCGGAGAAATTCACATGAAACTACCGATCAGAGCAGCCGGCAGCTAGAATTTTCCTCCAGACAGCTGCTCAAAGCGACCTAGCTGACAAGCTAGCCACACCTAGCGAAAATCTTGCCACTGTCGGGATTCGAATCTTAGGACCTCTCGGTCAGAGGAACTGCAGTGACATCAGTCGAAGCCCTGAACCAACTTTACCGGCACTCCAGTTTTATATAAATGACTGAAGTCTATAGTCAGGAAAAGACGATTAGTAAATGAAGAAATGACGGAGCACATAAGCGAATAAATGATTCGAAGATCATTTTTTGAGTACATAAATTAATTAGCGGTGAACGAATAAACAAAGTTTAGAAACCCACACAAAGTACTTATATGCGTTACTTAACCCCTAGAAAATGTAGACCAGTAAAAAGAGAGAAAATATATTTTTGCAATGTCAATTCTTAATGTCCATTGTTTGAAATCTAATTTCATTAAGTGATGTCTGCCATTACCTCATTTTCCGACAAGAATAACATTTTAATAGAATTTATGTAAATTTTATAACATTCCAAGATTATACGAATATCTTTACACGCATGTCCTATATAGTAAACTTCTAATATATGCGTGCACATCTAAAAAATTTCTTAACATCATTGATGTGGGTACATAAAACCTGTTATTGTCTCATGGTTTGGAGGTTTTGCTAAGACATATGCTATGAACTTTGTTAGAAGTCAAGTACCTATTATGGAGTTACACAATACACACTGGTAACCTCACATCAGACAAGCAAAAATGAATGTAAATGTAACAGCTAATGTGAATGAAAGGTCAAAGTGCATGATTCGAAAGAGAAATTTAGCCGCAACAGCTGAACTAGTAACTTGTAAGAACGATACCTGTGGACGTGTTCCATCTCTTAATAACGGTCAGACAACATAAGATAAATTTAAACCCTTAATATTATTGCAGGCCACACCGTTAGGCGCGAAGATTCACAAGATCGTACAAGGGGAAACTGTCACCACTGCACTGAAATAACGTGTTAACACCTGATACGAATATATTTGCAACATATAGATACACACCCACATACATACATATATACGAACTATTTGCGAATAATACGATATAAGATCATTTTTTAGAGATTTCCTAATCTTTCAAACGAACCTAAGTTCCCCATTAACAAACCAATAATGAATCTTATGCGTAGTATTCTTTTTCACAGAACAATATTCAAATAAGGTTGTTGATGTTTTCAGAGTGCAGCATTTATACTTGGTGTCACCAATTTTCAAATCATGAGCCGCCTTTTTATACATTCTCAGTCAAAGCATAATATTCGATCTTCAAGAATATAAATTCAGAATTTACTTAGAACTTCTAAAATGTGAGCGTACATGCTTTGAATAATATCCGAGTAATTTCGTGACATAAAAAACGAACATAAGTAACGACTGCTACATGAGGTTAATGCTTTCCTTTCATTTATCGAATTGGCAGTTTATTTCACGCTCCTCACGTAAACAATATGCAAATTGGACTCGTACTATCTTTCTACCGAAATATTAAATATTTATTGCTATACCTCTTTAGCTGATTTGAAGGATGGGGCTACAGAGTACAAGTAATAACATATACTCATGCCTTAAAAGTATTATTAACCTGGTAATTGCATGTTATTCTTCGAATTGCATTATATAATCTTGTGCTCGTGACATTCATCCCGCCCGGAGTTTTTGTTCAGTTTCCCTTGATTCTTCGAGCAAATCCTGAGGTGGTCCTTCGTTTTGCTTCGGGGCACAAGTTATCCTTGCTTTCTTTCGTCACTATTCCAACGTCACAAAGATTTGTTGGTTTTTAAACTAAATAAATAAAACAAACACTCGTAAAAGCAACACAGGAGGAAGACAGCGCTCTAATTAACATTCTTAGTTTGGAAACGCAGGGAACTCGAGTTTTGCTCATAGAGATACCAAATTGTGAAGGGACGCGAAGAAATTAGGCAAAAGACAATGCGGGTCAAATCAATTTTCAAAGGCTTATGAGTAGTTTATACAAGCTTTCGAAAAACATATGCACGTTTAGAAAAAGTGACAAGCCCAAGCGAATTGACAATATCAACACTCGAAGTATATGAGGGGGCATTGCTTGATTAAGCGGTCGGTTCAGAGTGAGGTCACTGCAGGTATCAACTACCTATTTTCTTCCGCTCGTATAACTTTAAGTAGATCGCGCAGGCTCCAGCGCCTCTACTTAATATGATCATCGTCGCGGCTTTCCATTGTTGCATGTGTAGAAAAATAATGTTGTATACACCGAGAACTTTTTAAACTGAAGTAAGTTATTTCCAGGAAAAGTGCAGGAAAATGCTTCATAATTACAATTTATATCAATTCTTAAACTTTCTGTAAAATAATGTAAATGTTACATGAAGTTTTCCGAACCGGACATACAAAGAGCATATTACGATTTACGACTCCCCACTTTCAGAGAAATCTGCTCTTCTTTTCAAAAGTTGTATTTCTTAAAATCAGATTAAATGATTTTTTAGGAGAAATGATGGTATGCTGAATAATATTTATATTACAAATATTGAAGATGTAAGTAAATCAGCATATTTTTATCATAATTTGCTATTTCAAACCTAGTGAAAGGAAAACTAAAAAGATAGCGGTCTACTTTGACATGAATTGTTCTGTACTGCCATGATTCGGATTGGAGCAATGTACTCTTACTATTCTTTAGGCTTGATGCTTATTCCAGTTTCCGACACATCTATAACGAACAAAACAGACAAGTACTATCTAACGATGTTTGACCTGGAGCATCCGGGCTACATATCTTATCCGGACTCCCGACATTACAATTTCTTTTAAAACTGATACCTAATAAATATTTATCGAACAAATTAATCTCGCACAAATTAATCTCGTGCCCTACAGAGATCGGTACAACAATTATCACATGCCTATTCACGAACGAACAAATTGGAAATTATTCCTGTATGATAACCATTCAAGGATTTGTATTAAAAATAATAAAATTGTCACAAGAATATATAAGCGATTTATTGAAATAAATATAAATCTCATCAAAGCTTCAAACGCACTAATACAATGCTAAATTCATGTAAACAAGCTAGGGAAATTAAATAAGAAAATAAAATTGCACTCACCTGATGCCTTCAGGTTAGCAGTTCAATGGAATCTTTCCGGAGGGGAGCTGCGCCCCCGCTCGCGAACGGCGCCGAGCCTGCCACAGAAATACGTATGGCGTGAACCATCCCGACAATACATTCAAAGTCACAACCAATACGTGTTATTACTAGCTGACACGGAACCGCTTTACCGTGGCTTCATTGGCTTTGATTGATTAGTGTTTCCCGACACGTCAACTGCTAAGATCATTGGTTCCGTAAGTATAGAGCATAATATTATTGAGGGATGTGGGGGGTGATCTTTCCCCGATAGATGACGAGATTCAGTGCCGACCTACACGTTGGCTAGCGGGGTTTCCGTAGTAGAATTCTCCTCCAGACAGCGGTTGAATTAATATATCGTTTTTTCTCTTCTTTTCTCTTATTCTCCTTATACTCTTCGAAGACCCAATTTTAGCGTGGCGTGTCAATTGGAGGAGTCCGCGCAACACGAATACGTAACGCACAATCGTCAAGCGGGTGGTCTAATTGAGTACTGACAACCACAGCGCTAGTCGGTGGTCAATGAACTAATATATACAGATATGACACGGTGCGGGGGATAGCACATTCGTTGCCGAAACCTGAAGACGCGGATTCGGTCTCTGCTGAGGCGGCGTCTTTTTAAAGAGCGGCAAAACGTCAGTATGCTATGTCACGTTTGTGTCAAATAAAAGTACCCTGGTGAAATGCCCGGCAAAAGTGGGACCTCCGACGAATCACTTCCAAATCAGACCCTATATTCGGTCAGCCAAAAGCACTGACGGATAAATATAGTGTAGCATACGATCGAGAGTGTTCAGTCGGTTTCTGGCGGCGAACGTTGTAGTAGAAAATGTGTCCCAAGCACAATAGAGCGCCTATGTGATAACTAATTCGAAAAGGTCCAACAGGACATCCTATATCAGGGGTGAACCAACGGACATGTTTCCTCAGCATGAGCATTGCCGACAATAATAAGAACCATGACATTTCTAGTATTACCACAAACATAATCCTGGGTTTTATTTCTTTCCATGGCTTCCAAGAAAGCTACCATGGCCTTACCATGGTAGCTTCTCTCAAGAAAGACATATTTTTCAATGCTAGAAATTATCTCGTCGAATACAATTTATATATTCGATTCCTAGTTTAATTTTTTGTCATATGAATACTTTCAGGAACATAATTTAATTTAATTGGAGAAAAGCTTTGAATTCTAACGTCTGGAATCTGTAAGTACAATTACAAACTATTTAGTATCATTTATTACAATAACACAACCTGCTACTTATGCGATTGTTATGCAGAGCATAATTTTAATTAAGTACTATGTTATGATACGTTGACGTAATAATTAATACAAGGAAATAATACACATATAATTTTCAATTAAATTATATTGTTGTTTTTTCAAGTGCATTGAGGGTAAAAATATAACGAGCATGTTTGCATTACCTTGTTTCAATTAGATTTGGCTTTTCATATACTTTTCGTGATCCATAGTGCAAATGGTAAGATTATCACCTGCCTTGATTCGATACAGTGAAAACATAGTCTTCCGCCTACACAAGAATTATGTTTATAATATGCACATTCTTACAAACTCGATGAAATGCTGATAAGGGATCAAAACTTTGACATTTCATTACATGAATGGACTTAGCCGCAATGGACGCAACAAATTCAACAAATCCATAATATACCGTAATTCTGATATTAGAAAAGCGATATTAAGTATATAATGTAATGTAGTAGCTAATCACGTCGAACATTTAAATCTACGTTAAGGACATAACTGCTAGTAGAAAATATAAATTTTTCATATTTTAAAGAGCAGACCTTAGCAGACCAAAGTAGACTATTGATTGACCTTGGAGTTGGAGTGGGATGTGTGGAATCTTGGAAATTTGCCTATCTAAAGGAATATGCTATTATCAAGAAATCAATATTAATAATTAAATTAATGATTAATTCGAAAACAATTAATATTCGGTAAAAACTGTACAGGCAATAATAAAGTGGAACGTGAAATAGGCATCGAAATGGAGTTCGCTTAATCATATTATACTTGAATTTTGATTGATAAAGAGATCACACCTGTTTCACATAGATTATCAGTCACTGTCCCATTAGTTTCCGTTCTTGCTAGGAAACACTGCAAAAAAAATGTTTCGAATATCATTACACGTTTGAGATAACGAAGGCCTAGGACCGAATTCCAAATGTATTTAACAATTTAACTTTGTTGTTGATATAGAAATTCTGTGTAGCTTCTCTCAAGAAAGACATATTTTTCAATGCTAGAAATTATCTCGTCGAATACAATTTATATATTCGATTCCTAGTTTAATTTTTTGTCATATGAATACTTTCAGGAACATAATTTAATTTAATTGGAGAAAAGCTTTGAATTATAACGTCTGGAATCTGTAAGTACAATTACAAACTATTTAGTATCATTTATTACAATAACACAACCTGCTACTTATGCGATTGTTATGCAGAGCATAATTTTAATTAAGTACTATGTTATGATACGTTGACGTAATAATTAATACAAGGAAATAATACACATATAATTTTCAATTAAATTATATTGTTGTTTTTTCAAGTGCATTGAGGGTAAAAATTTGAGGATGGCCCTGGTAAAGTTCTAGGCCTGTCATTCAGTTATTTCGGTATGACATCTCTCTACGCCCATATAACAGTAGCCTAGGTTAATTATCGGATTAGTGTAAATACATTAATAACAGATCTCAAGGGATAAGATAATTTTTTTGGGGTTGCCTGTAAAATTTTGCATCTTGATTTTTCATCCTTTCGTTTAGGATATAACTACAAAAGTATCCGCTCAGAGAAGCTATTTCAAATCTTCTTTGGTCAATCTTCATTTTTGAACTCTGTTAAATACCATGCGTGAAAATTTCCATTTGTAGAATTGTAACTAAACTGTAACTAAATGTTTGACTAAGTTCCGTTTGCGTAACTGCTACGATCTTCACAAATTCATAATCCATAATATAGTTGCAACTACTTTACATTATATTTCATTTTTGATGAATGCTTCTTAGCCTTACCATACATATCACTTTGTGAACACTTGGAATATGTGGGTGTGTGTCTGTATGTGTCGCAAATAGAATACAGTATTTAAAGAGGTAAAGAGGAAACTTATTTGCATTATATGCTACAAGAGCCTTAAATGAGTTAACAATAAACTGTTTGTAAAAGTTAAGCAAAATACCAATATATTCGAGACGGATAAGAAGTAGAGGGTTCCTAAATAAAACTACACGTTTAATTTCACTCCTCTATCAATATATTGTAACGAAAATTGCATCACCTGCCAGAATTTGCTGCGCGGATTGCGTCATCTGCCGGCGCCCCCTCCCTCCGAACTGGACGGTTCCGGGCTATTCGCGTAGAAATGCAAGTGTTGGGTGTGTCGAGACGGGCGCCGTCCAGGTATAATTTCGCCGCTGCCGGTGGCCGCTAGTAGTCAAGTAAGAAGTAGAAGTAGTAAGCAGTCAGTCCGTCAGTGTGAGTATGCAGTAGTCTGTCTGCACTGGTAGCTGAGCTGTGAAGTGTGCATCGCGGTAAACAGTGGTGCAGTAGGGGAACAGCAGTCAGCAGTTTGAAGTCTGCAGTCGAAGCTGAGCTGTGAAGTGTGCATCGCGGTAAACAGCAATGCAGTGGACCCTGGTCTGCGCAGTGAATTGTGGTCTGCGCAGTGAATTGTGGACAGTGCATCGGACTGTGGGTTAGTGTAGAAGTGTAAATAAATAATTAAGAGAACGGAGTAGTGTGTAAGGAAAATAATCAAGTGAAGAACACAAGGACTGTGTAATATATCTGCAAATAAATCAAGTATTTTGGTGTAGCATTAAGAAACCAAATAAATGTTTTTGTTTAAACAATACCTGTGTGGATTTTATCTCACCAAAGAGAAACGTTACAATATCAATCAATCATTCATTTATATTCATAATTATACAGAATGTACCGCTTAATGTAAAAATACAATACGAAGAATGTTGTAGATATTGGAAGGATCTTCACCACTTCAAAATTTTAGAAAACCTAACTCCATGGCTCTGAGTAAAGTGGATAATAATTATTCCCTTGCATTACAAAGATTCATTTCCTAATTTTACACCCCGCTAGAATCGCCAACGGGTGTTTTAAATGTTAGTGTAATTTTTGTGTCAAACTGCAATCTCATTATCATCATCATCATCGTCAATCAGTATTAGAACTCTTGATCTGTTCCGTCTCGAAATTGTTCATGCCAACTCTTCAAGGGACGTCCTACACTTCTTTTTCCTTTAGGTGCGTATTGAAGAATAACTTTACTTATACTATGTTCTGGCATTCTCAGGACATGTCCTTTCCAGTATTTTCCGATATTTCTTTATGATATCTATAACATGCTCAATATTTAATTCTTCTCTGATATCTGGACTTTTTTGTGGTCTAATTGTGAATATCCTGCTACAAAATGAATCTCATTTCCGCATATTCTATTCGACGTAGCTGATCTGATGTTAATGTGCAGCTCTCACTTCCATAAAGCAGTAATGGCAAGGCAGTAACTTAATAAAAGCTGAGAAGAGTTTCTTTTTGCACATTATGTTTTAGAGTTCGTTGTACCATTCCACAGAAGTATGTGAAATTGTTCAGCTTTATTTCCATATCTCTTGATTTAATATAATTAAAATGATATCTAAGATATATAAATTCATTAATTTGTGCAATTATTTGGCTATATATAACTATCATTGCTCTTAAAAGTTCAAGCCTTTAAATGCCATCACATTTGTTTTATTTTGTGAGATTTTCCTACCATACGCGTTAGCAACCTGACTTAACGTGTAAACTGTTATTTGAGTTTCATGTTCAGTTTTTTCTATGATAAGCTGGTCGTCGGCAAAAAGTAATGTTGGCATCTCGAGAGCGGGCATCCCTGTCTTACTCCCTGGTTTGTATATTCTGCTCCATTTCTTAGCATTCGGATCTTGATTTTATTATTTCTGTATAATGATTGAATTTCTGTAAGAAGGTGCGATGGGAATTCAATATTTTTCAGTGTTTCCCATAATAATCTTCTTTTAGGGCTGCCAAATGCTTTTACGTAATCAATAAAGACATAGTACGTTGGTAGTTTAAATTCATTTGGCTTTTCAGTAACTTGTGTCAATACAAAAATACAATCTGATCATCATCTACCTTTTCTAAAACTTGTTGTGTTTCATATATTTGAGTTTCAACATTAGGCGCTAATCTGTGCTTTATGTTTTTTGCACACATTTTATAACAATAATTTACAAGACTTATACCTCTACAATTTGAACAATCAGATTTGTAACCTTTTTTAAATAGTGGGTAAATTAGGGCACATATCCACTGGACCAGCAGATATTAATAAAGTTGAAAAGTGTCTGCATAAATTGTTTCGACACATATCTGATCAATTCCATGTTTATATTATCAGTACCAGGTGACTTTTTATTTTTTGTGGTGTTAATAGCTGCTTTCAACTCATATCAGAACTATAGAATTACATATATCACTTTTAATTCTCATCTCTTCTTCTCCTTCTTCTTTTCCAACTTTTCAAAATTTTCCAACTTCCAACTTTTTCGTTTATGTTTAAGGATTTCCCTTTTAACTAAAGCTGATTTTCTTTTATATTCCATTCGATGATTCATATTCCCAGAAGATGAAAGAGTCTTTAAATACGCTTCTTTTTTTCTTTAATTAGTTGTTTGATTTTATCATTCCAGAACTTTAGCCCTGTTTTTGAAAATTTCTTTTTCCTTACTCCTATTGCTTCTGCTGCTGCCTGTGTTATAATTTCTTTAATGTTTTCCCATTCTTCATTTATATTGTTACTTATAGGATTAATAAGTTTTTTCTGTTGTGTCTACTCTTGTATAAAAGTCTTATGCCATAATATTGTAACAGGTGAACTTTAAATGTTTCTATTTCTGGTTTGGATTTTAAGATGTTTTTTTTTCATCTCTTTGGGAACATTATGTGACATTTTACTAAGAAATGATCAGATGATACATCAAAACTTCTAAGTACTCTCAAATCCTGAATATTTATCCGTCTTATTGTTTGCAAGGACGTAATCAATTATGGAAGCAGATCCACGTGCTGTCCGTGTGAATTTGTGAATATTTCTGTGTTTAAAGAAAGTGTTTGTAATTCTCAGTTCATTGTATACGATGGCCCATTACTATTCTTACCCTGCGCAGCTCTTGCAACGCGGC
This sequence comes from Gryllus longicercus, assembly GCA_038098605.1. Lineage (NCBI taxonomy): Eukaryota > Metazoa > Arthropoda > Insecta > Orthoptera > Gryllidae > Gryllus > Gryllus longicercus. Next base: position 671,706 of record JAZDUA010000679.1, on the reverse strand, counting down.
GAGGGGATATCATTTCGGTAAATTTCTTAAAGGTTCATGCCGGACTGATTCCTCTATGCCAACATATGCAAAGAAAAAGGAAACGAATTAACAAAAATATCGGGAATATTAAAGCTGGGAATATGGAATGTTAGAGCTCTCTCAAATAAATAGGCTGAATTAGAACAGAAATTAGTTAATTTCCTCCAATAACAAACTCCAATGTGTTTGTGAAAAATTATAAACCTTTTCTGTTGCATTCAAGAATTTGTTGAAGAGCTTCCAGGAAAATTTAGGCCTTTTGAAACATCTGCAGGCTCTTCGGTGACTTTAAACACAACCTATTGGTTCTTTTCGAAAACATACGATTTGTTATTCGTGGCTGTTAAATACATGTGCAGGACCACTGGCTGCGCTATCGAATTTAATATGGTAATATTATTGACTTTAAATCAACGCACGGTTGCCACCTAGTAACCCACATCCAGGGATGAAAACTCGAAGTTAAAACAATTCGTTATACCGAATGAAGTGATATAAATTTTATATGGAAGTAGGAGAAAAAAGTATTTTCTTAAAATCCTCGCATGCCATTTATGTGGATACATGTCTAATTGACATGGTTGTATGACATATAAAGCACTACGAACGTAAACTTTGTTATTAGATACGTTTTATTGCATTCGCGGCCGTACAATGTAAAAACGTACATTTGCTATTCCCGTTTCACACCAAGCAAGTTATGTGATCCATTCGTTACTTTTTTAATATCGCGTGAAAGTTTGAGTGGAACATCTTGTAAATGAACAGACTTTGGACAGAGCTTGCAAAGTGAATGAGGGAAACCAACAGGTTCTCAATCATGGCCTGCAGTCAAATCAGCCCGTGTGAATGCCATTCATCCCATTAATTCTGAATAGCGAGTCCTCCATAACGAGTAGTGTGATACGGCTGCTCATGTCACTCACATTCAGTATATTCAAATTCATCAATTCATCTGTCCCCTAAAAATTTCGCGTTTTTGATACATACTCTGCATTCTGACGCATTGAGTGCACCAAAAGTCGCGATATGAAATACGGCATCATTACTAAACGTAAAATTTCAGATACATGTAAATAAAAAGCAACCCTTTGTTCCAGGAGAGACAGGTAAAACACAGTGCAGTTTTGTACGAAATACGAATCAATTCCTCACAGTCTAGAACACGGCTATTTCTTTTTCTAGTTTTATTACATAAAAAATGTGCATACTTTTCTTGTTTTCATAAAAAATACATTATATCTATTTTATGATTGCAGATAATATAACTTTAGTTAATTCCTAAAATGTCAGTTCAATGTTATTCTGTTCTCATGAAAGCTCACTGGAAGAAGTATAGAAAAATCGATAAGGCTATTTGTGCGAGAATGAAAATTGGGGATGCTGACCAAATACAGCGGTAAATCGAACGGGTAAACGGCAAACAAAGTGCGAAGCAGGAAACGTGAACACAGTATATGATAATCGAACGTAGCCATTCATCTATTTCACTTCCTGTATAAAATATTACAATTTTACTTTTGGTGTGCATAATATTATATAACACAGAAAATTATTTAAAGAAATGTATGAGATAGTGCCTTAATAAACTTGACTTACAGGATCACTGAGAATTATTGAAACTATGGTCTAGTTGAGAACTTGCATTCAAGAGCAATTTACGCCAATCAATTATATCATTAACATTTACACGTTTCAACGCTGTGTTAAATATTATAGTAAGAAAACAAAAATTATGGATAATTATATAAAACTAAAATGTCTCAAATTTTAATGCAAAAATTACAAATGAAAATAAAAATGCTTTAACTATAGAGAGTAAAATATTTATCTTATAACTTTCTATATTTTTACGAAGATATACTCGCGCACTTAAAATATGGTCTTTTGAAGGATTGCAATAAAGATAATACGAGTTACCATTAGTTTATGACACGGACGTGAACAAGTCAATGACGGACAGGTTCAAAATGAGTGGGCGGTATACTTGTCAATAGACAGTAAATGAGCGATTAGCCACAAAGAAGATATATTTATGTTTACATACCAGTATCAGCAAGACAAATAATGGAATAATCGAAGATGCAGTTTCAAGAAGAAGATTAACTATAAAGGAGTGACGAAGAGGTAAGGTAGGAAAAGAAAGAACCGAAAGCATAAATTCTCATCTTTATAAGAAGCAACTTTTTTCGTTTTAAACACTTGCAAAACAGTAAATATAGAGTGAAAAAAGTGTTTAAGCACAATTCAGTTTTTACCTTCCCCTTTCTCTGAACTCTTCTATTGCACGCTTTTGAGATAATGAACGACAAACAAAATACAAACAACTGTAAACATAATAATGACAGTAAATACAAACTAGAAAATGTATTTCCGTTTTTAGGACACCGGACGTCGACGTATCGGTAATAAGAAATCATTAAAATGTCTCGCCAAGGAGGAGTACTAACTGATGTGTCAGCAAAATGAACATTCTGATATTAATTTCAGGGTATTTTAATTAGCGCTATCTAAGGACACACGGGTCGAATATTTATGATTGCGCACTTTCTTACAATAAATATTTAGAAAAAAATTATTTAACTAGGATAGTGCAGACTAAGAGAACTACAGAGGTGTCTCATTAAGATTGCTGATGGTGCTAAAAATTTCGACATAAGGAAGTAATATCACCCACTATCTTCTTAACTCATTTGAATATAATTAGAATATTAATAACTCATAGATGAACAGACAACTTGGGAATCATCTTGAAGCCCATTAACTGCATTTACCCGTTCCCATCCGAGATTTGACCCTTGGTCATTCTCTTAGATCGTATAATGAATCCCCTCGACTTTCTACCGAGACTGTGCTGAATCTAAATGTTCTGAAAGCTCCGAAGGTGGAACAGATTGGTGGAAAAAGGAAAATATCATTAAAGAAAAAAAAATTTCCTAATTTCGGGATTGTAAGCAGTTGTGGTATAAGATAAAGAACATTTTTCATTGGGGAAACGGAAAAGGGAAACAGCTAGAATGCAAGAGGAAACTGCCAGAGAAGGACAAACCAGAAAAAGTAGCTTTTCATTTGCGTACGGTTTCCCAATCAAGCAGCCCAGCGTGGAACGAAAAGAGCTGCCCGCCGCGACGTCTAACGCGAACCGGTAGGAAACTGCAGGCCGGTTGCTTCACCAATCGGGAGATGCTGCGCAGGCGGTTCCCCGCGCCGGAAGCGGCGCCATCGTCGCGTCCCGCAGCGCGAGGCGTGTGGCGCGGAGCGGGGCGCGGCGCACGGCGCGCGGACGGCGCGGCGTGGGCGGGCGGGCCGCGAGGTCGGGCAGGCGCGGGCGGGCGGGGCGGCGAGGGCACGCGGACGGCAGGAAAGAAGCCGTCGGCGCGCGGGGCGGGCCCGAAGCGGGGAGGCGGAGGCGGAGGCGTCGCGCGGGGCGGGCGGCGGAGGGAGACGCGAGGGCGGCGACCGACCGGGAGGGGAGAGGAGGGCGGCGGGGACGCCATGAGGAGGGGGCGGGGAAGGGGCGGAGGCGTCGCTGGAGGGAGGCGTCCGCACAACATGGACGCCGGCGCGGCGCTGCGCCGCGTCGCGTCGCGTCGCGTCGCGTCGCGGTGCAGCGAGGACGGGGGCGGCCGCCATAAATCGATTTCGAGGGCCGAGCCGCCACCACCGCCGCCGCCGCCGCCGCCGCCGCCGCCGCCGCCGTACCGCGTCGCGCCCATAGCGCCTCGCGCTCGCTCTGCTGTGCCGATTGGCGCGTACCCTGCCGCTCGTGGATCCGATGAGACAACCACCGGCGCTGAGCTCTGCACTGGAACGAATTCGTTATTCTAACGTTGCCAATTGCCCCTAACATCGTAATAGAAATTACACTTGTGAGATCCTTCGATAAAAGTTGTCTGCATGATGGCTGGGAATGCAATTTCCGAGACACCCTCTGAAAAACGAGGCAATCGTTCACACACGATTCTCGGAACCGCGGGTTTTCTGATGGAGGTGTTCACCAGCAGTACAGATGCAAGAAAATATTGGGCAAAGGTCATTGGTTGTTTCTAGAGCCGGCGGAAGGCCTATGATGAATTACGAGCACTTTATGCTTCGGCATCGAGTAAGATATCATCAGCACCCCATTTAGTGCGGCGCGACCGGTTTCCGCGCAATGGTCGCAAAGCAAAGGTAGACTCCCAATGGCTAAAAAACTTTTGAGAAAATATTACGAGGTACTTTTTTCGAAAAAAAGAACACAGAAGAAAATAATTAATCAAATGTTTTATATTCCTTTTTGTTTGTTCATGTCGTTTATGTGCAAAAATATGAACGTCAGTGCCCGCTACTCATATTAATATTTATATATTCGAGATTTCCTCTCGGCTGGTGCGAGAACATATTTTTTGGGTACTCAATGCAAACGTAACTAACTTGTTTCCTCTTTTCCCGTCCAAAAACACTGGCTGGGATGCAATCGGGCTATGCATTCTGAGGCAGCCAAAAGCGAAAGGAGATCAACTGCGAAGCGAGGGAAACCTGACGGCGGGATGCAGTGGAGGGCGATTCCCATTATCCTCACATCCGGCCAGGAATCTATTTGAGGATCAAGGGTGGACTTCCGCCCAGGCAAATGGGCAGCTCCCTTGAGCCCAGCCTCCGAGGATCCCCTAGATGGTAGTAATAAAATATAATAGAGGCCTCAATAAATTTTTAAAAAAAGTTAAATTTATAAATATGAAAGGGAATTCTTAAATTTGCTACTAAATGATCAGCTTGTTATATTGCATGATATATTTGTTTAATTAATGTGTGAAAATATTTGCGAGTCTGAAACAATAATTATATGTATGTATATATTGGGTATTTTAGGATCAGATTAACCCGACTTTTGCCTGAGGTGTTCCCAGGCCTGGGCCGTGCTTTTCATTTATTATCCATCCCTGGGGTAAAGGAGACTCGGGGTAAGAGAGAAAACTCGGCCGAGAAACTTATTTCCGGGCCCTGGTAACGAAAAGATGGATAAATCTTGTTGCCGTATACAATAAATAACTTCCTCTAACATGTGGTGTAGCCAGAATCACTGTTTTGTGCGTCCTTGATGCCGAAAAAGCGATTGACGGCCAGTGTCATTTAATCAGATGACATGTGACCACAGTCATTTAAGGTCGTTATTTTAGTGCACCAACATAACGTCACTGAAGAATCTTAAATCAGTTAGTTTCAGTCGTTAATTTCTCTTTGTACCTCACAGTACTCTTTGTATGCGAGTTAAACTAAGAAACGACGTTGATAAATATTTTTCTCGATCTAACGGAAATAAGCTAGCAAATAATTGTAGTATTATAAATAGATGGCAATAATTGCACTCTGTACTGTAGTTTGTTTCTCACAAAAAAGAGACTGGTTATTACTTCAAACATTAACAGACTGTCAGGGCTATGACAGGTATAATATAAGGAACTAAAGGAAAAGGTGGTTGTGCTAAGAAAGCATATATATTATATGATTAATTGTAAAGCTTACGTAAATTTCACATGTGACCCAACAATCTGTTATAATCAATTTCTTTAATGTTGTTTTTATTTTTCCATCTTATTCTTTTCTTTCAATTAATTAGATTGAAAAATAACAACTACATTAATGAAATACTTACGTGATAAAACATTGATACTTCTATCCTGCTAAACGTTCACCCTTCTGTTGAAACATTTTGAACGATAATGTGCCCAAGAGACTAGAAAAACATTTTTAATGTTCGAAAATTTAAAAATGTTAGTGTAAATGGTACCTCTACAATTGAGTTCAATGTATTCGTACAGTATATATACATAGAATTTTATATTGTACAGGAATTTGTACACATCATGAAACATAAATTACAGTTGTGAGTAAATTAAGCAACATATTTCACAAGTTACAGGAAAAAGATAAATTGACATGTGTTATTGCACTTGCGAAAATAAAATTGCGTTTATTTATTATATAGCATTGTTTTTCTTGTAATAAATTAAAAAAAATGAACCTCCAATTCAATATTCTAGTTTAGCTATAACCGGCAATACACGCAATTAAAATTCTGGAAAGAACTGCTGGAAGCTGATTATTCAACACACCCACCAATATCTTCACCGCCAATATCTTCATTTGTACCTGATTAACGCTGTTTTTACCGGAAACACTTTGAACATATAATATTCTTCCAGAATCACCTATTTTTCTTCGCTCGTTTTCTTTGGGAATAATGGACTTGAACCCGAGTTGATGTATTCCTCTTATGCATTAACGTTCACAGTTGAAGATTTTTCTCAAATTTGGTCTAATGCTTTTTCTGAGAAACCCTTAAATTGTGCTGACGACATTATATTAAAAAAAGGCCGTTGGGAAGCAATTAATATCTTCATCTTTTCCCTCGAAATTTACTTTCTAATTCTATATGTAAATAGGGGAAAAACCAACCCAGGTAAGGAAAAGTACTGATTGAGCAGATAGGCACGTTAAGGGGCCGCGGCCGCCGTGCTGCTATCAAGCTTTTCCTTGTGCCTTATTAAAAATAAGCATTATAAAATATTAGCTGAGAAAAATAATATGAAAATGGCAAGGTATGAAGGATTTATTCTATCAACGAATGATTCAATTGAATGAAAACCAAATTTAACCAAACCATATATCCATATAAAAGAAATATGCCAGTCCTAAGTTGGGAAAATTGAGAACGGATTTGTGTTTTAAAAATAATGGCTATGAAAATATTCTTAGAATAAAAAGTGTCACTTTCCACTTTTACCTCGAAGGGGATGAGGGAGTTGGTCCCCAATTTACATATGCACTTCCCTGGATCGGTCTCCAATTCACGAATGGGTAAAACTCTTATTTTCCTTCCAAATTCACATACGCCGAAAAAAATATTTGGAGCAAACAGAACAGTAATTTATGAAATCAGATGAAAGGGTCTGTATTATCATAGTTAATAAGCACGGACTCAAAACCCTAATAGCAGCTCGCTGACCCCATCCAACTCACAGTACCCCCACTCTTCCATCGCCTCGCAAACACCAGCTATGGACGGACACCCCATAGTCCACGATGCGGTCCATTCTAAAAATATTTATCTTTCGCTTAAGCGGGCGCTTGAAACTAAATCCATCTTCAAAAATTGCGCTGGTCGTGTATACAAATTAAACGAGTCCATTTATTGCAAGTTTAATACTTTCTGCAACTTTTCCCGAGGTGGGTTATTCTGGGGAGGGTGCCTCCCTTCAGACCTTAAGGAGCATCCGCCACTGCTGACGGCAAAACGTCAGTCTGTCTGTCTGTCTGTCTGTCTGTCTGTCTGTCTGGGACTGCCCCTCCCTCCGCCCCCCGGCCGACTGTGGTCAACGCTAACGCATAAACTGTTCAGCCGATTTCCTCCGAAATTGATATTCCCCAATCGATCTGAACGAACTCAAGGCTTTAGGAATTTTAACAGGATATATTTTGATTTTTGAGAGTAGGTCTCATATTTGTTGAAATCCATGATTTTTCGAAAATCGTAAACGTGCAATTTTTTTGGGGCGTCCTGGGGTTACTTGGGGTTACAACTATAATATTGAATATATATTTTTTTTTCTTAACGAAATCTGTTTTAAAAGACTAAGCTTGAAATAACGTCATCTACAATTTTTCGAAAATATGACTAGTTTTTGTACAATCTTGCGTGAAAAATAGGCAATTAAAAATTTTTGAAAACAATTTTTTCTCAAAAACCGCTCAATTTTTCCATTAAATTTTATATTCATATGTATCCAAGGACTGTAAAAAGTATGTTTCTAGTTCTACTTTCGGCAAACTTTCCGATTTTTCAAAAATGGAAAAAAATATTATTTCAAAACTACAAAATTGAAGATATAGATTTTCGCCTTAGAGAAAGTCTGTTGTAAAAAATCAGCTCTCTAAAATAAGTCAATTCAACAATTCTTTGAAAAAAATGAGTAGTTCGCGCGTGATTTGTGCTTGAGATTTATACAAATTCTCAAAAAAGAAATATTTTCTCAAAAGTCACTCCAATTTTTTTCTTTAATTTTTTTCCACTGATAGAAGGGATGCTTAAAAGAATGGCGTGGGTCTGAATTTCGTTGAAATCCATGAATTTTCAAAAACTACATATTTAGAAATGATGCGTGGAAAACTGTCCTGTTTAGTTGTTTTTTGTTTTTGTTGGAAAGGAGGGCTGGAATCTTTTGACTGCCTAGGGGCCACGCCCTGTTGAAGGCATTCGAAAAATTAACCCTTTCCAGTAGCGAAATATCTGCGAGAGAAGCTTCGCACGTGAGGTCTTGCGTTTGAAGCGTCTGGTGCATTTCCACAAGTATTGGATAGAACGACCCTGAGTCCATTGTCTAGAAAATAATACTAGAGGCCGGGTACTGTGATGGTTTGATTTTATTGTATCTGCGGATCAGTTTCAGAAGAAGGAAAGCCAGCTATCTTCAGCTTTTGTAGAAATCCCCGTCACTGGCAAGGCAGCGAGTGACAAAACTAAATCATTTTGTAATGAACTTTTGCTCTTCTCTCTTCTTTCATTAAGGAAAATCCATTCCGGTAGTTTTGTAGTTGAATTTTGTTACACCACTTACGGATAAAGAGGCAGGAAAAATGTATTAATTAAACACTTGATTCACACTCACGCGTGTTAATGTTTTCAACATTCCTCCCGTGATCCAGCGACGATCTGCAAACGCACTCGATGGGAACACCTTGAAAACAAGGTCAAGAATCACACGTAGTTATAAGATACCTTTACCGAAGTTCAAGGCGTGCCACTCGATGAACTGCCGCCCTTGTCGAGATCCGTTCAAAATCTGCTCCAGAACAGGAAGATCTGCTTTCATAACTCTATTCGACCTCGCACCCCACTACCTCCAATGCGTTGAGGTGTAAACAAACTCATCGCTTGGAGGCATGGCACTGGTGAATAAAGTATTGAAAAAGGTGGCACAGAAAAAGGTTGTCAAGAACAGGATATTGAAAGTTTTGGAGATTTTTTAGAAAATATTTTTTAGTTTATTCTTTTACGGGCTTCAACGTTTCTGCTCTGTGTGCATACTTTGGCAAGCAGGTATATCGCAGTATTTAGCAAAGTGGCATTGTTAAAAACTGCTCATGGGTAAAATATTTCAATTACGTCTTTGAGATTTGAGGCAACGTCAGTAGTCGTTTCGTGACTGGGAAGCAAAGCATAACATATCTTCGTATTTTCGTTTACAACGTCAAACATTACGGACATTACATTACTCGACATAGAGACATAGTCGGAGAAATAAGTAAAAACTACCACAGAGTTGGGTAGTCTCAGAATAAGTTTCACTCTAGGATTTTGTGCAATTACTAGTTGAACGAGAAATTACACTTTTTTCATGTGAAAAAGTACACCAAAACACTGAAAGATCTGTATCTGATTACACAAAAAGAAAATTTTGTGAAAAAATTCTACACACAGTATTTTAAATTCTAGCCAGAAAATCTCAAAAGGATTTCGCAGTTCAGGCAAAGCTCTGGGAAATGGTGGTAAGTAATTTTGTTATGTTGTACATTGAAACCAGTACGATTTATTTGAGCTTCATTCAGTATATAATTGGAACCCATGAATTTGTACTTATCTGCAACAGTCGTCACAGTCAACAGGTTTTTAAACTGTTTCTTTCATTTCATATGATTCGAGGAATAAAGAAGAATATTGCAGGGTAGGTACATTATTACTAGATGTACCAAGCCGTGAAAGAAAACAGTTCCACGACCATCATCATAAAATTAAAAATAATTCTGTCTTACAATTCAAAAAAAATCTACGGTGATTAACGGAAGAGATGGAAATTTAAAAAGAGCGGCAGCGCGATTCACATGAGCAAGTGACGCAGAAGTGCGAACTATTGTAATAAATTCATGAAGTGAGCACAGAAAAGAAAGGTCGGGTTTGTACATTTTCTCTTTGTACTGCTCATTTTATATTACCTACATAGGATTTGTGAAGTAACGACTCTACATGACGAAACCATTTCAAATATTAAGCAGCAGTTGATGCGTGCTGCCAGCAGAAAACACACTGAGATAAAAAATATCGGTTTTAAATTCGAGGGACCACGACACCAGCCAGATCGATTGGGGAATATTAATTTTGGAAAAAATCGTCTGAACGTTTTAGCCGCGAGCGTTGTTCACAGACGGACGGACGTTTTGCCGTCATTCGATTTTTCGGTACCAAAGACCCACAAAAATGGATTCTGGCAATACCACGTGTTAGAGGATTTCCCCCCTAAATTTAAGAACTGGATTTAACAACTTTTTCTATACCAGGGCTCGAAATACCAGTTTTTCTGTGCTTTACTCTGCAGCATTACATAACTTTCTGTTCTTATGAAGATTCTAAGAAAGTAAAAACAACGTAAGCACGTTGAATACATTAAAAACAGCAGACAGTTTTTCTATCTAATCAATATTTTTAAAGTTGTATTGGAATTGTTTTCTTGTACTTCCACCTGTAATCTCGTTGCCACTTTTTCTGTAAAGTACTACATCTTCAGCTTGACTATGTAAAAGAAAGTAGCAAAAATAATTACATAGAATGTTTATTTTGAATTCGACCGCGTCGTACACATTTCCTGGAAATAAACGCGCTAATTTTCGTGAAAAAGGGAGGGACATTGTCAATTAATGCACCATTTTTAACTGTCAAATTCAACTATTTAATATACCTGAATAAATTACATAAATTAATTACGTCTCTGTTACGTATGCTGTCAAAATATATTTTTATCAACATGTCACAAAATTCGTCATCGTAATCAAGGATACGTCCACAATTTGGAGTACGGCTTTTGCTAACATTATTATAAGCCTTCCAAGAAATATCAGAGAATAGCTTATGTGCAATTAATTACCCTAAACGTTTGCGAATTCATGAATTTTGCGAAACAAAATAAAGATATTGTTGAAAAATCTTTCTTCGTTTGTTCGAAAACGGAAATTTTATTCGAACAGAACGCAATAGGGAAATTTCTGCAACACTTTTTTTGTTATATAATTATTTCTCTATACAAAAAATACTTAATTCAAATGTAATCGATTAACTAAGTACCGTCCGAAGAGGAAGGTTTTGCTGACTGTAACACTGTTTCACTTTTGTTTTCAGTTCATTGAAATCACTGTTATAACCTTCCATGTGTAGTTTCCATTATGGAAGGAAATAGAGGTCCGGCCAAGAGGAACCGCGGTCTGTTTTCCCTCACCCCATTTTCCAGGTAATCCTCTTTCAATTTTTGTAACCCGAGAGGACACAGCTCGATTGCATCTCGTTCGTTCACTAGGTGGTTCCGAAGGTGTTTGTTAGGTTTTCATTCAGAAGTAGGGCAAATATATGTTCTCGCACCAGCCCAAAGAAAATATCGAACACAGGTGAGCATGGCGGAATCTTCAGATGTGTGTATGTTCATTCAGCGGGGTAAGAAGATACTCATGATAAGTATCAAGTCTTGTTTCCGTCAAATTTTAAGAGTGGTTTTCAACATTGGCAGTGCTATAAAAGAACATACAAAACAGACATAAGTGGATCAATTACAATCGATCAATATAATACTAAGCAGGCCACGGTGAATCGAAAAAGCAATCCTAATATTAAGGAGGGGAACGGAACCTGACTCACTCAGGCTGTGCCTTTTTGGGGAGGCGGGTAAACGGTTTAGGAAATGATTCAGTCCGCATACGTCTCGACAAAATCTCGATTTTTTCAACATTCATAAGCAACGCTACTCTTCAATATTTATCTTAAAAAAACAACAACTCAAATTTAAGTCCACAGATACAGAGCCGATATTTTATAAAGCCACAGTGGCAGAAATCATTCTCGGCCACCCAGGTTTTACTGCCCACCAGCAGCGCTCCCCCACACTCAGTGCATCCCGCCAGGCGTTTCCGCCGCATGTACCCCTCAGAAAGTGCGGTGCATTTCGCGCAATTATTATGCGTCCCTAGATACTAAGAGTAGCGCAACCGGAACGGCCGTCACACCGTGCTAAGGAGTTGGGGCACCGGCTGAATGTCTCCCGTTATTTATAACTTATGAAAATTCTGACACCAACGAAAATTAGTCTTATGCCATTTTTTAAGCGCGCTACAAATTTATGTGGAAAACCTTGAAGAAAAAAAAAGAAAAAAGAAAAGACAAAATTTCTCTGTCTATCTGCATGTCAGTCCGTGGTCAGCGTTAGCACCTACTGAACCGTTCTGACGATTTTCTCGTAAATTGACCTAGCTCCTGATCGATCTGAACGAACTCGAAGCCTACGAATTTGGAATGGATATTTCGATTTTGGAAAGGTTCTTTACATAGAGCCTGGACAGGATTTTCGAAATTTCCTTAAAATGGCTGTCGATTATACGTATCCCTCTAATAGCGTAAGAATGGCGTAGTTCTCGTTTTCGTTAAAATCCCCGAGAGTTTGAAAATTGCAAACTTCAGTATTTTTTCGGCTTTTTCCTACAGCTACAGTATTGAAAATAGAGGTTTTTCCTTAAATAAATCTGTCTTTGAGAATCTGTCCCTTTCCTTGTGTACATTTAAATCGTTATTACATGCCTTAAAAAGTGATTAATTTGTTCTAAAGTTAATAAAGATTATTTTAACTATTATATTGAATGTTTGATGTAGCCTCCACGGCCAAAATCATACGAATGGCTACCAGGCGAAGCTGTGTCGAATCCTCTAAGGCTGTCATTTCGACCATCATACAATGATCCTTCTCAGGACTAAAGTGTTGGTCTCTTCTATCTAGGAGTATGACAAATGTCGTGGGCTTCCGCATCTAGTCATGAGAGTGGCTTTCAGGGTGACGCCGCATCGAAGCCTGAAGCCTTTCAGTCCTGAAGAAGATCACGATATGATGATCGAAACATCAGCATCACCGGTGACGCGGCATTGTTGTGGCGTTCACCGGCGGCGAGACCTTGAGGGGTTCTAAACCTATTCTGAAACAATCAGCTTGAAGCACGGATCGTTAAATAATTTCTTTAGTTTGTGACCCAGTAATACAGCAGGGCTGCTAACCGTTTTACGGTACTAAAAATGACAGTGGGTAAGATCAAATGATCTGAGAGGGCGCAATCTGCGACTGATAATTCTTTCATCGCATTACATTGCGAATTTTACTTGGTCTGCTGCTTGAATAGGCCAGTATTCGTTTCAAAGATGTCTGTAACGTGTCCGGGTTAAAGGAAACCAGTTCAGCCCCATTGAAGGGTTTATGGGAAGAGAAGGGAAGGTACCACGGATTTGTTCAGGAGCTGCGGGAGCGCCGCGCTCGGGCAACGAAGGCGCGGCAGCCGAGCGTTTTCTGCAACGATCAGCCACATGAAATGCCCAACCTAGAGCTCGGTTTCTTCATTAATCGAATTAATATTGATAACCAGGGCTCGAAATCCGATGACGTATACATTCTTTGGCCTTTAAAATGACTTAAAAATAAGAGGATAATGACCTACAAAATGACAAAAAATAAGGGGGAAATGAGTTATAAAAAAATAATCAAAAATTTGTAAATATCAGTATGCGCATGTTTTGTTTAACTCTCCTTTTGCTTGTAGAGGTTGGAGTAGAGCTGAGGGTGGGTTTAATTGTTAGCAGTGAAACTCTTTTGTTAGCAATCCAGAAAAATCAAATATCTCTTCTCTTACAGTTGGAAATAAGTTTTCTGTAACTCGGGAACGAAAATGTCTAGTTCTTCAAATGTTGCTAATGCCGCTCTTATTTAAATTTTATATTTATTTTGTTTTTTGTTCTTTAAAAAAAACTTCTACTCAACTTTCAACTATTTATAGTTGAAATGAAAATGTTCGTTAAAATGTTAAAGTTAAACTGAGGGGAAGGGATTCTGTAACTCGAGAAAACGGGCGCTGATCTTTTCCCCCGCATGGCAAATACAGTTTTTAATGTTTTTGACAAAATAATAACTAACATAACATATAAATAACATATTATTACAATTTATCATATCTAGTTACATTCCCAACTATTCACTGAAACGTAGAAGTAGGAAGTTTTCATTTCCAACAAAGAGTCCCAATTAAGTGGTGTTTTTTGTTGTTCAGACGCGCGTCTTCACAGACCCTTTGTTCACTGCCGGTACAGGCACAGATTGCGAAACAGCATCAGCAACCCACGCACGTGTGTCGGGCCATACACGTGCCCGCATTCCGCTTTGAAACTGACTTTCGCGTCAGCATTGTGGAAACGTACGGGTCGCCATTCGCAGTCGGCGCTATGCAGCCCCATGCGCTGAGCGCGCGGGGCGCTGCCGCGTCGGAGGCTGGGAATTGTCATTGTAATCGCCTCCCAGTCAGCGTCGCCGTCGAGCACACGAGCGAGGCGGGCCGTGCGTTTATTAAGTTCAGCGCGTTACCTGCGCTGGAGGACCTGTGAAATATTGAAGGCCTTGGACCTCTCCTGGGCCTGGAGGAGATGCGTGGAGTGCATAGACGCCAATTATTGATTCCTTTTATTTTTTCATGAAATGCTTTTTCATTAACACGAAATGCGGTCTGTGTACGTTTTCGTAATTCTGGGATCCCTACATGCGTTTTTGGCAATAATTTTTTTTTTCATAAGAAAAAGATACTACACAGATAGTGAAGTTACATTCATCTCTTGAAACAAAACAAGGGCCCATCTCAGCATTCACTTAAAGGACCAGAGAAAACTGAACGAAAAGTCTGATCAAGATAGGGACTTGCTCGGAGGGCTTGGAGTACATTCGAGTGCATCATGCTAGGAGTGCATTGGTTCATTTGTTTCAATCATATAATTGCGTGTGACAGAGGGGCAATCAAACTTTAGTATATGAAAGTTCCAGATTTATTGAGGAAAGAAAACGATTTACATATAACTCACTACTTTAATATGCCACTTTAATTTACAATCTCGAAATCAATGAGAGGGTTCACACGTGCTGATAGTTGATACAATGCTGATGGTTGAACGTAAGAAATGGTATTCATTCTATCTTCTTATCAGAATTCAATTTATATGCAGATGAAAACGTTTTTGAAATAACAGTCGTACATCTTACTACTCTCAAAACTATCTTACTTTGTATTTACAGACCTCCAACAAAGCGAGTTTTAGATAATTTCATTTTCTTAGAAAATATAGAGCGAACTCTGAACAAAATTAGTAATCTATCTTTCAAATCCATTGTTGTAAGTGGAGATTTCAATATTGATTTTCTGTGCGAATCCCACGAAAAACAGCAGTTTCTCAATTTACTGTATTCTTTTAATTTAGATATTACAATTAATGTACCTACACGGAATACATTTAAATCACAAAACTCAATATATCAAATTATAATCAACAAAACCACAACTAGATATGAAATAAAACTACTAATGTAGGTTACAGTGACCACGATGCACAGATTTTTAATAACATGAACACTCACACAATAAATAATACACGCGTGTGCAGAACATTCACTAAAGTTAATGTAAAATGATTTACGAACTACTTGCTGAAGGAATCATGGGACACAGTTTATAACGCTGTTGACACAAATGAAAAATATAATATATTTTTCACAAAGCTTTCATTTCACTTTAACGCATGCTTTCCACTCAAAAAGGGAAAATAAAACATTCCACGGAAAAATAATACTCATATTTACACGATGTAAAAACAAACGTACGTTTACTTTACTTCTAAACGTCATAACGTATCTCCCGGTTTCCATGTCTACTTCCCAGAATACAAAAGAATTTTAAGAAAAGTAATAGGTCAAGCAAAAATAATGAAAAATAATCAGGATATTTTGAACATTAGTAACAAAACTAAAGTAATGTAGAATGTCGTAAAAAATACGACCACATCATCTTGATACTTAGTAGAGAATGTGGTTTTAAAGGATGATGAAAGAGAAGCAAGTAATCCGAAAATGTGGCATATCTCTTCAACCAACACTTTTCTAGAATTGCAGTTGAAGTCACGAAGGGACTAAAACCACAAAATTTAAAATTATTTCTTTCCCAAAAAACATTTCGACATGATGTTTATTTCCGAAACTTCTTCTAATGAAATCTTGAGATTAGTCGTACTGAAACAGTCGTACGTCAAAATTAAATCGTGTTTAAAAATGCCTCTTCGAGTATTTTTTTTATTTTTTAGTAGAAACAATTACGACGTAGTAAGTTATTTACACTAATCGTGATGTGTATTAAGATTCTTATATATTCACTTGAATTGGGAATTTGTTTGGCGCGAAGATAATAACTTTTTAATATAAACGTGCAGTTGAAATTTGAAGTGTATAGCATTGATATTAGGCGTGAAATAGATTTTTGTGTCACTTATCAATTACACATCGCGTTATTCTATCGGGCGAGTATGGTATGGTTACGTTACAACTAAAGATGGAAATTGTACATTTTCCTTCGCATAAGACAAGTTACTAGTATTATAGATTCAGTCTATTTTACTCTCACAGGTACACACCAATTCTTCAAATTTAGATCAAAATATTGCACCAAATATCAAATTATGCGTTTTGTTTACATTGTCGCTAAGGACTTACCTCACATACTTTACATTTACTTGAAGGGGAGGTCTAGATAAACATTTGGTAAAACACACTTCGATTCGTGGATTTGGAACGGAATGCAAGTGGAATTGAAAAAAATACATAATTCAATAAAATATGCAAGACTGAATCTCCCTCTAAACCAGTTTCTTGGGTAACCTCTCTCCTAAACGTCCGGGGACACAGGCAACGCGGCCGATCTGAAGGTGATGATTGAAGAAATGGTGGATAGCGACAGGACCAAAAATATATGTGACAGGGGACAATACAGTGATGGGGTTAGGCGGAGGCAAGAGGTAACAGAAACTCCGCGATCTAATGGAACGGGTTGGAGATGAGAGATAGAGAGAGAAATAAGGAAAGGAGGTTTGGAAGAGGTTTTGGGAGCCAGTGTTGCCAGTTTAGCAGATTGGCCGCTAGATCTAGTGGAATTTCAACCGTTCTAGCGGCGAGAAATAATGATTTAGCGGCTAGCGGAAAATCTAGCGGAATGAAAGCAAATTGGCGGAATTTCTAGCGACAAGGTTGAAACATGTTTCCATTTATAAACTTTTGTTTCAATGACCAAAAACTAATGGAGAAATGTAAAGTATTCCGTCCCTTATTATCCAAAGTAAACAAATACCGCTGGAACCATAAATCTGATATCTGAGTCATATTACCTTAACCCTCAACTAGGCGCGTGGTGCCTTTCTCATTGGCTAGCGGCCGGAGATTCTCCACCAAATATCCAATCAAACGTGGAGAAAATATTATCCGCGTTCTCTTTAAATATG
The DNA here is from genome assembly GCA_038098605.1 of Gryllus longicercus. Lineage (NCBI taxonomy): Eukaryota > Metazoa > Arthropoda > Insecta > Orthoptera > Gryllidae > Gryllus > Gryllus longicercus. The sequence continues at coordinate 654,329 of JAZDUA010000679.1, read as the reverse complement.
CAATATCTCTTTGTACAGTTTTTGAAATGCTAAGCGTAATAGTTTGTGAATAAATAAATAAATAAATATTCAGCCTGCAAATTCATGTCTCTATAAGAACAATATTTTAATAATATTGCAGTAATATACTTTAATATTTTTTCTACATCCGCGTTAATATTCTATCATATTAAATTATGAAACTAATATTTAAAAAGTATTATTTTAGTAGACATAAGAATATCGTGAAAAGTAAGCTAAGAAATCGTATGGAAACCGAAATGGTGAATGCTGTTTTAAACATTCGATTTAGTTTAAAACGGCATGGAAAATGTTGTAATAATTTTCGATTTCCAGATGAAGTTCTTAGGCTTATAGGTTCAAATGCGAAATATAATAAGCAAATAAATGAGGACAATAATGAAGTCCAAATAATAGACGAGCTTGTTTCAGAACTTAATAGTAGTGAATAGTAATGTAAAATTATAGTAATAATAAATCAATATTATTATTCAATTATTACTGCGATTCGTCTGTGTAAACTATTATATAGTTAGATTTAAGTTAAAAATTATAAATATAATTACACAAACATGTGCAATATTTAATAATTGCTTATATTTGTATATTTTATATATATTTAAAATAAGTTGTAAATATCGAATTTGTATTTTTATTAACATGTAATAAAATAAAAAAATTATAAATTATTTATTCTACACGCGTAATTAATATTATTTCTTAGATGGCATATTTACCACCCTAGTTCTGATTCATAAATTTCAAATATTTTCATTTTTAATACTTTTGTATCACATATTCATTTAATATTTATAAATTATTTATATAAACAATTACTCAATATTATAAATATTATTTATTAAAAACAACTGTTATTATATGTAAAATTAAATATCTTGATTTAGCGGAAAAGTTAGCGGCAAGAAGTTTTAAATTTAGCGGAATCTAGCGGAATTACGCGTGCCATCTAGCGGCCGAATGTCCATCGGACCTGGCAACACTGTTGGGAGCGTGTAGAGGAACGGATGCGGGGGCAGATTCGCAAGCGGGAGCGGGAGAGCATTCGAAGGAAGGTTCACGAGCGTGTTCGGGAAGCTTTCAGTAGCTGGTTCAGGTGTGTCAGGTGACGGGTTTGGCAGCGTGTACGGATAATACAACGCATTCCTCTAGTTATTTGAATTTGTATGGAACTTGGCGGGGCAGTCTAGAGAACTACTCGTATTCTATATCACATAAATCGTTACATCCCAAGTGTGATGAATTTTGTTCGTGTTTGAACGCTATACCGCATGTACAAACTTTTAAGAACTCGCGCATCGTTCGTTTTGGGCGAAATGAAAACGAATTTTAAAGTGCTCTCTACGCTTCGAACGGAGTGTAGTGCGTGCAGGTTCTGAGGGCGAAGTGAGTCGTCACGGTGTTCGGTAGCGACCACGCCATGATTGACGCGCGGCCATGGGGAGGGGGGGGGCGCTGGCTGACAAGGCGACCGCGCGCACACACCGCGACCACCGCAGCGCCTCGTAAATTTCGTAGCCTGCGGTCGGGTGGCGGAGAACGCGCGGTCGCCGGCGCCGACCGGCGCCCGCCAACGCTCGCTGCCAACGCTTTTCTCCGTCGTCATCGAGCTCTCGCGGCACCCGTTCTCTACTCCTCCTCCCCGCGCCAAACCAATTTGTTTTGAATTTGCCTTGGAACACGCTCCTGTATGGCGCGCTGCTGTATCCGCTTCCCATTCGCTTCAGAGCCATCTCACAAATCGCGCATGAACCCGCTCCCAAACACACGACTTGACACGCCAAAGAACAGATAATCGAGCACGCTCCTGAACACGCTCCTGGCCATGCACCCGGACTCACCCCCGAACACGCTCCCGTACACGCATCCGACTACGCCCCCGAAGTCGCTCCCGAAAACGCTCCTGAGCAAGCTCCCGACGACACCCGAACATGCTCCAGAACGCGCTCCCGAATTCGATCCCGAACACTATCCCGAAAAAGCACAAGAACACCCTCCGAGCGCGCTACCGTATACGCATCCACTCGACGGAAAGTAAGTAGTAAATAATCCAAAAATCGTTATACATAGTAAAAATAGTAAGTAATAATGGTCATAATGATGATAAACACAAACAGACTCTTATATGGTGTATTTCCAATGGTTTATGGTGCATTAAGCTAGGTATTTCCGCCAACACGCCACTACCTCAGAGGGGCCAAGTTTTGGCTCCGGACTAATCAGACAACATTTGCGGTAGTGTAGCGCATGTGTGTGTGTGCGCGTGTGTGCGCGCGCGCGCGCGCGTGTGTGTGTGTGTGTGTGTGTGTGGGTGGGTGTGTGCCCACCCCTTAGAGTGAAGAGTAGACAAGGAACAAGAAGAAACGCGCCCGGTCCGTGGTCCGTGGTACGGAGTCCGCGATCGCGCGCGGTCCATAGATCGATTGTAAGGGATCTCCTCCGGCATTGGATTGTAGAAAACACGGAAAACTACTGATCAGAGAAGCCGACCGCTACACAGCGGCTAAACTCGATCTAACTATCTAGTTAATTTAAAAAATCCTGCCACATTCGGAACACGACCCTTCGGAACTCCCGTTCAGGGCATTACAGATATATCAGTTGATGCCGTGAGCCACCTACGCCGGGGCGCATGCCCCTGTCTAGACTGGGGATTTCCAACATTTTCCTAGCATCGGTCCATGTTAAATTAATCTATTGTTTCACGCACCTTTACATTTTATTTTCTCGACTTTATTGCGTAAGATGATAGTATTGTAATCGTGCGCCGGGAAATTGTGTATTTTCGTCAAACCTTTATTATCGAGCCCTGATAAAAAAAGAGTGGATACATTTTGTTTCTGTATATAATAACACGTTCTACTAATAACTATAGTAAATTCCTCTAACATGTGAAGTCAGAATGCATGCTTTGTGGATCCTTAATACTGAAAAAACAATTGACAGCAAAATGTGTCTGTCCGTCGGTAATTCCGTCTGTCCTTCTGTCTGTCCGTATGTCAATCTCTCCTTCCGACCGGCCAACCTGCCGTTTGTCCGTCTTCCCGTCGGTCCCTCCGTCAGTCCGTCGGTCAGTCTGTCGGTGCGTCTGTCCCTCCCTCTGTCCGTCCGTCCTTCCCTCCGCCTGTCCGTCCGTCCGTCCGTCCGTCTGTCTGTCTGTCTGTCTGTCCGACCGTCCGACCGTCCGACCGTCCGTCCGTCCGTCCGTCCGTCCGTCCGTCCGTCCGTCCGTCCGTCCGTCCGTCCGTCCGTCTGTCTTCGGGGAATTTGAGCATGAAATTTATGCAATTTAGAAGAAAATATTTTCTCAAAAACTGCTCATTTTTTTTGTTCCTCTATAATATAAAGCAAACAATTGTAACTCAAAGAACTGCACTTAAATGATTTAAAAATAAAAATTCTCCATACCAATAGTTTCGTAAACATCTCGATTCACATAATTGGAGATCATCTGAAAAGACGTGTTTCTAATTATCACTCTTGTGCAATGATTACACAAATGTTACATTAAATGTTGGTGATATCTGTATGCACTACATATTGAGGATATTTTTTTGTACGATACAGTAAATTTTTAAATAGAGTTTCTTGAGTTTTATAAACATCCTAACCATGAACGATGAATGGTAAGGAAAGTGAGTGAATTTTATTTTGATTATTTGATGTTTGTAGAAAACATTTCATGAGAAAACAATTAATTATTCATCTATTAATAATTTTGTAACAATGTGATCTTCATTAACACTGATCATTTGCTCATAATGACCCCTCCAGACGACCCCTCAATTTTCATTGATTCGTTATCGCTTTATCATTTCACGGACTAGTAATGTGAACTCCAGGTGTACATTTTAATTTACAAGATGTGTGTTAGTGGAGAATAACATCTGAAAAACCAACATTCCTTTGCATCTTTCAAATATGCTGCCATTATTTTATATGACATGGCAATTTAAGGAAATATGGAACACCAATGCCCTCCCCCCCCTCCATTCCCAAAGCACCGGTAAAGGAATGGACAGTCGTTTTGCCGTCAATCAAGTTTTTGCCATCAAGAATTCACAAAACTCCGGTTTTGACTTCACAACATGGAAGAAATAGTTTAGAACATACAGGACCAATATTTATCCACTTTCTCGTATCCAGGTCCAGGAAATAAGGAATTTTTTTCTGTCGGAAAATCGCCGATACACAGCGGACTAATACACTACTGTTTTAAGGCAAGAGAGTAAACAACATTGGTCACTGGAGCATGTCACGTAAAGAAGGACGCTTGGCAACACATGATTCAAAGAATATGAACATCGGTTGTTTAAAAATGGGAAGCGGTAAATATTTTTATTGACTACTCGGATTTGTAAAATGCCAAAGAAAGGCGTTTACAATCCCATCTGTCTCAGAAGTCGCTTCTGCGACCTCTAGCTCTCTCCGTCTCCCACATATCAGATCAATGATCTGCCCAGGCTTCAGGAAAGAAGAGTCGCATCACCTGGTGGGGTCACAGATTATTGCACTGCCCAGATGCTGACTGAAATAGAGGAATACAACATGCTTCTGATTGCGAATTTTATACACCAACAAAATGTAATGAAATAACTATGCAAGCTCAGGGTTTGGACATGATGATTATGTAACACGGATTTAATTGATGACACTGATTTAAATTATGAAACAAAAGCCCTCTTAATACCTGTAGAATACTAATAAATTAGATACAGATGCAGGAGGAAGCAATTTACCCAGCACCCAATTATACTTTTCTGTAACATAGGAAATACAAAAGATACAAGGCATCAAATCTTGTACAATTATAACAAAATCAAAAAGTACAGAACGATATTCTCTTCGAAATCAATAATATTGTTCATTACTTGAATATGGGATCCCACTACACCCAAACTAATATGGCTTTAAACAAAATAGACTACGCAAACCTTTTATTATTAGTAAACTCGAGATAAACTTTGTTTTAATTGTGGGGGGTTAGCTTATTGGCCTCTGAATCCCCAGTGCGCGGGTTTGATCTCGGTTGAGGTGCGTGCAATTTTGTAGGGCCGAAAATCCTCTATCGCCATATCACCCTTGTGGCATGTAAAATAACTTTTGATGATGGCCAGCAAAATTAAATCCTTCTGACAATATCTCATTCTAATGAGATCTCACTTTCTCCCAAACAGTTCGAATAGTTAACTGATACCTACATCTGGCGGAGAAAGTGAGAGTCACGCCCTAGGCGTATTAGGGGATCGCCCGCGCAGAGCGCCTGCTCCAAAGGTCCCCAGACCTGCATCGGAGGTAGGCTTCCAGGGAAGCCAGGGTCGGAAAAGAGGCTGGTGGCATCCAACTGCTTTGTATACCATCTTAGGGGGATCACCAAGGATCGCACACGATCTATGTATTGCTACTACCACTACTACTATGCACAGTCGCGATTAAAATTTATAAGTTTCAGAGCCATGATTGATCTTCAGTAACCTGATTACACAGTTATTTACAATAATATGACGTAACAAAACATTACAACACCTAATTTTACTACTATTATTTGTAATCCGATAAAAATTGCAATTATTAACGTTTCATTTACAAAAACTTACAATTTTCTTTAAATAAAACTAACTTTCCTTCCTTTTTCTTCCTCCAATTTCTACAGCTCTTATAAATCCCCCAAAGAACACAACGGTTTCGTCCAACGAGCGGATACAGCTAGTTATGCACTTATAATTTATTTTATTATTATTTGTTACCGGGGAGATTGCCTTAGGCGGTGTTCCGCACCCGAGTTTTCGACCCAGACTTCCTTGGAAGCCTATCTCCCACGCGGGTCTGGGACCTTTTACAAGAAGGTGCACCTCGCGGGCGGTTCCCTAAATGCGCCTGGGATTTGGCTCTCACTTCCTCCGCCAGATGTCGGTCTCAGTTATCTACAAGTATATTCGAACTGTCTGGTTGAAAGAAAGTGAGAGCTCGTTAGGGCGGGATGTAGTCGGAGGAATTTAATTTTGTCGGGACAGTGTTCTGTTACATGCCTCAAGAGTGGCATGACTACTGTGGATTTTCCGCTCTTCGAAAATCCGCGTAACTCGGCCGGGATCGAATCCGAACACTGGGGGTTCAGACACTAGTAACAACCCCTCACCACAGAGATGGTTATGTCTTCCTCATACACGTTTCGTTTCTATAATTTTGTAAAATTTCGACCATTTCACTTGGCCATGGCGTCGATCACAAACACCGACTCGCTTTTTAGGAGAAACTTTATTTTTCTACCTTCTGTATCTCCAGTTCCAGTGGCTGTCTCTCGAAATGTTTACTCTCTTTACCTCGTGTCGTTGCTCATGTTACTGTGTTGATTGATGTTTCCGAGAACGTCAACTGCTATTGACATTGGTCCCGTTAGTGTAATGAATTTCTAAGTCTGAAGATGGAGGTGTTCCTCCTCCGCGGGATAGTGAGATCCGGCACCGCCTTACACGTCGGCATGCAGGGAATTTTCCATTTCAGGTATCTTCCCTACGAGGGACTAGTCTCCCAGCATTTGTAGAAGTGTTGTGTATTTAAGATTAAGTGTGTGTAAGTAAGGGAATATGATGTTCACGTCGTTCTAGCTCGCCTCTCTTGTACAATGAGCTTCCGTTCTCGTCTGCAGTTTTTGATGTACTACCATTTACAACCCAAACGGTAATTTAAACATTTTTTGACGTAATTATTTAATTAATTTTGTACCTAATTCCTGAAATAAGCCATAACAATACCATGTGCCCCTTCCATATCGTGCACGTGGAATACATTGCACGTTCGAATTTCCATAACATTTTTCTTCACTGCACCAGTAATTATATCTCAAATTGTATCTAATTATACCTACTACAGTGAAACCAACTCAAACGGCTACTTCGATTACGCGGTCACCTCATGCGACCATTTTTTCATGAAGCCCGCGTTAAACGGCCAAGTTCATTTCGTAGATTGACATCTGTCACATCTAACGAGTTTGAATAGTAATAGAATAAGATGCGGCAAAGCGTTGGATATGCAATTGATTCAATATCTTTCTGAGACTACGCATTTTCGGCCGACGGAGGATTACGCTGCGTGCGCGAAACTGATCTAATAGTCATTCGTGAACATTTCACTCCCTGCCCACAAAAGGTGAATTGCATTTTGAAGTCTGCTTGGGAGTTCGTTTCGGTAGAACGGAAAGTGCATTTCGTGAGGGTGATTGGGTCTAGCGGAGAAAACGAGCAGACATTTTTAAGAATACCATATTAATTAAATTATAAAAATTCGAAACCTATGCAGCTAAAAAGAAATGTAAACTCTACTAAGGGTGAAGTATTTTTTTGTAAAAAGTTAGTAAATCTACGCTAGAACTATTTTCTATAATTTATAATTCTAGTGTAGATTAAGTTTATTTTTGTAGTTTAAGGTATTTAAAATGATTTTACCGCAAACCTATTTCATTTTACGGCAAATAGAACGATTAGACGCTACCCTTCACCTCATTAACGGTCAATTATTTACCGAAACCGTAATGACCTCTTAAACAGAATTCACAATATTTCTTTCGAGCAAAATAGAATTACGATTTTCAAAATAATTCGCTCTGTTTGATCTAACAAATGTCTCTTCGTACACTACTGATCGCTAGACACCTTACTCCATCAGGTTCCTGGAAACGAATTAATCTTACCGGGCTAAACTCGTGCAGGCCGAATGACGTCTTACTTAATTCTGATTGGTCTTCTAACATGGTTGAAAATGCAACGAGCTCTCGAATGTTGAACTAAGTTGGCTGGTCATTCAGGGAAGCAGAATCGTATATACTTTCTCGCTACCGCTTTCGCAGTAGACAGAAAGTTATGTAATTTTCGGCAGAAAAACTCTTATTGCCGGGTCCTGGTAACGAAAAAGAGGATTAATTCAGTTGCTAAATTTAGAAAAAAAATTCTCTCTTACGTGGTGTAGCCAAAATCCATGTTTTGTGGGTCCTCGACACTAAAAAATCGAATAACGGCAAAACGTGTCTGTCCGTCCGAACCTCTTAATTCGAAACTGATATTTCAGTTTTGATGGGTACTTTATATGAAGCCTCTGGGATATTTTCAAAATTTTCAACAAAATATGGCTCCATTAAAAGAATAACGCAAGGTTCATTTTCGTTGAAAACTAATTTTTCGAAAATTGCAAAAATTCAATTTTTTTCGGCATTATCCTACAACTACAATTATGAAGCTCTTCTCACATAGTAAAACCTGTTACTTAGAGATAGATTTTGAAATAAGTTCCTGTTCAATTTTTGAAAATTTGAGTAGTTTTTGCGTAATTTTTCCTGAAATTTCAGCACCACAACAGTTTCTTCTACTCTCGCTTACTGTAATGTGTGATGTGTCACAAGTCAGGAAAGAACGCGTTAATACACAATTGCCTATCCTTATCATAGCACGGGAGAAAATAAATTGTACTACTTTATTTCATTACATTTTCGAGGCAAAATTCATTCAACAGAGAAAGAATGCATTCTCTCTCAAGGACGGTGAATTATTCCATTTCAGACGTTTCGGAACCTACGTAGTGGCTTCAAAGTGTGCACTAATTGTACGAATTACATCTGTAAGAGGACAACAAGTTAAAAGATTACAACGAGGAAATAATGAATCGTTACTATAAATAACGTTCTCAATTTCGAAAACATTAACAAGGAAATTATTTTTTTAGGGCAATTTAAAAATTGCTTAACTTCCCTTAATTTTAGGTCGACGAGGCACTGAATACCAGTAGAGGGAAATCTCCTCTACTGGTTCATAAAATTTCTTATTAAAAATCCCAGTAAGTTTGCATGTCAACATTTTAATAATTGAAAACTCTTCTTAAATTATTGTTATTTTTCAGTGATTGAAATGAATTTTATTGTATCGCAATAGACCTGAAGATGGATATGCAGAAACTCTCGAAACGTCACTTATGACTGACAAAAATACGTTTAATATTAATTTTTACTTGATATGCAATAAATTAAACATAAAAATTCTGCTGTCTACAATTTTTAAAGGTACCTGTTCTTTAGGGAAAAGATAAAAGATTAAAAACACGAACATATAAGGGAGACTCGTAATGAAATTGCTATCGCAAATGTGTTGAACCGGCGAGGGCCGGGTTCGATCTCCGACCACGAAGAATTTGTGGTGGATAAAGCGAGCACTCGGCAGTTGTTGTTGTTGTTGTGTGTGTTTTTTTTTCCCAGGGTTCTCCCGGTTCGCGAGATTCTCATTTCACAATTTCTACAAGATCATCCGTCTCATATCTGCATCATGTGCTCATTAGATCATCTCATGGGCCTTGGTAACCCTACCTGCTGAAGGGTTCCTAAACCCCAATCAATCAATCAATCAATCACTAAACAAGTAGAAAAGCAACAATCAGCACAATTAAAATCAAGAATAAGAATGAACACTGAAAGATCCTTCCCCTAAGACAGTAACTTATACGAATATAGCGATACCGATGACATATTAATCGGATTCAAAGACAAAATAAAACCGCAGCCGTATGTATCCTGGATTGAATGATCCCTCCCTCAGACAATTCCTTCGAAGAAATATGCTGTTCAATCCGATCATCGTTATGACTTAGGAGATATAAGTAGAATTAATAAAAAAATAATACTATTTAGCAATATAAACAACTTTGACATTGAAAGCTGGCGAACAGGTTCCGCCGACCGCACATGTTTTGAACTCTACACTGTGTAATGTTATTTTTTCTTTCGGAGAAATAGAGAGTCGTTCTTCCAATGAAGGAGAAATGAATTAACCAGCAATTAAAAAGATGAAAAGCAAATTTTAAAAAAACAACCTTCAATTTTACAGGATTTTTTACTCTACTGCATGGTTTAGTACTTAAATTACACCTCTAGCCAACCCAAGTGCGGGTATTAATATACAGGCGCGGCAAACTCGATTTCAGGACAACGGAAATTTCTGACAACGACCACGGGTGAAACGCTGTTGATTGAATGGGTAATAGAATGCAATTACCTTCGAATGGCTAGTCCCACTCACAAATATCGACTGTGAAACAAGGTACCTACATGAGCTATTTAGTGTATTCAGAGTAAATAATGATATTAATGAAGGTAATCAAGGATAAAATAACGCTTGAAATTAATCAAATAAGTGCTCATAGGGATTATAAAAAAAGGAGCTAACAATTTATTATCGCATTAAGTGAAAAATATTGTGACATTAATAAACTGATCAATTTTTTGACACTCACTAATGCCGAGTCCAATTGGAAAGGGGGAAGTTTGGTGGATGAGTAACGAGTAGAAATGATTAGCATTTATTTCACAACTTGTGCTCGACCTGTTGTATTGTCTATTATTTTTATCATTCCATCAAACGAATAATGTTAGCATGAATTCAATATATTTATGCAAATAGAATACAAGAAAAGTAGACATTAAACTTCTTTTTTGAGATATATTATTTACATTAATAATATTTTATTAAAATTTAGTATATTACAAGTTTCATTAAACGCCTGAATAAAGCAAACAACGTGAGGTCTCTTAAATTCGGTTCATATGGTTCTGTCCGTTTACATTCGTTTGATTATTTAATGAAACGGACGCAAAATGACATCTTAATTCATACGCATACATATTCGCATATGTTTTTCAACATGCTTTTTTCAACAATATTCTTTTAGGGATTACATCAAATCAATGTAAATTATTCGTGAAAAATATCGCAAAGTACATCCACTGAACTGACATTTTGAGTCATAAATACTTTGCAGTCTGCTCAACTGTCTTACTGAAGAATACTTTTAGCAGAGCGATGAGTAATGCACAACTGTTTTAGAATCTGTCAAAAAACTCGTCTACTGATCTGAAAAAAGCATTCACATTCCTATATTATGAACGAATTACTGGGTTACAAATCAGACGCAGAATAAAATATTTAACTTTGTAAAAATGTATTTCAAGTAATAATTTAAACAGTACTGAATTGGTGCTATGTAATATTGAATAGTTCATGTTAATTAAAGCTAGTAATGCATTAAAGCTAGCTAAATGTTGGTGATTTGTAACCAAGCAGGAAAAAAATAGATTAGCAGTTGCAGGAATGTGTTGAAGAAAACCCTCAAAGACAAATCTGATAAAGAAAAAAGCAATGACAAGTGAAAGAACAAAGAGAAAAAAATATAAAATTATATGGAAAGTAAGGTAAATGTTATTGGGCGCGATCTACAACACCACACATTTCGTGGGCAGAAAGTAATGGGTAAAATATCACAAACATATCATTGTAACATCAAAATATCAATTTCAGAACTCCCCCGAATACTTTTCACAAGACCATGATTAGTGAGATCGATTGTGGATCGTATACAAAGTTAAAACGTACAGCGGATGACCGAAAAAATATGGTTGCTAGTACAAGATTAAGCCTGTGGAAGTCTGAAATTCGATTTTACTTCAGAATTGATTTTTTTCCTTTTAATTATTTTAAAGGAAAAGAAACTGGAAATGAAAGCAGAGTTATTCTCTGAAAGTACTTTATATAATTTTTTGTACTGAAAAGAGGTAACTAAAAATAACAACATACTAGAGAATGTTACGGAATAGTATTCGAGAATTATAAAAAAAGTATAAACATAAATCGAAGAAATGTCACCTTTACTTCCCATAAGGAATCATTTCTAAAATAGCATTTCTTTCACAAATGGAAAAAAGAGCATTCATCAAAGCATTTCTCAAAAATGCTTACACTACCTTACTGCAAGATGCTAGCACATATAGTTTTGACAGATATGTAATAGAAAACAATTCTTTTTGTGATTGCAAGAAAAAGTGTTTATGGAAAGCAAGCGGAAATGAGGCCAAGGGGAAATGTCGTTAAATTACAATATAAATAATAAATCTACGTCACAGAGGTCATATCAAAATGGTTTTTAGAACAAATGCTCGGGGTAGGATGCTCCGAAAATCTGCGTTCATTACATACGAACTCTTTAGCTATCGTTCACGGACCATAAAATTACACACGATTTTTTCAAAACCTTATTTTACGACTCCTCAATCTAAAACACCAATGCAGAAAAATACATTTTCAATTTACGGAATATGATCGGATCGCAACTACGCTGTATGTTGTTATGAGTTGAACAGTTCGGTATTTCATTCAATCAATTGACAGATTGACGATTGACTAGCAGGTTCCAGTGCGCTTGAAAATATACAGAAAACTGAGGATGAAGCTTCATTTGATCCTTCTCAGTCATTATAAAAAAATAAATAAATAAAATAAAAAAGTTTATTAAAATCTCCTCTCCCCTTTCACACACACATTCACACACTTTTACAAGTGCTACAGCCCTACATGTCGGGACAACAGTGGGGTGCTATCTATCCGAGGCTGGGGTGGTGCTCCGATGGAGAAAATGCGTGGAAATCCAGCTAACAGATGTGGCATACAGATCGAAACAGGATCTCACGTTCCAGTGGAGGAACACTGCCACCTCTCGGGATAATGATCTTATTCATTGACGAACCGGAAAATACTAACTCAATCAATCAATCAATCGATTCTGACAATTTCATACATCTGTTGCACCTGTTATTTGAATATGAAAAAATGCTTGTTACTCACCGTGAATGGCGTTTGGCTTCTCTCAGAATGCGCAAATACAGCTTTCCTAAAACAAAATCAAAACCATTTAAGATTAGCATAAAGACTGTATCGGTACATTATGCGGTGGTGTCTTTAGTTATAGTACAGACTTTCATCCTTTCGTTTCATTGTGTGTTCTCCGTCGTAAAGAGGAACCTAGACATTCGATTTTTTCAATTTTCCTTCGGCAAGTTTTGCTTTTGAAGGTGTTTAGTTACAGCTGTTTTGTTTTTGTGGTTGGTAATTTTGTTACATTTTATTTAAAACCTTGAACTTTTTAATATACGCAATTTGGAAACGCTTGAAATCAAATAAGTTTACAAAGAATTAGAGAACCAGCACAGAATTTTTGAGAAGAAGAACAATAAATGAATGAATGAATACATTCATGAGAAAAAATAAATCTTAATAAGCAAAACAAAACCACAAAACAAACCTCAATTAAAATAACTGAAAGACACTTTTGAAGTGATCTTGAGATAAATGTACAGTCCGGTTAACTCACGTAGCACATAATGGCTTTTTTTTTCTAAAATTAGGTTCAGTGCAAATGTTGCTACAAATGCGGTTCAGTTGTTTTTCGTTTTCGGGGATGGTTAAGGTGGTTGCAGAAGATATTATGAGTGTCGGGATCTTATTCCAGGGAGTGGTTAGGAAGAAGCCCACTTTTTGAATATCTCAGTGCTAGGAAATAATGGTGGAATAGTAAAAAAAGCGTTCTGAGAGTCTTTATATCCATTTCTTGAGTGGATCAATTTTCAGTCAGACTATGAATTTAATCGTTCATTAAAACTCATGGAGCGTTTATTATTCGGCGTAGGATTTTGTTTTGAATTATTTGGAGTTTATGTAGATTCGTCTGTGTTGAGGTACCCCTATGGAACATGCGTGAGGTGGAAGAATAATAAATTTATATATATACAAGTTTTTAAATGAATTGACTTATTATTCATGAAATGGTAAAGTGTTTTCATTGTTATGTGTTTTGTTCATTATTGTGGTAGTGTGGTCTTTCCAGATGAGTTTGTGTCAAGCTGAAGTCCTAAATATTTGACTTCTCTTTTTGTCTGCCGTTGAATTTTTGCATTGTCTATTTCTGGAAGAGGGTTGACATGCAATCATTCTAGTGTGAAAATCTACGGACGGACGAAAATCTACAGACACACAGAAGTTTTGCCGTCAATCGATTTTTCCGTATCAATGACCCACAAAACAGATTCTGAATGCACAATGTGTTCAAGGAAGTAAATGACTACATATAGGAACAATCTTTATCCACCACTTCTTTACCAGAGCTCAGCAATAACACTTTTTCCGAGGAAAATCCCGCCGATTTCCTGTGCATGTTAACAATACTTTTTCTTTATACGAAGTAAGGTGAGAAAGCAAAAAGAGAAAAATATCTGACGACGACATTTCAGTGCTTGTCGCACCTGGAAAACTTGATTCTTATCTGTAAATACTTTATTGGATTTAATAGAAGCTCTCCCATTTAGAGACGGGTTCATTCAGCGAAAAGATTCAGCCGTCGGGAAGAGCTACTCATCCGCGAGTTGCAGTCCAAGAACGGTGCGCGCGCATCTGCATTCAATTGCAGCGACGCATACACGCCAGCACGTCCGACGGTCTTGCCTTCTTTTGTCACAATGTTCGCGAACTATCGTGCTGAATGTCCGCTCACACGCACGTTCGTGAATGCTCCAGCCCATACGCATACGCTCATACGCTAGTACTCTCATGCACACGCGTCTCGTTCACGTGTCCAACCTCTGACAGGGATGTTAGGTGACCCATCGCAACGCACAGATAATTTACGACAGGAACAGAGAGCGCACATGGAGTAGTGTGGTTTTTCAGCAAGGAGACGCTGAATGCCGCGTGACACATTCGCGGCACGAACAAGTGGGCCGCCGTGCAGATAAATTATTAGAATTTATTGACGGAGAAGAGGAGGAAATAATTTGAGTTATAATAATTCGGACGGGGAGAAGTGAATCACGACGTTACCTGATGTCACTGCAGTGCCGCTGACCGGGAGGACCTATGTTCGAGTCCCGAAAGTGGCAGGGTTTTTGACACTAGCTGAACAGCAAGGTCCAGTTCAGTCGCTGTCTAGGGGAGAATTCTAGCGGCCGGCTGCTCTGCTCGGTCGTTTTCTGTGCTTTCTTCGATTAGAGACACGCGAATGACGGAGCAGTACTCTAACAAACGGACCGTGCGTGATAGTTCCTTCCTCTTCCTTGTCCTATCCTCAACCCTTACGTACACACAATTACACATACATTCACTACACTAAAAAACAGAGAGAAAGTTATGTAATGCTATACGAGAAAATGGGGCATTTTCGGCAGAAAAACTCTTATTACAGGACCCTGGTAAGGAAGAAGTGGATACGTACAGTTGATAATTTAGAAAAAAAAACTTTTCTAACACCTGGTGCAGCCTGAATCCATGTTTTGTGGGTCCTTGATACCGAAAAATCGAAAGACGGCAAAACGTCTGTCTGTCTGTCTGTCAGGCTGGCTGTCCGTCTGTCTGTCCGTCCGTCCGTCCGTCCGTTTGTGAGAAACGCCTTGAATTAGCATCTAATACTTTAATTTACATTTTCAAAATTTTCAAAAAAAATGGCTCCATCGTTTTTGATAAAATTTTCTTTTTGAATAGTGTGAAGGACGTTTAAGAGAATGGCGCAGGTCTCATGATCGTTGAAAACCCTGGTTTTTTTGAAAATTGCAGAAGTCCAAAAATGTCTTGGAGTCTTCCTACAAATAAAATATTAAAGATGGAGACTTTTTCTTTTAATGAAATCTGTTCCTTAAAGATAGATTTTGAAATAAAGCCATGTACAATTTTTCGAACATTTGAGTACTTTTCGCGTAATTTTGCGTGAAAATAGGAGGAGAAAGTACTTGCTGTTTTGGCACCACTAGTTTTTTAGGATAGAAGTATGTTTAAAACGGCACCGATATCTCTTCCTTGAACTCTCTGAATTTTCAAAAACTGAAAAGTTTGGAACAATGCAAGAAAGTTTATGCTGTTAATACAATTAATCAAATATGTTCTTCTTATTAATTTTGTTTGTGACAAACTCAATATTTTCAAAATATGAATTCAAAACAAGTCTATTTCAAAGATTCCTCGATATATTTTTTAAGTGTAATATATTGTCAGTCCTGGCTTTCCACTTAAAGGAGCAGGACTTTATACTAATGGTGTAAAAAAAACATACAACGCCGTGGTACCCAGTGAAATTTTAATCAGAACAGCCTGTCAAAAAACACAGTCATTCGATGTAAATAATATTTCACATCATATAAGTTGAC
Source organism: Gryllus longicercus (assembly GCA_038098605.1). Taxonomy (NCBI): domain Eukaryota; kingdom Metazoa; phylum Arthropoda; class Insecta; order Orthoptera; family Gryllidae; genus Gryllus; species Gryllus longicercus. The sequence continues at coordinate 638,311 of JAZDUA010000679.1, read as the reverse complement.
TTGCATTCTAGGTTCTAGCCTTAATGTTTAATACTTAAAATAATCAAGCGCTCCCATCAAGCTGAAAGACGTCAGAATAATTGAAATTTCTATAGAGTATAGCAATTTTAAAATCAAACGATGATACTTCGGACCATGAGACACAATGCGCATTACGAACAAAATAAAAACTGCACAGTTCCCTGGACTTCAATCACCTCTATACTTCAAGGCTATCACTTTAACTTGCCACGGTGAGCGAGCTTTAAAAGCTGATAAAGTATTTGGAATATGTAGTAAGTATTATTAATTCATCTTAGTAACTATTGTTGTAGATGTTTTATGGAAGATACACATCAAGAAGAAAGAGAAGAAGAAAAAAGAAGAGAAAAAGGAGGAACTGGAAGGGAAGAAAATTCGAAGAAGAAACGAACAAGAAGAAAAAGAAAGAAGAAAGTAGAAGGGAAGCAGAGAAGAAAATGAAGAAGAAAGCTTTTTATTTATACCTAAACTATGTGCTTTATATTCACGCAACGAATCATGTATCCTAGTTCTCGCGTATGAAGCCGATACAGTGGGGCTCGGACAGCTAGTAATTGCTTAGTAAAACTGTCATATTTAGTTCTTAACATTACTATTAACATCACCATTAAGGATAGAAAATATTAATATCTGTATTTCCTTGTCGATCTTATTCTTATAAAATTAAAAGAATTAGGGTACATTGAAATTACTGAATATAAGAAAAGGAAAAATATTTTTATGTTATCTGGTTACTGGGTAATTTTGTACATGAACTACTTTGTTTCTTCCTGAACAGAGTATTTCTTTTCAACAATCACTGGCACAACTTATTTATCTTCATAAAAATTTATTTTTATGGGCAAATCACTTTCTAAATGGACTTCAGCTGTCATAAATTTCATTAAGAAATGACACGATCACTTCGTTACACTATATACCAATACAATCAATACAGACAGTTCTCTCTTTTACCTGGAAATTTATATTACTGAACTGTAGTTAAAAAAATCAAAAACCATTCAATTGTGAACGACAGTGTCAAATTCTTTTCAATGTTATTCGTAATACTGGTTCGATGTTTATCACAAATGAAATAAATTGTGAACAAATTTACCATCAACAATATATAAAGCCTTGTTTAAACTTTTAACTGCGAAAATGATACCTAGAGACAATGATTCGCGCAGAATCAATGTAATAAAGCGAGCTTCTGCTTTTCCAACGTAAATCAATTTCCACATATTTTTGGTAGGATATTCTCCCGTGCTAATGAGCTACGGATAGGGGAGTAATCTGCCATGCGGTAGCAAATCAAGCGTAGGGCAGGGAATACGAGATTGCGTGAGCGTTATGCATGAGGTATAATATTTTAATTACCTAGCGCGAGAATTCGCGTTAAAGTGAGAGAAGCGGAACGGGCGTGGAGGGGAGGGGGCGAAGCGATAAAAGCGAGTCGCCGAAACGGCAAAGCACAGGGAAAGGGTCTGGCGGAGCTGCGATAACGAGGAGAGTGGCGGAGACAGAAGCAAAAGCAGTGGCAGAAGCAGAGTTCGGTGCTCGTTCGCGGAAGCCGCCGTGGAATGAATGAAGGTAGCGGGGAGGGGGGAGAAGGAGTGAACCGAAAGTGTTTTAGCATATAGGGAAGAGCTAGAGTCTTGGAAACGGGGCAGATTTGTCGTAAAAAAACGTGTGATGGAATGTGTGAATGTGTCAAGAATGTGGTGTTGTCAGGGAATGCCAGAGATGGCAGAGGTAACTCAAAGGGCAATTTCATTGGAGTGGTCGCATCGGGGGCACAAATGAAGGATTCCGGAGTATTCGGGATGTCGGGAGCGTCGGGGGTGCCGAGGGTGTCGGGATCGCCGGAGTGTAGGGATGTCGGGGGAGTGTCCGGAGTGAGGCGTATCGGGAGTGTCGCGAGTGTGTCGCGTGTCGGGAGTGTCACGAGTGCCGCAAGTATCGGGAAAGTAGGGTGTATTGGGAGTGTCGGACGTGTCGGGAATGTCGAGTGTTGCGAGTGTAGCGTCTCGCGAGAATCGGAAGTGTCGGGAGAGTATGGTATGCTGGGGATGTTGAGAGCGCGGAGGCAGAGGAAAGGGACGAAGGTTCTAGAGGAACGTGAATGCATCACATATCGGGCGACCGGGATTGAGAGTTGTGGGGAAGATCAGTCATGCATCGTTAGGACATGGGGAGAAGCGAGGGCGAAGCAAGATCAATGCACGTAGCGAGATCAGCAGGAACGAGCCGTTGAGTGGGTCGGTTGAAGGGGCTGAGGAGGAGCGCAAAGGAAACAGATTATGCGAATAGGTAGTATGGTAGGTCGGGGGCGGAAGGCGAAATGTGTCGGCACGGGGTGTACGGAAGCCGAAGGTCGCGCGTCAGGGAGAATTACGAAACGGCCGAACACTGCGGGAGGCGGCAGCAAGAACAGGCCTTCCCGGGGAACGCGGGGAAAGCGAGACGCCGGAACGGAAGAGCCACAAGCGAGGAGAACGACAAAACGGGGAAGGAGAAATGCATGAGGGTGACGAGCGTAGTAGCGCGGTTGAGAGAGACAGGGAGGTGACGAGGAGGGGAGGACGGCGGCCGAAGGCGTGGAGCGGCGGGGGTGGGGGCGGGGGCCGGGGGCGGGGGCGGGACGTCGCCTGAAGCGCGGGCAGCGGGAGGGGGGCGGGAGACTATTACTATAATAGCCACTAATCCTGGCCATTGGCAACGAAGCGAAATAGCTATCTGGCTCAAAGCACCTGTTAATGCAGACACTCCCATCGCGTATTGTATTCAATTCAGGTCCAGAGGGGCCGCCCGAGGATGGCGCTGACTTCTTAGGCCCCGCACGCCGCGATGGGAAATATATGACGCCAGCTCCCCGGGACGAGCATCAAAATGCGAGGTGTTAATAGGATCAATGTATCTTAATGGCACATGGATCCTCCCCATTATTATGATTTAATTTGTCTTCACAGGCCAGCATGCTATGAAAGGTCTGTTTGGGCACCGTGTAATAGTTTTTTTTATACATCTCTGGTGTGAAATGATTTAATCATTCAGTAGCACGAACATAGAAAAGAAGAAAAAAATATTATAACGCATAAAGGGAGCTCTAAAAACGTTTAAATATGTTTTACTACATTTTACCTACTTCAATTAGTAATGTCCAAGCTAAAATAAATATTAGTTACTATCAACAAATTATTCCTCTAAGAAAGAGAGTTACGAGAAAATTGTACAAAATTGAAATTTGTATTTTTATTGTTTTCAAGCAATGTGGCAGGAAATTATCAATCTACAATACAATACTACTATTCAGTGAAAGATCTCAAACAAAGCCCTAACCAGACATTAATTTCTCTGGGAAATGTTAAATGAATGAAATGAATTGATTTGTTAGAATAGGAGTTTGAAAGGTTCTTATATAATGGCAATATGAAGTATACAGTTCATTTAGAGAGCAGAGCAACAGAGAGAAACAAGACTTTGGGGGCACGTTTCTTATAAATTTATAGTAACATTGTGGTGAAATTTTGTGATAATCTGTATTACAGAAGCCTCCACATAATCTATTATGGAAATTATTTTTAAAATGCTTGCAAAATATTAACATTTCAAAGCGCTTTTAAACCCGAATGAAATTTCACTTTTAAACGAAATTCATCCGTTTCATTTTCATTGGTATAACACATTTAAATAACAATAATGCTTGTTCAATTTTCGAATTAAAATTTTACAATTGACTTACATTTCATATTACTGTAACTCATGAAATATTTCACATTCGTATGATTACCGTTGATTAGTAAATGACATTTATTATGCCATTACAATTTTTTGCCTCGTGGTCTTGTTTCGAAAGAATGGCATGCCACCGTACGCTACTAGTGAAACGCGTTGAGAACATTTAGTTACCATGAGCCAAAACAGTTTGTAAATGACCCTAATATAATAGAATCGGTTCCAAAAACCAAGAATAAAATTTCTACTAATTATACAAACATTACTAACAATCAATAAACGAAAAGAAACCAGAAGTTGTTGGAATATACAAGCATTCACATCTTTTATCTCACCAATAATAGAAGTGATTCATCACATTATAAAGTGTATACAATAGTATTTAATTCATGTTCTTATAGTCGACCTAATAACCCAATCCTACAATCCTATAACGATGTATACTTATTACCCATTGTAAACAACATGCGTAATTGTAATTCATTATTTGAGAGTCGCTATTTTTTTTGTTTGAATACAACAATGCAAGGAACCTATTTGAAAGCAGTGTTTAACACCATGATAGAAAAAGTGTTACGAAATTGCCAAGTTATATAATTACAACTGCTCAACCAATTAAATATAAAACCGCATTCCTACTTCGAAAAGGTTCTCAACTTCTTTTTCTTTTGAAAGTCACTTTGCAACTCTTACAAATTTAGTTCAAAGGAAGAGATGCGAAGATTTATTTTCAGAAGATACGTTAAAAATTGTGCAAATTCGTTAATTTTCTATCAGCAAATAATATTCTCCCTTAAATCTGCGTCATGTTACATAATGATTATCAGAAAAATACTTTTACTCTCTTTAAAGAACCGAAATTCAAGGAAATAAAATATTTTGCTTACAGATGCAGTTGGCGTATTAGGTAACAGCTATGGGACGAATCGTGCGGGTGTGTGTGTGTTATTTTGTTAACTATAGTAAAAAATCACGTTAGTGTTCACTTGTTTTCGACAATTTGCCGACGCAAATAGGTTTTCTGTTATTCAAAAGGAATAATTCTAGTTTTCAAATGTCACCCAACCACGCTTGTTGGTACCTTTATCCACATTTCCTCCACGTATCGTAAAAGAGAGCGGTAGAGAATCTCGTGCATAAGGATTGTGAGTAGATTATACTTCTCTTCCAAATAGATCATTTAATGCTTTATGTTTAATTGTTTCCGCATATATCATTTAATATACTTGCAAAATAAATAAATTAAAGGTAAATTTTCAATAAAAGTTCTGGATTTTGCATATTATGGCATTATATATTATTTATACATTTTCCGAAAACTCATTTTTCAAGCTGAGAATATTTTAATCCATGAATTAAAATTAATCAAGAATTTAAAAAGATGAGTTAGAAGTAATGAAAAATATACATACTGTTAAAAGTTATGTCCTGGGTGATTATATAACTGGGAACTCAATCTGATAAGTCGATTGCTCGCGAAACCTATGCGCCTGGCTGGTGTACTTAAGTATTTTTATTTCTTGTTGCAAGATAGGAAGAAAACATCTGAGTGATTTTTGCTATAAGCACGACGAACAAACAAATTACTAATTTTACAAGGTAACTTAAATCGCAAGGAAATGAAAAATTACGAGTTAGTGATTGTGTCAAAATCTACCAACAGTTCACAATATTTTCGACAATAAATCACAGTGTTAATTTAATTACTGCAACATGTTCAATTTTCTGAGACAGGAGATTATTACTTTGATTTGAACGTTATAAGAACGGTGCATTGAACAGTTTTAAATTTGTCTTACAAATTGTGTTTTATATCCTTAAGAGAATATAAATGTATACCTGTTGGTCTATTTATAGTGAAGTATGGTCTACTGGTTGTATTAAATTATTGCAGGGACAGTGGGCTTCAATTTACGTAACCACATTGCCAAATTTCGTAAGTTCCTCTTTTCAATTGATTTTGTAGAGAGAGTATTTTCGAAAACTCCTGTCATGCCATACTTTTTAATCTAATGAATAATCACCAATCTGAGATGATATTTTATCAATATATCCAAAAGCTGAAAGAGATTGTTCACTACACAGACTCAGGACTGTAATACTCGTGGCAACATTGCGAATCTTCCCAATCGTATACCCATAACTGCACAAAAGACATAGAAACAGCATCTAGTCACGATTCAAAACAATTTTCCTGTTTTGGATTATGAACAGAATTCGCTCGCCTTCCTAATCCCAACCACCCTCCTTCATCATCAAACAAATCACGCACAAATCAATGCAAACAAGCTAGGAAGAGCGTCAAACCAAAAGTTAGTAAAAGCTGCGCCTCCTAGCCTATCTGAAAACAAAGACATTCCTACAGAACCTAAAAACGAAATACTAATTTCACCAGACAGCCAAGACTGCCATCTTTTCTCTATTCTCGTATATTTATTTTAGCTCTAATAGTGGTAGGAGTAGAGTCGGAGGGTATGGGTTGCTATTTTGTAAGCAATATTATGAAATATAATTTGTAGTTCGTTTAGCGATGCAAAAATGTGTTACTCTGATATTATTAGGAGGCGAAAATTTGTATTTTTCTAATGTTCCTAGCCATGCTTAGTTAGTAGTTTATTCACCATTCAATTATGTATAGTAAGAGGATGGGGTAGATATTCTTAATCTCAAGAAAACGTGCGAATATTATATTTCTCCACGTACGTTACGTACAGTTGTTTACTGCCTTTTGTCGAAATAAATCAAAACAAACAGCTGGTGGCGTGACTGAGTGACGAGTGAAGATTCCCTAGCTCTATGCGGATGTTCTTCCAGTACATTTTTTCTGGCGAATCACTCATTCTTCCCTATTTAAGCTCAGTGTATACAATTGATATTGTAACGTTTCTCGTGGTGAATTAAAACCAATACACGGGTTTCAACAAAAACGTTTATTCGTAAACAATTATACACTAAAAGCTACTTGATCTATTTACACATATATTTTACACAGTTCTTATATTCTTCACGTAATTATTTTTCTTACACACGACTCCGTTCTCTTGATTATTCATTTACACAGTTCACTTCTTATACATAACGTTCGGGCGGGGACGAAATTATGAGGAACCAGACTATCGTTTAGGTGAGGTAATCATCCCAAGAGTCTCATCATGCAAGTATTTAGGCATTCATCTAGATAGTAAATTAGGGTGGGAGGTGCATATAAATCAGACAGTAAGAAAAGCGTGGAAGTCTTTACATTTTGTAATGCGAATACTAAAGAAAAGTTCTGCAAACGCCAAAGAATTAGCATATCTTACGCTGGTTCGCCCTCTCATGGAATACGGAGTTGCGTGTTGGGATCCATACAGAAAGGCGCACTGGAAAAATCTAGTTAGAATACAGAGAAAAGCGAATAAGTTTACCTATAGACGTAACGTAACAAAAAAGTCATGGGAACCTCTAGAAACGAGAAGAACAAAGGCGAGGCTTTGCGCTCTTTATAAATCGTACGTAGGTCAACCAGCTTGGAAGGAAATTCAGATTAGACTAGAAAAACCAAATTATTTCGGCCGAAGCGATCACACCCACAAAATTCGAGCAAGGAAACAAAATTCAGATCTTGGGAAGTTTTCCTTTTGTAACAGAACAATTAGAGATTGGAACAGTTTACCTGCGGCAGTTTTCAAAGCTTTTCCTCTCAGTGTCCGAAGTTTTAGAAATAAGTTAGAACAAGGTAACAGTAACTGATATTAAATGAGTAAGTGTTGTGTAGTGCGGTGTAGTGCTGTGAAGTGATGGTCAGAATAATTCAAAGCAAAAAAGTGTAGTGTAGTGAAGTGTAGTGAAGTGAAGTGCGGTGAACGCGATCAATGCTCTTTTCAATGCTGCTTTTCGTCTTGTACTGTATTGTACGATATTATATTATTATTATTATTATTATTATTATTATATTATATTATTATTATTAATGTAAGTGTTGTAATTTTTGCAATTATTGTCACTTAACTGCCACCGGGTCATACCCATTTGCAGTTCTAATAAATCTAATCTAATCTAATACACTATTTCTTTACACTGTTCTCTGCATCAACACTACCGCACAGGCCTATGCACTGTCCACGGTCCACTGCGCTGGCCACAATTCCCTGCGCAGACCACAATTCCCTGCGCAGACCACAATTCCCTGCGCAGACCACAATTCCCTGCGCAAACCACACATCACTGCACTGGCCAGAATTCACAGCGCAGACCACAATTCACTTCGCAGACCAGGGTCCACTGCACTGCTTTCTTACCGCGATGCACACTTCACAGCTCAGCTTCCACTGCAGACTTCAAACTGCTAACTGCTGTTCACCCACTGCACCACTGTTCACCGCAATTCACACTTTACAGCACAGCTTCCACTTCAGACACACTGACGGACTGACTGCTTATTCACTGATACACTAACTGATTCGCGGCTGCTTACTTCCGACTACTACTTACACTGACATACTTACACTGACTTACATTGACTGACTTACACTGACTAACTTCTTACTGGTTGACTACTCACTCTAACTTCCTACAAACTACTCACTGACATACACTGACCTACTTACACTGACTGAATACATACACTAACTTACACTGACTGACTCGCGGCCGCCGGCAGCGGCGCATTTATACCTGGCCGGCGATCGTCTCGACACAACCAGCACTTTCTCCACCTTTTCCCGCGACTCGCGAATAACCCGGAACCGTCCAGTTCGGGGAGAAGGGGGGCGCCGGAAGATGATGCAATCCGCGCGCAGCGAATTCCGGTGATGCAATATTCGTTACAATATCACGGACATGGTCAATTTCTTTGCCAGAGAAGCGCAACCAGGCGCCTTGTGCCATCTCCTTTTGTCATGTGACAATTTTTCTCGAGAATTAATTTCATAGCATACATATTCACTCCATGCTTGGTGATAATTAGTGCATTTCCTCTTCATCAATGATTGTTGATGAATTGATGTTTTCGGGCACGTCAACAGCTATCGTCATTACTCATTAGTATCGTTAGTAGAGTGATGTTTTTTCGCGAGAATTGGCGGTGTTTCTCCCCCGCTGGAGACCTGGCGCAGATCCACAAGTCGACTTGCGTGCGATTTCCTCCTCCAGGTATCTTCCCCAGCGAGGCACCACCCCAGACCGAACAAGCTCTAAACTCCCGAAAGGTCTCCCGACATGTATGGTAACGTACTGCAAGTGTAAAAGTGTGTAAGTAAGGGCCTGTTCTTTACGGTGCTGCACCGGAATTCGCCTTGTAATGATGGGAGAAACCGCGGAAAATACTCATCAGAGCAACCGGCCGCTAGAATTCTCCTCCAGACAAATGATGAATACGACCTAACTATCTACATAGAGTGGAAAATACACTACATTCCCTACTTTCGAAATGTAACAAAATTCGCTATTATGTTACATGCCACTGTCGCGAGTATTTGGTTACAGTTATAACATCTACTTTAACATGCCAATACTTCATGCTTCCACCTCACAATTACCCTCTCGCATTGTACGCATTCGAAGTGTGAAACAACTCTGTGTTTTCACAAGTATCATGGTTAAATTAATAGTTATTTTCGATTTGATGATCGGTAATGTCTCTTATTAATTGACTGATTACTTCGTATTTCCGTCAACTATTAAGGTCATAAGTCTCGTAAGCGCAGAGTATGTTTTCCTCTGAAGATGGCGGTGATCTTCCCCCGCTGGATGGCGAGTTATGACGTCGGATTACACATCAGCTAGCGCGATTGTCCCCAACCAGGGATCTCCAACCTGTGGGATACAGCCCAAGCCGAGATAAGCTGTAAGCTTCTAACACGTGTGGTAGCCTAGTGCATGTAAATGTGTGTATGTGTGTGTAAGTAAGAGATGAGGATAGAACATGAAATAGCAAGGAAAGATCGAACACTGTCCGTGGCCCGTTTGTTACGGTACTGTCCGGCATTCGCCTGGTGATCGGAGAAACCACAAAAAACTACCGATCAGAGCTGCTGTCCGCTAGAACTCTCCAGACAGTGGAGGAAGATCACCATCACCTCCCGAGGAAAAAAGATACATTACACTTAGGGGACTAATTAAGGTAGCATTTGACACGTCGGAATCACTAATTAAACAAATTATCAATCAATGAACTGTGCTAAGATGCTATGATTCCCATATGGTCTGTGGTACTGTGTTTCATGTTGCGTATAACTGGCTAAACTACCACTTTTCTAGTCCTTTGTACATCTCCCGGATTCACGGAAAATTGACGGAAGTTTGTTGGTACCATTTTGTATTAAGGCTTGTACAAATAAAACCGATCTGCAAGTTTTCATTTGATTACAACACTTTTTCGTCTGTAGAACATGTTTATATATTTTCAGATCAGTTTGAGGATCAATTAATTTTCGTATATTTACATAATCAAATATTTTCGGAAAAAAGCCTTTTTTTATTACAAATTCTAGCTAGAATTGTGAAAGATAAAGAAATATTGATACAAAAACTATAACGTAAAACCACTGACTCACCACAGGCAGTCAACAGAGAAGAATGTCGTGTCTGGGAAGATCGCTCGTGAGGTGGAAGAAAACCCAAAGCCTGCAAGTCAAGAACACACAGTTTAAGAAACAGAAATGACAGGTGACCATTGAATTGCAATGGAACACAAAATTCGGGGCAATGGAATTTTAAAAAAAAATACATGTAATTTTTTGTCATGAATAAGCAAAGCAATTTTTCATGTCTCATTTAACAACTACTTACGCATGAAAACACACAACGTGATTCCGCATTCCTTGTTCAAAGTGAATAGAGATGGTGTAATTAATATTAAATGCTCATTACTTTATTCAATAGTCAATGAAATAATAATGTTGGAAGCGAGGCCTTTCAAGATACTACGTGTTGTTTCACAAAATGGGCTATAGTCATAACTGAAGTAAACATTGTCTTTACGTACGTAATTTATAAACTCGAATTAATGTTAAGTACGGAAGTATTTATTTATATGATGTATACTCATTCTAGACAAAGATAGAAACTGGCATATGGCCAGCGCATCCACGGGGGGGGGGGCGGATGGGGGATGACGGAAATTTCCCCCAAAAATATTTCAGTAACTATTAATTTTAACTTCTCGCGAAACTTTTAAGTAACAAGAGGTACAACTTTTAAGGAACAAGCTAAAATACCACTTTTAGCCCATATTTTCACGCAAATGCGCGAAATTACGCGAAAAGTACTAAAATTTGAACAATACTTTATTCCAAAATCTATCTTTAAGGAACATATTTCAATAAGGGAAAAATCTATTTTTAATATTTTAGTTGTGACAAGACTCAGAAAAAATTTCAACTTTTGCAACTTACCAAAAATCATGTTTTTCAACGAACATGAGACCTGCGACATTCTCTTAAATGTCTTCCACAATATCTAACAAAAAATAAAAAACGATGGAGTCTTTTCTTTTGAAAATTGAAAATGTATCAAGGGATGTAAAGTATTGAAAATGTATCAAGGGATGTAAAGTATCCCTCAATATTAAAACTCGGTTTCAAATTCCAGTGCTGGTGACATCGGCCAGATCGATTAGGGAATATCAATTTTGGAGAAAATCGGCTCAACGTTTTAGCCTCTAGCATTGTTTACAGACTGGCAGACGTTTTGTCGTCGTTCGAATTTTCGGTTTCAAGGACCCACAAAACGTAGATTCTGGTACACGACGTGTTAGAGAATATTTTGTAAATTTAGGATCTGGAATTCTCCACTTTTTCCTTACCAGGGCTCTGTAATAAGAGGATTTTTTGCCGAAAATTCGCCGGTTTTTCGCGCAACATTACATAATTTTCTTTCTACTCCGTCAAAATATTTTTGGATAATCATTAAAACGAATAAAATAACATCGCAGTATCAGCTGCGTTTAGCCTGCGCCATTTTACATAAACTCTAATATGCCACATACGACCAAAACATTTTGAATAAAAAACTATCTTAATATACCGATCACACTCCACTTACAGTTGGGCGTTTATATAGTATCCATAGGATAGAGAAATATAATAACTAAGGGGCGGATTTTGATGACCTAAAACATCCCCAAAAATGATCAATAAAATACAATACCTTATATGTAAATATTAAAATATCAAAATGCCCTAAAAGCAAAGAAACACGACGTAAATTGTTTTATCAAAACACATTCAGATGAGTAACTCAAGCAGTTGGATATAGTAGTAACGTAATCGCAGTGTTAGATCCAAGGGGGCATGTCCCCACTCCCCAAAAAAGAGGTCCAGTGAAAAAAATTGTAAAAGTGCATGAAAAATAAAAATAAGGAACATAAGGCAAATATGTCTAATATGTATAAACGACGAAAATAAACGTCTAATAGGTATCGAAAACATAACCGCGTGTTCTGTTCTTCGCCTTTAGTTACGAATGGGAATCCTGAATGTCGCTGTATTTTAGCTCAGTGGTACGTATGGAAAATGTCGTCGACTGTTCTCCAGAGGCTTGTGACAGTTCATTTCTCCTTACTCCACTTGACAAGCGCTGCTACGTCGACTTCCAGGTTTTGGAGTTTGGCCGATGCAACCAGAAACAGTGTTGACGGAGTAAGGTTTCTCTCTAGGTCCCAAGCGAGTGATCATGGGCCGCTGTGACATTTCGCGCAATTACAGTGTGCCAGAAACAAAAGAATAGGGCACGGATCGCTTTCATGGGCCTGGCGACGTCGCAGTTTATAAATAGACTACTTAAGAAGAGAAAGAAAATACCTGAAAAGTATAAGAAGAAAAGAGAAAGAAATCTAATTAAAAGAAAAAGTATAAGAGACTTGGGAATTTTCTGACATCCTGTCGACTTTCTTCAGTCCGGGACAGTAATGTTTGTATGTAAGCGAATGTTTAATTTGTAAATCGATATCATGCGTTTTTATTAAAAAATTATATCTGTATCATAGAAAGAAAAATATAATACCCTAATCATTCGTCGTTTTAGAGTTCTGTATCAAACGATTTTAATAACAAGTTATAACTATTTTTAATTTAAAGCCGTAAAGTATTCATTAAATACTAAATTTAATATTTTAATTTTGCAAAAAGCATTTTATGATTAATAATTCAATAATTTACCTTGTTTATAATTTATATTATCTTTATCTCATAAATGTCCCCGACCCCCAAAATTCGTCTCTGGATACGCCCCTGCATATCGGAAATTATTTCCATCCTAATTGCCTCCCAAAACTATAAGCATAGAAATTCTTAATACAGGCAAGTGAATTTTAATATTCCTGCCATTAATTACACGTGAGAAAAAAATCGTACCTACAGAATGAAAGTAGGTGATTTCAAAGAAAACTATCACACTGATTTCCATAATCATAATAAAATGTTTTTATCACGCAAGGTTCAAAATATATGAACATTTTAGAATTTGATAAACAAAACCCTATCCTAATTTCCGCATTGTCACTCTGGTTATATTACTACAAAATTTTATGAGCATGTTTCATAGGAGTTAAAAGCAAGTTAAAAATAGAATATGTATATTCGTGCAATAATACTGGAACATCTTGGAAGGAGAAATTCTTATTGGATAGCTTAAAATTGCCTTGCACCTTGTCAGTTACTCTTGTCTTCCTGTTTACTCTCTGACAAGAAACTAGTAATAAACTTATATCGTTGCAGGATCCTTACGCTCTTGATATCTCTTTCCTATTCTAGCAATATTTTGATGAAACTGTGCTCCATATTCATCACTTATATCACCCAAATTCTGCGGGAAAAATTGAGATGGGAGTGAAAAAATGAATTTTCAGAGACATTCTACGCCTTATATTTTTATAGCTTTCTAACTATTCTGTGACAAATGTTTTATAATTGTCTTCTTTCTTTGTCTCAAGTAATGCATGCACAACTCTCTTAAAGGATTGCCAAGCTGCAAACTCAATATCACGGAATTTTTCTTCTCATATTTCATCCAACACGAGTTTTAAGATTTAAGGGGCGATACAAATTTCTTCCTTCGATTTTGCATTACTCATCTGTGGAATTATTTCACTGTTCTATACTTCAATCAAACTATATTTTGGAGAATCTATAAACAATTGCCGTTCATCTTGTTTATAGAGAACTCACAATTCACTCATTAACCACCTAACCACCTGTCTGTTTCTAAACTCTTGAATGTTTTGTCCCGGCCGCAAGAAGTTTCCATTACTGTCATCTGGAGCTTAGCAGTTCCAATTCTTTTTTTGACAAATTTTGATCCCGTGGCGCATCATTTAGGTCTTCCTGCTCTAAGAACCGTTTCACACTTTCCTTGTAAGAAGTGTGGATCTTGAAGTGGAGGCTTCTAGGAGTATTTCTGGGGAAACACGGATTGAGTTTCATCACAGTTTTCTTCATGATTTATTAACCATTTTTTCGGGGTTATAAAACCTGGTAATTCGTCATTGTGTGACACAGGTCGCATGCCAGAAGAAGTATGTGCATAATTGATCTGTACAGACCAGATAACTTTATGATGAAGTAGCAGACATTAAAATGGTTTGTTGGTATACTACACAATATTGGTAAAGCGAATGATAATGCTTTGAGTTTTCCATAGAACCACAATCTAAGGTTCGTTGTACAGGCGACATAACACGACAGCAAAATTATATAGAATACGCAAGTTAGGTAACTTCATATATTTTTCCCTTTGAAGTTTGGGTGTAAATCTTCCACAAACGTAACAGAAATTATTGGGTTGATTCACACACTTTCGATGTGAAATGATTATTTGCATTTTATCGAGCCGATTTAATTCAACACATCATGTGACGAATTTCACTTTATAAACCCCACAGAACTAATGTATTTGAGGCATACGAATTTGAGACACGAACTTCACGCGCACTGCTGGTAGAGTTCCGAATGACACTGACTGACTCGAAATCTTCCACCCCAACAGTTTTACGCTTGTAACAAGGTAAGAGGCTAAAATAATTCCTTTCGGTGACTGATGCGCAGTAGGAAATAAGAGGGTGCACGTGACTTGTTTGCAAAACATCCACTAAGACCAACTTTTAATTAAGCGCGACTACCAGACGCGAGAATACCACTAAAGCCTTATTTTGTTGATACCTCATGAAAGTGACATTGCTGAACTGTACAAATATTTTGTTTTAAAATAGATTTTATGCATTCTACATATCGAACAGCCGCAATTAAATTGTGTTTGTATTAATGGCAAAATACGGTATGATGCGGTATAAAGATACGGTATATATAAAACCTGTGACGTGATATGAAGTTTTTATTGTGATATTCGTATCTACGTATAAAATTGAGTACGTAGCAAACTCTTCCTTCCTGGAGGTAAAATCTTGTACCCTAGAGTTATTTGCCAGCGATCGTGTAAGGGAAATACCGAGAACGAAGTTATAAAATAAGACATATTCTCGAAAAGTATCGCAGCTTAAAACTGATTTCCATTTAATTTACCTGTCACCACTGAAAGCACCATTTATTAACAAGGCTGGAATTATTTAATCGCCCAGAAGATTCACAAAATTTATCCATAAAAACCGGTGCCACAATTTCTTGGAGTCCAACTAGGTATACTATATTATTTGTTTTATCAATTCTATTCAAACGAATAGAGTAATGAAAACGAGCCCGAAAACCCTGAGCGCAATCGATTTAACGCTGGTGACACGTAAAGCATTTCACACGGCCCATGAAGAGGATGACTGCATAACGTCTGGTGAGGATTGTAGAAAAAGGTATATGACGATGGAGCAATGATGGAATGAATGGGAAAGAAAACTGGAGAATCACGAGGAAGCATGTTGCGAATCCGCTTTAAACCAAAAAAGTAAATGAACCAACATGAGTTCGAACCTAAATCCCACACATGGAAAACACAATGGCTATTTCTTGCACAACACGGCTCGCGCATATTAACATAATATCCAAACATTCTGTGCTGATTTATTACTTACCTCAGTTCATTACAATGTATTATTCACTCGAAATACAGGAAGTTGTAAAATTGACATAGGTCAGCAGTCCTCGAAATTATATGTACTATTCTATCACAAGTTCGACAAACTTCAAATATTAATGACGAATATATAGACGTTCATTTGATTTGCCAGATTTCGACACACAATCCCTCTTTACGCAAATTATTCTACAAATGAATAACCACGAAGACCATAAACTGCGTGAATGACTCATCAGCAAATAATATATTGAAGGAATGATGTAACTCAACTCGGTCAAATTAATACTCAAGATTAAGTTGACGGAGATGTCTTCCATTATTTCTTTATGTAATTATGTCATCAATGGCGCATCAGAATTCCCACAAATAATATATTGTGTTCACTCAAAAGTATCCAAGGAAATGGCTATTTAAGAAAAATGTTGAAGAGAAATTCTGTCTTAACATACTATGAACGACGAATCTCCATTGCAACAAATTAGATCTTCGAATAGAGTACATTTATTACTAAACGAATAAAAATATTTATTTCTGAGTGTATCTGATGCACGTGATACAGCATTTTTTGGGGTTCGCGGATGGGGGAAAGGAACGAAAAATATCATCCCTAATAAGCGAGATGGTTCGCAGTAGACCTCTGCGGTACATCCTGTTCAGCCATGGAAACGTTTTCAAAAGAGACATTATTTCATTTCATGTAAAACCAGAGCTCGCTTATTCTAGCGCGGTATAAATCAAATAGAGTAATGACACTGGCGAGAGAGACAGATATAAAGTACAATCTGAGCGGAAATCAGAGCAAGAGACCGAGGGAGAGAGAGACAGTGAGCGAGACAGAGAGCGAGAGAGAGCGAGCAGATCAGTACGCTGAGTGGGATGGTAAACGAGAGAACGCACTGCGTGCAAGCAGAGACCGAACGTAGCAGAGGGAAAAGCAAAAACGGCGATCTCGTTGTGAAATCAGCAAACGAATGAACGAACGGGCGTCGCTGGGTACAGAGGCTCGCCGTGTGCGCCAGGGTAGAAGGAAGTGAGGGGGAAGGGGAAGGGGGACGCATTAACGGGTGCAATGCGCTGCAGCATCACTCATCGCCATCGCCATCGCCATCGCCCTCGCCATCGTCGCGGCACCCGCCGTCGCCACGAAAGGCGATGCCGTTGCGGCGAAGGACCTAGTATTCCTTACACTCCTAAACGTCAGGAAGAAACAGTAGAGCCAAATATATTTTATCTATTTTTTTAATCAATTATTGTTTAATTATTTTTCAATTAATTATTGTTGAATCAATAATAATTTGATGATTTATGATTTAGTTTATTACTTCTTAATTAATTGGTTAATTAATGCTGGCCAGATGAGTGAGTATATAGTTTTTCCGAGCACGTAAAATACTTTGGTCATAGTTCCGAGAGTGTAGTGATATAACTGTCCGCTGGAGGAATTCCTCCCTTGGCGGTGCCTACCTACACACCGACTTGCAGGCAAGCTCTTAACTGCTGACTGGTCTTCCGACATGTGTTATTGTATATTGTATTACAATGCAACGTACTACTACATCGTATATTGCATTGTAATGTGAAAGGGGACATGAGGGAACAATGGTGAAGAAGGTCGTGCGCAGTTAGTCTGTTTGTTAGGACATTCACTTATTATTTAACGAGTATTCGCGCGGTACTGATTTGAGAAACCAGGAATAACTAACGATCAGAGCAGTCGGCCGCTCGAATTCTCAATAGAATGGTTGAATTCATACTAACTAGCTAATGTCGAAAATCCTCTTCCATCGGGGCTCACACCGTAAGACCTGGCGGTGAGAGTCCCTACTGAAGCAGTGGTAATAATAACTCTGAGCTTATTTCGCCGTCTTAAAATGCACTTTCAATAGCCAATAAATTATTTACGAGGTGCAAGTGTACATTTTTTAATACCAGATTTATCGTAGATTTTTCGACACTCACGGAGTCGCAAAATAGGAAAACAAACAAGTTTTGACGTGTGGCAAATTTTCAGTTTTTAGGCCGATAAATGTTATTTAATCCGACGGAAAGCATCGGAAGCTTGGAACCTAGGGAGAGCTGCCAGCATAAGGTGGCAGGAAACTCCCCAAGACTCCCTAACATGGTAAAGGATATTATTACACATTCTACTCAAGATCCTGATTTCACATAAAAATCGCACAAAATCATCGATGTACATAAGTCACATAAAAGTTGATTGAAATGGCTGACAATGATGAAGAAAAGTAATTTTGTAATATTATATTGAGTAATTGCTTAATTGATAAATACCTATCGATCTGGTCGAACTCGAGTTCCTGACAGTTTGAAACGGATATTTCGATTTTTGGGGGAACTTCACATGAAGCTACAGCATTTTCAAATTGTCCTCGGATAGGGCAATGGAGACTTAAAATTGGCACTGGTCTCACTTCCGTTGAAACCCATGGATTTTCGCAATCGCAATTGCAAAAATTCAAAAAATTTCGTTGTCTTCTTACATCAATATTAAAGATATTTTTCATTGATAAAATCTGTTCTTCAAAAGTATCTTTAAAGAATGTCATGTATACGTTTTATAAAATATGAGTAATTTCCTGTATAATTTTACGTGAAGCATAGGTAATTTTTGAACAATTACTTTCTCTAAAAAAGACTCCAATTTTTTCTTTGATGGAGCAAAGGACTCGGCGCAAGTCCCGTTCTCGGCAAACATAGTATTTTCGAAAATTGAAAAAAAAATAACATTGCAAAACTGAAATACTGATGACAGACGTATTTCTTAAAGGAATTTGTTCTAAAAAATAGATCTCTGAGAAAGGACATGTAAATTTCTTAGAAAGAACTAGCAGTTTTCTCATAATTTTTGATTAAAGTAAGAGCAATTTCTTTAAAAAATTCTCAAAGCAGCTCCAAATTGTTGTTTAATAATTAACAATTAATTTACAATTATTTTACAATTAATTTACAATTAGTTGTTCATTAATGAAAGACTGCCAAATAAAAACATTCAGATGTGCTACTGGACATCCCCAATAGGGGAGAGCGGAATGAAAATGAGCCTAAAATTTAGTCAATTCAAAACGAGAAAGAAATGATCATCCAGTTATAATGTACACTATGTGATCAAAATTATCCGGATACGTTCAAAATGGTGTTATGGTGTGGTCGTGTTTTTGATGGAGAGGGCTTGCACCCCTCGTTTTATGTGGCACTATCACGGCACAGGCCTACGTTGATGTTTTAAACACTTTCTTGCATCTCACTATTGCAGAGCAATTCGGGGATGACGATTGCATCTTTCTACACGATCAAACACCTGTTCATACTGCATGTCCTGTGGAGAAGTGGTTACACAATAACATCCTTGAAATGGACTGACCTGCACGGAGTCCTGAATCCTATCGAACACCTTTGGGATGTTTTGGAACGCCGACTTCGTGCCAGGCCTCGTCTATGTACATCGATTTACCTCTCCTCTGTGCAGTACTCCGTGAAGAATGGGCTGCCATTCCCCAAGAAACCTTCCAGCACCTGATTGAAAGTATGCTTGAGACAGTGGAAGCTGTCATCATGGCTAAGGGTGGGCCAATACCCTATTGAATTCCAGCATTACCGATGAATGGCACCACAAACCGGTAAGTCATTTTCAGCCACGTGTCCGGATACTTTTGGTCACATAGTATATTTAAACTGGCTACGAAAGCTTACGCTGTTGTGAGTGCGAAGCGCTCTAGTTGTCCGGGTGGACCGGGAGGTCGTACGTTCAAGACACGTTTGTGTTACATTGATTGATTGATGTTAATCGGCACGTCAACTACTACGATCATTAGTCTCGTTAGTGTAGCGAATGCTTTATTCCGAGAGGTGGCAGTGTTTCTCCCTCAATGGTTGGTGATATGAAGGTCCGATTTTCACTTCTACTTATACAGGTTTCCCCTCTCCAAGCATCTCTCCAACGGGGCGCCGCTTCAGCCAGGCCAGCTTCTAAGCTCCCAACTGTGTATAAGTGTAAGTATTTGTGTAAGGGGAGAGGATAGGTAAAAGAAGACGAAGGAAAAATTGTGCGCGGTTCGTCGCCCGTTTGTTAGGGTACTGCTCCGGCATTCTCTTGCTGTTGATCGGAGAAACCACGGAAACTACCGATCAGATCAGCCGGCTTCTAGAATTCTCCTCCACACAGCGGCTGAATTCGACCTAGCTATGTAACTAGTTTCGTAAATCCGCCACCGTCAGGACTCGAACCCTAGTACGCCCCGGCCAGATTCACTGCAGAGCCAGCGGCAATCCTGGCCCTGGGCTGAATTTAGCCAGCGCGGTTGGTATCAGGATGATAGACGCCAACGCCATAGCTGGTTCGAAACGTGGATGATAATTCTGGAGGCCGGCTGCTCTAATCGGTAGTTTCCGTGAATTTCTTCTATTCATTTCAGACGGACTCCGAAGCAGTACTCCAGTAAACGGGTCACGGATCTTGCATAATCCTTCAGTCCCATCCCATTCCTATTCCCATATTTAGAGCTTATTGATGAGCTGATCTCCCATCCTCGAATGGTCACTTTTTCATTGGTCCAAGAAAATATCCGAAAAGCGTCGTAGATACGAGCTATAAGAAACTAAAATGCCTTGAAGTAGGATATCTGGAATAAAATACTCGAATGATTTTCCATATATTTTGTTGCTAAGCCATTAACAAATACTTTTTTGTTGTTTTTTTAACAGTCCATTAACCGAACAGACTTTAAATAATCAAGAAGTAAATAAGAAGCACAACATTTTCGCGGGGAAACAATGAAAACAATGCCGCCTGAAATAGGAAATAACGTGAAACAAATAGTAACTCTCACAAAAACAGTGACGTATTTCTCCGTTAATAGAGAGATTCAATAATTCGAGCTAAAAATCATACGTTTTTATGCGAATAAAATAATGTTATCAATGTATATAGCTTTCACATGCACTGGCAATGAGATTCCAAGCAGCAAATAATTTATTTCGCACAAACATAAAGTAATGTGGACTGAAATAATCCCATTAAATCAGACTTAACAGGTTCCTGTTATAATAAATGACAACACCTGTCACAGTAATTGGCAAACATTCTACTCTCATATACAGTGTAACATTAGTAACATGACATATTTAAAACAAGTTCGTATAACAAAATTTCAGCACTATCTTCCCACACTGGCCAGTCAGTTTTTATTTTGATGTCAAAAAATTCGTTGCAAAATGTATGTTAGCTTTTCTAAGTATTGATTCATTGAAACCATCCGCATTTTCAATAAACTGCAAAGAAATGTAGGCGAAAAATCACAGAATTATCCCGCTTTGTGAGGCCTCTTTGTGACAAGTTTTATTTCGTCCTGTTCGGAAGAAATTAGTGACAAAATTAACATAAATAACGTTTATTTTCAATGACTGTACAATGTTGTTCTGCCATATAAGAACACTTTTTCATGAACAAAATACTTAAAATCTTGAATTGAAATTAATGTAAAAATTGAATAGCACTTTGGAGAAGTCGCAAGTTTGCATTAACAGAGAAGGAATAAGCATCCCCATAGGGATGAAGCAGCATGTGTCTCTGGCACGTCCGAATGCTCCTTGAACAACACGTTTACTCTAACGTCGGAATTGCGAGAAGATGTGCAGCTTATTTCTGACTACTGTCTTCGTCTGCCATGTCTTCACGGGATGCCTTTTACGGATTGGTAGCCTTATTGGAGGGGTCTTCCATATGGTCTGTTCACGTATCCTCGCATAAACGTAGCTATATGAAGCTCAAAGTTTCTAGTTTCAACGCGCAGCATCATATAAAAATCGAAGGGAACGAGTTCCCTTCTCCTTTCATTTTAACACATTCTATCGTCCCTCCCCGACCTCCATTACTGAAACCATTTACTGATTACCTTTTGAAAAAACCCTTCGTACGCCTTCCTTCGGAGGGGAAATAAAGCCGGCTGTCCCATGTTAGTAGATTTACTTGCATGTAAAAGATCCTCAAGCCTAAATGACGCGTCTGAGCTAAATTCAAATCGCCTGTTTCTCGCCCAAGAAATACCTCCTTTCTCTGATAGTTGGTGAAAGGGGCGTAGCGAAATTTGCATGCTTCCCCATCCCCATGTGATCTTTCCCCCTTCTTCTCTTTCCTACCTCGGCACAGTTGTTGCACTTGACACGTCACTAGAGATGTGCATCCGCGCGTAGTATATACATGAGGCTATGTAATCTACGAGTGCAATCCTTCCTGATGAAAGAGAATATATCACATTCATCTCATTAATCTTGGGTTAAAATATTTTGTAAAAGGTAGCTTGGGATATTTGTGCTATGTGTAACGGTCATTTTAGTAGTTATTTTAATTGTTTCGACCAATTTTATAAATTTTATACTTCATGTTTGATGTTTCATACAATGAAACATTTAATTTCACAATTTTAATTATGTCCTATTAAATGTGTGACAGGCTAATGAACTACTTTCTTCGAAAATTTGTATAATTTTTTCCAATAAAGATTTAAAACCGACAATGGTGAAAGCTTCTTCCACTACCTCATTGTTCCTAATCAAAGGAGAATATCGGAATAATATAAATGACAAGAAACATTTTTTTTTTATAAAAAAGAGGTAAATTCTGATAAAATCAATTTAAATACTGATTTTTAAATAAGTACTTAATTTTGAAACTACTAAGAAAACAGCAGTTGTCAACTTCAGACTGTTCTCCAAGACTAAATGGTGATAAGTTTGTTTGCATTAATACGCATTAACCAACATGAAAAATTATTCATTTTGCAATCGATTACCCCATTCTTTCAGGACAGTAGTGTGCCAACCTACTTTAATGTCTGTGTCCTGACTTGATTACATTTAATTTTCTTGACTGTCAAACTTTCACAAATAAAAACTAGTGGTGCAACAAAAATACATACTTTTTCGCCTTACATATAACTTTTGCAATTCTGGAAAAGCCACATACTTCAGCGAAAATCCAAGAAGAAATAAAGGAAAATTTGAAGCTTTACTTGAGTAAATAATTGTTTACAATTTGTTTATATTTATGCAAAATTTCAACTGATGTCACTGCAGGGACTCTGACCGGGGAGACCTAGGGTTCGAATCCCGATGGCAGGATTATCGACTCTAGCTTGATAGCTAGGTTCAATTCAGTCGCTGTCTGGAAGAGAATTCGAGCGACCGGTTGCTCTGATCGGTAGTTTTCTGTGATTTCTATGATCAACACCACGGGGACACCGCAGTACCTTACCAAACGGGCCACCGACCGCGCGCGATCTTTCTTTCCTCTTCCTTGTTCTGTCCTCACCTCTTACATACACGCACTTCATTAGTGGTTTCATAATAGGACACTTTATGAAAACATTAATCCTGCTCATTAAAATGACTGCTATTCACTGAAAATTCAATAACAATTCCATTAAAGTACCCACAAGTATTATAGTGAACTAGTATGACCTAAATGCATTTATGCAAAGAAATATGTAAATCCAATTTAGGTGCTAGTTCAAATTCGGCAATCTTCAGATATGATCTCTCCACTGTATGCGATTCAAATTTTTTGACAGATTCGAAAATAAGTATTGCTGTTAATGAAATACTATTTCACCGCTCAGTGAGTCAGATAATCGATATTCAATTATATTTCAAAAACTTCATTGCATTTTATGTCGCAGAAAGAAAAATAAATAATGCAAATGAATATTTAAATGACAATTTGTGTTCAGCAGCCAGTTTTGTGTCATTGTTCGATTATTTGCTCACCAGAAGCACAAATGAACAGTATTACAGTGCTTGCATCTACCATGCAAAGAAATTAGAAGGCTTTAAATACTTTTATATGTGTGTGTGTGAGATTTTTAGATTATGTAAGAAACACAATAATTTCGTAAGTTAACAATTTCAATTGTGAATTTTGGGTGTAGCAATTAATGTGATGAAAACGTGTTTTAAAACTGACATATGAATTTATTATTAGGATTCATTAACATGTGATTACATCCCCCAGTGTCACAATATTTACCTTAGTGATACTAAGCTATGCAAGTTATGCACCTTACCAAAGAATGCGGGGGCAAAAAGTGTCTGCGATAGAACTGTTACCCCTTTCTTTTCACAGTAAATCAGCCATTCCCAAAATTGTCAATTTGAATTTTCTAAGTGTCGATAATTTCCATTACAAAATGGAGGTAGACGACAGCTGAAAATAGACCCCACTGATTGTATCTTCTTATGCTTCTTGATATCTTATATATCGTTGATATCGAAAATCGAACCTATGCCACCTTTGTAAGTGTATTTTACTATATTCTTAAAAGAAATTTAAAGAAAAAATATGAAGCTGTTTTTGAGAAAATTTTGAGAATGTCCGAGGGGTTTCATGTAAAGTGCCCCCAAATTTTAAAGAATGTTTTTCAAATCTCAAAGCTTCGACACGAGCCAGATGGACAGTGATGTCTTCAATTTGGAGAAACATCGTACGTATGGTTTAGGCGCTAGTGGCGTTCACAGACGGACGGACAGACATACGGTCAGACTGACAGACGGACAGAAAGATGGACGTTTTGAAAAAAAAACAACACTTTTTCAATATCAAGGGTCCCCTCCGTTAAAATCTCGTAATCGATTTTCTGCACCATTACATAACATTCCCTATACTACGTATAATACTATATACATATGTACATATCCTTATATACATACACTTATATACATTTATACATATACTTATATACACTACTACGTATATACATATAATACTACGTACGTACGTACGTATACGGGAAAGTTAAAAGTGTCACCTGATCTGACATGGAGAAAGGCAAGTGGAAGTATAGTGATGAGCTCTCAAACAAGATTTCTTAAAATCTTCAATTATTCGAGGGAAATGAGATTGTGCTGACAGGCGATAAAATACAAAATAATACTGTAGAAAGAACACAAATAAAACATGTCAAATTTTTCAGCGTCTGCCCAATTTAATGCTGAAAATAAATTTTGTTTTTAATGAATGTTCAATTCAATCAAAATGCATTAAAATATATACGCGTGTGATCCACTGCATGGATGTATATTTCTATACACGACACTATGTTGTTTTCACAGTACGTTTTGTCCCCATCGTTAACCGAAGTGATTGAAATGCAATACAGTCATAAAAACGGCTAAAAAGCAATTTTTTTAGTTTAATACAGACAATGAATTTGTCATTAATGCATTACTTTACAATTATAGTTTCATTTTACCTATTTGATAAATACTTTCGTGCCCAAGCGAGTTTTTGACGTTTAATCAATACATCATTACAAAATAAAACCGTCACAAAACAAATAAAATATCGAAAAGATATTGTGACGGTCAAGTCCAACCTTCACATCCGTGTAATTTATTTTTTGGTACGCGTACACTATAGGGTTAATACGTCGTTTTACCATTATATTCAGCGAGTAAATAGCTTCACAAATTGGGTGTAACAGTACAATTACTAATTCCGCGACAGACCAATACCGTTACGCGGAAAATCATCATTTCCAATTTAAACATGCACATGGAAGAACTTTTGCATACGCTAGTTCCGCAAGTCAGAACACACAAATGATGTTCATACAGTGATGTAAAGGTTTGGTTAAAGAATATATTTTACGTTACTAATTGATTGAACTCCATTTTAAATATATATTAGGCTTTTCAAGGCAATATATTTTTGGCGAAATATCGAAGTTTAGTGCATAATCAAGATTATAGTACATTTTGAGAATATGTAGTACTAGATTAAAAGTAACTTTCGTCGCGCAATCTGGTTTCCTTTTATAACCTTCCCGCCTCACATGAAAAAAATTCCGTCGGACACCGTTTTTCTCACAATTGACGTCAGAACCCCTCTTTTCCAAGTTCATACGAAATAAAACGTCAGTAACTTTTAATTGTTGTTCAATATTCTTCTCTGAATTAAAACCTGACTTTCTCATAAAAATGTATAAATAGTGCTTTATTATTTTTAAATACATCGAAGACTAGTCAGTATCAAATTATGTACTTTTAAATACAACGTTCACTAAAAAAGTCGTTACAGTTTGATCAGCTCTTGAATGAACCATGAAATCGCTCATAACTTCATGTGAAGTCTCGACACTCGCTTAGGGGAATAAAAACACCTGTTCCAGACAGACTGTGATTTCCTAATTAAATTTTAGATGATAATAATAATAATAATAATAATAATAATAATAATAATAATAATAATAATGCCGATCAGATGTATTTGTGTTTGTGTATCTGTATGTGTTGTCCTTTCACCCCCATTATCATCATCATTTCATCTTCCATACCCCCAGGGCTAACAACCGTGGGGGATAAAAATCGGATCCAGCTAAAAATGCTGGTCCCCCCCAAAAAGTTGTTGCAAGCACCTGCTACCGCGATAATAAATAAAAACTGAGCCACGGTAAATGCAGGATGCTTGCATGCGTGGTCCTAGTCGGCCGATTAACGAGAAAATAATAATAATAATAATAATAATAATAATAATAATTTAAGATAATACATTGTGGTAATAAATAATTCATAAAAATATGAAATACCTTTATAAACAAAAGATATCATACCGAAAAATTATGTCTCAATTTTTGTTTTGTTTTTCCCTCTCCCATATATATTCAGTAAGCTTCTTTCTTCACAAAGGCGGGCTTAATTGCGGCTAACTCCTACCTCTCTGAGGAGGTGGCTGTGCTATTCCCCCATAGTGAGATCCGGCGTCGATCTATACGTCGACTTGCAGGGATACCACCCTCAGTGGGCCACCGCAACAGCCGGGCCAAACTCTAAGCTCCCGACTGTACTTCCTTCCAAGTTTCTCCTACAAGCTGGACACCGCCCCACATGGAACAAGCTCTGGTTTTTCGACATACGTGGTTTTATAGTGCATGTAAGTGTAAAATGTGTGAAGTAAGGAGTGATGATAGGAGAAGAAAGAGAAAGGAAAAGGCGCGCGTGTCTTGTTTGTTAGGGGACTGTTCCGGCATTCAGATAGATTTGATCGGAGAAACCACGGAAAACTACCGATCAGAGCAGCCAACGGCTAGAATTCTCCTCTAGGCAGCGGATGAATTCGATCTAGTGTCGAAAATTCTGTTACCGTCGGAACTCGAACCTTAGGGTTTCCCTGACAGAGGGATTGCAGTTGTATGAGTTGATGCCCTAAGAAAGACAATCTTACTTCTGAAAATACGTGCTACTGCACACTGTGAAGATTCCCTTAAATATAGATACAAGCATATAAAAATATTCAAAATTATACAAGATTTCACTCTCCAAAATTGATAGTTTTTTAAATATAACTCACTAAATATAGCTCTTTAGATCGTCATGAAGACACAAAAGTCTGTTCGGAAGCTATAAATCATGAACAATAAAATATGAACCTTCTGAATCTAAGAATTAGTAATTTTCTAGAAATCGACGGGGTGGGCAGGAATGGAAAGGTGTAGAAAAATGATCACTAAGTGTTCCTGGATTTTGAAAGATTCACATTTTAAACACCATACGGCTAAGAACACCGAAATACCGAGCTTTGCTAAATATTTCATAACGTTGAAATGGTTTATGAGTGTACAATTTTGAACAGTCATGAACCTTAGCTGCTCTGAGGCTTTAGCTAAAATCGGTAAAAATTGAATGCACTACTACACATACAATTCTGTTTTCGGATCGTGATGAGTTTCAGACCTTTATCGAATCAAAATACATTCATTAGTGGATTTCTAGACCTATTCAAGAATCTGACCATAAAATAAAAAGGGTGTCGAAAGAATGTAGACTAACTGGACCCGTGCAAAAATTAGGCACTTTAGAAATAGTTTTAAAACTGAAAATTAATTTATAGTAGAATTCAACTTCCATCGACGATCCTCTAAATTATGCGATATAACTTTACAGGCGGGGTTCTGAAAGACAGCAACCAGTATAATATTGTTAAGCGTTGAGATTAAATTGCACAGAAAATCAAATAGTTCCTTCAATTTCCTTTAATTTTATGGTGAATTTACTGGTCTTTTTACTTCAATTAAATTTTACATAGATTTCGGATATCTACACTTTTCTGACTACCGGATAATGAAGTGCCAACAGATAAAATTTATTAGAAAGTTCAAAAAGATCTCGGTTTGTATGTCTTAATACTGTGTAAGAAACATGATTCGGACCCCACTTGTCCCTTTCATTTCACCAACTACCCCCATATGCCAGCCAAAACGCGCGTGTTCAGGTAAGTCACCAGCCCGCACAAAATCTGTTTCTATTCTGGGCACAAAATCTGGTTTTAAGGGCCTGGTCACTTCGTTTCCGAGCTATGCGCGATTATGTTTATGGCGGTAAACCTTTTTATGGCGTAATATGCAAACTTTATTTTTTCATCTTAAAACTCTTAGATACAGGTCTGGGAGTAATTCCCTATGCAGCAGTGGTACACTTACAGGGTTTAGTGTCGATGGTTTATTACAAATAGCGAAAAACTCTCATATATTCTTAACTTATTGTACTATATAGAAAGAATACTTGACTTTTGAAGAGCACATTGCAGAAAGCCGAATCTACGGCACTCAGAATCACCGAATTCTCACAAGCCATCTTCAATACATTTTCTCTAAACTTGGTAGTTAGAGTTCAAATTTTTTTCAAGAAAATTCTTCTAAACTGTAACGCACAAATACATCCAATCATGTTGTACACAAAATATGAAAAAATACTTCGAGCCATGCCCGTTCAAGAACATATCTATTAAATTGCATCCTCTATCGAGAAAATGTCGGCTTTTCTCGTCACACACGGGAGCAAACAACTCTTGTGTATGGATGGGCAGCCGCGCACTCGCGGAAGTTTCAGCAGTCCCCTTTCCCGGTAGCTGCGCGGTCTCCTGCCCGATCCGTCCCTGCGGGCTGGCGGAGCTGTATAAATCAAATAGCGGTTATAATCACACGGTCGGCAAGGCGGGGGGGGGGGGGGGTAGTTGGTGGAGGGCGCCAGGGGTGAGCGTGGGGGCAGAGAGGGGAAGCGGAGTGTCCGAGAGGGGGGTCCGCGTCCGCATTATCGATACAAATCATCCACAGCTCCGCGCCGCAGGGGATACATCACGCGCCGACGCGGCGCGCGGTGGTGAGCGAACTGTCCACTGTCCCTGGCCCCGGCCCCGGCCCCCGGCCCCCGCCCCGGCCCCCGCTCTTGGATGCCGGGGGCCGTGTCCCACCCGACGCAGTCGCTGTCCCCGCCGTCGCCGACTGCCGGCTTCTCTGGGCGCAGACCTGGTCCACGGCGCCCGAAACGCACTCGCTCTTCTGAGTGTTGCCAATGTTAATCGCGGCAGTTTGCGCGCTAGTGGTGTAACAGCGCTTTAAACCGTTGTATTCAAATTTGCGGAATGAAGTGCGATCGAACCAGTTGCTTCTTAAAGGTAAAAAGAATCCTTTGTTGGCCTCCCTACGGAGAGGAAGTAAAGCTTGCTGCCCCATGTTGTAGATGTACAGAGAGATCAAGCCAAAAAGGAGCATCTGTGCTACATTGTAATCACCCGTTTCGTCGCTCGACAGATACCGAAGAATCCTTCATAAACGGTCACAAAGTGATGTACTGTGTATGCGATGACTTACATTTAACTAAATGAAATATTTGAAAGAATCCTGGTATTCAGAAGGAAACTGCTTTTCATTGAGTAGATACTGAAATCAATACGTATTAATTGGGCAATAAAAATACGATGCAGTGACATATAAATAAATTATCGCTCATTCGAGTATATCCCTTAGTGTTAGTTGAGTACAAATAGTAAATAATTGGTCACTATAATAATAATAATAATAATAATAATAATAATAATTATTATTATTATTATTATTATTATTATTATTATTATTATTATTATTATTATTTGCATATCTGACTTTTTTGGCCACGCTATACGATTAACGTGTAACTATGAGGATCAGCCTTTTAACTGTATCCCTCGGTAAGACATAGTTGTTACGCTTTGAATTGTGAATAATGCCTACGCGGGTCTCGAACCTGCAGCCTCCTCAGTGCAGACGACAGCTGCCGCAACCCTCTGCGACACGGGGCCGGCTATTATGATTTATTATTATTATTATTATTATTATTATTATTACGATTATGATTATTGTCTTATATAATTATTGCCCAAGAACATACATCAAAAACTACGACAAAGGGAAAATTTTCCAAATACTACGCAATAATCACGAAAAAGCTGCCAACCGAAATATTGAGTCAATTAAAATAAGCGTATGTTTGTTCGTAGCCGGAGAGAAGAACCTGAATGCAAACTTGAAGGTATTTTCAGTAGCGAAGTGAAAATGCGCAAGTGTGCGGAAATACTATTTTAAATTGGATGCAAATTAATATGCAAGCGAAACTGCGTCACAGCGCTGCCAGGTTTCCTCTTGTTCTCAAGAAATCCTAACAAGAAACTTTTAATTGTATAAAAATTACACCGACAAACGTGCTAGAATTCACGACCTACTCCAAGAACAACCAATTCACTCTTTCCTCGTTCTTCGTTTACACTTTGAATTCTCAGCAAGGTCAGCTTACTCAATCTGTCGCAGAAATTCTTGCAACTTATTTTCCGCAACACTGATATTGAAGACAACGAAGGGAATTTGTCTTTGTACACAGGCACGGGAAGAGTCTTTTATATTATTTCAGTCACTAACCTACTTTGAAAATGTCTTTTTAGTGGCGCATATTTCTCTTCATTCTCTTAATAATACCATTTTGTACAGGTGTTTCATGTGTTCCTGTCTTAGGAAGCTTTAATTAAGATAATTTTTGCATAATTACATCAAAGTATACGTTTGTGCCTTCGTTCGGTAATTTGTGAATTTTTAATTTTACCGTGCCTATCTTCTTCCCGGTGAACGAAAATGAAAGGATGTGGCCTTTTAAACGTGAATCCTTGCTCCCGTTTCTGTGCAGCGTTGATTGCCTTATAATGTAACAAAGACGCCATTCAATGGGCTACACTGCACGTCGTAAAATGTACAATGGCTTTCTTCTCATTCTAAGGGCCGTAACGAATATTATGTCTGGTAAATCCTCAGGTAAGTTGACGAGTACCAACAAGCTATTGAAGAGGCTGGTTACAACTACTTGCTCATTGTTTTTAACGCAAAGTACATCGTTATAAATATTAGAAAACAATTATATAAGTGTAATCGTCACATTGCTCTTTTTAAAAGCAGTTAACTTCATTTTAGGGCCTCCAACAAATAAAATTATTAATTTGATAAACATTCAAACATCTTTCTAGCTCTGATATGTCATTAAGACTTAATCATAAGATGCAAACCATTGGTACAACCAGCACAGTACGTAAGAAAACAACAGTGTTAACCATCGATAGAAATATTAACTAATTCTATGGCTGCACAACACGTCTGGTCTCAAATAGTCAACGAAAATGTCAATGAGAATGTGGTAATCACAAACAACAATAACAATAATCACAATTATAACAATAATACTCGATCGAAACAAATAAATTCTCAGTGGTACACCATCTTATGTCTAGGATATACGAACTTGGAGCTGTTTATGTGGGGAGGGATTAAAAAGCATACATATTGATTCTTACTTACATTTTATTTTATTTATTTAATGCCAAACATCAATTCAAAACTGTTTGACGTACTATGGGGAGAAGTGTATTCTGGCCTCGTTTTCTTAAATTCTGGGATCTTTTCCCTACCCCACATGCAAGTTGAATTATGGATACAAGTGGAAACGAGCGTTTTGAGCAAGAAGAAAATATTCGCTCGCGAGTAATAAAAACAATTTGCAAAGGCAAATTAGCGACGGATTTTTACTATTATCGCTCATCGTGTCCTTTGTGAAGGGACGACTTCGCGAGAACATGGAGAACGTTAATTTGTGTAACTATATTCCCCACTAAACTCTAGAAAATGAACACGTACAATGACGTTATATTAGTCAAAGAAAGAACATTGTCGAAGATCTCACTGAGCAGACCTGGGTTAAAATTTCTGAAGTACAGTTTTCCTACAGCTTGAGAACAATTTTCTATCCTTCATCGACAGTATGCGAACTGCTATTTAGTAATTACAATTATTCCATTTGCGCGTCATGAGGAGTTCTTTTTCTCGTAGATCTATCGCAGGCTCTACGTTTTGTACACACGATCGTATAACACGGCACTGTCGCCATTAGAGACGGGGAGTCACAACTTAATGGAGAAAAGATCACAGTTTGTGTTCCTCGAATTAACATGAAAGATTTATACGATACTCGAGCTCGCAGAGCACGATTGATGATCAGCGCACGCCAATCTGTGGACGAGGACGAGGTCTGCTCGGTGAAGGTCACTCGCAGTAAGCAAATGAAATACGCATTTTTCGTGCCTAACCCCTCTATTGATAGATTGTGTATTTTTTGTTTCGGGAATCGTGAACTGTTATGGTCATTAGCCTCGTTTGTGTAATACAGGGATCGGATAAACCACGAAAAAACTACCGATCAGGGCAGCCGTCGGTACTCGAACTCTAGACCTCTTACTCTGAAATGCTGGCTTGGTAACAACTGTTGTTCTGAGCCCTCTCAGCCAATCTGACTCTGCCAGAAAACTCTGGTCGTAGACGAGTATACATTATTACTGCTGTGTACGCGCCGAATAATACGTGCGACAGCAATTCAAGTACAGGTCAGTAGGCTGAAGCATTGTCATGCTGCGTCCAGGCGACCAAGCTTCCTAACAAACTTTCCGCGCTAGTCAACGTCAAGGCAACGTCATCGCCGGGAGACCACGCTATGCCTACCACTAGACGCCGAGAAGTTGGACCGGTGCCGACAGACTTGCCCTTCGAGATTTCTGCTTCCGACCAAAGACGACAATTCTTATATGTTTTGCTCAGGTGGCCGTGCCTTACGCTGGCCCATGTATGTTTTATGTTATGTTCAATAAATGTGTATCCACGAACTGACTTCGTTCTCAGTTTCAAATACACAAGAGTTATTATTCCTTTACCTATTCGTAATAGCCGTATCTGGTTGTTATGGTGATAACAGATAGGAGAGACCAGGGCAGGTTGTCACAATTTTAGATTTTTAATTTTTAAAGAGGCTGTGTTTACAGTTTCCTTTCCAATGATAAACACATCCCATAATATGTACCCTTGGCTTTATTTTCCTACAAATTGGAGGTCATAGCAGAATTTACTTTGAGAAAAACGGTCTGTCAGAGTAATATTTTAAGAAACCTACCCCGACCCCCGGGTTGGTGTTCCCAGACATTAGGGTTCGTTGTCACGAGTTAGGTTAGATGAAAAAATAGACGTTAATTGTTAGCAAAAATATTTGTATTAAAATAAAAATTAATTAGTGATATTGTTAAAGCAATAATACATATTGAAGTGGAATTTAAGACAAAAA
This sequence comes from Gryllus longicercus, assembly GCA_038098605.1. Classification (NCBI taxonomy): domain Eukaryota; kingdom Metazoa; phylum Arthropoda; class Insecta; order Orthoptera; family Gryllidae; genus Gryllus; species Gryllus longicercus. The sequence continues at coordinate 605,104 of JAZDUA010000679.1, read as the reverse complement.
ATATTCATGGAAGGGAATATTTAAGAAAATATCTGGTAAGAACCTAGCCACTTTCGAGCGCACTTTCACAATTTTGATATGATTAATAGTTATTTGCTACAGGGGTACATAATTCATCAGCTCACTTCTTACATTCTATACACAGGTTCCATTTTTCCTCAGCTTTATTGTTAGAAAACGGTTCAAGGCTAAAAAATCATCATTCTCTTCGTCACTAATTGATATTTTAATTCCTCCTGCGTTTTACTTAATTTCATAATTATATGCTTTCGCATTACGTTTACATGGTTTTTAAAGAGACTTTTCTTTGATTTTCTTTTTGCTTTTTCAGCTAATTCATGAAGCTTTCTTTTAACGGGTGAATCGGTTAAAATTGCCGTAACTCGTGTGAACTATTTCTATTTATATTTTCCTCACTGCTGCAAGCATAATGTCCCTCGCACATGATTACGATGATATAACTTGAATGATAATGTAGCAATGGTGCATTGAGAAACAGAGGAAATGGGGAAACCCTGAAAAATCCTGCCACACACCCGCTTTGGCCTCTGCAAATTCTACATGACTAGAGACTGATGATATGAACCGCGATGATTGTTAAGTTCCCTTTCAACAAAAATTCTTCCTCTAGTTGAGCGTTGCAAGCTCGTTCTTCTCCGCGCCGAGTCAAACGCCGGTCTCTTTCACAAGCACTCCACGGAGACCAAAACATTGAATCTGCCTACGGTCGAGCCAAAGGCGATTGTGTAACGCCCAACCAGGGGACCTTTTCAGCATCCGTAAGGACGTCTGCAGCAGGCGATGTTCAAAGGAAAGTTCACCACGATTGTGCCTGACACACCGAGAATAACTGCAGTGAATACACGAGTACAAAATTAGAGAATATGTCTTACAGGTTCAGAACAGACTTATTTACCTTTGAGTCCTTGGTTACAGAAAGAGATTCTTCTGGCCGTTCTTTACCTGAGAGCACGGGCATCTTCGTCTCTTTCTGAAGCACAGCGGCGATCTACCCAAGGTGGCCATGCTCAAGTGAAATATTATAATATTTTAGGACATACCTACCTGCCTGACTTTTGTGCACCATAAATCATTTGACAGTCGATTTATTCATTATTTCGTGTTTTTTGGGTGGGCCAACTGCTATGAATATTAATCCCGTAAGTGTAGTGAACGTTATATCACAGGAGGTGACGATGTTCTTGCCCTGCTGAATGGTGTGAAACCTACATGTCGACATGAGGGAGGGGGTCCTCATCTAGGTATCTCCCACCAGGGGGGACATCGCCTGCTGGGACCAGCTCTATACGCTCGACTGGCCTCCCAACATGTGAGGTACGATAATGCATATAAGCGTGTGTGTAAGCAATGAGTGAGGATAAGGCAAGGAAGAGGAAGGGAAGGTCGCGCGGATCCGTGGCCCTTTTGTGCTCCGGTATTCACCTGGTGTTGATCGGAGGAACCACGGAAAACAATCGATCAGAACAGCCGGTCGCTAGAATTCTCCCCCAAATTCGAACACGCTATCTAGTGCGAAGATCCTGCCACCGTCGGGATCGAACCCTGGACCTCCTTGCCAGAGGCACGATAGTGACATCAGTTGATGCTCTGCGTGACAGTCGACATTAGTGTGGCGTCGTTAACACGAGGGCCAGAACCGTTACGTCGGTGAAAGTGCGCTGCGGGGGAGGAAGGGGTTGAGCCTGAACTTCCGGGATTTTGCGCTCTGGCAGTTGACGCAGACAGCGTGGCAGAGCCAAAAATAACCTTAGGCTGTAAACTCCTAGGAAGCTGGCTAGCGAGCCTCGCTTGCCGACAGCAGGCGAGCCTACCTGGGAATCTTGTGTGGTGGGGGTGTATCCCCCTCCTAAGATGCTGGCTAGCGAGCCCTCGCTTGCCGACAGCAGGCGAGCCTATCTAGGGAATTTGTGAGGTGGGGTGTAGCCCTCAACTATTTAACGCGGCGCCATCTGCGCCCGCGTTCTCATTCAGTTTACATCAGAGAGCCTAGTACTAGTGGGTACAGGGAGCGTAGGAGTGTGGGCGAGATGCCCGGAGTGTAAGGGCCAGACGACCTCGGGTGCTTCATGCACGCGGTCCGCCAGACGGTGACCGGTTTAAATTTTGGCATCAGGCCATGTGACGGTAATTTTCACGGGACGGAAGTCCGACAGCTCGCATCACGCGTGGCTTTTTTTCTGCGGTAAAGCAGGGTACTGGAAGGAAAAGGTTGCCGGAGTGTTTCAATTTAGCAATTTATTGTAACTAGTCTGTAACTTTTCAATATACTATTTTTATTTTTGTTATTTGAATTTATTCTCATTTTACTACGTCACATTAGTATAAGAAAATGCTATAATTTTATATTTTACGCACCATAAGAAAATGAAGTAGTTAAGGGAAAAAAGGCAACCCAGATCATCCGAGATTTACTACATAAGCTGTGCTGATATTCCTTTAACTTGCTTCATGAACCACGTGTGTTTAGAATGTATCGCTGCTTGTGATACACTTGTTCTATTTATAATACCATTCTGCAGTTTATAATGTCATTGAAAAATATGAGAAGGAACCACTCATACGATACAAGAAAAATCAATTTAGCCTACAATATTTGGATTCGTTTTACGTGACCATTCCACCCATAAACATATTCGTCATAAGCGAAAAATATTGCAAGATCGCAGTGGGGTTTGCCAGAAAGAGAGTGGCCCACCCAAGAGGTGATTTCTGGCGATTCGACTCTCCCCAGATGCCAATGATAGGCATTTAAAAATATAGATTTTACTAATTTTCTACACTAAATTCTAAATTTCTATTCAAAATATTATCAACAATAAAACTATATTTTATATTCAGCATAAATTAAAAAGTCTTTATTAGCAAATATAAAACCGACTCGTTCATCGTTAACCTTACAGCCCTGCGCCTTGGAGAGAAGCTTAAGGTCGTACTTTACGAGTGAGGTTCGTCGTTACAATGCTCACGTCCGTCACGTGACTCGTAGTGCATAAGGAATAGACATTTCAAATGTTCTAAAACTTCCTATTACTAAAGGACTCAGAGACGTTCTCGGCAACCGTACAGAAGGAGCGTTTAAAATCTCAGAAGTAAATCACTATATCTGACTTCAGAGCCGCATTGAGAAAATGTGTGAAGTGCTAAGAGTACAAAATTACTCAACGTCGCTTCCCACGTTTCATCCTAGATTATTGCGCTTCTGCTCTTTCTTCCGTACGTCCGCGGGAGCGTCATCATCTTCCCTTAGCAGTCCACCTTCTCCGGCGATCCACTTATTAACGCCGGCCCTGCCCAGGCAAAACCCATTTCTAAAGCGCTGAAGCGGAGAAGTTGGCCGGCCGCCGGCCATCGAGCAGGAGCGCGCGGCGGGCGTGCTTCAAAGGACAGCCGCGCCTCGCGGGGCGCACGTGGAGTTTGCAACCGGACAGGGAGCTTACCGGGATCGCCGGCGCGCTTCCGGATCGATAGCTTTGCCTATCCGCCGACTGCTATTGTGCCAGGGGCACAAAAGGGCGGGCTGCGCTTTAAATTCGCGGATTAGGGCGGGATGAAGGGCCGATGTCCCGTGCTTCGCGCCCCGCGCCCCGCGCCACGGGCCCGGCAACCGCGCGCCGCCCGACGCTTGTTCGCGCCGCCCCGACACATGCTCTGCCTCCTCTTTGATGAACATGAACATGAAATTCGGTTGACACGCAAACCAGAGGTAATGATATACGCATTAAAGTCCATTTAGTTCCCGATGAAAATGCGAGAATTAAAAAGACTGCAATGCAAATGAAACCCGGCGTCTCTCGCCTAAGTTTTAATCGTTACAATTCAAACAGCGACCGTCGGCCGGCCGGTATTTGTTCGCTTCGCGGGGCGGACCTCGAGTTCCGAAAATTCACAGACTGACAGTCTAACAGACACGTCCGTTTTTTTTCTGCACTTCACAGTGCAAAACACGTCTGAAAAACTCCCGGTTTCCCCTCTATTGGTGCGTTTTGATGACGGAGAGATTTTTTAAAAAAATTTCCCCTCGCCCCTGGGTGTTTGAGATGGCTGTAATTTATTTTCGCATTCAGTCCCTCGCCGCGCTACCGCCGCCGCCGCCGCCACCACCACCGACGCTGCCATCACTGCCGCTACCGACGCTCCGCGGCTGCCCTTCTCTCCCGCCGCTTTCGCCGCGGCCGTGCCCGCCTCCGCCCCGCCCCCCTCTTCCCCGTTCGCCACCCCGCTGCGGACGGCCCCGGTAGCGCTGAGCCTCGCCTCTTAATATGATCAATACACGGCGACCCAGCGGCCCCCGGCCCCTCCCCGTCAGCCGGCCTCCCGCCCGCGCACATCGCCCGCCACGGCCCGGCCCCGCCCCGCACCGCCCTCGCCGCCTCCGCCGTTCGGGGCTGGGCTGGGTGACGAGGGCGCGGGAGCGGGAGCGGGCCGGAGCGGAGGGGCGTGCACTGTGCCCGATGCGAACGTTGCGGCCGATGCCAGGAGCGACACAGCGGCGCGGGGCGGCGCGGGGCAGCCCGGCGGAGCGACCGGGGCGGGCGGGAGGTCGACGGCAGGCGCGGACGCGGCGAGCGCGCGGCCGAGCGACGCCCGAGAGAAAGAGACAGCGCGGATTTGCGCGCTCGAAAAAAGAACAGGTGGCCGAAAAGCGCGTGGGCCGGTGGGAGAGTGCGTGCGCGAAGAAACGAAGAGCGCGAGCGAGCGGGGGGGGGGGCGGGGGAGGACGCTACGCCAGGCTCCGGGAGGTCGCGAGGGCGGGCGGCCTCCTGCTTCGCGGAAAACCGGTAGGCGCGTGAGAGGTAGGTGCGGCAGCCTGGGTCGACGATATGAGAGGTCCCCGAGGATGAGCGGCACGTGCGGGTGACGGAGTGGGAGCTTTGGGCGGAGGCGGAAGGATCGGCGGAGGCCGGCGCCGGTGGTTGAGAGACAAGTGGCGCAAGAGAGGAGCAGCAAAGCTGCTGGAGCAGCGAGTGGGGGAGCGCGACGGAGCCGAAGCGGAAGGAGCAGGTGAACTGATTGAAGTCAGAAACGAAGACGAGGGGAAGAATCGAGCGCAAAGAACGGGGAGACGTTGGTTCAGGAGGTGTGGACGAGACGTTGACCTAAACAGTGGAGGCACCCGAAATGCTACAGGGGCTCTAGGCGCACTAGGTTCACGTCGAACGCGAACCCGAGCGAGGAAGCAGAGAACGGAACGGGAAGACAGCGATCGGAGAAATGGAAAGCCGGCGCGGCGCGCGGGCTCTCGCGTTCCCAAGAGAGCGCCAGGTGACAGGAAACGGGTCGGATGGACGGTGGGTGCTGGGGTGAGGGAGTGTGACGGCCTCGGCGGCGGGGCCGGGGGGGGGCCGGGGGCGGCGAGGGACAGGTACGGCCGTCACAGGGCGAGAAGAGGGGAGCCGCTAGCGCGACGGGAGCGCCTCGTGTCAGTGCCGAGGCGAGGAGGGGCGGCGGAGGGCGAGCGAGCGGGCAGCGTTGGACAGAGACCGCGGCGTGCGGGACGACGGGGAAGGGCGAGGCGTGTGCGCCCGGCGTTCCTGGAAAGCGTGAGCGGTAGGCGCGTGGCGCCGAGTCGGGGGGCCCTCGCCCGCTCTGCTCGTTCGCTTGTTCGCCCGCCCACCCGCTCGCTCGCTCGACACCGCTCTCGCCGCGCGGCCCGGAAAAGGTGAGGGAGGGAGAAGCGGGGTGGAAACGCGGCGTTGCGTGGGCGGGCGGGCGGGCGGGCGGGCGGCGCGAGCGAGCGAGCGAGCGAGCGAGCGGATCCGGCCGCGCGCGCATCGCGCCCGGGAGCCGCGCCCTTCGCTCGCCTCGCCCTGCGCTCTCCACCTGCCACCGCCCCCGCCCCACCCGCGCGGGACGCCGAGACCCGGCGGCGGAACAGGAATATCCTGCTCGCCCGCCGCTCCACGCCTCGCCGCCGCCGCCCCCGGGACGTGCGTGTCGTCCCCGGCGGTGGTGACCCGGAGCGCTGCTGCCGCCCGCGCGGAATCGCAACCCGGCGCGACCGTCGCCACGAAACCGTCCTCCGCGGAGGGGCCGATCGTGCAGTCGCAAGGCACCGGTGCTGTTGCGGCCCTGAGGGTAATAATGGCAGACCCCAACCGACCTCGCATTTTCAGATAGAAGTACGACAGTACACTCCTGCCATATACCGATCATATGCTGAAATATAAAATGAATTGAGATATGGCAAAAGCCGCAAATACCATCTTTAAAAATTTGTCCGGAGTGAAAATGAACGTGCATGAAAACAGGAAAAGTCGTTTTTCCAAAACGAAAAAAACGAACTTCGGTTGGGATATGCCATTATATTTCTGAGCGCCTCAATTACAACTGAGGTCGCTGGGTTTTCATCGGGCAGAAAATTCGCAGTGGCCGTATAAATGTAAAATTTGCCCTCCCTTTTCGAAATTTGTTCACAATTAAGGTATTTGGGCGTAAAAGATGACTTCTGAAATTTTATGATATTAGGATTATTGATTTAATACACATTTCTTATGAATGAGATGCAAAGGCTCTCTTTATATCTTATTAGCATTCGAGAAAATTTATTTATTTTTTTTTAATTTCTTTGTTTACGTCAAAAACAGATAAAAACTGTGTGTGACGCGCTAAGGGCAGAAGTTAATTTGAAGTTACATTTATGTCCAGAAGCAAAACAAGGGGCCATCTCTGCATTTGCTCAAGGATCAGGGAAACGACGGATCCTGATTGAGATGGGAGTCATTGACCCATCTCAATGACCCAGCTGAAGGCCCCATATAAACGAATAATTACCATGCCTAAACCTGGACAACTATCCGCCCCACAACGTCTAAACCGTTCAGACGATTTTCTCCAAAATTGATATTCACCGATCGATATGGCCGAACTCGAGTCTCTGTGAGTCTTTAGCGGATATTTTGATTTTTGCGAGTACTTTTCATAAAGTACTCAACATTTTGATTTTTTCAAAAGTTGTTCCACTTTTTTATTACATTTTCCCACGGATACAGCAAAGGACGCTTAAAACATCGCATCACTCATTTTCGTTGAACTCAATTTGCGAATATTGCAAAAGTTCAAAAATTTTTCGGCGCGTCCTACAAATGCGATATTGACGATGAAGATTTTCTCTTAATGAAATTTGTTGTTCAAAGACAGATCTTGAAATAAGTTCATGAACAATTTTTCTAAAATAATAGTAGTTTTCGCGTAAGTTGGGGGGGGGGAATAGCCATTTTGAAAACCATAATTTTCTCAGTTACGAGTAGAGCAAAGGGCGCTTTATAACGGAGCAGGTTTCTTTTTCTTTGACTCTCTGAAGTTTTGAAAATTAAAAAAATAGCAACAATGCGGGAAAGAATGTGCTGTTATAGCTCCACTAGTTACTATATTGATACAAGTCAGTATACAATCGCATATTTAATTATAATTGCTACATTTAATGATATCTATTTACTACAACGCGGAAAAAAACAACTAAAGACAGGAGTTAAGAAAAAACCTCCTTCGCTAATTTTAGTCACTGATTCGTACCGTCCAACACCTCGGAAGGTGGGATAAGATATCTTATCTCGTTTGTTTTGCCTTTCACTTCGGTGTAACATGTTCAACTAACAGTGGCCACAACGCTATTTATAACTGCATAATAACCTGTCATTTCCCATCATTAACTGAAAATTACTCTTTTTGATCCCATGAACTTTCACACTACCAAATAATCAGCTTTATATACTATCATTTTTCACATTCGTTACACCGTTTAATGATAGCACCTTTGTTCGCTCTTATGACAAAGGAAGAGGACCAGTATTCGAGTCCGGGTACAGTGACAATAGAGTCGTTTTAGGAGCTCCCTTACTACTCTGAATAATTGACTATTCATTCACACCTATTTCTAACAATCCGTGCATTATTACATTGCGCAATCAGCTGCATTCATTTGCAATGGAATTTATAATTTTATGCGCCACTTGTGAACGTGTGCCCCACATTTCACATGTTAAAAATTTGAGACACATTGGCAATGGGGGATACTTGTTCAATATGAAAAAAAAATTGTGAAAAAGTTAACTGTCAATACACAAGTATAGCTAATGAAACACAGAAAAAATTAGTAAAACGGTACAAATATCATGGTCATGCACATGTGTGATTATGTGAGTATGTGGTTGCGCGCGCGCGCGTGTGTGTGTGTGCGCGCGCGCGTGCGTGCGTGTGTGTGTGTGTGTGTGTATGGGATGTGTTGGCATGTGGCGTGTGGTTAGCGCGTGTGAATGGCATGAGTTGGCACATGAGTATGAATGTTTTCGTATGAATTATGTCAATCGGCAACGAAGGTTCAGAGGCAGCTATGCTGTTGCTTCGCTAACCTGGAGAACCTAGGGTTCGAGGTTCGACGATCGCGGGTTTTCGATATTAGCTAGTTAACTAGGTCGAATTTTACCACTAGCTGGAGAAGATTTCTAGCGGCCAACTGCTCTGGTCGGTAGTTCACGTGGTTTCTCCGAATAATTCCAGGCGAATGCCGGAGCAGTAACATAATAATGTAATGGACCGTGCGTGATCTTTCCTCCTCTCGACCACACATAAGCACACTTAGTGCTCTACCACATACTCGACCACATATCGGTAAACCAGTCGGGCTTAGAGCTTGTTCCGAATGGATCGGTTCCCCACTGAAGGAAATACCTGGAGAGAGACCGTATATAATATTTTTCGTAAGCCGACATGTAGGTTGGTGCTGGATCTCCAGCGGGGAAGGAACATGGCCACCTCCCCGAATGTAAAATGCATTGTACTTACGGGCTCACTGACAATATAAATTGACGCTCCCGACACAAAACTCTTTCAAAAAATAGTGTACGTATGTATCAGAGCGGAGGCTTCTGCGGCCGGAGTCAGTAACTACTTCCCTGTCCAGGAGATGCCGCACGGTGGGGTATTTGGCCGATTTCGACGGCCAAAATTATTTTTGCTGTTTAATTGTATCTAAATTTACTACCTTTCTCATTCATGGCTGTCTAGCTGATACGAAACAGTTTTCAATACGAAAAATGATGTTTTGAACTTTTTATTTAATAATTTTTTAAAATAATTTTTATAAATACAACCCCGTTTATATAAATACAACCCCGAGAACACAGCTCATTTTAGGGATGCCATATGTTTGGGTGCTGCACCAAAAACAAATTAGAATATAATACATTTATTAACAATAATATGAGGAAGCAATAAAATATAAAAAATGAAATAAATATCAGAAATACAATAAATAATAATAAAAAAGCGTACAAATGTAAAGAAATCTTCAAAAATAAATATTCTGCCACTAGCAGATTATAATTCTTACTACTAGCAGATTACGCATACTATAACAAGAATATAGTTTCCTATTACTGCTTCTAATTATTTCGTATTGCCTCTGGAAAGATAAGCTTCAACAAAAAAGCTAGTGCACGTTGTGTGAGTGTCGTTGTGTTGCCCTATCCTCTAAACTTACACAATATGCTTATTTACATTTCCCAGCTCGTTTTGGAGAACGTGTGATTCCGTGACTGTTTTAGAAGCGCCTCTTTTTCCTGTGACGCCTAATATCACCCGAGTAGCGTAAGTCAGTACTTCTGAATTTGTAGTTTGTTGTAAATCTTGTGTTCTTCTTCTCTCGCTTCTCTCGCTCAAATCTTGTAATTTTTTCTTTGATTTTCCTGGTCGGTTCACTACTTTAAGTATTTCCAATGTGCCAATGAGCCAATCACAACTGTTTTAACAAACACATCTTTTTTCTTATGTTGTACCGTTCACCTTCGTTTCATCTGATCTAAAATCTGATCTAATCTATCTGATTTAAAATACGAAAATTTGTGCTTTATTTCTTTTATTTGTTTGTGAGAATAATTTTCTTTATGTAAAAAACAAATTCTAAAAATTTCAATTTTTCTTTAATATCTTGTATTTTTTGTTCTTGCAACATATCAAAAAAATTTCTTTGAATCATTACATTGGTGTCTGTTTGCCCTGCAATGAAATTTGAAAGAAATTAAAAAGTAAATAAACTCATGTCAAAAAATCCGTAAATTGGATTCGCACATAAATGGCTGTATATCATGCAAAACTGCGCGAATCCGTGATCAATTCTTACGAAATTGTAAAATAGAAAACGTAACCCTTCTATTGTGACAAAAACTGAAACCCCGAACCCCCGGAAGTACACAAAATTACTTACAATAATTAAAATTTGCATCATTAAAAATTGAAAAGCTCTATCTCAGCTAAAATAATAAAATCCGTACGAAAATACACGTAACATGTACACACTTACCTGCTTCATTAGTCTCCATGGCTCTTCGATTCAAAATCGAACCTTAGTAGACGCAATTCACTGTGATACTGAAGCCCGCACGGACGTCAAGAACAAACAGGGGCACTTCACGAGTAGACAAGTTCAGACAATATGCGCCTACCGTTAACATTTGTACAGCTGGTTATTCTCTGACCTTTTATCTTTGCGATGTAGTCTTTTTTATTTTTTATTTGTCTGGAGTGAAATTTGTATAAACGACGTTTGGCCGCCTAAATCGGCCACCGAGCGCTGTCCTAGGCACAGGCACCTCGGAGTTAGGTGCACAGGTATGAGTATGTATATCAGTGGTTGGAAATAAAAATATCCAATGCAAAATATCAATAAAGCTTGTCCCAAAAATGTCAACAGTACAGAAATGTCCATCAATCAAGTTCTTCCTGCTGAGCTTCTAACTGTAAATTAAGTTTTAAATTATATGCTACATACGCAGATGGAATTAACGCTGTTATTATTTTTGTACTCATTGTACCTCTGGACTATATTTTGTTCATTATTGGCATTTGTTCTAAGGTTGTTTCTTGCATGTAGCCTTGCCAGAACTTCATTTTTATTGGTCTCATGACTTCTCTTACAATTCCCGATGGTCCTTCAAGACATGTCTCTGTAGGTCTTTCCTATAATGTCGCTTTGACCCGCAAAACTTCCATTGCAGTATGATCTACTATATGTAAGTCTTGTCACCCACATTGTCAGAAATTTCTGCAGATTTTAAATTGACCAAAAAGATGGACAAAATACAATAAGTGTACATTGTAATAAGTTGTAAATTTTTCATTTCTCAAGGGCTGATAGTTTCGTATTTTAATTTTAATTTCGAAATTTAATTTTTGTGTATTAATAAAACTAAAATATTTATTCATTCTTCCATATTCAATAAATAAATAATATAAATAAATTCTTGGTAAAAGTAATTCAATAATATTTGCTATACAAGTGAATGATTATTTATGCACTAAGTGCATTATAAGAATTCTATCGATACAAGCGACATAAAGCCATGTCGTGTTAGGAGTAGAAGAATTTACTCTTGAAATAAAAAGCACAACCAGATAGTTCAGCATTACTTTTAATGTAAAAGTATATGAAAGCAATTATCATGAACGCGCATTAAATTTAATGTACAAGAGCAGTAAATGTAATGTACATGTGTACATTAAATTTAATTGTAAACATTCACTATATTTAATGTACACGCACTTTAAAGTTAGAGTACGTGTACATTAAATTTAATTTGCATACATGATAATTACTTCCATGTTCCTTTTCATTAAAGGAAATGCAAGAATTTCTGACAGTGTACATTATGTTTCATGTACAGTCGTACATTAAATTTACACTGTTTTTAATTTAAACATTACATTTAATGTAAAAGTATATTAATCTCCTTTTAATGTAAAAGGTACATTAAGTTTAATGTAGAGTCGTAAATGAAATCTACATTAATTTAAGCATTAAATTAAATATACAAATACATTATTATCCTTTTCATGTAAAAAGTACATTACAATTAATAATGTACATAGTATAGTGGTTCATTAATCCACATTAAATTAAATATAATTTCTGACAGTATTATATTTCATAAAAAATATGTTTTGTATATCAATATTTCTTACACGTCGACGTTGCAAGTACTTTTCTATACAGCGCCAATACATTTTGAGACCAATCCTGCTTCTGCAGTGGTAGTGGTACATATTTAATTGAATTCATGCTTTATTTTACGTGGCGAGGCTCAGGCCATGCTCTTCCGTCTGACCACACAAATTTCACAACCCTCCTTCCACCAACTAGCGGGTAAAGGAGGTATTTTTTGGGCGACGAAACAGGCGATTTGAATTTAGCTCAGAGGCTTCATTTAGGTTTGAGGATCTTTTATATGCAGTAAATCTACTAATATGGGACAGACGGCTTTACTTCCCCTCCGAAGGAAGGAGAACGAATAATTTTTTTGACCTAAAAATCCACGGCTTCGATCGGGTTTGAACGCGCAGCCGCCACATGTATCCATCTTTTACTAACATGTACTTCTTCGTTTGAGAAATAATAATTGGAGCAATTTGGGGACTGATGTAGCAGACATTTTTGAACCATTATCACTGAAATATTTTGAACTTCTAATATATAATAATACTCTTCTTTAGTACTCTACTAATTATCAGCTTTTCTTACTGTGTGAATGCATTTTAATACCATTAAAACATTTTTGGACTTTTTCGTTTGTTGGACATTTTTGTTAGCGGACGTTTCTGCCCCTGGGTGTTTTGTATTTATGAATTGGACATTATGCATTGTAAATTTTTGTAGGTGGACCTTTCTTTAAAAGGAAATTCTGAAGTCGACATTTTTGCCTGGAATCATGTATGTACGCGTCTGAGTGTGCGCCCGAGTTGGTGAGCATCCAGACTCTGACGAACAATAGAAAACGATTGTGATAGTAGCGATAAGCGACATTACATGAATACAATCGCGACAGTGTTTTGTTAGAATGTTTGTAAATTAAAGCAATAAATCATTTGTACATAGATGTACGTAATAATGACATAATAAACACATAATAAAAAATTGTCATTCCAAACGATCTACCATAAAGGATGTTTTCCAAGTGAAAAAATTGAAAGTTTGATTTTTATGTTGATACTATTATGCAGCTGATAACACATTACAAAAGGAGAATATTGATGACAGAAATGCCAAGGAACGCAGCATCCCGATTTGCCTTAATGATACGGCAGATTGCACGATGGTTAATGGGAGTCATATCACACAGTCATAAGTACTCATAATACCCTGATCGCAGGCACGAAAACCACGGCTCAATGAGTAATTACCCCTAAGTCACTAAGCCACCGGATCGTTGTTCCCAACGTTGATATAATTAAATGCAGTTCACAAACTCCTGAAAAACATTTAAGTTAATCGTGGTCGCATTTTCATGTTGATAGCCATACAAGCAATTTCAGAGGATACGTGGCTGCGTAAATCTGTTAATGTTTCTCGTTATTACGAGAAAACAGGAGATGCAATAGAGATTTGTAAATGTCGACTCGGACCAGCTAGTTAGATAATATTTCAACAAGATGTTGAATTGTTAACGGAAAATTGATTCTCGCTATCTTAGGGCCCCGTACATGAGCGTCGCGTTGACGCGCGATGAGTAACGCGCGTCGTAGAATAACACTATTTATTACGTGAAAAGGCACTCGAACGTTTTGGCCTAAGACACAATGTTAATCTACGACGTGCGTTACTTAACGCGCATCAAGACAACGCTCGTGTGACAGAGGCCGTAACCCGCGATACATCTGTACAACACGCAGAAAACAGACAAAACTTAATAGATCATATAATTTGAGCGCAAAACTTTAATGTCGCTTTTAACAAAAGAAAGGATGAGGTTATACAATTTATAGTGTGTTTTTAACTTCCTGATTGTTCATCTTTAAGATTCGCAAATATTCCCCGATTAATATTCCTTTGCTTTTCTAAAAACCAGGGTTTTTAACAAACATATGGCATACACCATTCTCTTAAACGTTCTTTACAAAATCTAACAAAAAAAAAAAAATATAGAGCCATTTATTAGAAAATTGGAAAAATATCTCACGAGCTTCATGTAAAGTACCTTCAAAAATTAAAATATCGGCATTTTGAAATTCAAGGAGACACGACATCAATAGTTAGATAGGAGAATATCATCAATTTTGGAGAAAATCGGCTGAACGGTTTAGCCTCTAGTGTTGTTTACTGACGGCCAGACAGAATTTTTGCCGTCAGTTGATTCTTCTGTATCAAGGACCTATAACACGAATTCTGGCTACACCACTTGTTAGAGTATTTTTTTTTTCTAAATTTAGCAAGTGGATTTATCCACTTTTACGTCGCCCAGGCCCTGTAATATGAGTTTCTGCTGAAACCTGGCCTTTTTCGTGCAGCATTACATAATCTTCTCTACACTTCGTAAAAATATTTTCGGATAATAAGGACTAAATTCGAATCGCAGCATGAGCTGAGTTTGGCCTGCATCATTCTACATAATCTGTAATACGACACATTCGTCCAAAACATATTGAAAGAAAAACTATCTTAATTTACGAATCACACACGACTCATAGTTAGGCATTTATATAGTATCCCTGGGATGGGAAAATATAATAACGAAGGGGAGAATTTCAAAAACCTAAAACATCGCCAAAAATGATCAATAAAATACTCTTAAAATATTTTTAAAATGCCCTAAAAACAAAGAAAAGAGACGTATTTTTTATCAAAACAAATTCAGATGCTTATCTCAGTTCAGTTGGATGTGTTACTGATGTAATAGCAGTGGCGAATGGATCGAGGAGGCATGCTCCTCAAAGACCTAGAGAAAAAAAATAATGAGAAACACAAGAAAAATTGTAGAAACAACTCAAATTTATTGAAAAAATAACCGCGCGTTCTCTCCTTAGCGTTTTAATTACGAGGATTGTACATTTTTTTGTGAAATCCTATTGACATTCTTCAATCATGGATAGTGATGTTTGCATGTAAGCGAATTTTTAATTGTGAATCGATATCATTCGTTTTTATTTTAATTCCATCTGTTGACGATACAATCAATGACACATAATACTTCAATCCTTCGTCGTTTTGCAGCTTTGGATTCTACGATGTTATTAACATATTATGACTATTATTAATTTAAAACTATCAAGTATTAATTAAATATTAAACTTAATATTTTAATTTTCTTAAAACAACTTTACGATAAATAATTCACCTTGTTTATAATTTACAATATCTTTGAGCTCGTATAATTATACACACACACACACACACACACACACACACACACACATATATATATATATTGTGGCGTTATGGGCTTGTGCAACCCCATAACACCACCATCTCGTATGTATGAACACCCACAGGCAGCGAGGAGAGCAGGCGCAAAGCAAAAGCTCATAAACGCGTAGCCTGGTATCCGTTGCCCGTACTAATCAAAGGCGAACTAGCAAGCAACGTTTTCCTTGTGAAGGGTTGAGAGAGGGGAAGTAGCCCCACCACTGAGAATTTCCCCAGGCGTCGGACAATAAATACGCAAACCCGCAAGCGGAAGCTCTCTTTTGATTGCCGCCGTCCGTCGAGTAAGCAGCATTTTGATCACCGCTCGTTAACGTCAGCTTAGATATTGTTTGCCGCCGCAACGACTGCTAGGTAGGAGTTTTCGGCGTCGAACAGACGTTCTAGTTAGTCGTCCGCGAGATAGTGAAGATTTAGTAAAGTGTTTCTTCAATTAACAACACGGGAAGTAAAAGTTACCCGTTGTGAGAAAAGAATTGAAAGTTCTTGTTTAACGAAGTAAAAGTAGCAACGAGCGAGGAACTTGCACGAGTATTCAGGGAAGTGCAAGGGACATTTTCACAACGTGGGCGTAGTCAGAGGCGCCGGTAGCAGCCGAGGGAGAAGAAGAGGCCGACTAGGAAGAACGGAAGAGGACGCAAGAAGACAGGAGAAGAAGAGGCCGACTAGGAAGAACGGACGAGGACGCAAGTAGACAGCGTAGACGGCAGAGGCGAATCCCGTCTCGTACGACGCAGAAGCTGGGACCGAGCGACGTCGGTGCAGAGACCAGCGCACGACCATCAAGGCCAAAAAGCGGGAAGTCATGAGGTAACACTTAGGCCGCGGAAAGTAGGTCAAGTTCGCGTTGGCAGGGAAAAGACTAGTATAGGAAAGTGTTAGGAAATTGAGGACACGGGTGGCAACAAATTGCAGTATTGTAGGAGGAGATTTTTGATGCGCTATTGCCTGCCTAAAACATTCTATTTGGGACATTTGTTATTCTGCTATTTTCAGACACAGTTAAGTTGTAAATGAGAGTAGTGCGCTCGCACACATTTTGTTCTTCGCATGTAATTTTTTTTGAAGCAAGAGATTGTAAATTGAATTTGGTTTCATGTGCAATGTAATTAGGATAGCATAAATTTAGATATAATTAATTTTCCAAGGGAATTCCCAGTGTAGATTAGGGTAATTATTTCAGAGAATCAATTTTGGAGTAAATTATGTGTTCATTCATTCAATGTGCTGTAAAGGTTTCTACTTGTGTTTTTGATCATTCTTTGTAAAAGTATCATTCTATTCTTGTTTTTTTGTCATTAACTTATGCCACTAAAAGTTTATGGGTAAATTATACGCTCGTTTATATGAAATTTGTGTGATTTTATTGTGTCAAGGGTTCAAACCTTTCTCGCACCCTGAAGATCCTGCTCCCTAGATTTTTAAGCTCGCTTCACGAGCAAAATCTTGTTAACCCGCTTACGGTTCATGCGTGCAACTGTGAAGGTGGCAGTTGTGACCAGAGGTGGGTTGGTTAGAACATATATACAGGGTGGTCGTTTTAACTTGAGACAAGTGAATATCTCGAGAAATATGCATCCTACGAAAAAAGTGTTCGAGATAAAAAGTTAATATTATCGTGGGGGACATCAGTCAGTGCTAAAAGTAGCCACCCCCCGCCCCCCCTTTGGGGGGGTCGGGGGGGTCACTTTCATATCTTAAATGGGAACCCCCATTTTTTATTGCAGATTTAGATTCCTCATAAAAAAAGAAGTAACTTTTATTTGGGACATTTTTTCCAAATTATTGATAGATGGCGCTGTAATCGCAGCAAATGCCATGAGTTACCGATTCTGTTGGAAGATGTACCACTTGCAATACGACAGAACATGTGGTTTCAACATGATGGTTGTCCGGCACATTACGCCGCAATAGCCCGAGAAGTATTAAATCGCGAATTCAGTGGTCGTTGGATCGGTAGAGGGGGTCCAGTAAATTGGCCTCCTAGATCACCAGATCTTACGTCGCCGGATTTTTTTCTGTGGGGTTACCTTAAAGACAAAGTGTATGCAGAAGTACCTACAACTCGACAAAACATGATAGAACGTATCAGAAATGCTTGCTTAAAAATTACACCGGATATGCTTTCGAGTTGTGTAGCTGCATTTGAAGCTCGAATTAATAAATGTATCGAAATGGAAGGCGGACATTTTGAGCATTTGTTGTGAACTACAAAAGAGGCAAGGGGCTTCCCGAAGTTAAGCACCCCAATGGTGAGAGGCAAGGGGACTCACCTTAAACCAGCACCCCGATGGTGAGAGGCAAGGGGACTCACCTAAAACAAGCACCCCGATGGTGAGAGGCAAGGGGACTCACCTAAAACAAGCACCCCGATGGGAACAGTAACTACTACGTCCACGTCGTTGTTCCTGGGTAACGCTAAAAGTAGTTAAGAGCTTTGAATAACATAACAGGTTATTATTTGTTTGTTTTGCAAAAGCGAAATCTAATAATTTCCAATTTTTCGTATTCCAGTCTATTTTTTGTTATTACAACGCCATCTATCAACAATTCGAGAAAATATCCTTAATAAAAGTTACTTCTTTTTTCATGAGGAATACAAGTCTGCATTAAAAAATGGGGGTTCCCATTTAAGATTCCAAAGTTGCCCGCCGCTCCACCCCCAGGGAGTGGAGGTGGGGGGTCATGTTTTGAGTCATACGATAAGTTTTTGAAAAATATTAAACACATGTTTTGCAGTTTTTCGATCCAATGTGAATTTCGCAAGATATGAGACCGTTTCCTTCATTTTTCTAGGGAATCGGGATAAATAGTTTTTTCCGATTTTAGCGCCATCTATTAATAATTTGGAAAAAATGTCCCAAATTAAAGTTACTTCTTTTTTTATGAGGAATCTAAATCCGCAATAAAAAATGGGGGTTCCCATTTAAGATATGAAAGTGACCCCCCCGACCCCCCCAAAGGGGGGGCGGGGGGTGGCTACTTTTAGCACTGACTGATGTCCCCCACGATAATATTAACTTTTTATCTCGAACACTTTTTTCGTAGGATGCATATTTCTCGAGATATTCACTTGTCTCAAGTTAAAACGACCACCCTGTATATATATATATATATATATATATATATATATATATATATATATATATATATATATATATATATATATACAACACATACAAATTTCCCTCACCCCGCCTTACCCTTGATGACAGCTTCCACGTCCATCCTCAATCTGGTACTAGAAGGTTTCTAGGGGAATGGCAATCCATTCTTCACGGAGTGCTGTACTGAGGAGAGGTATCAATGTAGATCTATGAGGAGTGGCACGAAGTCGGCGTTCCAAAACATCCCAAAGGTGTTCGATGGGATTCAAGTCAGAACGCAGTAACAAAATATTTTTTTCTGATTCAAAATGTTACTCTGTTTTTGTTCCTTAAAAATGACTTTCTTTATTACAGCGTCCGAGTTGCGAGAAAGCATGCGCTGTCGGACAGAGCGTTTTCCTCAAATTCAGTAGTGTAAAAATAAGACCTCATAACGTCTCCAGTTATGCTCTCGTGGCTCAGTGGCGAAGTCTTGCCTTTCACCACTGAGGTTCGATTCCCGTAGAATCTTCGTAGAACCTCGTGTAAAAATTGTGAATCATGTAAAACCCTTCATTTTCATATTTCTGGTCCATTTAATCCAAATAAAGTTACTTTCAATATTCTCAGACACTACTGTGTATATCTTGAAGCATTACTTTTGTTTCTCTCCACAGCTTACGCAGGAGACAGAAAGTTATGTAATGCGGCACGAGAAAGCGGCGAATATTCGGCAGAAAAACTTATTTCCGGCCCTTAGTAACAAAAAAGTAGATAAATCTAGTTGCTAAATTTAAAAAAAAATCTTCAAATACCTGGTTTAGCCAGAATCCATATTTTGGGGGTCCTTGAAACCGAAAAATCGAATGTCGGCAAAACGTCTGTCTCTATCTGTCCGTCCGTGCGAAATTTCACCAAAATTAATATTCCCCAATTGATCTGGCTAATTGAATTTGAAACCGATATTTTAGTTTGGGGAGTACTTGAAATGCATAAAAACCCTGGGACATTTTCACAATTAAAAAAAATGGCTCCATCGTTTTTTGATTAAATTTTGATGGCGGATGGTGAGGACGTTTAAGTGAGTGGTGTAGGTCTCATTTGCATTTAAAACTCTGGTTTTTTGAAAATTGCAACAATTCAAAATGTTTTTGGCGACTTCCTACAACTATAATTTTGTAGATAGAGATTTTTCCCTTAACGTTCCTTAAAGATAGCGTTTGAAATAACATCAATTAAAATTTTCGAAAATTTCGCGCATTAAACGAGTAATTTTTGTGTAACATTAGCTGAAACTCCGGGAGTGAAAGTACGTGCTCTTCTAGCACCACTAGTTATTAATTGATAGACCACTATCCAAATTTATCATCAACTCATAGCTCTAACAATTTGATAATAAAAATTCAATTAAAAATGTGACTTCAAATGAAAAAATCATTCTAAATTTTAAAATAACATCGATTATACATTTATATTTTCGATTTGGCAATTCGTAACACCTTATTCATGAAATAAAATCATTGCCGAATCCAAAGGACAAATTTATGTTCGAAATTATTTGTTACGTTTTTTATGTTTTGAAGACGGTTTTGCACTTTAATTTTAATTTAACTTTAATTTAATTTAAACTTAAACTTCCTACTTTTAAATTTTCACTGGCTTTGGTGGAGAAAATATTTTTCAAAAAGAAATATATTCTTCTTGTAATAGCAACGTCTATTTTACCCCCGAGAAAGAAATCTCCTTGTACATTTTTGTATATATTTAATTCAAGTGTTTAATGAAGATAGTACTAGTACTGAATGATTAAGGGCGCTGATCTATCTGTACAAAAAGCTTAAAGAAAAATGTATATCTGTTTCTTGAAGAGATCTTTTGAATACATTTTTGGAAAATTGCCACACGATTGATTCGATTGATCTATTAGTGATTACGGGTGCGTCTATTGATAGGATATGTATTTCTGCAAGAGTAGTGCATGTTTTGTCTTTTTGTTTTTGTTGTTGTTTTGAGTGATGTGGTAATCTTCCTCCGCTGATGGCGAGATCGGGCGCCGACCTACCCGTACTCTTGTTGGATTTTCCCCAACCAGGTATCTTCTACCAGTGGGGCAGTCTCCAATCGGGACAAGCTCTAAACTCTCGACTGGTCTTCCGGCATGTGTGGTAGTGTAATGCATGTAAGTGTAAGAGTGTGTAAGGGGTGAAGGTGTAGGTCAAACAAGAGGAAGAAAAGATCGCGCGCGCTTTCCGTGGCCCGGTTGTTAGGATTTTGCTCCGCTATTAGCCTGGTGTTAATTGGAGAAACCACATAAAACAACCGATCAGAACAGTCAGCCGCTAGAATTCTCCTCCGGAGAGCGCCTAAATTCGATCAAGCTATGTAGCATGTGTCGAAAATCCTAACACGGTCGGACCGACTCCAACACTAGGACCTCCCGGTCAGAGGTACTGCATTTGCATCAGTTGATGCCCTGAGCCACCTACCCCGGAATTTAATTTGAAATTAAGCGAAAACTATTTTGAAAAAACCTGTACATTAAAATAATTTTACATTCATACCACGAAATAGTGAGGGGCGGATCCAGAGAAGAAGTATCGTATGGTTTTCTATGAAATGTCCATGTGCAAACTCAAATACAATTACTGCATCTTACAGAACTAGATATTTCTTTCCTAAAAAATACACTGAAAAAGAGCCTCGAAAATAAGCTTTACGAGAATGTGGACATTGTAAGTTTAAAAGGAATATGATAGAACAAAAAATATAATTAACTACATATTTCTTTAAATGTATAACACATTTCACCACCTACTTACAGCTGAAAATTTAACAATTACGTGGAATATGTTGTCTAGGCTATCCGGGACGAGCCGCGTCAATGTCATGGTGGCTAACGTTTCGGCCAGCGTATTGTGGACTTCTTCAGAGGGTACTGCTGGCCTAATTTAAGGGTATTATTAGATTTTCTTGTCAATTAGTCTAAGTGAAACAGAAAAAAATTCCAAACCTTTTCTATGATTGTCTATCTTTATATTTTTAAATTGGGATGAGGTTTCCAAGAGTAATACAGATAATCACTTTCTTATTATATGAACATTTTATTTTTACTTTTACTCCCATGACTACATTTTAATAATATTCTAGAAATATCAAAGAAAGAGCCTCATATAAATTCTCTTTCTAGACGTAAATTGAATCTGGATAACCCGTTTTATTTCAATAAGCTTCTTATTTGAGACAGGAAGCCGAGTCACTATCCTAGAAACATCACAGAGACCAACCAAATAAAAAGTATGTACTTGAATATGTCACATCATATTGCGAAATGTCCTCATACGCTTCATGAAGAGCTTGTTAACGGTTTTTGACTTTAACTAAACAAAACAAAAAACATTGTAGGCTTAGTGGCTGCTCAATGCACACCAAGACTCAATAAAAGGAATATTATCGATTCATAAATTGCAGTGCCATATGTAAAAAAAAAGGGTTTATGAAATGAAATACACGAGAACAAAATAATGTAACTAAACCTTGCTTGTTTTCAAGCATCCATAAATGCTAGTAACAAAATGAAATAAATTTCGTCAGCCAAACTTAAATTCCACATTTTTCGATCTCAATCTTTGATCCACTATTCATGCATTAAATTTATACACATAACCAAAAATTCACGGTGAGAAAAATATTTAATAACGAAGAAATAATGTGAAAATATTAGATTAACAAAATACTGTGCTTTTCCACTATCCATTAACATAATCTTCAATCAAGTGTATGTGTTCAAAAATAGGGAAAAATCAGAGAGGGATATAAATTACATTTTAGAGCCAAACATCACAAGTCTCGAAAACTAAATGTATTATTTGCTTATATGAATCTCTAATTAGGATTTCAGGTTTCCGGAATACACAGAAGGCGAGTTTTCGACTTTTGCATAACGAAATTCTACTTCGTGTCC
This sequence comes from Gryllus longicercus, assembly GCA_038098605.1. Taxonomy (NCBI): domain Eukaryota; kingdom Metazoa; phylum Arthropoda; class Insecta; order Orthoptera; family Gryllidae; genus Gryllus; species Gryllus longicercus. Next base: position 582,849 of record JAZDUA010000679.1, on the reverse strand, counting down.
ATACTAACACTAGCACGAAAGATCATTGCATTTTACTCGGCCAGCTAACTAAATGTGCCGAATGAAACATAAAAACGCATTAAAAGGTTTTATTAGCGAGATGCGAACAGAAAATTAAGTGATTCATGAAACGCCAGGAATCAGTTTGTTGAGTCTTCTGAAAATACATTCCCCGTCTGACAATGCATATGCGAGTACTCTAGAAAGACACTTATTTTTACACAGACAGATTTATATTCACGTGCAGCTCGATACATACACTCGCAATGTTAATACAAACTGTAGTAACACCGAGTAACAGGGCAGTAAAAGAACACACAATAACTTCATTAAGTATCCATATAAACTTAACAGGTGCTTACTATGTAAATAACGTTAGTGTGGACAGAAGAAGTCCTTGTTTGTTCGTTGTTGGAGATTTATTGTAACAGAAAATAAAAGCACGAGTAATATGCACGCGGAAGAAAAAATGTGAAAAAATGAGGTTAAGACTGCTTCGGGTAATTAAGCAAGATATTCCTGCAATATGCAACGGGATCACGCAACCACAGGAGATGCAAGATATTTAAAGTACAAATCTAATGAAAAACTCGCGACGTAATGTCTCAAATTCTTTATTAAACTTTTTTCTACGATAGCTCAATGTACGTTTAAAAATGGCCTGCGTCACATTTTGTTGAACTTTCTGAATTTTCGAATATTTCAAATTTTCAAAATGTTTTTGGAGTCTTCCTACAATTTTGAAGGTCGAGATCTTTTCCTTCATAGAATTTGTTCTTCAGAGACAGATCTTTGAATAAAATCATATCATTTTTCGAATATATTAGGAGTTTTTTCATAATTTTGTGTGAAATACAGACAATTTTAAACTAGTATTATTTGGAAAAACTCCAAATTTTCTCTTTTGGCGTTTTACTCAAATTGAGCAAAGGCTTTTAAAAATTGGCGTGGGACTCATTTTCGACGAAATCTATTTTCGAAAATTCCAAAAGTCCATACTTCCTCGCATTACTGCTACCGGCTAAGCAGAATAATAAAGATATGTGAACCCGCAAAAATTGTTCGAGTTACAATTTTTTTCCACGCTGATTTTAATTCAGATTTAACCGCTCAGAGTTTAAGGTGTCGCTCTTGCGGGCTGGCGTACGAGCGGGCAGGAATTGATTTGATTGATTATAGATACCTTATACAAGTAGGAACAACGTACCCATTTTTGATACCAGAAAACCGTAATACGAGTTTTTCTGTCCACTATTCTCCGAATTTTCCGTATCATTACAATACGATCTGTTTACGTTACGTAAGGACGTCGTGTGGCGAGAAAATAAAAATTATACCAATTCATAAAGATCCCCGAATCGATGTTCAATCACAGTCACTGCATGCAATGTTCGTAGTTTAACTGAGTTACAGACGTCCTGTCATTTCTACCACGCATTATGTTTATGTTCACACTCGTTAACAGCAAGCTCCAATGGACGGAAGACATGGAACAATTTTATCTCTCCACCCAAGCCACAATACTGATTGAAAACCAAATGCAATCGCCCAGCACATTAAACTGTCACGACACCATTACCAAGTAGAACCTCAAACATGGCATTTTTTAAACTAAGGTGAAATTTCTTATCTGAGCGCTTCGTAAACGGATAAACGTTGACAATCATTGATTTGTACCTCTGGGATTGCTATCGACAGGATGTTTTCATTGCGCGCCTGTCTCACTTTATCGCGTGATGATAAAATACATCTCCTCTTCACCTCTGCTGGTATGCGAAGTTTTCCGACTGATCTTTTTCCATTGAGTGAAACGAAATGTAAACCGCACAGAGAGACAGTTGCTGTAGTTGAATTTAACCTTTTAAACGAAGCCTTAAAATATGCTGGGACAAACTAGGTATAGTTTGAACGGAGAAAATCAATTTATGTGTTGAAAACATTTTATGATGATTTGCAGGAAAAAATTTAACAGCGGACGAGTAATGTACAATATATTTTACTTGATGTATATTATCGCAGCTGGTAGTCTCTTTTCCGCGTTGCGTAAAAAAAGAAATATTTGATACAATTACAGAAATTTAATTTTTAATTCTATTTCACAAAATAAATTTACAACAATTGTAAATATTTTTTTATAATAATAAAAAAGGTCAAGAATTCTAAATCGTCGGTCCGAGTGTTTCCGAGATCTCTCAGTGTCATAAAAAGTACAAATCGGAATTTTCAATGTAAAATGTTGTGTCTGATACGTTAGTATATTCAAATTGCAAAGGGCACTGACAATTGTATGGGCTTCCACGATTATGAAGAGAGAACAGAACAGCATCTCTCTGGAAATGGTTCGAATGCAATACAACAACATGAGTTGCATTCGTTACTTGTTGTATAACAGCATTATACATTTATAATACAATAATAGTTAATTTTTGGAAACAACGTTATTGTGACATCAAAAGTATTTGACATTTGTGCGAAAACCGGCAGTTTGGTTTATCGCTACTTACCCACGATTGTCTCGCCGTGTTTGGCTGAATGTGTGATGACGCAATTATTAGTGCCATAAACTGCAAATACGTCATAATATGTGTCATAAGATGTCCTTTTATGAACGATTTCGTGTAACGGGAGGTAGTTTAAAATGCTGGAATACAAAAAGTAATTTAATTACATTGTTCTTGCAACGAAATTGTTAAAGAGTTAATGTATGATGAACAGCAAAGTACTCTGCATAAACAGCTGTGTTTTGGGCGTTACTTTGAGCACGGGATAAGGACGAATTTAAAATAAAAACAAAAGTAGAAGAGCAACTAATAATCATAGTGTTGAAATATTGAAAAACATTTACGGTACAAATTACCTAATAACATCCTTTGGAACGTAAAAAAGCTCCTCGATAAGTAACTGCAACGTCACAAATAAGTACGGGATAAAATATTAAAAAAAAACAACTGACAAATAACTGAAATTTGAAACAACAATTGAAGCCCGAATTATAAAGGACACAAATGACCTTCCAAATATATAACAACCGGTACGTTAAGTGGCTCCGATTCTTGTATAGAAGGCAGAAGATACGGAGAGGACAAAATAAAACAGTGCAATATTGCTTATACGAGGACGGCCTTTCGGGCGTATACAATTTGGGCTCATTTTTACGTAATCACACTTAGATGGGGGTCATTAGCAGCTGGTTTACAGGCTAATTTAGCCAATTTCACAGCGTATTAAACGCGCGCCTGCCCCGCCGCGTACCCTCGCGACGCAACACCGTCCCCGCCGCTACCCCTTCCCACCGCCCTCGCATAAGCCGCCAGGCGAGCATGCGGGGGCATATCCCGGCGGTGGCAGCGACGGAAGCACCAAGCAAACCGTTAAACTATTTTTTACTCGTAGTTTATCAGATGGAACGGTATTACACAGAAAGTAAAGTAAATGCATTTTGGTGAGCGGGCTGTTTTCGTTTCACCACACCATCCATGTGCAATATATGTGGAATTCAATAAGAATATGCATTGATATACGATAAGTACTTCTTAAAAAGGAACTCATTAAAATGTAATATGACTAAAACACGATGAAAATCTGACCAAATATAAAAATTACGGGAGTAGAAGAAATGCCAGTGGAGGGCAGAAATTGAAGATTGATCTGCTAGCAAAAAATAGGAAACGAATATTATTAATATTGTATTGTAAAGCAATCATTGAGGAGTTGCTTCATATTTTAAGTAATTTGCAATTAAAATTTCGTTATCAATAACAAACAATGGAATTAAAACACTTAAGCTCATAAATAAGAGCATTTTTTGTTAAAATATAACTCTGCTGCAATGAAGCAATTCAAAATAAAAACTCAAGTTACAAAATAATGAAACCAAAACTCAATACTGGAATGATAAGATTGCAATATCCATTACCCCTTAACGACTCCTGACCTTTGAAAATGACCTATAAAATGACTTAAAAGTAAGAGGAAACTAATCTATAAAATAACATAAAAATAAGGGGAAATTTTTTTAAAAAATTCCCCAAAAATTGTATGAATATGTTTATTTATTCAATAAATTTTACATTTTAAATACAATTTATTTACAGTATATAAAATTATATTTAATATAAACTCTTTATTTTAGGAGGAAATGAAATCCTTTGCTCCAATTTTCCAACTGTCAACTTAGGAAGGTCGCGGAAGATATCGACTTACTTTGAGGGTTCGAAAACAGACCACTGCAGTAGTGAATTTCGTAAGAAACTGATTAAAATTTTGTTTAGTGTGTTCATGAAGCATTCACTAACAAAAAATACGAAGAGGAAACAAAATGCGTAAAAATGACGCGCAAGTCCAAAAAATAATCTAAAAATTGAAAATCGGCAGAAAAAATGACCCAATAACAATACATTTCTATTGCATATACGTCGTGATAAATATTCATTTACACGTTAACTACTTCTTGAATGCACCAATGAAAAGACGACATGTCATTCGAATCCGAGCCCTGCTCATCACTCTAGTTGTCTTGATATACAATTATTATGACTGAATATTGAGTTTTGATAATGTCCCAAGATATTCGCACAAAATTAGTGCTACAATTGTCAACTCCTGTCTTTAGTTCCGTACGTGTAGTGCATGCTTTTCCTCAGGAAGTGGCAATGATATTCCTGCGCTTGATAGCGAGATCCGGTGCCGACCTACCGTCGGCTGGCGGAGTTTTTCCCAACTAGGTATCACCCAACAGCAGGGCACCGAGCCAGACGGGACAAGCTCTAAGCTCCCGACTCATTTCCCGACATGTGTGGCAGTGTTATCTAAGTGTGTGTAAGGGGTGAGAAAAGGACAAGGAAGACAGGATAGATGGCGCGCGGTTCGTGGCCCATTTGTTAGGGTACTGCACTGTCATTCGCCTAATGTTGATAGGAGCAACCACGGAAAACTATGGATTAGAGCAGCCGGTCGCTAGAATTCTCCTACAGACAGCGACTGAATTTGACCTAGCTGACAAGCTAGTGTCGAAAACCCTGCGGGACTCGAACCTAGGACCACCCATCCAGAGATACTGCAGTGACAATGATTGACGGCCTGAGCCACCTCACCCGGTCCTGCTGTCAGGAGGATAATTCTAGCGGCCTGCTGCTCTGACCGATAATTTTCCATGATTTCACCGATCTATACCAGGCAAATACCAATATCCCATGAAAGGGCCACGGACCGCACGCGATCTTCCCTTCCCCTTCCTTGTCCTATTCTTATCATTTACTTACACACATTTACACTTACTTGTACTACACTATCACACATGTCCGGAGACCATTCGGGAACTTACAGCTTGTCCTGGCTAGGACTGGACCTCCCTGGTGGGAGATACCTGTGAGTGCCGGATATTGCCATCCAGTGGAAGATCACCGCCACATCCCGTGACAACAACATACACTATACTTATGATAGTAATGACCATCGCTGTGGACACGCTCGGCAACACGAAATCAATACATGAATCTTATACAATAATCAATAAAATATCTTGCTGGTTGTACTGTCATAATTGGAGGGTATGCCCATTCCGTGGCATAGGTTGTCAAGAACGTTCAAAGCATGGTTTGCAGTGTTCACCTATTTTCAAAACACTGATTTACAAAATGTTATATGTTCCCAATGGTCCAAATAGTATACAATAAAATAATAACAAAAAAGGAACCAAATAATTTCCGTGATATAACTTGATCAAAACCAATCGAGATACTCTCTCGTATACAACCCCAGAAACGGACTCTCATGGCAAAACTGGATTTTTAAAACTATTAATAATGAACGAGAAAGCAATATTTGTATCATATTCTTGGATATTATATATTTAATTGTGCTTTAATTGCCTTTTAGAGAATTCTCTAAATCTCAACTCTTGTATTCATTTTTAATATTTTTGTTTCCTTTTTTAGTCAGGATATGGGCTATATACTACTTACAAGCGCGTTTCACTGCTAGAGAGTATTAAACTGGATCAAGGCAGGCTCCTGTCTTGTGAACCCTTTACTGCCATTTACGCACCCTGCAGAACCGCGTACTGAGAAGAAAAGAGACTAAAAAGCACTTGCGGCGACGACGTCGTAGAGAAAGTGAAACTGTGACCCACGTTCACGGCCACAGCTAGAGATCTGCATGAAAACCGGTTTACCCTCGTTGATATGCCATTATGCTTCTACGGGTAAACAACGGGTCTAACAAGTACCTTTTACGCTCTGAGTTCTGAGTTTGATTTGGTGATAAAATGGGTTGTAGGTCCCACTATCAGCTGGCACGATAGGCAGATGCATTTTTCTTGGACCTTGTAAGACATATATCCTTAGTGATAAATACTGCATCTAGCACGAGATTCTCTAGCATCTAGCAAGAGATTCAGCCAGAAGATATGCAACTCTCACATGCACTCTTACATACTCTTTCATACCACATGCGTAAGACGAGGGCCAATAGTTACACTTGTGTATTGGCAATATTATCACAGTCATCTTTAAATCTACAATGGCATATTTAGAGAAAAGTACAGACCCGGAGGTGGATCTACGTTTCATAAATTAAAAGCACAAACGTTTCATAAATTAAAAGATAAGTAAAACTAGTCAGAATCCATTCATATTCAGCATTCAAAACAAATCCCATTGTAGTCAAGCTTCTATAAAAGATGAGTAGCAGATGACTTGTAAGCCACTAGAATACTGTCAGAAACGTTTGATGTTGTAAGATCACTCCCAAACGCAATTTCTCGTACTAATTAATCAACTAAGACCCTTGTTTTTACTACACTTGTTTGACACAAAGTGGGCTTTGAAGAAAATTTCATGTTGAACGTACCGTAACCTCTTAGTCAAATACCACAGATTTAACCTCTGAAAGGTCTGAGCATCTCTGGTATAGATAGTTTGTGATAGTGCATAGTCCCAGTGGTACGAATAATGAATGTTTCACTTGAATTTAACTATCTATACCAGAGATGCTCAGACCTTTTAGAGGTTAAATCTGTGGTATTTGACTAAGAGGTTACGGTACGTTCAACATGAAATTTTCTTCAAAGCCCACTTTGTGTCAAACAAGTGTAGTAAAAACAAGGGTCTTAGTTGATTAATTAGTACGAGAAATTGCGTTTGGGAGTGATCTTACAACATCAAACTTAAAACTTGGACTCCAAAATTTCCCTACGAATGGAATATCAATATGACCCACGACTTCGGGATATTTAATTGAGAAGAGTGCTCAATGGGATACATGTACAATACAATTATCATCTTCATTGCTGATTACATTGTTGGTTTAGCAAAATACTACGTACGACAGTGATGAAGTAAAGCTATTCACAGATACTAAATTGCAGGGGCAGTGGTCAATGCAAGTGTGAACATTTTGCGAGGGACTTCCGTCTGCAGACTGTCCCAACGGCTATATTTTTATTTAATGTTCAAGGTGAGGCAACTTCAACTGCTCTTCCTTCATTTCGATCTAAATTGTTGTTTAAAGATCTCGTGTCAAGGAAATATTATTCTGATTTCGACGACTATGCTGCTGTATTCAGCAGCACTCCCATCAACCAAAGACTCAAAATGAAATTTACTAACAGCTTATCAAGACCATGGATCCGAGTACTTTCCGTTGAAAATCGGAAACTATTCTAATTCGTTGACAAAAACAGCACAATAATTGAAGTCTCGCTTTCCAGTGAAATTTTAACACGTAAGATTGCTAGAGAGTCGTGCTTAAAAACCTAAGCACTCGAGTTCAAAATGTATCCCGGACATTTTGTTTTTTCCTTTTCTCACCTTCGCCAGAATCGGTGAATTTTGGACACAAAAGCTCTTATTGTTGGACCTTGATAACAACTAGTGGTGCTACAACTGGACACACTTTCTTACATTTGTTCTAAATTTGCAATTTTCAAAAATTCAGAGAGTTTAAAAAATGAGACTTGCGCCATCCTTTTAAGAGTTTCTTATTCTATAAAGGGAAATAATTTGAAGAACAAATTTCGAGCGGTTTTTGAGAAAATATGTTTTTTTATAAATTGCATTCACTTCCAGCACATTTTATGCAAAACAACTCGTTTTTTCAAAAAATTGTACATGACTTCTTTTAAAGACCTGTTTTTTACAAGACAGTTTTACAAAAAAAATTATCTTGAAATTTGTAACTTTTAAATGTTAAAAGTTTGTAATTTTCATAATACAGAGAGTTCGACAGAAATGAGACTAACAATTTTTTATCGCCCTTGATATATACAAGGAGAAAATTTAAAGAAAGAGAGTATAGACAAATAAGGGGGTGAAAAGTGCCCCCAAACCAAATTAATAATCGCGATTCTCATATGAAAGAGAATAAAAAATGTGGTAGAGTCTCAAAAACTCATTCTGCTAGGCCAATCTGCTACAGAGATACAACGAGAAACGTGTTTTCAAGTTTTATTTTCTCTCAGCTTCTATTGCATGTTTCGGTCAGAAAAAATGGAGAGTCGGAGAAAAATAGTTAAATGTGAAGGTATTTTTGTCAAGCAATTTTGACGTCAAATTCAAATAGAAAAAAACAATATTTTTCTTGGACCTTGTAAGTGATCCGACATATATCCTTTGTAATAAATACTGCACGAATCACGAGAAGAGATTCAGACAGACGAAATTAGGATTCTTTAATTCTCAACACATGTATTAATTTTTAATATTTCTGTTTTCTTTTTTGGTCAGGATGTAGGCTATATACTACTTACAAGCGCGTTTCACTGCTAGAGAATATTAAACTGGATCTCTTATAACACACGTTGAAGTCTGAAATCTTAGGAGTTCTTAATGCGAATTTACAAAGCCTGCTCCCCCAGTCACTAATGTAAACAAAGAAAGAGAAAATGAAACAAAAGTAGACAAAGGTTGACGGAGCTTGATGAGCACAAAAGTAGCTAGTATAGTAAAATTCTGTTTCGATGTAACGCCACGTCCATTTGTGTTTTTTAAAAGCGCTAACATTGAACTTTGTTGACTTCCGCGTGATGCAGGGTACGTTCATAAAGACAGACATTTTTATGAATAGGAAGTGAGCGCGTCTCTGAAAAGAAACACTACATAGCGAGGATGTGGAAGAAAATCGCGTGTAGTATACGCATCCCAAACTGCGTTTCCGAGAACTCGGCTGTGTAGCGTATGTTGATCGGAAGGGAGGGCTGAGACCGTATCGTTTACCTTTCTTCTTAGAGGACGCGTGGATTCACATCGCGAGGGGGAAGTTCTTAAAGCTTCTGAGAAGAGCGCTCACAGTATTTGGTCCGTTCTGACTTCCCCTGTCATATTTCTCAAGTAACTTGTCTGCTTTCCACTTTAATAACGAGCTGCAGGACTCGGTTTTAGTAATGGAATCTATTATACATGAATCTTGTGTTCTGATGAATGCTACGGCGTATAAAATGCCGATTTTGTTACAGTGGTGTCACAGTCAACCACATAAAGAACATTACAATTTTCAATACATGATGTGTAATACCGCACAATATAGGATATACAGACGTATGACTACAAAACCCACTACGACTTTTCATGTACTTACATATTTGCCTTTCTGGTTCATACACGTTGAAAAAGACACATGAACAAATATTGCAAAGATAAACTGAATTGTCCAGGTATATAGTTTTTTTTTTAATTTTTTAAGTATCAGTTTAAATTACATTAGAAGCAAATGAGACAGCTCGTTGTGAGCTAAACGTTTAGCGTTTAAAGAACGAAGAAAAAAGTCTAATCTTCATTGTTATTAACCTAACCTTCGTCTTAACCACTCATACTAACAGCTAGTGTTAATATACATATTTTTTGTCATAGAATATAAATGAACCACTTATTTGGTAAGCAATATTGTAGTTCGGCTACGTACTTATAGTTCAGAGAAACAACGACAGTTGACTGACGTGATTTCTGCATTAATTTTTATTTTGAAATGCATACCAAATCCTGGATAATACCCCGACTAACATAGTAAGAAATGAGTTTATATACTCAGAAGATCACTCTAAACTTCAAATGATTATAGAAGTGATTTGTGCTGTTTGTAAATTGAACAATTCAATGCGTGTTTGTTCCTGGCGTGAGCCAGATCCGTACGTGTTGAGAGGCGCACGTGTGGTGTAACGACGTGTTTGTAACCCCTGATTTAAACAGCACCGTAATTATTTCTGATATCCATTACGTGAAAACGATCCGTAACTGCGAGTACATTGGGGATATATCAACACAGGCATATGTACAAATATATTTTAATGAAGCATATAATTGTAACGTTTACAAACCAAACACTATTTAAAACATATTTCAATTTATCGATAAAACCATCTGCTAATGTGACATGCATCATTAATCTTACTGCAATTCAAAGGTATTTAAATTCTCCTTTTCGAGTATCAAAAACAATTAGTTACGTTTGTGTTTTCGATTGAATAACTGCATATCAACAGTTTTATTATGAAGAGTTCAAAAACATCCGACCTTTGGATTCGAACAAAGAAGAACAAAGACAACTCAATGTCTGTAGATAAAATTGAAATTACATCTCGAATATATTCACAACATTTCTCGCTTTTTTCTTCTTCTCTGCTTCCTTTTTTGCACGCTTCCTATTTACTTCTCTATTTTTAACTAATTCCAGATAGATTAGTACACAGTACTGTTTACCATTTACCACAGTGCTATTTTACTTTATTTTAAGTGACAACGTATTAAGAGACTCTTAACATCCCTTTTATTTTATTTCCCTTGAGTTACAAAACCACGATCATGCCCTAAAAGAGAAAAAATAAATATTGATGAGAAAGGGAGGGAAATGTAAGAATGAGGGAAGGAAAGTGATATAAAGAGACTCTACAGCAAACAGGGTAAGAAAGATGTCTGAAAAATGGAAAAAGAAACTTCAACAACGAAAACAAATTAACAGCAAAGTTCAATTCTCGGAAGTAGGTAATTTCTAATGGATGAAATATTCGAATATTTTTCTTTGTAATAGTATTCGATAGAGGTCTCAAAAAGTCCACAGAAAGAACACATTTAACATTTAGGCACTAATTTCCTAATATGTCGAAAAAGCTTCAAAATCCAAAATGTCGAATGACTTCATTCCCTTTTTCTAGAGTCCGGCTGAGAACTGTAAATTCGTTAGATAAATGGAATGTTTCGTTGTTAAAATATCAGAAAATTAGTTTTACATTATAAATCATTTCTTTAGTTCAACTACAACAGCTAACCAGATGGAATGTGAAGAACAAAAAGAAGAAAGACGCAACAAAAAAACAAGCTACAGAAATGGAAACTAAAAACAGCTAATAACTCAAACATCTTCTGTCCAACAATGAGTCTTCATTTCCATTAAGGTCACCACTTCGAATTTTGAAAAACGATTGTTCCGTTCCATCCGCAAGCTGAATGATGCAAAGATTGCTAATAAGTTTCAAATCTTTGTGGAAGAACTATGAATTAGTTTCGTAAAAGAAAGAATGATTTTCATTGAACTGCTTTTTATTATTCATTTAGAAATAATTTACATTCCTAACAATATTTTTACAGTCACGTGATTCCACGAGTTAAACATGTCTTTTCCCTATTTCAGAAACGCTTTTGTTTCCGCAATTTATTCATTTTTGGACATTATGATATTGAATGAAAACCATTATCTTGAAATGAATGACATTATGAAAAATGTTTCTCGAGAAGTTGGGCAAAAATGAAATCAAGTTGTTTCCCTTTTCATTTCTTTTCGCGCCGTCATGAGGATCTTCTCTTCTCTGTACCATCCTTTTTCAATATACATTTCCTCTCTAAAATTCAACCCTTAGGCTAAATATGCAAAATGCTTCCCTGAGGAGAGGATGTTCAAGGTAAAATAATGGAATGTGTCGTGAAATACGTTTTGCTAAGGAAAGGATACGACAAAAGACTTCCCACAAATAAGAAATCAGGCATTTCAAGAAGGAAGTAAACTACGTATGATATTTCTATACTACATGTTTTGTCAATAGAATTCAAACTTCAGTGATTAAATAAAGGCGAAAACGTGTGTCACTGTCAGTGGTTGCTGCCCCCTCACCCGATATGGTGGTTGTAGCTCAATTGATAGTCCGAACAGTAATTTTGACAATTCTGAACACTAATGCATAATAAAACGTAAGAAACGTTTATAAGTTCTTGAAAAATAAGTTAAATGAAGTCTATATTCAAACATTACTTATGTAAGTTTATGCCTAGACTCCATGTAAGGTATGGTCCCTTCCGATGCACATGGTTGCGGATTTGATTACAATAGACGGTCAGGTTTTGTCTTAGTTGTGCATTGAGACAATTGCGGGTAATAAAATTTTTACAAAATAAAAACGATCCACGATTCCAAACTACAGCGATCACATTGTAGCTCTTTGAAACAACCACTGTTGTTTGGAAACAAGTCGGTACACAAATTTAAGTTAAAAGTAAAATCTTTTCTGCTGCATAACTGTTTCTATACAATTAGAGACTATACTATTCATCAAAAACAAAAATAATGTTTATTTTAACAAAACAGTGATATATAATGAATTAGTTTACATTTGTATTTATATTTTGTTTAAAAACACAATGTTTGTAACAAGTAATGAACTTCAGATTCCAGGTCAATGACCTCCATCTCGATCAGATTATTGTCCAGTTTCCCTGATACATTGGGCAAATACTGAGATGGCCCCTTGTCTTGTTTCTAGACTAAATGCAGCTTCACTATGCGCACGGTTTGTTGAACTCTTCTTTTGCTTGAAGTTTAGGAGTAGAGGTAAGGGCGACTTTATATTATTTTGTTAGCAATGCAGAAAAATAAAATCTGCAGTTAGTTTACGATGCAAATACGATTTGTATAACTCGGGAACGAAAATATCTAGTTTTTCAAATGTTGCTAATCTCCGGTTTTTTAAATTTCGGTTTTATTTATTTATCTTTAACTTTTACTCATCTTTGAACTATTTATAGTTAAAATGATGAGAAGGGATTCTGGAACTCAAGAAAATGGTCGCTGATGATTTTCTCCCCCATACGTCACATACAGTTTTTGCTGTTTTTTGACTAAATAAATATATCTAATATATCTAAAATAATAAAAAAACTGACGTAACTAGTAATTTGCAGCGTATAGGTCAATTGAATCTGAAATAAACTCAATTACATAGATAGTAACATTAACATGTTACTGTTACTTAACATCGTTCAATGTTTCAGATTTAATTGTATTTGTAGAAGAATAGTAAGAAAATGACAATGTAAGAATGTAAATATGAATAACATTTTATGTTCCACTCATCGAATAAAATTTATCTCTAGTCACACATATTATTTTTTCCTTACCAACATCTCAAAGAAAGATTTTCATTGAAATTTATTTTCTTTGTGTAGGTTCAAATGCGAGGCATCCTTTCATTCCCTAATTTAAAACGAGTGACAAAGAGACGAGTGACACGTTTTGGACAACATAAATTATATGAACAACGAAACAATTTTTATTTCACTCGAGAATGAAAACATTGTTTTTGACCACAAAGAAAATGAAATGGATTATTTTTTAATGGATTGGTGAATGAACATAATATAAAATGCGTTATAATATTTAAGTAAATTTGATTTACACACGAAGCACTAGACCAGGAAGCAAATCTGAAGAGGAATATGGGGTTGAAAAAAAACTGCCACAACACCCATTTATTCCTACGTAAATTTTCCATAATGCAAATAATAAAATATCTGTATGGATATTTTTGTGTGAGTTACGTACGGGTGTTCTTATATAATTTATCAATCACCAATTGCTGTCAAAGTATCAAAAAACCCGCAGTCTAACAAGAAAAAAATCATTAAAATAATTAATAATATTTGAGATGTGCGAAAGAACGACTTTTTATATTCTTGTCAGTTAAAATACTGTTTTAAAATCGAAGAATACTTGCAAGAATGGCCTTGCAGATTTCAAACTTCGATTACGTAGAACTCAACATTATGAAAATGTTGCTAAGGCGTATCAATGAATATTAACCGATTTAACCGCTTGCATTCATTATTGGGGGAGAGAATTTTAGCTCGTCCACCATGGCCACTCTCTTACGGCTCGCCCTTTTTTCCTTGATATAAAAGATCACGATGACTATAATAGAACTTGAAAAGCACGTGCAATACCAATATTGTCTTCCCTACCTGATTCTGACATATCTTTGACACATTTTATTATTGAAGTAAGTAATTGGGTAATTGAAGATAATATAAATTAAATATTTAGAAAATTGTAGATTTCAGAAAATAGGTATTTTAATGGAATGCGATTCCAAACAATCGTAAATTCCACTTAATGTGGCGGTTTTCGCTAACAATTATGATTTTTGATAAAAATGAATTGAAAAAATATTTTTCACCAATCTGTATATAATGCACCCACGAATACAGGTAAAGAAACATATGCTAAAATAATACGTAGTTTGCGAAATTCATGCGATGATTTAAAATTATTTGTTTTGTACTACATCCCGTTGTATTATTTTTGAAATGCTGAATGACCAAGCGGAAAGAGACACACTGACACAGTAACCGACATTTATGCCACGGTAATAATTCCAGAGTGATCATTTTTTTACGTGCGCTAAAATTGATTACAACTGGTACGTAACGATGTTAACTACGCTACTGCAAATTACATTTCATCGCAAAATAATACATTAGTGAATGCAATAAAAGACAATAAATCTCGCCCACTGACTTTACTAATAATTATAACGATTATCTACAACGAAACAGTGCATTGAAATATCAATAACATTTGCTGATTCTGCCGTTCAGATTCATCGTCATCCGTTCTATACAAATTTTCAATGATCTTTAATACATACCGCAGCAAATAATTTCCCAGAACGTTCAGTGCATAGTGAATTTTCCTTTTGTTCTTTATAATCAATCCCTTTAATCTCCGCCCTCACAAAAATTTACCCAATATTTTACGCTCCTAAACCGATTAACATAATAACCTACTAACCGCCTCCTTTGTTGAGTATTCAAGGTTCTTTAACCGTGCAATTCATATCATTTTATTGCTATTCGTATCCGAAAATTCAATTGAGAAATACGCAAACAAGGAAAGTGGATGTGATAGAGAAATAGCTTGCGGTTTGCAATAAATAGATTACAACATACTCTTAGGGTGACAGTGCTTTACTGTGGGAACCCAATTGATTACTAACTTGCCAAAGAGGTTTCGATAGACGTCCTTGAAAAGCGAGGGAAATGAAGCTCCTTCGGTACTCGCTTTGAAAGCTAATGTAATGAAGTGAAAACAATTATTTTTATTTCCTTCTCATCATTTACATTTACTCTCTGCTTTAATATATTTTATTAATACATTCACTCTTTGCAATCATTTTCATTTCGGTAAACACTTCACAAATTAGGACACGCACCTCATAATGTGATAAAATTGACCAAACTAATTTTTTAAACATAATTACAGAGCAGAAACAATTCATTGATTAATTCATTGTGTAGTCGCAATGAATTAATTCTCCTATTCCGATATGAAATACGTCCCGAAAATTTCCGCTAATAGTTCAATGAATTACGAGCTCCCTCCTACGATGGTAAACAAAAAACGAATGAAGAAGATAACACACTATTCAACGTGAATTCCTCGGCAATTCAGTTTATATACAAGTGGAAATTAATAGGAATAGGATCTTAAAATAGGAACAAACATAAGGAGATGAGAAGTTGTCCAATCTTACTACGAAATTTATCTAGGAAACTACAATTACTCATTTTATTATGAGGATTACAATTGCTCATTTTATTATGAGGATTACAATTGCTCATTTTATTATGAGGATTACAATTGCTCATTTTATAGGCATCAATATCGATATTAATTTCCATAGGCAGCAAGGATTTAATTAATTTAATTAAAACATTCATCGATATGAATAAACTTCGTATAAACGGTCATAACAAATGCAGCGCATTAAGAAATTGGCATATAATAGTGTGCGATACAGCTATGCGATCGTTTATAGCTGATTTTCTGTTGACAATATGAATACTGAAGCACTGAAAACAGTTTTGTGTACACCTCCTGAATGAATTCTTAACAATTAAATAGTCAATGAACTAATTAACTATGTACATATTACCAATTCAATTCAGCTGTCTTTGTTAATTGCAAATTAACGTGACATTTTAATGATTTTACAAGTCATACATTTCAAAGGATGAAAGAAGGATTTAAAAAATATGATACTTTAACAAAGTAATCTAATTAAATCATTACTAATTACATTGTAAGAAAATGAAATTGATTTCAAAAAACAATCTACAAAAATTATACTCAGAATAGTTAGATCTTTGGTCAAAACACGCATGTTTGTGGACTTGTGTACCACGTTGGACGTACTACGTAATATTAAAGTGATTTATACTTTACGTCCAACAATGTAAACACAAAAAGTCCGTCTTTCAAAACATTTGTTTATTTTCATGTCAGTCTGTCACTTCATTATCCGTTCATCCTCCGGAAACTTCACCAATGAGGCATTTAAATTTATGAATGAAAACTAGTAAGTTCAAAATTGATGTCATACAAGTAAATAAATGTTCCACGGTGTTTAAAATTTCTTAACGTAGATATTTTGGATATTGATTTGTTTCCATGACAGGCACTTTATAACATATACCTAATTTACTAATGTTATAGTCTTAGTCACGGTGTTATACAACGAAGTCGGAAATTGCATCACTGACAGCTGTCACTTTGTCTCATGATGAATACACAATGTCCGAGGACAGTCCGAAGAAGCACGTGCTTGGATACTGTTGACATTTAAACGACAAAAACTAATGGTATACAAATTTAACAAGTAGTAGCACTGTCAGGTCACTCACCTCTGGTGATTTATAAGTTGTCTTGTTAGTCAATTGCGGAAAATCATTGGAAACCACATGGTTCACAATCACATCACTAGCATCTCACTGAAGGTACTACTACTGTTACTACTATTCTATTATATTAATCAGTTCTACTACAATGAATAAATGCCGGGCTATTCAAATGACCGGCTGTCTGTTCGAGGAAATTCACAAACATCTGTGAATACAAACACGCACGGCACATTTACATGTTGGAAAACACGGCAATTCTTGCACTGTCAGATGGGAAGATGAACAAGATGCACAGCTTCGGCTGGCAAGATGGCTGGTCCGAGCTGTAGTGGTGCGGCGGCGACAAACAAACGAAACTCTCGTTGCGTGAGCGGCGCTGCACACAGGCGACCGGCAGAGGAGCGAGCGGTGGTGCACCGAGCGAGCGAAACGGCGGACGGATTACGGGGAGCGCGCGAGGCAGCCCTGGCGAGTGGGCCAGAGGCAGTCAATAATGACTGCCCGTCCCCCGCCCCCTTCCACTGCGCGTCCTCCTTGTCGTTCTCGTCCCCTCGTCCTTCCCATCCTCCTCCTCCTCCTTCTCCTCCTCGTCCGCCCATCCTCCTCTTCCTTCTCCTCCTGCGGCTCGGCGTCCCGTGCGCCCCTCCACGCGGGGTCCGGCGGTGCGTCAGGCCTCCCCACCCCGAGCGCGCCGGCAGCCCGGCAGCCATCTTTGCCTACGTCATCCAGGATACGTGTGTATTTATACTACGACTGGCGCGGCGGTGAAGATTCACAAGACGACTGTTGGAGTACTTACCGACTTTCTATTCGACCGTGAGGAATATGTGTGTTTTAAAACTACAAAATCATGGTAATACACCGTTACGTGGATCAAAACACACTCAATCATTTCCTTGTTTGAAAGTTAAAGCATGAAAATGAAAGAATCTATGAATGCTCATACATAATATCGTTAATGTTTTTACTCATCAAACTTTGTAACTATTCTTTCTGGCTACCAGTTTCCCTCGCATGTGCTCGTAAAAAGCATAACAGTATCTTTGATAAGTATGTCACACGCCGTGAATTTTTGTACTTTATCACAAATCAAAATTAAGTCCGATTATGTTTGGTTACGTCATTACTTGTTCTGTTCGCGCTGGAATGTTTGTAGTATTTTACAAAGCGGAAGAGGAGTATTGTGGAACGAATTAATGAATTGAAAATAGATGGTTGTTTAGAATTGTGAATGGCGGCGGTGTATGAATGAGAGGGACAAAGGATTGTACAAAGAAATGAACGAAGCTCAGGAACGGCATCAATGGATGAATTAATGAAGAAATGATTTAATAAATGAACGATCGATTAGTATGTTAAAATTTATATAACAATCACGACAGAGTAAAGTAGGTTATGAGGTAATAAATGAAGAATAAAAATAACAATGAGCGAGAATGTCAATTAGAAGAATGAAATTAAAATAGAGGTGCAACGTTGATCAAAAGATGTTGAGTAGGATTTTAAGGGCATGATTGGATTTTTATGTCGAAGCGAAGAGAATAAATATGGGAGGGATTCATCGATATCATATTGGGAACACGAACCCCGAAGACAGACTGTCCGAGTTTTCCCGAAAATCAACAATTTTGCGCGACTGAACGTCGGGTGAAGAATACATTTTTACCTTTATTCCCTTATCTGATCGTAAGATTGATGAGCAACCTGTCTGAAGTTTATAATGCTCTCCCGTTATGGTAAAGGTGAATGCATGCCATTACGAGTAATATGATTTCGCTGAACTACACGTCTGTTAGTTCATGTTCGCAGCATTTGCTCCGAGGCGTGATATTTCCTTCCGGATGATACGCTGAAAAAGTAACAAATTCGAGACATCATTATCTGACAGACGCGAATGTGCCAATAATAGAGTAATTTCACTAATTGTTGGTTAAAGAGATATTGTCTAATATTCTATCATAACTCAAGAAATAAAGAGGAATTCAAAGCACAAACTCGCATCCCGTAAAGTATGTCGGTCGAATATTAAAAACCCTACAGTCTCTTGCAAGCGAAGTATTTTACAGAATGATTGCATTATTTTCCAGAACATTAAAAAGTCTATTGTTAAATCCAGTAAACTTATTATAGTCGATAAACGATTAACTCGCCACAAATCCAATAATTAATTTAAGCAAATTAATTTCAATTATGGCGTACCAGTCCTGAGGAAGACCACGACAAGATGGTCGAAATGTCGGCAACAGAGCATTCGATGTGGCGTCACCCGGACAGCCCAGATCACGCAAGTGGGATGGTTGTTTATTTTGACGACGGGACTATTATTTCAAATTTCTTGCTCGTTTTTTTTTTTTCAAAATAGTTTTTATGACACGAGAGCAAACATTTCTGGTTTTCAGACTATTTCAACAACGCTCGGTTTTGTCAATTATGCATAAATCAAATAATGATAGTAAAGAGGGGGTATGTTTTAACAGAGTTCAAGAAACATGCACAAATAATACCTGGCCAACATCTGTGCATAGGAGTTTTATAATTGTAAGGATAAATGTCACAATGTCATATACCTACGTTATGTGTAGGGGCGAATGTTGATTAGGATTACCTAAAACTAACAAAAATAATCAATAAAATGATCTTAAAATGTTTTTACAATGCCTTAAAACCAAAATAACGTAAAAATTGATCAAAACCTGCTCAAATGAACAACGAAAGCTGTTGGGGATACATTACTGATGTAGTCGGGGCTTCTTCCTTTCGTTCAAGTGAAGTCAGCTTGCAAACGATGGTTTGGACTGTACCAGGGAATCCCTGTCTTTAGTTATCATGAAATCCGCCGAACCGACATTGGCACTGATGGGCGTCACAGGAACCTTAGATTACATACTCAGAACGGTTGACATTAGAAATTCTGAGCGAAGAAATCGAATGCGCTACTCAGGAACTCTGTGAAGAACATTCGTTGCATCTGGTAAATATTATTTGAAGCTAATACCATTAAAAAGGTATTAAAATCGGCGAAATCCGTGAAAAATGCTTTAAAAATGACGAAAAAGGTAAAAGAATGATTTATCTGTCGAAATCAGACACCACTGCAAAAAAAAAATCCTATAAAAATTGGTCGGTTCCTTTTTTTCATAACATAAAATATCTGTACCAAAAAGCCTTGTTCTAAAGTGAAAAGAAAAACTAATGGCATTTCATTAATATTCGCCTCTTAGTTATGTGCAATTTCCAACTATGTTCATTGGAAAATATTTTCGACTCTTATGTCTCTCTAGGTTGTAATATTTATTCTGGGCGATACTCCATTATTCATACATTCACAAATACTAGATACAAACCCGCACGCGCGCGGAAAAAACAAACAAAAAAAAAAAAACCCTGAAATTGTGAATTGTAAATTTTACAGTGGTTTATTGAAATTTTTTTTTAAAAAAGCTGAAGGGTGGTGGCGCTATTCTGGCTTCAGTTTAGGATTCAGCGCGTCGACGTACATATACCAACATGTGTCAAGTATTTGGGTCTGGCAACTTTTATTGTGTGCTTGTGTAATTAGACTTTGCATTTTTGTGCACTCGCACTTTTTGTGCTATTCTTTACGCGCCTAAATTGGGCTCTAAAATATAAATAGATATACTTCATTAAATAGAAAATATAAATTGATATGGAAATAATTTTAGTTTCTCCCTACGGAATAGAGAGGATGTTATGTAATGCTGCGCGAAAAAAACGGCGAATTTTGGGCAGAAAGCTCTTTATTACAAGGCACTAGAAACAAAAAATTGATAAATCTAGCTGATAATTTTGAAAAAAATCTCTTTCACGTGATGTATCCAGAATTCATGTTTTGTGGGTCGTTAATACTGAAGAATCGAATGACGGCAAAACGCTTGTCGGACCGTCGGTCTATCGTCCGTCTGTGAACAATGCTAACGGCAAAAGCGTTCAGCCGATTTTCTCCAAAATTGATATTCCTTAATCGATCTGGCTGATGAATTGAATTTGAAACTGATAATTCAATTTTGAGGTGAACATGGAGACCCTGGAACATTTATTAAATGTTCAAAAAAGTAGCTCCCTTGTTTTTGATTAAATGTTGTTACATAGCGTGAAAGGCGTTTAAGAGAATGGTGTCTTATGTTCGTTAAAAAAATCTGATTTTTCTAAAATTGCAGAAGTACAATTTTTTTTCGGAATCTTCCTACAACTAAAATATTAAATATGGAATTTTTTTCCTTAATGGAATCTCTTCCTTAAAGATTAAATAGAAGAGTTAAGAGTTAGAAATAAGATGTTGCACAATTTTTCAAAAATTTGAGTACTTTTCGTGTAATTTTGCGTGAAAATATGGGGAGAAAGTACGTGCTGTTTTGGCACCACTAGTTTCAGAATAAATTTTATTTTACTTTAAGCTGTTTTATTGGCACTTTTCTTGACATTATTATTTAAGTCTGTGGTCGCCAATTTTATGAAGTCTTCGAGCAAACGTACTGTTTTTAAATCTTACAGGGAGTTACCAAAGAAACTAGAAAAGAAATAGCTTTTAATTTTTAACATCCTGGAACTCAATTTCTCGGCATTTGTCTTTCACACAGATTTACAAGACACGAAGATATAAATTGGTAGAATGTTTGATCGAGATTTGGATGGAGGTTTGCTGGAGGATTTGATGGCGAATAGAAAAAGAATTTTGTAAAACCTGTATTGTAATTGGGGAATATTCCTGGCCACGTCAATAACAGAACAGTCTCTTCTTCAGATGATACAACGAAGCAAAACATTAACAAATTGAAAAATAGCTAAAAAAATCTAATTAGCACATTTAGCTTCTCATTCAGAAATTAGGCGCAATAAATATATTTCATGAATAATTGTAAAGATATTAAAAGTGTTAACAAGAAATGTTGAACGTAAAATTATGTAAAAGCAGTAAAATAAAACTTTCGCTAACAAATCCGATGACAGATTTCACATTTTTATGTAAAATAGAGGAAGTCAGACATTTTGACGACAATACATGTTTTGGGAATCCCGGATTGCGGAAAGGTTTTATCAAAAACTCCGTCCGTCCGTCCGTCCGTCCTTCCTTCCTTCCTTCCTCCCCTCCGTCCGTTCTCCTCTCCGTCCTCCTCTCCATCCGTCCTCCGATCTGTCCGTCCCCCTCTCTGTCCTTCCGTCAATTCGTGAGTCAGCCCGTCCGTCATTCCGTCCGTAAGTTCGTCAGTCACTCCGTCCATAAGTCCGTCCATTAGCCTGTCCGTCTGTTCATCAATCAGTCCGTCCTTCCGTCAGCCTGTACCGGCAAAGGTGGCTCAGGGCATCAACTGGTGTCACTGCAGTACCGTTGACCGGGAGGTATTAGGGTTCGAATCTCGACGGTGGCAGGATTTTCGACATTAGCTTTGGCCGATTTCAGCCGCTGAGCCATCTGCAATCCGAGAATTAATAAAATATTGTAATCGTGCGCAGGAAAACGGCAAATTTTGCCCACGCGTCAGAAAACTTATTGCTGAGCCCTGCTAACGAAAAAGTGAATAGTATCTTGTGTCGATGTATATGCTGTGGAGTAAGAATCCTCGTTTAGTAGCTAATAGATACCGAAAAAGCGATTGACAGCAAAACGTCTCTCTGTCTGATGGAAACGCTAGCACTAAAACGTTCAGTCGCTTTTTGCCTGATAATCCTCTATCGATTTAAAGGAACTTAGGACCTTCGGTTTGCAGTGGACATTTTGATTGTGGGGGGTACTTTACATAAAGCCTCCACATTTTCAAAATTTACTCAAAAATGGCTTCAAACTTTTTGATTAAACCTTGTTCTCCGAGATCGTAAAGGACACTTTAGAGAACGGCACAGGCATCATTTTCGATAATTGCAAAAGTTCTGATATCTGCGCGGCGCCACTTGAATTACTGCGCACGCGGCGAGGCGATGCACCTCTTCGGGGCTCGGCGCTTCGTTGTGGGCAGCTTCCGGAACCGGATGCCCGAGTCGAGTCACCGGCGTGACGTCGTCGCCATGAGTACAAAAAGGGGCCGCGAGCGCTAGCAGTCAGCAGTCAGCAAGTCAGCAGAGATCTCAGACCAGAAGCTGGAGACTCGCCGTGAGAGATGTCCATAAAGCTGGCTGACTGATAATATGTTAAAAACAAACTGTTCTGTTCGCTAGTTTAAAAATGATTACGAGTTGTATAGTCTGGCGCAGCGTGTTCTTGAGCTGTTGCGTTTTGGGGACAGTTTTAGGTAATGTTGGCGAGCATTTGATTCAAGGGATATACCAACAAATAATACGAAATTATTAGCATAATTTATTAAAAAAACTGTTTCTCGTTGAGAGTTTAAAAATTATTACGTGATAAATATACAGCCACTGTGCGTTCTTAAGAGGTTGTATTGTGTTTGGGGGTTTTCTGTTTGACGAGCACTTAATTCAAGGAATATATAAAAAAAATAGTACGTAATCATAAATAAACTTTGTTCTTATAGCTAGTTTTAAATTTTTTACGTGTTGACTAGTCTTCCGCGGAGCGTACATGAGCTGTTGTGTTGTATTTTTGGGACAATTTTGCCTAAAGTTGACGAGCACTTAATTCAAGGGATATATCAACAGATAGTACATAATCATATGCATAATGTGGTAAAAATTGGTCTGCTTGTTAGTTTAGAAAATATTCGACGTTGAATGCCTTGCCAGCTCAGTGCGTACTTGAGCTGTTGCGTTGTATTGTTGGGATATTTTTAGCTAAACTCGACGAGCATTTTTTTCTTATCTTAAATTAACAAATGTTGCTCTATTATATGAATAATAGTCAAATGTATTCTTGCTTTTTGCTCTTTTTTTTGGCAATTGATAAGTTGGCTTTCTTTATTTATGGCTCTCTTGTCCTCCAATTTGTTACTATTTTTTACAATAAAAATATTAAAAATAATAAATAATAGTAGTAATTTAATTATTTATAATTAGTAATTGTGAGCCTACAATTAGCTTATGATTCCTGTGTAAGTAGTTAAGTTGTAAAATTTATTTTTGATTTTTGTCAGCTGGCTTTATTGTAAAGCTGGCTGAACATTAATCTTTGAAGAAGCTGCTGAAGCCTAAAATTTCGGGATAGAACATTTAATTAGCCTAAAATTAGTATGAAATTATAAGCTAGTTTTCTTTCTGTTTTGCTACAGCGTTTTGCTAGAGAGTGTTGTGGCCATCCGTGACCGAGACAGTGGCGTCGCCGTGAGGGAGACGACGCCGGGAGAACGCCCTGTGACGGGCTGAGGGGTCCGCGATCGCACTGTCCGCTGACGGGGGACGAGGCCCGCGAACGGACCGTGCCAAGGTGCGCGCGGAAGGCAGCTGAGAGAGGCGACTTTGCTGGAGTGGGGGAGCTGGCCGCTCGCACCCTCGGCGGCCCAACCTGGGGCCGTGGCTCGTGCTAGAGGAGCACGCGGGCAAGCGTAAGGTAAGAGGCCCCCGCGACGCACCGCCACAGTGGCGACGACTGCAGTGCGGGAAGCGCATTGCGCTGTAGATACCTTCAGGGAACACATGAATAATGCCCACTCAGAGAGTATTTTTTGTACAACTTTTGGTGAATAAACTGCTGTTACATTGTACCAAACGCTTATTTTATGAATGTAACAAGTTCAAAATTTAAACGCAGTCTTCCTTCAGCTACAGTATTGAACATAGAAATTCATTTAATCTGTTATTTAAAGGCTGGTCTTGAATAAGGTCCTGTACAATTTTTAATTTTCTAAACAATAATTTCCTAAAAAATAATTGCAACATTTTATTTAAAGTGTTTCCTCGTATATTTCAAAGAACGGTAAAATAGGTGGTGCTAGTCCCATTTCGGGCGTTTTCTTCGTATGCATACATTTCCATGTACATATGTTCTACATTGCAAAAAGTTAAAATTACAATACTACAATTTTGAAAAAAAGATTTTTTCTTAAAGAAAATCTGTTCTAAATATCGAATCTTTTAAAAAAGGTCATTCACAATTATTCGTAAAAATGTGCTGCTTGAAGTTAATTAAATTAAAAAAAACTTTTTCTCGAAAACCGCTCCAAAGTTTTAATTTTTTTTTAAGAAATAACGGGGAAGCTTAAAATAACGGCGCGGGTTTCGTTTTCGTTGAACTCAAAAATTTCGAAAATTCCAAATTTAGAAATAATGCGAGAAATATGTGTTGTAGTACCACTAGTTTGTTTCTTTACAACGCCACAAAACAGTTGAAAGTTGTGTGCGACGTACTATGGAGAGAAATTGTAATACGTTCGTGTTTTCTTGAGCTAGATCACTAGTCTAATTCACATGTATATTATCCGATCCGAATCCGAATCTGAAGCCAGAATTGAGCCAGCACCTTGTGTTTAATAAATCGCAAAAAAAATCTTTTATTTTATTTTTGTTTTCGGTTTTGTTTTCGGCCCAAAGACTTGACACTGGTTTCTCTATGCACGTCAATGCGCTGAATCCGAATCGGAAGCCAGAATTGCGCCACAACCTGTTCCAACACTGCAAACACAGTTGGTAGGAGAGATAAGACGGTAGCTCGATAGCAAAGATCGAACATTTCCTACCTTTAGAACAGGAATAATGATGGCTTCTCACCATAGAGCAGAAATGGTATACTCTTCCCAAATCCGATTATAAAGGCAGAGAAAATTTGATTTGCCAATCCAGGGAGATGGTATAGCATTTGCTTATGAAATCGTCAGTATTTCCATGCAGTATTTCTTTCCTGATTTTATCAGTATTCTACGGAAGAAAAGAAAAGTTAAATGTTCGTGATCACTAATGAGGTATATTTCTAATGAAATACTCATGTAGATGAATTATTTAGAGCATTATATCGACTTTTCCCGCTCTATTTCTTTTGAAAGAATCAATGTTTAAGAAAATGTTTTCTTAAAACGATATACTTTTCACAATTGAGTCTAATTTGCAGTGAACACACAGCTGATGGAATGGAAGACAAAATTTGGGACATCTTGCTACGTTTTCTGGATTCTCATCAAATCAGCAGACACCTTGCAGTGTGCATATTGGGAGAACCCATTTTCATATTTGATACAGCCCGGTACAGTTTTTGTTCAAATTTTCATTCAGTTTCTGTTCAGAAACTTAAAGATCCCAAACTGCAAATATAAAAGACAAATGTCGTGCACGTTCTATACGTTTTCTGTATGAATCGCCACAAGACGCCGCTAGGGAGCCTACAAGATAACAACTGAATTACGCCGTCCGAGTACTTTCAGTGGCGGAATTTCTGTGCGTTCGTTAGGTTGTGCGATCTTTGTTATGTATTAATTAACCATGAGGGGCATAGTGAAAAAAGAAAAAAAGGAATAGCGAAGGAGGTAGTTTATCACAATTTCACGACACACAAACGTACCTTGACACACCTTACTACAAAATCGAAATAGCTGCATACCATGGTG
This sequence comes from Gryllus longicercus, assembly GCA_038098605.1. NCBI lineage: Eukaryota > Metazoa > Arthropoda > Insecta > Orthoptera > Gryllidae > Gryllus > Gryllus longicercus. Next base: position 556,472 of record JAZDUA010000679.1, on the reverse strand, counting down.
TCGGGTTAGTGAACGATTCTACTGCTCGAGACGCTTGAGTCAAACCGTAAACTTTCTGCATGAAAAATTACGAATATGTTAAACTTTTTCATGTGCAAAACGTGCAGTCTGAACTGCACGAGAATATATTCGAAAAACTGTACGGGGAATACCGAGCGCTTGAGCAGAAAAACGAAATATATGTGGCTGCGCCAGAACGTGACCTCTCAAACACCACTCTTTTGAATTACCTTCCAATAAGGGGAAAATATCAATGTGTTATTTCTATTTATGAAATTTCCCGCTGTATGTTTATTTTCATCATGTAAAACATCTCAAAACCCATACGTGATGTAGAAGTGCGTATAATTGATTTTGAAACAAGCTAACACTAATCTCATTACACACATACATAAAATAACACATATTCAGGTTTCGATGGTGAAAAATTGCCTCTTTAGCTTTCGAATATAAATTATGGTCACGTGAGATTTTGTCGAGGGCGAGTCTAAGGTAATATGTGGATGACCTTATACAACCCTATGAAAAAACCTGAGTGATTTTGGAAATCCAGCACTGCTTGCAGGTGGATTTTGAGGTGGAGAAAATGACCCCAGCTTTATTGTTCAATTCATGCAATTGCCTTTGAACCATTCGCCCTTGGCGAGACGCAAGTGCTTTAACGTAAAGTCGATGTACTTTACAGAGCAATAAAGTGGTGAAGTCATTAATAAATGGCGATACTTACACATGCTATTTTATGACTGACCCCAGACCTTTGATAACAATGGCAAACTGATAATACTAAAAATTGATGGTTGGGGAGCCCGTTTTTCAACTGATGTTTAAAAGGCGTGCCTGAAAACAATGTTTGTTTTCCCAATAAAACGATGGGTACGAGCTGTTGTAGAATGTATGTATATATCAATGTATGTAAGTATGCAATATGTACTCACGTCTTTGGTTCAGGACACATCGGCCTACCTGGGTCTATAGTGCCCTGGTCTTCCTGATATCTCACCTGTACCTATAGCTTGATTCCTTTGCAATGATCCGTCTCTGTTCTTGTGCATTTTCCACTCTATATGTCGATTTACGACCCACCCCCTCATTGGCTTTCGGGGGTACTTCCATTGACCCATTCTTTTCGCCGTAGAGGGAATCTACCGAGGAACTCAGTGGTGCCATCTCAGCTAAGCTAGCCGATAACGAGAAGTGAATATATCTAGAGGGTAAGAATGATCTAGAGGGTAAGAATAGAAAATTCTAGGGGTGCTGCATGGGAATTGGGTCGATTCCAACATGTCATAAAAGAAGTTGAATCAGGAACGCCACCGTCCGACTGTAACGTGTCACATGCACGCTACTACACCATCTTGACGCACCAGGAGCAAAAGGATAGTTACTAGGAAATCCCATCAACCCAACAGGCAACCAAGGTAGAGGTAAACAACCATGCCAATGGGGGACTCGACCTGTGATCCACCTACCCGAGCACGGTACTGCGCTCGTGCTTTAGCGGCTTCGACCACTGGGCCGTTTCGGACTATTGTACAATAAAATCTCTCTAAACCGGAATCGATCGGGACACAAAATAATACGGTTTAGGGAGGATTTTGTTTTATCTAAGGTTGTCAATTTTTATCACACTTGTGATATTGTCGTTTCTGCACTGAAATTAGTAAATTATATGGCTATATTATAATTATCCAAATACATCAACATATAGGTATTTATGGAAGATATCCCCAATAAAAGAATATTAAACACAGTTCATTGACAGCTTCTGAATTGAAAAATATACACCTTACTGGCTGTATTCTGACTGCTTGTTAATTCTTTCAATTCACAATGCGTTACAACACAGTACTGTGATTTCAGATACCCTCGCATGGCGTTGGGCAATGCGTATCTGGTCGAGTGGTTATGATTTTCAACGCGCAGCAAGGAGATGCATGAACAGAAGACATGCCCGTACACCTTCATGCTCAGAGTCGGGAGAGAAGGAATTCCCGTACGGCCTACACCTTGGGAGACAAGCGACTCCAAGGTCCAATTCTACGCTGACAACTGAAGCCCCTCTCCTTGAATGTCCGGCTGCCACGACTAAATCGCATTACAAAAGATTAGAGAATATAAAACAATCTTGCAGACGAAATTAATTTCATTAAGAACATCGCACGTCTCTCCACCAATTGCATTCAATTCCAAGGAATTCTGTTTTATAACGATTTTTTTTGTAGGACATGAAAAAGCGTTCCGTTTCTACGTTGGAGAGGTTCCATTTTATGCCATAAAATGCCATTTAACTTCAAGGTCCGGAGAAATTTCCGGTTTAGGCAGATTTCCGGGTTGTATAGATTCCGGTTTAGACAGATTTTACTCTATTAATGCAGCGGAAATCTGAGTAGCTTTGCACCAATCTTTGATGAATATGATTTGTCAAGTTTTCTCCATGATCAACTACGCCCCTGTTAACCAGCCACTTACATATATGTTGTTTAAGTGAATGCATATAATGACGTATTTTATCACGGCGAAAATAATAGTAAATCGCGTTCTTTCAAAAGCCAGACCGTAGGGTGATTAGGAAACCCAATGTTGACCAATGTTTCGTGAAGCCACATTGAATGGGTGTTGGAAAGTTCTTTTGTTCTAGTGCCCAGATCAGTTAAGAGATCACTAATAACCCTATTAGCTTACGGACTCACATCAAGTTATACTTTTAATGAGCTAGTGAAATTAAGCGATAATTTTATGAGATTGTTCAAACTCATCCTTTCTTAGAGATAGAGAAGTCAATGGCTTCGCGTCAACGGTTGGTATACTAAATACAAATTTATTTCAAGAGACGGAAAAATGTAGAAATTAAGGAAAATAAGTAATTTAGCATATAATTATGTAACTAGTCTGGTGCTAGAGCTCTTTGAAAATCAATGAAATTTTCGCTTTTAGTGAACCTATTGAGGTTTGTCGGCAATCTTTTCCTGTTGCGCAACGTAGTTGGCAGTCCTGTGCTTGGGGGATATCGTGACCAATACGTCAAATTCGGGAAGGCATTGGTAAAATGACCATTCATGGCATAGAACACAGGTATAAAGATTGGTTCTCAATCCCAATGAGCGAGATCGAATGAATCCCAATTAGTGCAATGGATAAGCCAGCGAGGCGAGAGGGAAACGTTAAGAATAGGGATATCGAAGTGAACAAACGTGAGAACTCGTCATTCCCAAGCAGGTGAGGAACATCAACCCACATGATAATAGTAGAAAGAGATTGACTTAAGATAACAAGATCGATGGAAGGAAAAATTTTGGAAGTTAGGAATGAATGACCTCCATGTTCTATAGTTTGTAGAATTAAGTTATGACAGTCTATAACGTTTTAAATAACGTACCATTGTGACAGGGCCTTCTGCATCGCGACGGGGCTGTGGAAAAAAGATACAAGCGATAAAAAAGGCGGGGACTGCCGAGATCTGTTGATAAAACTTGACATTCTCCAGGATGGGATCAAAGACAAATCCCACATTACCGTCTGTAGCGCGCAATCAGCAACTCGTGTCGGGATAAGCATCGGTTAGGAAATGGATTTCATAACATGGTACAAAAATTAACTTTTAATCATATTTTAAATTATTTAATAAAGTAATTATTTAATTAATTATATATGTAATGTCAAAATACAATTAAAAACTGTATGTCACGTAGTATGGGGGAATTGCAATTTATGTTGTTGCCCGTTGTCTTGAACTCTGGAATCCCTAACCCATCTGAAATAGATATTAATTTCAGTTTTGGATACAGATTGGAACGAGCGTTTTTGGCAACAATTGATAAGAAAATATTCGCTCCCATGTAATAAAAATCATTTGCAAACCAACTCAGATTTCGGTTTCTATCGCTTGTAGTGCCCGTCGTGATGGAATCGACTTACCGCCGCGAGAATATGGACTACAATTATTTGAATTACTATATTCCTCACTGAACTATAGAAAATGTACAGATGGTGAGGCTACATTTATGGCCACAAGCAAGACAAGGAATATCTCAGCATTCGCTCAAAGAATCTGGGAAACTGGACGAGAAACGTAATCGAGATCAGGGTCATTGACCCAAAAGCTGAGGTAGAACACTTGTTAGAGACATATTGAATGTTTTAGAATTATACTGAAAAAATGATAATACATTAAATATAATTGTTAAAATCAATATTAATTTACTTATTGATGCTGGGAATAGTATATAATTATATATAATACAAATTACATAGAACTAGTTATAAAGAAAAAAATACTTGGCACTTAAATTTTAGAATCTATTTTAATCGTTTGAATCTGACAATGATATAAAATACATGTATATACATACATTGTATATATACATACATAGTATATATATACATACATAGTATATATATACATACATAGTATATATATATACATACATAGTATATATATACATACATAGTATATATACATACATAGTATATATACATACATAGTATATATACATACATAGTATATAAACATACATTGTATATATACATACATAGTATATATACATACATAGTATATAAACATACATTGTATATATACATACATTGTATATATACATACTGTAACGTTTCTCGTGGTGAATTAAAACCAACACAATATTATTTAAACAATTACGTTTATTCGGGAACAACTATACACTAAAATTTACTTACACTTAAAACTACTTGGTCTATTTACAGATATATTACACTTAATTATTTACACTGTTACACACGACTCCGTTCTCTTGATTTATTTACACAGTTCACCTCTTACACACTATTTATTTAAACAGTTCTCTTCTTACACACTATTTATTTAAACAGTTCTCTTCTTACACACTATTTATTTAAACAGTTCTCTTCTTCTACAGTATCAGTCAGTCCATGCACTGTCCACGGTCCACTACACGTGACCCTAATTCCCTGCACAGACCACAATTCCCCTGCGCAGACCACAATTCCTTGCGCAGACCACACTTCACTGCGCACACCAGGGTCCACTGCACTGCTGTTTACCGCGATGCCCACTTCACAGCTCAGCTTGCACTGCAGACTTCAAACTGCTGACTGCTGTTTCCCTACTGCACCACTGCTTACCGCGATGCACCCTTCACAGCTCAGCTTCCACTGCAGACTTCAGACTGCTGACTGCTGTTCAACCACTGCACCACTCTTCACCGCAATGCACACTTCACAGCACAGCTTTCACTTGGACACATTGACGGACTGACGTCTTACTGCTCACTTCTGCTAACTCTGACTGACTTCTGTAACTCTCTTCTCACTAAACTAACTCCTGCTAAAACTGTTGACTCACTCGCGGCCGCCGCGGCCGGCGCATTTATACCTGCCCGGCGCTTGTCTCGAGGCACCTGGCTCTTTCACGGCGTTTCTCCGCGGCTCGCGGATTGTCCGGAACCGTCTAGTTCGGGGGAAGGGGAGTGGCGGCGGCAGGTGACGCAATCCACGCGCAGCGACTTCGGCAGGTGATGCAATATTCGTTACATTGCCCCCTCCTTAGATGCGATCCGTCCCGGATCGCGTTTAGTGAAATAATGCAGATATTGTTGGCGTAATTCAAGCAGAGTTTTCCCAAGATTCTGAAGGTGGCCTTGCGATGTGACTTTCTTTTTGTGATAACAAAATGCACATCTTTACTCACGTCGCGGAGAAGCAGGTCATTCCCAATATCCGGTCGCAGGTTCTCCAATTCTTCCATTCTCTTGTATTTTCTTCCGAATACAGCAGTAACACCTCTGGTCATATCCAGATCCTGGGCAACACAATGCGCAAATGAATATTCCTGGGGTACCATAAACAGATCGTGTTGCACCTCCATTGCCACACCACAACGCGCCATATCATTTCCGCCATTATGAGACATAAACTCGTCAAAAGTGAACATTTTCATGTCCAACTCACAAACTCCTGTGGTGACTTCTCCGTCATTTTCATTGCCTCCCGCGTACAGGGCCAGCCGACTGGAATGGATGACCCGCGTGTTTTCATACTGGAACCTTTCCATTCGGTAGACAAAATCATTTCTCCTCTTCTGGGAGCCATCTTCATTTTCTACCACTCGTTTAAAAACTTCTTTTTCTACTTCTGCTTTTTCTTTTGCTGCTGCTGCTTCTTCTTCTTTTGCTGCTGCTTCTTCTTCTTCTTTTGCTGCTGCTTCTTCTTCTTCTTTTGCTGCTGCTTCTTCTTCTTCTTTTGCTGCTGCTTCTTCTTCTTCTTTTGCTGCTGCTTCTTCTTCTTCTTTTGCTGCCGCTTCTTCTTCTTCCTTCGCTGCCGCTTCTTCTTCTTCCTTCGCTGCCGCTTCTTCTTCTTCCTTCGCTGCCGCTTCTTCTTCTTCCTTCGCTGCCGCTTCTTCTTCCTTCGCTGCCGCTTCTTCTTCTTCCTTCGCTGCCACTTCTTCTTCTTCCTTCGCTGCCGCTTCTTCTTCTTCCTTCGCTGCCGCTTCTTCCTTCGCTGCCGCTTCTTCTTTCGCTGCCGCTTCTTCTTTCGCTGCCGCTTCTTTCGCTGCCGCTTCTTCTTTCGCTGCCGCTTCTTCTTTCGCTGCCGCTTCTTCTTTCGCTGCCGCTTCTTCTTTCGCTGCCGCTTCTTCTCTCGCTGCCGCTTCTTCTTTCGCTGCCGCTTCTTCTCTCGCTACCGCTTCTTCTTTCGCTGCCGCTTCTTCTTTCGCTGCCGCTTCTTCTTTCGCTGCCGCTTCTTCTTTCGCTGCCGCTTCTTGTGGATTTAGTAATTTTTCCTCGCTCTTCAGAAATTCCTCTTCAATTTTGTCAACCTTCTCTTCGTTCTTTAAAATTATCTCCTCGATTTCTTCTCTAACCAATGTATTATTCGGCGTTATCTGTTGTTCCAGGTTTTCTGACACCTTTTCTTCCGAAATTCTGGAATTTTCTGTCAGTTTTTCTTCTGACGTTGTGTCAGCTTCCTTCCATTTTTTTCCCCATCCTGTTACGAATGCTCGGACACAGATACTCCCGTAACACATCTCGAAGCGAAAACTCTCTGGATCCTCTCCTGCTGCCTTCAACGCGTTAGCAAGACGTTCTTGTAATATTGCTTTCGTTCCGGTGGTCTCCAGATCCCTGTCTTCTAACTCAATCTTCAACTCGGTTACTTTCAGTTCCCGTAAGGATTTTGTGAAAACCATTTTCATTAAGGTTTTAATTCACCACACGTTATACTGATTTAAACACACACCAACCCCACACACCTGACACCAATTGTAACGTTCTCCGTGGTGAATTAAAACCAACACAATATTATTTAAACAATTACGTTTATTCGGGAACAACTATACACTAAAATTTACTTACACTTAAAACTACTTGGTCTATTTACAGATATATTACACTTAATTATTTACACTGTTACACACGACTCCGTTCTCTTGATTTATTTACACAGTTCACCTCTTACACACTATTTATTTAAACAGTTCTCTTCTTACACACTATTTATTTAAACAGTTCTCTTCTTACACACTATTTATTTAAACAGTTCTCTTCTTCTACAGTATCAGTCAGTCCATGCACTGTCCACGGTCCACTACACGTGACCCTAATTCCCTGCACAGACCACAATTCCCCTGCGCAGACCACAATTCCTTGCGCAGACCACACTTCACTGCGCACACCAGGGTCCACTGCACTGCTGTTTACCGCGATGCCCACTTCACAGCTCAGCTTGCACTGCAGACTTCAAACTGCTGACTGCTGTTTCCCTACTGCACCACTGCTTACCGCGATGCACCCTTCACAGCTCAGCTTCCACTGCAGACTTCAGACTGCTGACTGCTGTTCAACCACTGCACCACTCTTCACCGCAATGCACACTTCACAGCACAGCTTTCACTTGGACACATTGACGGACTGACGTCTTACTGCTCACTTCTGCTAACTCTGACTGACTTCTGTAACTCTCTTCTCACTAAACTAACTCCTGCTAAAACTGTTGACTCACTCGCGGCCGCCGCGGCCGGCGCATTTATACCTGCCCGGCGCTTGTCTCGAGGCACCTGGCTCTTTCACGGCGTTTCTCCGCGGCTCGCGGATTGTCCGGAACCGTCTAGTTCGGGGGAAGGGGAGTGGCGGCGGCAGGTGACGCAATCCACGCGCAGCGACTTCGGCAGGTGATGCAATATTCGTTACAATACATTGTATATATACACACATTGTATATATACATTGTATATATACATTGTATATATATACATACACTGTATATATACATGTACTGCTTACGAATTTTTTTATAATGAGCTAGATGCTGACACATGATGAACGTGATTACTACGTTAAGTGTTATAGTTTTACATATCGGTATTGGAGGAAAATATCTTCCCATCTTAATGTAAATACTTTTTGTCAAATAGCACTGATTCGTAAATCAAGAGGCAAGGCAATGGACTCCTGTCTGCCCGTTGGTGGTCAACTCTAACTCATAAACCGTTTATTTTCTCCAAAATTGACAATCCTCAATTGATTTTGAGAACTGGAGGCCCTGCGAGATTGAAATGGATATATTTATTTTTAGGAGTACATTAAGCTCTGAATTAAACTTTACTCCGATAAAGTAAGACACTTAAAAATGACAAAGGTATCACTTTCGCAGAAATCTCTGAATTTTTGGAAACTGCGAAAGGTCAATGTTTTTTCTGTGTATTCTTCGGATTATTTATTATTTTCAGTTACTGAACAGTTGCAGTTACTGAACTTCCGAGACTTTAAAAAGCATTTGAATAAACGTCACAGAGCATTGATTCCTGAACAACATGGTATTTGTAAGTCAGAAGATAGTGAAAAGTTTTAATTTTGAGCGACCAATTAGTTTTTCTATGAGTTTTCGTGTGAATGCGGAACAAGAACGTATTGTTTGAACCCACTACTTTAGGTTTCTAGGCTTGTTTAACAATCCGTCGCCAAGCACGACCAATAGCGAGTTTGACGAGATTGAACGGTTGCTTTACACGCACATAAACGGCAAATGTGTGTTCGACCGACAATAATTAGTACAACGCAATGGTCTATTGTGAAAGCAGAACACTGAAGTAAACGCCGAAACTAGACGTAACAACGCGACACTGCCGCACGTGTATATTCTTTGGTACATTATCCTCGTAAACGTTATAATTAAACACCAAAACTGCCATGAACATACGAGGACACATGTCGAGTAAACAGTAAAACATTGGGGTCAAGAAACAAGAACAGGTTATTTTAATATATTTACATTATTATTATTATTATTATAAATTATTATTATTCCTCTAATTTATGACTAAAGAGGTTATGTATCGACTGATTATAAAGTCTACTCCGGGTTGCAACCAGCTTCAGGAGTAAATCTAGGTTCCAAATAATATAATGTATTGCGCTTCCCAGTCTTTTGAATTACCTGGAAGTTTAGTCTAGTTTTAACACATTTGTGCCGGCACTAACTATAGAATATTAATTCCCCGTCCAGCTGGGGACACCTTGGTGTGAGCTATTAATTCCCTACCTGCGTTTCCTGTCGTTCGACGCAGTTGGCAGTTCAGTGTTTGGGACGATATCGTGACCAACACCTCAAATTCGCGAAGATATTGGTAAAATAACTATCCATGGCATAAAACACGGATATAAAAATTGTTTTCAATCCTAATAAAGCGGGATCAAATGAATCCCAATTAGATCCATGGTGTTTACTATGGATTAAGGGGACCGGAATATGAATTTCGCGCGTCCTACTAAAAAACAATAAATTTTTGATTTTCCCGCTGGCTGCGTCAAACACGTCAGTTTGTCGCCGCTCTACTTTGTGAAGATGGCAGCCATTCTCCTGCCCACACAGCAAGTGAGGCTGATTTTCGCCGCCCCCACCGCCCTGCAGTGGAGGTGGAATTGGCCGCCACCAGCCCGCATGGAAGTGGACAGTTTCGGTGTCGAGAGAGAGATTTCGGACAGCTCGAGGGACATTTGACCAGCTGGCATTGATGTGGTGTGGTGTGGTGTGGTGTGGTGTGGCGAGGCAAGGCGAAGCAAGGCGAGGAGGCTGACCCCACAGTGAAAATCTTCACCATGAACGGTACGCACAGGGGAGTGACGCGGCGCTCCACATCGAGATGCCACAGAGAGAGATTTATACTTTTGAACTATATTTTTCGTAAATAGTTCTGCACCTCTACTACCAATGTGATTAGTTCACTGAATAGCACAAAGTGTAGTGAATAGGTTTGATGTGTCTAATAGCAAGAAATCAAATTGATTTTCAATGTGTTACCTCAAATCTTTTTATTATTATTATTATTATTATTATTATTATTATTATTATTATTATTATTATTTGTCTTATGTTGCAGAAACTAGGGAATTGGAATAGCAGTTTTCGTTTTGTGGCCCAGCCAATGAAATGTTCCTTCTGTAAATAAACAAGCTGTTTGTACTCGTTAAAATTAATGTTCCTACTCCATTGTGTTTCCCTTTCTCGTCAACGGATTTGAAAATTGTTAGAACTTACAATACCACACACAAATTTTGCAGAACAAATCCCAGAGCATCGATAACTATCGGGACGACCTGTGCTTTTACGCCCCACATTCGGATGACCTCGATTTCCAAAATCGTGTGCTTAAGATGTTTCTCTACCTCCTTGGTTAGGGTTTGACCGCATGAAACCGTAACATCTACAAGTAGACAGGATTATTTCTCAAATTCTTGGATAACAATGTGCTGTTTGTTTGCCGCTGTCGTGCGATCAGTTTGAATTTGTTGGTCGTACAATATTGTACAGTCCAACAAACTTCACCGGTTTTGGAGAGTGTTCGTACCACTTGGGGCATGTCTTTGGAAGGATTCGTTGGTTTCCGCGGACGGAGTCATTTGATTCTTGGGTGTCCGGGATGAGCCGCCACTCAGTCGATCGAGCTGACGTTTCGGCCATCATGTTGTGGCCTGCTTCGGATCTATACTGCAGCCGAGTTCTTGGTTTCCCCTCTCCAGTTGCCCTGGAGAGGTGGGAATTTATTTTGATTTTGGGGATACAACTTGGCTGCAGCCGTTTAGGGCCTATCTTAAATAAATTAACTTATAATCTAAATTTAATATCTAATACATGTGCCACTTTGGGCCTTCTAGTTATAAGAAGAAGTAGTTGAAATTGTATAAATGTTCTTTAAAATGTTCGATGAAAGCCAAATAAAGTACGCGTGTCGCCTTATATAGGAGGGGTGCATGGGCCGATTGGCCACATCGGCGACCAATGGGAGAAGTGCAGGTAGCCTGCAGTTGGCGGAGAGGGATATGAGCGATTCCGGAAGACTAAAAAGTGTGGGGGAGGGAGGTGGAGAGAAAAGGGGAGAGGATAAGAAACTGAACAAGTTGGGCATGCGGAAGATGAATCTGCGAGGTCGGGGACGTGAGGAAATGCCCAAAGAAAACGTGCCAAAAAGCGGTCACGTCATTGGCCGAGATGAATCGACTGAGATGCGGCTCATTCCGGATAGCCAAGAATCAAACTTGTGTTTGTATCATCGAGGGCGGTATAGATCTGTCAGTGGAGGTAACTACACACCCGGTCGTGTCTTTTCAAGTATTCGGTCTTTGTTAGAATTGGAAAAGCTGAGACGATAAGACCAATGGTTTCTAATTAATCCTGACAAATGCGGCATTTATCATCTTGGGATTTTTTAAGGACCGCTTTATCATAACGTGGTGTTCTCAACGCCTGGTGTTAGGCAGCTATTAAAACTGCTTCCGATTCTGGCTTCATTCTTCCCCTTTAAAGCCTCATAAATTATTGATCTTTATTGATCTTCACCTTGTCCATTCTTTTTTAAATATTTTCCATAGAGTTTTCTCTCCACGACTTTTTAAACATTTTTGTGTCTCAAATTTCAGGTTAAGTAGTATCAGACGTTCGGTGTTTACATTATTCTGCGTGTCATGTATAGTATTTTTCGCTACATCTTGCTGTACTTACAATGCCTCTATTTCCCATTCTTCGATAAGATTCCACCACCTGCCACATTACTATGTAATCTTAATTGATGACTACATAATTTCCCATTCCGACTATTGCATTGTGCAAGGAGGCTTCAATTTGTCTTAGGCCTCTTCCTCCTTCCTTACATAGGAGGAGAACGACCTATGAAACAGAGTATGTATATCAGCTCAAGTGTGGACGACATGACGCATTGTAAGCAGTTTTCTGTTTCTTCGATCCATGATTTGAATTTTTTGTTCAGCCCACGAATTCGACGCTGTATTTGGCTACAGGCACTGCCAAACTACGTACAGCAGTTATTTTATTCCTGTTCAGAGCGGACTACAGGACAAGCCTCACTCTTCTGTATTCTCCCTGCGAATTCTCTCTTTCATTGGGTCGTTCGAGGCGATCTCATATATTTTTCAATGCCCACATATGTGTAAGTTTTACCTGGCTCAAGATCTTGAATCACAGTGGGCATAACAACTTCAATGTTCTCTGTATTGTCATTTTGCCTCTTTTTAAGTTAACTTTAAGTACACTTGTCAAGAACAAATTTCATGCGGATGTCGTTGCTCGAATCATTGATGACAGACTGCATCTGGGAGAGAATCACTTCATTCTTAGGTCACACTTAAAGATCATCCTTTAAAAACAAATGTGACACTGGTCTTTCATCACTGTGGAGTCTGTAACCAAAGTCAGTGTGCGACAACAGTCTAGATAGTGGGATCAATCTAATGCAAAACAGCAGAGGGGATAGCAGATCTGCTTGGAAACTTCCCCTGTTAATCTGAATAATTGTTTCTACTGCTTTCTTCCCGCTGTATCTTAGTAACCCAGTACTCCATGACTTCATACTAACCCTGCAAAAATCAATAAGTCCAGGCATAATCGACTGATAAAGGCCTGGTTGTCAATTTTTTCTTTTAGTTTCTCAGTTACCATTAGCCTTGTCGTACCATTTTGAATGTGGTATTTTTATCAACACGTATTTTTTGTTGAACTTTAGAAGTGTGAATCGATATAGGGGATGCCTCGGCTAAGAGTGATATTTCATGCAGTGTCGGCTATCCGTTTCATAATTCATTTTGCCCATGGTCGTACGGAGTTGATTACTCGACCGTTGGCGTTGTTCGCTAGCCCCAGAAGTATCTTAGATACCAGATATCCAGTAGCATACACGATGTGATTTATTTCAGTAATATCTAGATCTCTACGTGGGGTGTATAACCTCATTAAAGAGAAAATTTGATTTCTCTATCACTCTCTTATCTTCAGCGATTTCGTATATTCTCCTCAATGGTGCACGAGTTTGGAAACGATGTAGACGATCCTGTTCCATCTCGCGTCGAAGGAGGTTTCGCATCACCTCCTTATCGTGTGATAGATAGCCAGATGAATTTTCACAACTGAAGGATGTTTCTCTGGGGAGAGATGAACCTTCAAGAGGACCATGATTTGCGGGAATATCAGATGGTTTTAAATGTTTGCCATGTCGATAGTTTGATCGAAGAACATACTCCGCGTTTCTCTGAATGTCTGCAAGTTGTTCTGCTGTAAATTTTCCCCTGCCGAGTATGTATCGTCGTTGACTGGCAAGCTTCTTTGAAAATAGGGTAGGTCTCATATCTGGGTTCCGCTCTCTCCAAATCTTGAAAACTTCTATTTCTAAGGCCACATTTTTCGCTTTTGCGAAGTAAAATCACCACATCACCTCCTTCAGTGCATCCCGGATCCATCTCTGACGATGGCTTCGAGCTACTGCCGGGTCTGGGTCCATGGAACTAACATCCGTTGGATGACCAGACGTCGACGAGGTGACATTAACTCGGTTTCTGAGCAGTTATGGGACATTGGTAGAACAAGGCATATTAGGATTTATTACATTTCTTATACTACACATTTTGTTCTATGGTTTTATGTGAATATTCGCAGGAAGCAGAAGCGAGTTCAGAGATCACACTTAATCCATAGGTTATTTCCTCTTATCCGTTACTGCGACACACAGTCGGCTACTGTGGTCGACCCACAGGGACATCCCCCCGCAGGTCTCAGCAAGGGGTTACTCCGATCGCCAGTCGGCATTATTAAACGCTACGCGATTTTCACTGTATGCTGAAGGCAGCCCCCTTCGCTGATTAATGCAATGTTCGGGCCTCCACTCTCATCAGTGACCTGGTGCGCCCAACCAGTTTCTGCCCTATACTTTTCGTTAAAAATTTAAAAATACTGCCACCGTCAGGGCTCGAAACTTACGACCTTCCGGTCAGGGTCACTGCAGTGAGATCAGTTGATGCCCTGTGCTACCTAAGCAGGTGCAGTTTTCCAGACCATGGCTATCTGTAACGCAATCATTCACAAATATGGGGTTTATTTGACAGAAACCATGAAGGTGAGATGAAAATATTATGATTAGTAGTATAAACATTTTTATTCAATGGCAGGAAAAATTATAATTCGTGAACTAAATGATTGCTTTATGTGCTATCTCGACCAATCGGTTCCTACACCATAATGTTTATGCAATTTTATTTAGATTATTTAGAAATTGTGTAGCATATAATTCAGTGGTAACGACGGCAGAAATGTTTCGTGGATGGATGAATCGGGTGGCGATAATACAGTCGACTCTGGATGTAGTGAATTCTGATATAGTGATTTTCCAGTTAAAGTGATCCAATCCTATAACTGGTCCCGATCCACATACGTTGCAAACTATGATAATTCCCTTGTAGTGAACTGTCCACTTCGGCAGAAGCAAACAGAGGAACTACATCTTTAAAAAAATGTCGTCGCAAATCCGCGATTTCCAATAACACAAAGACGTTTTCGGACAGAGGACCTCCTGAGTTATTAGAGTTGCATTTACGGTAAACGAAAGGGGCTGAGGTGCTGAGGAAATTGTTTCAGCTCATCTACGGCAAATTTTTTGAGCATAAAGATTTAATCGATGAAGACTGATGAGATGAAAACAAATGACACTCCATATTGCGAAGACATCGTTAATGCTATTGTGGCGTCACCAATTAATTAGTATAATTTTATTGTGGCGTCGCCAATAATAAAATAATTATTACATCTAATGATAGCTCCCGTCGAGGCAGAAGTGGGTCGAGGGACACTGCCTTCGCCGCGAAGCTCCTTTTGTTACGCAGCAGGGCTCGCCCCGACCGCATTCAGGCCCTTTTCAGAGGCGACCCGTTTATTGCCCTCATAAAAGACACACTGGCCCCCTGGCCGAAACCCGGTCGGACAATGCACGCCCTCGCGCCCCCTCTTTTGCCACCACCCTGGGAAGGAATGCCAAGCCCCGAAGGAGTTTGCACGGGTGTCGATTAAGAGGAAGACACATTTACAACGCGTCGTGAACGAGACCTTTCTCAGCCGTCAACCGACCCCCCTTTCGAACAATGCCCGCCCCCGCACCCGTTTGGCACGCGCCTCGAGTAAGGCACCCGAACCCCACGGGGGCTATTTACAAATTAAACACAGCAGGCTGCCGATAAGCCTTTTGCCGACCGAGATGACCCGTGAAATGCGCTCCTGCTTGAACACGTGTCCAGACAGCTGCGAGGAGCTTCTGGAACATCTGACAAAGAGAAGCGAGAGAGAGGAGAGGAGCCGTGTTAGACAGAGAACGATCTACGAAAAATTACAGGAAAATTGCCACATGATTGGTAAATCAGAATCCTGCGACGCAGTTACCCTCAGCCAATGGGAAGCTTCGCCATGAGGGAAGGGATAAATTCAGAGTTAGAAACATTTTGGGAGGGGGGAAGGGAGTTTTCTTGGATACGAGATGAGAGAGGAAACTTACTTGCGATCGGAGCGCGACGGGGGAGGAACACTCCCAGAGAGGAGAAGTACTTTTGACCGGAACGTTACTTGGTTACTTGGTTACTTGATTACTTGATTACTTGGTTACTCGGTCGCTCAATCAGATTGCTTACTTACATTACTTTTACTCAGTTACTTACGATCGGGACGCGAGTTGGGAAAGACTTTCCCAGAGTCTAATTAGTTCGAACGCGACTAGTGGACTTGTCGCGGAGGAAACTCGGGCGGGAGATCACTGGATCCCGCGCTATTTCCGCATCGACCCGTCGGCCTTTGCCGCCTCTCGCGTCGGGCCCATTGATAGCCCACCGCATTACGTCAGCGCCCGTGGCCACTCGCCCGACTGAGCCTGCTCGAGTCGGCGACCTGGGACTGCCGCTGCCAGCTGAGAGGGGACGCGCCGCAGAAGGTCAGCGACCTGGGACCGCTCGCCGCCCCTGCCTCCGAGGCTGCCGCCCGGCCCGCTCGTGGAGACAGCACAGCCACCGGTGAAAAGCTACGAGGCGAAGCCGTCTCGCAGGACAATTTTAACGGCGAGAAATTGCTAGTGGCCGCGCTCAGGCCCTGCAGATCTGAAATGGTGAATTGCACGTTTCATCAAAGAGTAAGCCTAATATGTTAGCCTTAAGGGAATTAGCAATTAGTAATAAGGACAATGAGCTCACAGAGTAGAGTTAGTAGGAAACTTGCGTCGCCCTTTGCGACATGTAACTTCCCTGGCAGCTCATGGTGCCAGGAATAAACTATTATTTGTTATAAATGACTCTGTGCTATAATTCATGACCTCCCAACACTCCCATCCAGTCATATTTCAGGAGCTGAACCTGGCGCCCTTCCCCGTGCTCGTTTACACTATGGAGGTTCTTCCAAACCAGAAGAATATGTCCTATGACAAAGAGAATACAAATAAAGAAAGTATTCCAAAAAGGCAAGAATAATTCAAGTGTATCAAGACTACTAATATATTTCGCCCGTGAACACTGTAGAACCAGGTGTGGAGAAAGCACGGACTCTGGAGAACGTTCCACAAAAAGTATTAATGGTTATACAGCAATCTCTAATAATACTATTATCTTAGGGTTAAATAAATACATTGAGTTTTTTGAAGATATGACAGATATAAAAAAAAAACAATTTTTAAGTAGAAACTAGTTTAGTTTCGTATCTCGGATATATAGTACCAAAAATGTTAGTTCCCTAGAAGTTAATTTTAACCTGAGTCAATTGTACTACAAAAAGGACACCTCACTCCTTCTTCTGTAGAGAATCCACCCATGTAAATGAATAAATCGTCTGAGTAGGTTGCACTTACTTCCTGGAAATGTCTCTGGTATATTCAGTGGGAAGCGGTCTGGTTAGAGAGATACACTAATTTCGAATTGGTTTGGGGTTGTAAGGGGCTCAAAAATGGGGCAAACTTTTGTATAATGTCTCACCGGGTTAGGATATTTGGGTCGTGTTTGATTCTGCGGGTATATTTTAGGTGATAGGGAAAAGGATGTTTGTATGAGGAACGACTGTCTGTACCGAGGGCGAAGGATAGCCTTGAAAAATGGGTAGTTCTAGAATCCGGAGATCTGTGCGCCTTAAGCTGCAAGAAATATTTGCCACGCCAGGTTCGAGAGTTTAAGTCTATGTCTCATAGTAGATTCTTCGGGCATATTTCAGGTGGTAGGGGGAAGGATGTTCGTACGAGGTTCGACTATCTGTAGCGAGGGCGACTGCCTCGAAAAATGGGTCCGAGGAGCCGGAAATCTCTGCGCCGTAAGCTGCAAGAAATGTTTGCCATATTTTTAGAAATGTTCACCAGTATCTGCAAGCAGACCGTGTATGCGTTCGGTGCGCAACGAGCCTAATGATGTGCGAATGCTTGAGTATGAATGCTATTTAGATACAGGAGTCTGAAGGGAGCCGCTGAAACATAAACTATACTGCCATAGTCTAGAAATTATCTGGAGAATGCTCCCTACATTCATAGCATAGTGTCACGACCCAGGGGCAGATTCCTTCATAACACTATGAGGTGTCATTGAATGTGAACATAATAGTGAAATTGTCGATTGAGCTTGAAATTTCTGAATGAGGCACGCCATGTACGGGTTGTCAAACCAAGTCAGAAGCATTTTATTCTTCACTTAAACGCATGGGAGATTTTGGCCTTTAAGGGTGAGCCGAATAGCTATGTTGGTTGCAGTAGTGCATAAATTTTCTTTCTCTTGAAAATTGTAGAGCAGTGGACAGAATCCTTTTCTGGAATCTATTCAAGATTCTTGTTGTCTGCTTTTCCTTTTATTTGATATACAATGAATGGTAGTAAGAAAGGCATAGTGATGCATTCATTCGTTCGATGCAAATATTCATTTGAAACTTTTCCTTTCATGGCAGTGGTGAAATGGTGACACGAAGGATTGAGACTTACGTGACCCCATTTTCCGTTAGATGTGTCCTCAGCGATAGAACGGTTTTAAGTAACAGTGGGCGCTGTTTTCCGAGTTCTTAGCAGTGCAATGTTTACAGAATGCTGTGTGCTGTCCTAAGACACATTGAAAACATTATCGATGAGCCGAATGAATGAAACTATACCGCCATGAATAAAACCAAGTGTCTAACATTTTGTGAGCAACGACTCATGCTAATTTTTTGAGGTTTAAGCCCTGATGGAGATTACCGGCAATTCTTGAAAAATATTGGGTGAAGAGGCCAAGTAGTGTTGTCGGATCGTTCACTTCTCTATCAATATATTTTAAAACAAAATTATCTGCAAGGTTACTAGTGGATGTCGTATTTTTTTAGTTTGTAACATCGCAATCCTCTGAAAGCTATCTGTTAGCATTTTTGCTGTTAACTGCCCACTAACGGCTTCACGAAATAATAACTTTTGCCCAACAAATAACTGATTTATTTTATCATTCGCCTTGTCACTAGAAAAGTTTAATGGTTTTTGGTGATCAATGATTTCTGGTATTAATAACTAGTATTACATTTCTAGTATTAATAATGAGGTTGTGAATTCAAAAGATATTCTCCTTTTCTTAAATTACATTTATTAACTCAAAAGTACTAAGACATGCTAGTTTTCATAGAAACATTAAAATATAGCCAGTACATCATTCCACTCTACTACTATGCAGAGATAAAGAGGACAGAGGAGGACAGAATGTCATGGCGGCACCGATAAGAAGCTTTTTACTTTCTCGTATACATGCGTATGTACGGAGTAATATACGTAATATAGGGAAAGTTACGTGATGCTGCGGAAATCGATTTAGAGATTTCAACGAAAATACACGTTTTGGGGTCCCCTGATACCGAAAAAATGTTTTTTGTATACTCCCGTCCATAGGTCTGTCTATCCGCCTCTCCGTCTGTGACCACCACTAGCGTCTAAACCATACGTAGGATTTTTTACAAAATGGATATTCCCCAGACGATCTGGCTCGACTCGGGGCGCTGCGATTTTGAAAAACTTTCTTCAAAATTTGGGGGACTTCATATGAAACCCCCAGACATTTTCAAAATTTTCTCAAAAATGGCTCTTTTCCTTTAAATGTCTTATAAAATAGAATAAAATAAACTTATAAAGGTGACTTAGGTTCGATTTTTCGGGTTAACACTGAATTTTTGAAAATTTTAAAATTTTCCGGGTGTTTTCCTATTACAAAATTGAAGATAGAGATTTTTCCTTTAAATAACATTTTTCTACATAGTGAGTTCTTTCATTAAGGTCATGCACATTTTTTGAAACTTTTAGTAGTTTTCGCGCAATCTTGCGTGCAAATGTGCAATAAAAAAAACAATAAAAACAAGATTTTCTGAAAAACGGCTCAATATGATTTCTTTAAACTTTTGGTAGGGATAGTGATAAATATAGTATATGAGATGTAATGGAATGTTTGGAAGTCCGCAGCCTTCGGGAGCCCCCCGGCCGACCCGGGACAATAAGGCGGCAGCGAGATTTAAAAGGCGCAAGCCCAAGACAAGTAGTGGCCGCAAGGCACTCATGATGAATACATTTCATAAAAACGAAGTAATAAACATCGGTTTGCTCTATTCTTTTGTTTTAAAAAAACTATTATTCAAACTCTTCTTTTCTCTGAATGCCTCTTTATTACTTCAAACAAGAGTTCCTTTATATTATAAACATTCAATTTTATTCATTCTCTAACTGGAGTTTTTAAGTTACATTGGTGACGTGGCGTTTCGTCTACGTCTGTTAGGCATTATTTATTACCTGTTTAGCAATGAAATGTTATAGTCCCTGTTTTTATACATTGTTTACATATTATTATGAACTAAAAGCTGACATATTCTTTCCTTTAGAAATAATGTTAGATTATTAAGACTAACCAACTATTTACAAAATATACATTTTGTATATATTGTTACACTAATATTAATATACATTGTTACATAAGGTATAGAGCAAAATGCACTGTTTAAATGACGTAAAGTTACTATTCGTTTGTTTTATCAAAAATTATACAAATGTAATTTTTTTGAAAGATCTCAGAAGCCGTTAGCATGCACATTTCCATCAATTTGTAAATACTATTATATTTGTGAGTTAGTGTGCTTTAAATAAGTTTTAAGGACTTTTTCGAAAACTCAAATTTTTTGTGTGAAGAAGAGCTTCAAATTTCTCATTATAATAACGCTTAAACACCATTTTCTTAAAAACGGCTCCAAATTTGTGAATAAAATTGACATTTATGATGAGGTATTCCTCTTCTTTAATATTTGTAAAGTAATATTTCGGTTTTATTATTATAAATCTGAAAAATTGAGAAAATGTTAAAAGATGTACATTGAGCGGCGATAGATGGCAGCTGGCAAAGGGACAGGGCAAGAACGTAAAGCCAGTCCACACCAAGGTAATTAGAAAATTTTACTATGAGAACGTCTGCGCTATTATCTAACACCAATAGGTTTTTTCCACATTACGATTCGTTCTTCCAGGTGAGCTGTGCAGTGAGCAGAATAAGTAGCTTTATGTGTTTTCGACGCATTTTCTTGTATTGGTTTGTACGTGGATTGTTCGACGGTAGCGGAGATTCTCAGAAACAGTTCCTAATTTTGTCTTCATTTTTTTCACGAACGCTTATAATAACGACGCGAGTCTCATTTTCGTTGAACTATCTGAATTTTGGAAATTTGAAAATTTTTAAATAAAAAGTGTTGCAGCGCCACATATCTTGTGTTACCAAATGCTCAAAGCATGACTATGAAGATTACTGTAAACATGACATATTATTATGAATAGTTTATAGTGATTAAATGACATAAACATACATAATATAAAACATTGTGTGTAAATGTAAAAAGGGTTTTGTGTAAAAAGTATTATGTTTTGAAAAAAAGTGTAGTGAATGCACGATAGGTCTGAGAGAATCATCGGCAACACCCGGGGGCGCTTCCTTGTTCTAACCAGTGCACCGCCGCAGCGGCGTTGTATGCTGTTGCTGTTGCTCTTGCTAACAATAATAGTAATAACAGGGACAGGAGCTAACATCGCAAGAATGCTAACGAACGTCGGGGGACAGAGAAAAGACAAGAGAAGAATGATATCTGGCATTGTTCACTCACAGTTGTATGCTGCTCCAGTCTGGGTGGATTCGATGGAGAAGCTATCTACGCATGGAAAGACACATGGAAAGAAAGAGGACGAACCTCGCCTTGAAAGTAGCCCAAGCAGACAGTTATCTCCCTCCAAAGCAAATTGAGAGTATTAAAGCAGAAGCAAGGAAGTTGCTCCTTGAAGAATGGCAAGGAAGATGAGATGGGGATGTGAAAGGCCGATGGACTCATCGGTTGATTACAAACATCGAGAGATGGGTTAGCCGAAGTTTTGGGGAGGTGAGTTATTACCTGTCCCAGGCTCGTACGGGACATGGGGGATTTAATAAATACCTCTACGATTTCAGGATCGTAGAGTGGCCCACGTGTAGTCTCTGTCACGCAGACATAGATGATGCAGAACACACACTATTCCAGTGCAAGGCATGGAACGCGGAACAAGAGGTTTGTAATGTCAACCTCCAACAAGTTATTAACCCAGACAACATGGTCGACATGATGCTGAGCTCGCAGAAAAAATGGAAAACAATAGAGAACTTCATAGTATTATGAAGAAGAAAGAATTAAGACTGAGGAAGTAGAGCATCTGCTACCAGCCAATCTCCTGAATGTCTAACGACGGTTTCCACGTGGGAGAGAATACGGTTTAAGAGACGGATGTTAGGTTTTTAGTCGGTAACTCAGTTGGGAGTCCGACATCACCAGCTTCACTGGTATCCATAAAGGATTTTCCTCCACCAAAAATCGTAATAATAATAATAATAATAATAATAATAATAATAATAATAATAATAATGTTCAAGTCATACCTTCCACACGGTATCGGAAAGCAATGTAAGAGATCCTTGGGTACAAGATGACATATCGATATGGATGCCAAGCCCAGGAAAACATCCACCTTATTACATCTGGATGCACATATTTCTCGGGAACGGATTACAAACAACGCCATGATGCAGTTGGAAATATCCTACATCAAGAGATTGCTTACCAACACCAACTTATAGAATACAAGGTACCCTACTATAAATACATATGTATGTTCTTGAAAATGATGAGTGCCGACTTTATTGGGACAGAACAATTCTCACTGATCAGACCGCCCATCACAAACGACCTGAATTGGTTATAGTACGAGTAGACAAGACGAAAAGGCAAGCCTACCTGATCAACATAGCTACACCAAACACGAAAAATCTTCAAGAGAAGTATGTCGAGAAGATCCCAATATATGCTTCGCTGGTTGAAAGTATCAAGTGACAATGACATATGGACCACGTGAGAATCATCCCGATTGTCATCTCTAGCACCGCAGACTAATTCCGAAGACACTGTTCAAAAGTTTAAAAGATCTGAATATTAATGTGAATATTTATAAAACTATGCAGAAGGCTGTAGTCATCTCAACAATTGGAATATCTCGAAAGTTTGTGGGGGTAGGGTATATGTGAATTCCTAACAAAGAGACGTTGATAAATACACTTTGTTCGGTGTAACCAGTGCTATTGTCCTTGTGATAAAATAATATAAAGGTTACAATAATAATAATAATAATAATAATAATAATAATAATAATAATAATAATAATAATAATAATAATAATAATAATAAACCTGATAAACTTCGCGTTCAAGCGTCACGTAATCTTGAATGACATGGAGTGAGTAAGCCAATATCGAAAAGAGTGATCCTATGTAATTTCAAAATCAAACTAAAATTGTATTCACATACCTGTCATTTAATGGTTGATACACGCCTGCATGACCGTGCAAGTCAGGGTAAAAACCTTATATCTACGATCAATTCAACGACTACTAAATTATGGGAATGTACAATGTCATTCATTTTATTATCAAATATGTCACATGAAAGAAGCTAATACAACGGTGACTGGTTATAACGTGACGCTGAGGGTAAACACGTTAAGGTCTACTTAGAAGCTAGTCGAGACAGCAATTTAGTCAATATGAGCAAATTAAATTATTACTTGTTGAAATTCATTTTCGATAATTCTGATAAGGCCCAAGAAAAATGAAGCAATGCTTAGTTGCTTATGTTTCCTCTTTCATTGTAATTAGCAATCCAGATACGCAGACTTCGAAAACGCTTCCAACGTCCGTTCACCGACACGATATTTTCACACTAGATGCAAATACCCGATATGTAGAATGTTCGAAAACTATACGAGAGCTATTTATGAAGTCGTGAAAGCTTCTATTCGCATGAACGACCCCATGTCCCATTGGGAGATTCAATTATTGCTGCTAAACTGCTCTCGAAATTCAATAGAATCCACTGGAATGAAATTTTATGCACACTGGGCTTAGAGCGAGCGATATTGCCGAGAAATCCCTGAAGTAATAAATTCCTCATAGATGGCATTTTTATTCCCCCATGTCTTGTATATCACGTACATTATAATGAAATTTGTAAATACATTAAATTTCCAAGTGAGTTGTACTTTCTTTAATAATTTTTCTTTTCTTCTTTTCCTTAAAAAGCTGTACATGTACTAGCATATATGTGCATGTTGGCACAAACAATGCATATGTTACGGCTAAAAACGGAAATATGTCCGAGGGGTACCGTAATATGGCGAAGATACTTTTGAACGTTTCCAATATTTTCTGAAAATTGTCTCCAAAGTTTTTGATTAAACTTTATCGTCGAATAGTGTAAAGAACAATTACAAATAGCGTGACCTTTTTCCAAAAAGTTGCACGCACTCTGCCAAGAACAAATAAAATAATCTCATAGAACACTGTAATAAATTATATATTTAAACAAATACGTAATACTGCATAATTGTAGAATTACTGAAGTTATTTTATACGGAGAATACAAAAACGTTTGTGTTCTGTATTGTAACATGTAAAAGGCAAGTATTTATTTGCAGACGGTATCTTTCTTGGAACCTTGCTTTCGAATTACAGTAGGGTCCGAAGCAGTGTTTATTTATCTTATGGTGGTATTCGCGGAGAGACGGCTATTGACGGTATTTTGATTTTTGGTGGTTCTTTACATGAAACCTAATTTATTTTTTCAAAATTTTGTCAAAAATGGCTTCAAATTTTTTGATTATTTTTTTTATTTTCTGATTTGTCTCCGACTAGCGGCATTGGCGAAAAATAGTGCGGAGTCATTTTCGTTGAATTTCCTGTTTTTTCGAAAATTCTAGAAGTTTAATTTTTTCTACGTTTTCCGTACAATATGAAGATAGAATTTCTTAATAAAAGCTGTTGATCTTGATAGATCTCGAAGTAAGTTGAAGTACAATTTTTCGGAAATTAGTAGTTTTGCGAAAAATATTGGCAATTTGGAAACAATAATTTTCTCGAAAATGGCTCCAATTTTTTCATTAAATGATTTCCTCGTATGCATCTAAGAAGGTTATAAAAGTGGAGCAGCTACTATTTTAGATGATTTCTGTATTTTTGAAAATTGTAAAAAATTGACATTGCAAATGTACAAGATTGAAGATATATAATTTTGTCTTAAAAGAAATTTGTTCTAAATTAATACATTGTCTGTGGCTGTAAAGTTTTATAAGAGCCTTTGTGATGCTATTTTAAGTCGGTATATTTTTATCTTATTTTAAATTTCTTGACTTCGCAAGAAGAGTTTTTCCATAGAAAACTCTAATTGCCGCGGGCTGGTAACGAAAAACTTGTTCCTATGTGTCGCAAATTGCATCTTCTAACACATTGTGTTGTCAGAATTCATTTTTCGTGGATCCTTGTTAACGAAAAAGCTTCTACATTTCTATTTAACGCTAGCGCGTAAACCGTTCAAACAATTTTCTCCAAAATATAGATATTCCTCGATTGATTTGAACGATTTCAAGGACCTGCATGTTTCAAACGAATATTATAGTTTTCGGGGATACTTTACATGAAACATATATAAAGAAATCTGTCAAAATACAGCGGCTCAAATGCGAGTCGTTAAAAGTGCTAGCACCGACTGCGCCCCTCTGAATTGTTAACCAATCTCAATGAAACGGTTAAATCATTCGACAACCATTTTTAAAACAGAGATTTAAACTTTTAATTTTATAATACTTAAAATAATTTGGAATAAAATGTAAGGAAGCTGTCATTTTAAAAGTGTCTTTTTTATGGTTTTAACACAAAATTAGCCATATTCCTAGTAACGCGGAACACTTTCTGTCAAATAAGTGATAATTCATGATGAGAAAACCACCTTAGCCAAAAATCAGTGGAAAAGCATTAAATAATATTTACTTCTTATTTTCTAAAATGTAGCGAAATAACGCGAAAGGGTACTTACGGGCTTTGTGGCACCCTAATCCCATTTTAAATACCATTTCTTTGGTATAGCTGTTGGTCACTGTTGATGGGAATTATTTCCGAAAAGTAGTTTGGGCTCTTGTGATTATGTTTTATATATTATTAAAACCTACGATTTTCGTGAATTGATTATTTCCTCACGATCATTCATCTACATTTCATGATGAAAGAAGTAATATACGTTCACTACTTTACGTTTTTGTGTGTATGAAAACTGCGATCACGCAATATTAACTCCTTTGTAATATTGCGAGACGCACTATAAATTCTCCTGAAGAAAAAGAGAATAATAACTTATGTAAGACGAAATATCTCAGTTGTTACAGCTCTACTCAGTTGTTACGTCACGAAGACGATGAAAATTTCACAGCTATAATACAGGTCGATATCCATTCTCTTTGATAGACCAGTAATTTCCTCACATCAATACAAATTTATTCACAAAACGTTATTCGAAATGTAACGACCCAATTACACACTAAAACTCCGACCTACCGCAAGGAGAAGTAATAAATGAAATAGGTATTAAAAAAATGAAGCGAAACAGATTATCCTTATTACTGCAAGATAAATGTGTACAGTAGACCGTTTGGTAAGTATATTAAAGCACAATCGTGAACGTAAATATTCTTAATGGAATGCTTTCTGAATAAATATGTTCGGGCAATATTATCCATATCATTCGAATGAATGAACTATAATTTTTTTATTAAACGGTTATTTACAATCTGTTCATACATGAGAACAATAAGTAAATTTATTGTTTAGATATTTAGCATTGATTGAAGAAGGTACTCATTAGTATCTCTCCATTAATACATTTGATTACACAAATAACTACACTTCAAAATCTGTGAGGGAAATGTAAAGGTTTGAATTTTTGAAGACATTTTATTTCCAAACTGTGATCTAACAAATTTATGGCTAAAGTATTTGTATGGCATTCTAATTTTGGAATATATTTACAACTATATTTTTTATTTCTTCGTTAATTGTTGAAATTTTAAAATAAGAGTGAATTACATGATTTCGAACATCCAGGGGTCATTGGCAATGTTTCTTAATACTTTGGATTGACATCATTGAATAATTTGGATATTGGATTTGCTACTGCTGGCCCACAGCTGTATGCAGTAAGTTTGGACTTACAAGCTTTAAAAATGATTCATAAATGCGTAATTTATTGTCTAAAGCTGACTATCATGATACGAGAGATATAAGAAATTTTATTTGATGGAAAAGTCTCTATCTTGAATTTTGTAGTTTTAGGAAGACGCCGAAAAATTCAAACTTTTGTAATTTTCGAAAATTTAGAGTTAACAGTGAAAAACAATAACATATTCATAAGTGTATGTTACTCTATTCCTACGAAGCATTCAAAGATAAAAATTGGAGCCATTTTTTAAAAAAAATTGAAAATGTAGCATAGATTTCATGAAGAGTACCTCCACATTTTAAAGAAATTTTTTCAAATCGCATCACCTGGAGTCGAGCCAGATCGACCAGGGAATATCAATTTTGGAAAAAAATCCGTATATACGTACGTATACAAGAAAGTAAAAACAATACATTGAAGAGACAATGAAATGTTATCCGTCTAATTTACATCGGTATGTTACATAAATTACGTGAAACATCAGTGGGACAGAGGCGGGTTACCTGTTGTAGTGTGAGGTTACGTACACATGTTGAAATTCTAAAGGTAAACACCAGGTTGCAAATTATATGTAAACAAATATTAAAATCTATGTATCAACATTAACAAAACTCGAATCACTGAATTTTTCTGAATTCGTTTTAGACAATTATCTATTTAAATCTGTGGGTAATTCAGTGATTCGTGTTTTATTAATGTTGATACATAGATTATAATATTTATTTATATATAATTTGCAACCTGGTGTTTATCTTTAGAATTACAACATGTGTATGTAATCCCACACTATGACAGCTAACCCGCCTCTACTGATGTGTCACATACATAGCTTCTATGATTTATGTATAAGTGAATTAGATAACAGTTCATTGTCTGTTTATAGTATTGTTTTTTAACATTGTCTTGACAACTGAAGAGGCTCGCACAAATAATGCCAAAACGTTTTTAAAATATACATTTTTGTAAATTGGGATCATCGTTTTTTATTTGAATGTTTGATTCATCCAGTGATCTTTGAACTATTATTTTTATAATTCTTATTCTTGAAGAATGTTTATATAAAATGTCAATTTATTCACAATTCTATAAAAATGTATCCTGTAAATTTCAATAAATTCTGAATGATAGTTTCTAAGAACATGTCAGAAATTTCAAAATAAGTACATTTTCGAGAAACGCCATTTGAAAAAAGTCTGTACTTACTGCTGCTCTACAAGAAAGTTCCTGCTCCGTATTCTGGATCATTTTCTTCGGCGGAAAATATGAATGCTACCAACGTATGACCAAGAGCATGTTTCACTACCTAACATGCGTTTAAAATTTAGAATAAATTGCACGTACCTCACGTGTGTCGAACTTTAAAGACAAAGGCTTTCAATTAAGCATAAAGGTATAAATAATACTAAAAGTTCGGTTCTGTAAATTAATTTAAATCTCAAAATTTCGCAATAATAAGTACTAATTGTAATTTTAAACTAGGGACAAGCTGCACATTCCTCTTCTCCCTGTATTTATCTTTTATGATTATGTATTTTTTTAAACAAAAATAATTATGAGTACTATTTGAGCTGGTATTGGGCATATTAAGTTAGATAAACGGAACATTTCCTTGAAAACGGAGTCATTTTTTTCTTCTTTCCAACATTTGTTGGTGGAGATTTGACTTCAAATATTTCAGTTCTATTACACACGATCCGTCCTTTTTTTAAAATCACAGTGGTTTCAAAAACATTTCTACGCGAGTTATCAAACAAATTTATGGTATCTATTTGAATATTAATTAATGCTCATCATAATTTTATGTCAGTCATATTTGTGAGCAATTGTTGCGCAAGTAACAAATTGCCAACGAAACACTTGCCGAAATGTATTACATGTCTGTCAGTAGATTTATTTTATTTGTGAGCGCCGCTGTTCACTATGTTTTGTAACAATCGTGCGTCATCGACCCACATCGATTGTTACATTTGTATCTCCTAAAGACGTGCTTTTCTCCCAAATGTCTTTATATTTTCTGCGGTGTGTTACGTAACCTAATAGCGTTAATAATATTATTAATAATAATAATAATAATAATAATAATAATAATAATAATAATAATAATAATAATAATAATAATAAGCCGATCAGATGGCCGAGATCGCTAAGGCAGTAGTGCCGGAGTGGTTTCGGACCAGAAGATCGCCGGTTCGAGTCCCGCCTCGGGCATGGGTGTATTTGTGTATGTCTGTATGTGTTGTCCTTTCACCCCCATTACCATCATATCATCATTTCATCTTCCATACCCCCAGGGCTAACAACCGTGGGGGATAAAAATCGGACCCAGCTAAAAAATGCTGTTCCCCCCCAAAAAGTTGTTGCAAGCACCTGCCACCCTGATAACAAATAAAAACTGAGCCACGGTAAATGCAGGATGCTTGCATGCGTGGTCCTAGTCGGCCGATTAACGAAAATAATAATAATAATAATAATAATAATAATAATAATAAAAATAATAATAATAATAGTAAAAATACCAGAATTTAATAAAACGTGCACAGAACACACTTCTCCACACAATTTTTAACCGTTTTTGGCGTTAAATAAATCCATTTAATTTACATTACTATGAGTCATGACAACTGTGCCCTTGATATATTCAGTTCACAGTACTAATTTTAGTATTAAGGTAACTCGAATATATATCCATTTGCTTGGTACCTGCCAATGTGAACTTATTAATTCTTAAATTCAATGCAACAATAATTGTCTATTAAGCCTACTAATTCACATATGAAAATATATCCTATCGGCTCCCATTTCACGTATATTTGATATGGAATTTCCTTTCTTTGCTCTAGTTTGCTCTAGTTTCTTTGCTGAAAATCCAAAATTATTTAGCCATAGCTTACTTCAAGTTTTCTGCTTTCCTACGCCATCAAGAACATTGTTGACCCTTCTTGCTGAAGATTTAATTAGCTTGAGTTTTTAAATTTATATGGAGGGCAAACATGTGCACCCTTCTGTCACATTATATCCCACATGTCTCCTTCCGCAAATATTATGGATAGTGTAAAAATGCTCCATAATCTCATCTCATTAGTGGTTTACCTAATTTATTTTTGATAATATATTTTTGAAATACTTATTAATATATTGATATGACGCAAACGAACAGAGGAACGAAAGGGCATGAGTAAGCCGTCGGCCTTTAAAGAGTTATCAGCTGCCCACCGCTAATAAATCACGTGATCACAGTTGCCAAGTGATCTCCGAAACCTCGAAAACAAATACCAAGCATCATTATTACTTAAATAATTTTCAACAATTATACATACTTAAATATTAACTTCTTTTTTCATTGTAGTAAATATTCATTTTACATTTATTATTATTATTATTATTATTATTATTATTATTAATAATATTACTGCAAATTGGTAGTGCTTCGTAAATGATCGAAAGTGCTGTCGATGTCGAAGGGTTTAGAAATTTTCATTATTTTCGATGGCGCATTGCGTATATTTCTGCTACAGTCCTCAAAGTCAAACTCAAAGTTCTTTCAACGAGAGCAATGTCCCCTGTTTTCATCTAGCATCACCCGCCTCGGTGAGAGAGCTGACTTCTGCCCCACCCCCCCATCCTCCGCGCATTTCATTCCCGGCTGAGGTGCGTGGGTTTTCGTACGGCGGAATATCCCACAATAGTCATGTCATTCTTGTGGCATGTGAAAGAATCCTAGCTTGTGCTTGACAGAATTAAAAATCACCTGCAATTTCCCATCCTAACGAAATCTCTCGAGTTAGAATATAACTGAGACCGATATCTGGCGGGGAACGTGAGAATCACACCCAGGCGTTTAAGGAATACGTGCAGGGGGGGGGGCGCTTCTTCGAAGAAGGTTCTAGACCCGTGCCGGGACTAGGCTTCAAAGAAGTCTGGGGTCGAATACACGAGGGCGGAACTTCGGCCAATGACCGTCGCTCTACACAATAATTTAAAGAAAGATCAGCTTTTTTGGAAACCAATCGTAAACAATGAACGGAAGTCCAACTTGAGGAATTTCGAATATACGTTTTGCTTTTGTGCATTTTAGTGTAACTTACACTTTTCGACACTTAACAGAATGGCGAGGTCTAGTTATTGTTGAAATGTCTGTTCTTCGAAAATTGCAACAGTTCAAAATTGTTTCGGCGACTTCCTACAACCAAAATATAAAAGATAGAGATTTTATCTTAATGAAATCTGTTGTTCATAGACTCTGTAATAATGTCAGGTAAAATTAAAAAAAATATTTTTGAGTTTTTTTAGTTTTCGAAAATCTTCATTAGAAATCATTTCAAGTACCTTAAATCACAAATACAACAATGTTTAAAAATTGATGGAAATGTGTATATTAACTTTCAAAAAATTACACGTGTGTTATTTTTGAAATAACGAAAAATACTCCAAAATGAACTTTACGTCATATTAAATAATGCAATTAGCGTTATCCTTTCGAAAAGTTTGAAAAAACAATTTAGTGTCGTTTTTTAGAAAATGGCGTTTGAACGTTTTTAAAATGCGGAATTTTGAGCTAGTTTCCACAGAAAATGGTTGAATTTTCGAGAATCTTTATATGACAACATTTAAAGCACATGTACTCGTAAATATAATAATGTAAACAAATCTCTTATTTATTATTAGATTATAATGTAGAAAATTTTGAATATGGCTGGTTTGTTGTAACTGTTGAATATGTTCATGTAGAGAACCCCAAATTTTGAAGAAAGTTTTTCAAAATCGCAGTCGCCTCGAGTCGATCCAGATCGGCAGGTTTCCGGAAACGTCCTACGTATGGTTTAGGCGCTAGTGGTGTTCCCAGACGGGCGGTTTTTTTGAAAAGAAAACAACAGTTTTTCGGCATTAGGGGACACCAAAAGACGCATTTCAATTGAAATCTCGAAAACGATTTCCGATTTTTAATTTGATAAGTGTTATCCAATCAAAAAATGTAATCATGCTTAATAGATTTCTGTGTGATTGTACAATACCAGGAAACTGTGAATAAAGATAATAATTGTAAAATAATAATAATAATGATAATAATAATAATAATAATAATAATAATAATAATAATAATAATAATAATAATAATAATAATAATAATAATAATAATAATAATAATAATGAAAAATCATACGAACTTTGAAACAAATAATTCATTATATATTTAATAGTCTGAAAGAATCTTTGTCTTTTGCCCACTCAAAATTTCACATCAACTTGCGTCCATGAAGGCCAATGTTGGCAAATAAATTCACTATTATAGGCGCTTGAAAAAGTGTTGTTTCTAATAAGATGTGTTTAAAATCATTTCTGATTTTTAAAAAATATCATTTTGTATTATAAACAATGTTATTTTGAGATGTTGTGTGTTAAATGTTCATTTCCTTATCTTGACATCAACATTGTCCATAAACCTTCTTTATATTACGTGTAAAAGAAGTGTGCGAGAATGTAAACAATGCCGGCACACATGTGAAAGAAAACGACAGACGAAATGAGAGAAAATGTAACAAAAAAGGCGTATGCAAGATAAAGAGAAAGAAAAGAGACTCGAGAGAAAATGCGTGGTGATGATAATGACAATGATGATGCTATCAGTGGTAATAAAGTAATGCATTGCTGCTTCCCACAAAATATGAATTCTGTACGTTAGTTATTTGCGTTGATGTACGTACAGCATAATAATACATACATGAATGAAATATATTATGAGTCTTTTTAGGTTCTTCCAGGAATCAATTAGGGAATGTTTAAAATGGAGTATTGCGCAAGGTTTCACGAGAATTAGTACAAAGATTTGAGTATTTTCGCGTGAGATTTCCATGGTTTCACTAGGGCGACACACAATAAAACAAGTGATCATGCGAGACGGTCCTGCGTATTCTTGGATTGCGGAATGAAGTGTTCCGGCGTATGTAAATTTTGGACCAAATGGAAAATAAGAGTTTAGCCCGTATGTAAATTAGGGACCGGCCCTGAGAAGAGCATTCGAAAATTGGGGACCGACTACCTCACCTCCATCCAGGTAAATGTGAACGTTGACACTATTTACGAAGAGCATTTTCAAAGCCATTTTTTTTAACACAACACCCCTCCCAATTTTCAAGACTTAGAAGTGGTCTATTTCTTTCGAAATATGGTTTGGTTAAAGTTGGTTTTCGTTCAATTGGGTCCTTCTTTGATTGAATGAATTCTGCTTATTTTGCCATTTTTATATTTTCATTTTTCTCGGCTAATATCCTATAACGCTGAACACATTCGGACACTCTTAAAGTGCTTTCTTTGCTTTTCATTTTGATATAGGAGCGAGTCTGGAAGATTTTCAAAAATACACAAGGAAAAGCTGGACAGCAACGCGGTGGCGGCGGCCCCCTTAACTCTCTTACTTTCTCAATCAGTCCTTTTTCTTACCTGGGTAGGTTTGGTACCCAATTTACATATAAAATTAGAAAGTAAGTTTCGCTAGAAAAATTAAGGGATTTTTTGGCCCCCAATTTACATACAGCCGAAGTGTTCGCCAGTTATACGAAAATTACTTTAGAGGTAGAAGGCTATGTGATTCTCTCTGTGTTTCAGGTTGGCTAGCAGCCGGCGCTTCTCCAAACAGAGCGAGCCCACCGCAATGAAGGGGAATTACGGAGCGCTCTGTGTGAGGCGGAACAAGGACGTTGGAGAGGTCTGATCGCCGCTACTTGTCTGACCGCACAGACAAGCAGCTCGAGGAGGTCGGGCGGGCAACCCTAGAAGCCCAACGACCTTGCCCAGAACATGCATACAGTGATACATGGGACAACGAATTAAGTGAAGTGTCAAACATTCAAACATTTCTAGTAACCGACAGTGTGTAAATAACTGCATTTTACACACACACACACACACACACACAAACCTCTTGGCATGTCATTTGATAAATTCATGTACAAAACATTAAATTTTAAAATTCATCTGTAATAAGAATACACTCGACCAATTCTCAGAAAATTGCGTACTTCATAAAAAATTAGAACTTCCTAGCAACATTGCATTTATGTCATGTAATTTAATCCATTGTGCACTACTCACTGAAAAATAAAAGATGGGTTTGGAATTTTTATGACATCTTGTCCAGGCCCCTTTGGAAAAATGCCACCATTTACTGGAAGATCACGTAAATTTGAAGAATAGATTCATAAAAAAATATTTCTATCGTCAATAATGTAACTGAAAGTACTCCCAAAATTAGAAGATGTTTATAACCTGATGGTCGTCGCGCTAAGGTTTTTCACAGACAGACAGACAAACGGGTTGGACAGAATAAAAATTCGTTATCAAGAACACCAAACACCTGCATTTCGACTGTACAACATATACAAGAAAATAATATATTTAGTACAGTGGGAAGGAATTAAAGTTTCATAGCTGAGCTATGGCCTGCAAGCGATGTTGTGTGTGTGGAGTATCTTTATTCCAAGATATACAAGGGCAGTGAAATTTTCAAAATAAAATAATTTTGTGAAAAACGTGTTCAAGCAATAATGTTTGTTGCAAAGTACTGGAGTGCGATTACCGTATTTTCTATCTTTTTTTGTTTTGTATGAATTCCATTACCGTCAATATTCTCAATGTGCAATTAATACAAAAAATTAAGTCCCCAGTGGAAATCAAAGCCAGAACCACGTGCACAGGTGATACGTATACTACGCATACAAATATGTAAATCATTTTTCAATATAGACTTTTATTTAAATTGGTTTTAATTAATTTACATAAATTGTTTACTTTTTATCTTGTATCAAGGTTCTGAATTTTGGAAATCACATTTCTGACATTCGTTTAATGTGCAACCTCTCTGTTGGGGCACAAGCCGCCACTGACCTTTCAAAATATATTGCCTGCGTATCTCGCTTCTGAGGTTAGTGTCACAAGAGCTTCCAAAAACGGACGTTAAAGTGCGTCCGCCGTACGGTGAAAAGGACCCAAACGCAGCAAGGGAAACTAGGTGTTGGCCACAGCCCTTTGGAATTGGCATCCCCAGTACCGTGCTACGGTCTTCGATTGCTAGCAGGACGTTACTCCTTGATATACGTTCTAGCTTCGATGAATGATTCTTGGGTACTGATTTACGGCTTGTGCTGCGACAGACGTTAGTTAGTCGTCAGGCACGTGATGGTAGCAATCGAAGTGGTGAACAGAATGGATACAGATTAATGATCTAAAAAGTGCAGAACTGGTTCTATGGGATCTCTTAATATTTATATTTTTTTAAGAAAGAAAAATGGGGAGAAAAGATATAGCGGAATACGGGGGTGGAAAGTGCCCCCAAACCAAATTGATAATCGCAATACTCATATGAAAGAATAAAAATGTCATAGATCCCAAAAAATAACATTTTTTCTTCAGATTTTTAAACAATGTGGAGGATGGTGAAAAGTAGTGGAAACGAATTTTATCAGTTCAAAAATTTGAAATTCTCGCCAAAATGTGATTCGGCTATATCCTTTGTGGCATTTTCGGCATCATACTTAAAAATGAAAACTAAAGTAGAGATAACAGAAAGGGATATAATTTTTACATATTTCTCTGAAATAAAATGTTACAAATTCTATAATGATTATAATTTTAACCTTCATTTCATATATTACATTATAACAATATTCAATTCATCCGTAACTATTCTTATTAATGGTAATCACCATTAGCTTTAAGGATATTATATTATATTATATTATATGTGTATATAAAACATCGTTGGTGTATTGTCATAAGAGCTTAGGTCACTTTTTGGCCATTTGTCGGTTTTCAAACAACATTGACAAGAAAAAA
Organism: Gryllus longicercus; assembly: GCA_038098605.1. Lineage (NCBI taxonomy): Eukaryota > Metazoa > Arthropoda > Insecta > Orthoptera > Gryllidae > Gryllus > Gryllus longicercus. Next base: position 520,772 of record JAZDUA010000679.1, on the reverse strand, counting down.
ACAAGTTTTCGGTACGTATTAAAAGCTTATGACCCTCGCGCTATAGCTCATTGGTCAGCGTGCTCGTTTTCCATGACGCAAACCCGAGTTCAATTCCCGATCGGGAAGAGTTTGCGTATTCCTAGCAATATCTCAGTATATGGTGCTGTGCGACGATGAGAACACTTACTTCTCAAGTTGAGAAGACCAGAATTCGGCGTAGGGATGTCTTCGTACCACACGTACCCCTTAAACCCATTGTCGCGAGGCCTGTACGCTGTTGGTAGGCCCTGGCCCGTTCGCGGGCTGTCGCGCTAAGTACAGACACATTAAAAGCTTTTGTCTGGGAACAACACGCCATTTCATCCAAGCATAAGAAATTATAATTCCAGTCATTTACTTAAATATCAAATATCATTAGCTGTGAACATCTCTTCAGCCCCTAGTCTGTTTTTCAATAAGTTTGAGTGAGATGGTGTAGGTATGTGCTCGAGTTAATGACCTCGTCGGAGGCTTAAATCTGAAAACGTAATTCGTAAAGTTTTCCCAACACGAATCGGGATCCTAAAAAAACGCTCGAATTCTTCGAATATCATGAATGCATTATCCTTGGAATCCTCCAAATTGAATGGTAAAACGCGAAGGATAAAAATGTAACGTTAATTTAGCGCGTTATTTGTATTAAAGAACCAGAAAAACGAAATCTCTGAAAAATTGGAATTGACATGACGGAATGAGGAGATTAGAGAAATATGAGACAATGAGATGGTGTTCAAAAGTGGAATCCCTTTGAAGCGTGGTGCAATTGGAGGCACAACCGCGGGCGCGGGTGCGATCGTTTCCTCTCGGGCTAAGCCGCCGCGCGAGAGCCGCTGGGTGCGGGATGGCGGATGGGCGGACGGGCGGCGGCGGCGGCGGCGGCGGTGGTGGCGGTGGTGGCGGTGGTGGCGGAGGCGGCATTGGCGGCGGCGACGGCAGCAGCAGCAGCAGCAGCAGCAGCCCCGAAGCGCGGCGCGGTGCAACACCGGCCGCGGGCCAGAGAGCACCGCCGTGTAGCGCTACCCACGCCGTGCCGCTCCTCCACGACCCACCCCTTGCCCGCTCCTCCGCGCCCATCCGCCACCATTCCGCCCAACCCGACACAATCTCGTCCACCTACAATCAACCCCGCCCTCCCCGCTCATCCCTGTCTACCCGCGCCCACTCCCCCAATATCGCCCAACCTCGCCGCCTTACACAAATCCCCGCATCTCTACCGCGCCTATCCCTGCCGACCCCGCCCACCGTTCCCGTCTTTCCCCGCTCATCTACGCGCTTTCCCGCTCCGCTTCGCTCCACCCTACGCCACCGGGCGCCCGCGAGAGGCGGCGAGGCTCTGGGAGCTCGGGCTCGGGGGGCCGGCGGCCGGGGGCTGTGTGTCCAGCGCCCCGCCGGACCGCAGCGCAGCCAGCAGTCGCAATCGATCGCAGGTCGCGGGCTCTAGACGCTTCCAGCATCCGCGGCTGCCCGCGTCCTCACTTCCCCCAACCCTTCGCCCCCCCTTCCCCCCCACCCGCCGTCGCCTCGCAACGCCCCTCCGCGGGACCCCGCGCTCCCCGCCCCGCCCCGCCATGCCTCACCCCGCAGCTGCGACGCCTCGCCCCTCCTCCCTCCCGCCCTGGCCGCGAACGCGCTTCGCAGCGCAGCGCCGGACACATTTCTGCCGATCACACACGTTTCGGTATAGGGAGACCTCCAACGTCACCTGATTGGCCGCTTGGGTGCCACGCGGTATCCATGGTTACGTGTTGTGGCACGCACATTAATCTCACTTCGGTATCTGACTACAATGCCGACGATGAGCCTGCAGGGAAGTGGGGTATGCATAAATGCTAGGCTTAGATAAATGTTTAAACAACTTCGTAATAATTCTCTTTCTTGTATTTCATATATGAACACAATTAAATCTCCGACTGTAGTACTTTGCTGGCAGTTGGTTAGTGCTAATTGTATGACTCTTCATTTAACTTCCTTTCACATGCTTGGTAAAGCCACAACCGAATAACAAAACAGCGATGCAAAACCTCTGTATACTGAATAGGCATCTTAAGTAAAAATTCCTCAGTGTTTGTTTTCTTCTGGTTATAATAGCACAGCTCGTTGTGTTAAATATATAATGTATTTTTTCTACCCAATTATGGCGAAACATTCACATTTAATTAGTGGTAAAAAACATAATTTTTGCAAGGAGAGAAATGAGGAGAGGAAATGAAATACATTTAACAAATATCAATTATATGTGGACGACCTGGATGGCCGGGGTGGCTAGAACATGTGCTGACTCAGCACCTTGATCTGAAGAGTCGCGGGTTCGAATCATGCCGTGGGCATTGTTGTTTGTGCTTTGGCTTTCGTATATATATATATATATGTGTGTGTGTGTGTGTGTGTGTGTGTGTGTGTGTGTGTGTGTGTGTGTGTGTGTGTGTGTGTGTGTGTGTGTGTGTGTGTGTGTGTGTGTGTGTGTGTGTGTGTGTGTGTGTGTGTGTGTGTGTGTGTGTGTGTGTGTGTGTGTGTGTGTGTGTGTGTGTGTGTGTGTGTGTGTGTGTGTGTGTGTGTGTGTGTGTGTGTGTGTGTGTGTGTGTGTGTGTGTGTGTGTGTGTGTGTGTGTGTGTGTGTGTGTGTGTGTGTGTGTGTGTGTGTGTGTGTGTGTGTGTGTGTGTGTGTGTGTGTGTGTGTGTGTGTGTGTGTGTGTGTGTGTGTGTGTGTGTGTGTGTGTGTGTGTGTGTGTGTGTGTGTGTGTGTGTGTGTGTGTGTGTGTGTGTGTGTGTGTGTGTGTGTGTGTGTGTGTGTGTGTGTGTGTGTGTGTGTGTGTGTGTGTGTGTGTGTGTGTGTGTGTGTGTGTGTGTGTGTGTGTGTGTGTGTGTGTGTGTGTGTGTGTGTGTGTGTGTGTGTGTGTGTGTGTGTGTGTGTGTGTGTGTGTGTGTGTGTGTGTGTGTGTGTGTGTGTGTGTGTGTGTGTGTGTGTGTGTGTGTGTGTGTGTGTGTGTGTGTGTGTGTGTGTGTGTGTGTGTGTGTGTGTGTGTGTGTGTGTGTGTGTGTGTGTGTGTGTGTGTGTGTGTGTGTGTGTGTGTGTGTGTGTGTGTGTGTGTGTGTGTGTGTGTGTGTGGTCGCGGAGGGCCATGTGAGTTTGCTGACCTCAGAAAAAGGAGCCCGCAAATGTATCAAGCGTAAAAGGTTAATATGTGTCCCCATGTGGAACATAGTGATTACCCGGCATGGATAGTCGAAATCGATATCTCCTGAAGCTGGAAAAAGGCCTAGGAAGAAAAAATGTGGACTTTCAATAAAAAACACTATTTTCAAGAATTTATTAACAACTAGTCTTTTTTATAGGTAGTACCACGAGTGCATTGGAAATTGTCGATAAATCCCGACTCGCGAAACGAGGGGGTATTTATCTGAGAATTTCTAAAGCACGAGGACTATTCCACGAATACGACTTTAATAGGACTATTCCACGAATGAAATTATGTCCAACAGAGTTCCAAGGTTCGCCAAATATTGAATATAATTGTAATCAATGTAAAAATCAAAACGGTTATGTTATAATACGTACGCAGTTTATCAGACATCAACATAGCAATCGATGTGTACCGCCTCTTAAGATAGATGAACATTTTATGATTGGCCAGTAGGTAGAAGCGGTATGAAAAATTGGATAGAAAAAGGGACAAACTTTCTGAGGTTCACCGCCCTGTTGAGGCATTTTGTAAAACCTTATTGGTTCTAAATTCACGAGTGGAATAGTTAAAGTAATTTTAACCAACTCAAAGTACATTTATAACAATTCTGTCAGTCCTCAAAGAGACAGTAAGATAACTGAGCGATATTTCTTCCAATCACTCAAATACCGCTGTTCTTGCTAACAATTTCAGTACGGTAATAATGATTCGCTTCTGAGCATTAATAGTGCAGGCTCGTCTCGTCAATATTAATAACCGATTCGAGAAATTATCTCCAGCGTATACACACAACCGCAACAAACCCGACATACTCGAATAGTTCTGCTCGGGAATAAAAAGAGACGATACACCTTCATAAATCACGTATCTTGAAGTTTCGCTTACAGTCCTTTTTATTCATTTATCTCTAGATTCTTCAAGTAAAAAACAGCAGCTAATTGACATTTATTTAGTCGTTTAACATAGCGAGACAAATAAAAGTTAGGGAAACATTGCATAAAATAAAGACAATGTGCGGATGTGGAATAAACTCAAAATATTATTGTAGGTGGAAATGGATTAAATTACATACTGGATAAAACGACATTCATATTTTTCCCGATTCCTGCCAGAAACAGCACTTCACAAAATCAAGGTGTGTGTTGGGGTTGTTGAGAGTGACACAGGAAATGTACTTCTCTCGTGCGAAATTTTGTTTTCAAGAAAGTCAAAGTTTTGGAGAGTCAGAAGTTTGCGACAACGGTTCTATGATAATTTTCACCCTTTTGGATAGATTCAATACATTTCTTATAGACAAGGTAAGTTTCTTTCTGATTACTTTCAGCACATTTCATACCCTACACATCCACGTGCTTGCTATCAGTACGAATGCTCACATGATGTATAAACTAAAGGGAAAATGAATTCCCGCCGCAAGGATAAAATGGCATTTCCCTCAACGAGTATATGAGAACTCAACCATTTCTATCTGTTTTATCATTATCGCTATTGACACTATTAATTGAATTTATTATTGGTATTTATTGGTATTTATCATAATTGATTTTTTTGGTCGCACTGAAAAAAATTATGCTGCACATTGAAATACGATTCTCCCTACCACAATCAATAGTAAAATTGGGCTCAGCTATTCTTGTGGTTGATGCACCATAGGCGCCATGTGTGAACCTCCGTAGGGCCCTAAACCACCGCCGTGTCTGGTGGTACCCTTGTGTTCCTAGCACCCTGAACCACAAAATGTATGCAGTTCGTAGTTGACTCTCTCGGAACTTTGGTGAGTGGTTCCATGACCCAAGTTTTTCCGCTACAGTTACTACAAAAAAATGTTTATACGAACAATGGAATTATTAGCATCCACTGAGATGATTCAACTCATCATAATTGTTTGCTTGGAGACTTGCCTTGTTTTATACCTATACTTTTTAATTCTAAATTTTAATTCAAAAATTTGTTACTTAAAAACAATATGCAAACATGTGAAAGCACTTACATTAATTTTGTTCTTGTTGAAAACTTGACACTAAAACAGTTGCTGAATATAATTAGATACATTAAGATTAAATCTGACATAATTTCAGTCATATCGTGCCAAATATTCCCTCTGCTAACATATAATAGCAAGAAGGGAAATTAAGTCCCCTACCTAACAAAAGACAAAACAAAATTAACAGAAACTCATTCATATAGACTATTTTGAAATACGATTGTTGTTAATTCATTTCTCTGTATTGATTTATTTGGTGCCTTTGTCTTGCTTAAGTCAATTGCAACTTTTGGCCCACAACCAGAAGTATATGAATGATCAAGTTTTTTACATTTCATGAATTTATTAGTTTATTGGTTTAACCTCAACTTATTGACAGATGTGTGCTGCAAGCTGCAAATGACTTCAGTGAAACTATAGTCTGAATAAATTATTACAATAAAACTCAATCACATTAATCTGATAAGTTTTGCAGGCATGAAAACCACAAACAGGAAAATGAACAAATGTGATAGCATTTGAAATACATAAATCTGTTAAATTGCTATGAGATTTATTGTATTTGAAATAATTATTCACATTATCTTTTTATACATTTTCATAATGAACATTTCCCAGCAATAAATAATAGCTCATAAGTGCTCTAGGCCACAAAAAACAAAATATAACAATGAAGCCAAATTTAATTACGTTATCTCAGTTCCAAAGTAGCCTGAAAAGTAAGATACTGTTACGTTTCTTCGTGGTGAATTAAAACACACACAATATTTAACAATGATATACGCTGACCACTACGCTGACCACAATTCACGGCGCAGGCCACAATTCACTGCGCAGACCACAATTTACTGCGCAGACCACAATTCACTTCGCAGACCACAATTCACTGCGCAGGCCACAATTCACAGCGCAGACCAGGGTCTCCTGCACTGCCGTTTACCGCGATGCACACTCCACAGCTCAGCTTCCACTGCAGACTTGAGACTGCTGTTCACCCACTGCACCACTGTTCACCGCACTGCACACTTCACAGCTCAGCTTCCACGTCAGACAGACTACTGCATACTCACACTGCTTACTAGTTGCACTGCTTACTGATTGACTCGCGGCCGCCGGCAGCGGCGAATTTATACTTGGCCGGCGCCCGTCTCCACACAACCGGCACTTGCTCCACATTTCGACGCGACTAGCGAATAAGCCGGAACCATCCTGTTCGGGGGGAGGGGGGCGGGCATTCGCTCAGCGAATTCTGGCTGGTGATGCAATATTCGTTACAATTCCAATTTTACATCTACGTATATTGTAAATTTGTTCACATGGTAAAAAACAGATATGTAGGCACATTAACATTTTGTAAGGATCATATAGCCTCATGTAATAAAAATATTTCATACAGAGTTTACTGCTTTAGAATATGGAAACTAATCAAGAGGTCAAATTAAAATTCATTGTATTTACGCACAGTATTGTTATTTTATTGAACTTCTAATTATTACTGGCATATCTCTCAGTGTTCAATGAAGTTCAAATTAGTCTAGTCAAATAAGTTTTGTTGTCCAAAAATAGTGAGTCAGGAAACAATGTACATATTTTTAAAAAATAATTATAAAAGGAAATAGCTTCTGTAAATGGATTAGTCGTGATAATTTCTTAACATCAATTCCAAACTGTAGTTTTATTAAATAAGCGCAGTGTAATTAAATTCTCACACGAGGTGGCTAGTTCTAAATCCCATTTTTTTCTTTCTGAAATTTAGTTATTGTATGTCAATGTTGGCACTGGGACATTAATATCACATGTTCCCTGAAATTGTATTAAAATTTTTATTTATGATTTTTTTTATTAAAAATCGATGACAAAATCAAAGAGAGCAGTCTCCAAAAATTGACTGTTTCGAATTTGCTATAATACCTATTATAGAAACAAAATTCTCACCTCTCAGCATGAAGCTTCCATTGTTACATGGGATACCAATTATATACACATTATCACGATTTTCCAATATAAAAATTGTTAATCCCTAGTAATTTCTGAAAGTGACAATATTCTGAATATGTAAAATAAGAACAATAAAATTTGTTTTGTAAATTAAAACTCAAACCCGTAGAGTAAACCTCAAACCATCAAAGGAAGGAAATTTCATATTATCTGAGATCAAGTTCCAAATTTCAAATTCCAACTACGCAAATATATATCATAAGTATTGTTTTCTGAAGTAAAAACAATTGTCTACCGCCCTATTCATCGAAATAATCATTTAAAGTAATAACAAATCATTAAAAAGATTGTATTAAAAATTAAATTAATAATTCAATATTTGTAAAAAAGTGAAAATAATGATTTTTGGCAGATAATGAGGGATAAACGTTACTGATAAACGCCACGGTAAGTGTAGATGTAAGTTCAACTCTAAACTTTTCCAAAATAAGCACTTCCCTCACACACACATGATAAACGTGTAATGAATCATAAATTATATTTTAAAAATACTTATTTTATTCAAGAAGCGTAATGTGGACTTAACCTCACAAAATCATTTTCTCTCTTACCACTGAGTGTCAATGAGCATTCTCATGGGATAGAAGCAGCAGATACTATCGTATTATTACGTCCTTTAGACTCTTAAAATACGTGAACATTTTCTACAGAGGCATAATTTCCATTGATGAGACACTATTCCACACTCCGAACGGGACTGATGGCCCGCTATAAGTCCGCGTGGTCCAAGAAAGCTAATTCCCGCACTGAAAAAAAGAACCATTTCACTCTGAACTACAAATTTATGATTCCGTGTCTTCCAGTTGTGACGATCGAAATAGATTTTATGACAATTATCACCGATGACGTTCTCATGGTTGATTGTAGTGCTAATCTAGCCCCGATGGTTGGAAAGTACATGGGAGCGCAGAACCACATATTCGTTATCACTTCCTAAGGGATTTCACTAACGCTCAGCAGCAGTTTGTGACGGACACCTATTTTGGTAAGGTTTGCCACCCGTACACTTTGGCGGGAGCCAGAGAGCTTAGTCAGGCCGTGGTGGCGGGCCATCAGTCCATCATGTTATGGAAGTGAGTATCGTCAAAATCTAGGGCAATCTGACGGGAGATTCGTGTTCTTCAACGGACTTCTTTATGTGGGTTTGGAAACAAGTTCCGCGCCCAATTTTGCTCCAAAAGTCAGCGGTTTGGGTCCCAACTTGGTCGATACTGGCCGAGCGTGAGTAACCAGGAGCCTAGCACCTCCTCATCACTGCACCCACTTTGGCGCTATCGATGTGAGTAGCGCCGAGAAACTCGGGTCCGGGGACACAATTCTAGCCTTCATTAAGGAACCTGAGAGAGACAATGGAGACCAGAGAGAGAAGGTCGTTGCAACCCATATGTGGCGGCGATGGTATAACGGTTAGCGTATCGGACTGATCGGAAAAAATCCTTCGTACGCTTTCCTTCGGAGGCGACGTAAAGCCGGCTGTCGCATGTTAGTAGATTTACTGCATGTAAAAGATCCTCAAGCCTAAATGAAGCCTAAGCTAAATTCAAGCCGCGTGCTTCGTCGCCTAAGTAATACATCCTTTCTCCGCTAGTTGGTGAAAGGAGCGTAGCGAAATTTGCGTGGTCAGATGGAAGAGCAGGCCTCATGGCTTGAGTCACCACGTAAAATAAGGCATAAATTCAATTGAATTCAATTCAATTCAATCCAATTCAATTTATATGTCCACAAATCAAAGCAGTCAGCAGTGTCGAAGAAGCTGCCGTCTCCGGAATCCACTTCACCCACATCTACGATTGAGGATCAATTGTAGGTATGGATGAAACCACAACCACATGCCCACATTTCAAGATGGGAGGACGTAGTGATTCTGCTTCGCCGCCAGATAGAAATTTGGGGAACACGCTCCATTACCTGCCCATTAAGAAAGGAATTAAGGGGCGCGACTTGCCCCATCCCCAGGGAAGGAATGGTCATCCAAGGAGGGAAGTTATGGTCACCCAAGGAGGGAAGTTATGGTCACCCAAGACACATCACCCGCTGTATTTTGTATTTGTTTGTCCCCGTTTGTTTGTAAATACATATTTTATGAACTTGGATGATGCGTTTCGCTTATGAGGATCATAACCATACTCATAATTAGGAAACGGATTTCTATGATTTGGCATATTTTTTCCGTTGCGTCAGGACAGAGCAAAGTGAAATTCATGTTATTTGGTTAGAATTAGATGCTATGTAGATTAATATGTTAGTGAATATTTGGGCATATTTGGCCAATTGTTCCTGTTGGTACATATTATTGTAATTATAGGAGCATATTTTGCATATTTCGTTAAAATACTTATCTTATTTGCTTATTTATGAGCGTTCATAATTAGAAAGATCTTGTCAGAGTTTGCGTTTTTTCTTTTCTATAGATGATAACTTACTTGTGAAATGTAGGATATCATATTTTATTACCAGGCAGAAAAAGGAAATAAAACATACAATGTATTTCACTAAAGTGCATATTTACTTCAATTATTTCTCCCTTAAATTGAATTGCATATTAAATTGCATCTTTCATAATTATTAGGTCATAAATGGTTATTTTTAAAAGCATGTATGTTATTAAAGCATACATTAAAGATTTTTTACGATGCACAAATTCTCTCCCAACTCATAATGTAAGCAAATGCTTTCATAAGATTGCATTTTTAAAAAAATGCAATGCATTGGTTTCCCATTAAAGAAAGTTCATAATTTTAAATATTTCTGTTGGGCAGATTTATTTAGAAACAAATAAGGATTTTAGAGGCAAACGTTTCTGTTAACTTAAATAGCCGTGTATGAGAACAAAACGTAACGTCATATTCCTTGAGGAACAGGCTTAAGCTGACAAATAAATTTGTAGAGTTTCTCATTTATTTTATTATTATTGTAATTATTATATTATTATTATATTATTATATTATTATTATATTATTATTATATTATTATATTATTATTATATTATTATTATATTATTATTATATTTATTATTATTATTATTATTATTATTATTATTATTATACCTCATTTAATTATATTTCAACCCGTTACTTTGAACGTATATGCATTTCCCGTTTTTTCATATTGTGTCAACAAAAACAAACAACACACGAATTAGTAGCAATTTTGATTATTATATGCAATATTTTTTTCGAGGAACGAGTGTCTCTGAGTTTAGTTCATTCTGTTTTATGTTTATATTCTACGTTAACTTAAAACAAATAACACAATAAACAAATTTATATCTCTTTCGCCATATTTCAAGTTATTCTAAAAGGCTTAAACGTCTCATACTCTCTTTTAGGCCCAAAATGAATAGGAAAATCATTGGGAGCAACTTTTTAACACTTTTTTTTGTAACACTCTAACCTTTTACACTTTACCCCACCGATGAAGACATTGGGCTACTGAATGGAAATAACAATAAAGATGTTGATGAAGACTGATGTGTAACAAAAATATATAAGTTAGGAAATACTCCAGAATTTTATTTTCAATTTGTTGGAAATTGGACATATTTTTATGTTGGTCCCAAAATGTATCTTTTGAATAAGAATTTTAAATTTCAACTACTAGTATTCTCCACTTTAGAGCATATTGTCCATTAGAATGTTTTAAAAATTCTCATTTAATTTTGAATATTTGCATAACAGCTTGTAAATATAGTGCTGTTAAATGCATTTCATATTATCTTGTCCATTGTCTATCTTTTTGTTCACAAGTGTTTTTGTTCACACTCCAATTAGGATCTTATTTTATGTCTATAAGTGGAAAACATTTGGGTAAGACAATGTTTATCAGCCCGATGTTGACATCGGGCTACTGAGTGGGAACAAATCAATGTTGATAAGTGACACAAATTATGTAAATTTTGTGATGTTTACTTGCATGCCATATTTTCTCATATCCTTATCTGTTCATATCACAAGTGGTGTAACTCAATTTATGATCTTATTATACGAGTTCAAACAAACCTATTTAAACACACGAGTAAAACTATAAAACAATGTTTTGTTACGTTTTCTACGACGCTAGGAAATATTAAATATCTTGGTATAATAAAAATGTGAGTTACACCACTTGATATTTCAGAGGATCAAATACGGTTATATATTTCCGGAATAACTACCAAAATCGTTTGAAGCAAATACAAAAAATTAAATATTTATCATTCGGTCTAGTTACTTCTGAAGACTCTTTACTGACATTGAAGCGGAAAGAAGAGAAAATAATTACATTTTATAATTTGATACTATTATTACCAGTAAACCCAACTGCTTTCACATATGTACGACTGCCATATTTTGGATTTAAAAGCTAAACTCTTCGCTGAAGTAGGTAACACAGCATTGATACGTTTAATACTTTTGGCGATACGATGGCCAAGACTGATTGTCACAAGTTTATTATGGAATTATTATCTACAATAACTCGTTCGAATATTTAATATTTGCGAATAAATAGTTTTGACAGCAAAAACAGCACATAAAAAGTTGTGTAATAAACCACCTGTTGAACACTTCATCCTCAACTCTGCTATTCCCGCTATGTTAGAGTACTCTTTACTGTCAACCGCATAAAAGCGGATCACATGAAACACATTATCTAAAGTGTGTTAAAGTTATTTCCACTTAATATTTGTGACAGTTAAAAATAGGTTATTGGAGAACTCCCTAGCTTTGTTACTCTATTTGGTTACGAGTATATTTGTTATGAGAAATATTGTCATGAAACTATTTAATTAAAATATATTATACATTTTTTTAGAGATTAAAAAAATTAAAGTGATCAATTGAACTCAAAATAAAATGCAAAGTCAAGTTGAAAAGATCCCTTTTCTGCTTTTAATATTTCAGAAAACGCTCCTTTTCCTTGGTCTTTGAAATGAAAATAAAATCATAGTAAAAGCATCTTACGTTATTGGATATTCAAATTGTCCAGAGCATTACTCGTATTCACTTCGGCAGGGAATCTAATCCGGCTCCACAGGTTTACGCTCAGTTCCTCCGGCCACTAAGCTAGCAACACAACAGCTCCCTTGGGTTGAAGTAGGTTTCTTAGGCCTGCAGTGTGACCCTTTAATGGATACTCGAGGTGACAGAAAGAGAAGGAAACAAGATTGCAGGGTAATGACAATTTTTTCCTACCGGCGCTAGGGTCTGTTCAGTCAAGTGAGATGATTTTTATTCTCCCTAATGCTAAACTAAATTGAAAGGGGTATTGTTGGAGAGTAACACGACAAATGATTTGCATTCACTTCACGTTGGCTAAATTGGGCTTGAGCTGTTTTATTCCCTATTATTTTTGTTATTCAATCAACTTCATAATGTTGCCACGTCAATATATTTAAGTAGCTAGAATGCAAGAAAAGGACACTTTAAAACTTAATTTTTAAGAAACATTATTTAATGCACTATTATGTGACCATATTTTAATATATTACGAGTTTAATTAAAAGCATCAAGAAAGTAAACAACGCGAGCACTCTGAAATTCAATATTTATGGCTTATTCGATTACATTAGTTTCATGATTTAATCCACAGGCAAAAAAAAATTTTATCTGCTTTTCAGCATGTTTCTATCATTTATTGCAATATTGCTTTTAGTGACGACTTTGGAACAATATTATTCACTCGTTAAAGCTATTTCTAACCCACAATTGCACGCACTGAACTGACTGACATTTTAAGGCATTAAAAGCTGACAATCCAGCCCATACGGGTGGCCGCAAAATGTGTTTTGCAAAGCCACGCGACCTTCGAGAACCTGTAAAAATAGCGTCCACAGGCGTCCAAATACATTTTAGCTGCATGCGACACGTCTAGGAACATACTATTTTTTAAAAAAGAGTGATGATAAAACTACGCATCTTTCTCGTATTATTGTTAAATATTATGTAATATTATAATTCTAGTTGAGCCGCGAAAGTTATCCAACCTCCTAAAAACATTTGCCCAGACCGGGAACCGCACTTGGGCATTGACTACTCCAGCACTATACCACCAAGCGAATTTTAATTTAAATCTGTCCGATGTCTTTTAATATTCAAGCTTTGCTCTACACAAACAAATATTTCAAGTAATATTTGGACACAATTTTACCAAAATCTTGTTTACGTTTATTTTTATTTTATCTAACGATATCACATTATATCGAATTTCACATTTATATCGAATATCACATTGTTATAACGATATGACATTATATAGAAGTTATATCGAACTAGTAAAAGTTGGTATGTATAAAATATCATCTCGATTTTATTTTACGGACACTCGTATGTAGTGTATAGTGCTGCTGAGAAACGAGGTTGAAAATTACACTTTGCAAAGGGGCACACGAGTGACTATGTTGCAAACTTTAAACCATGGTTATTCGGCACGCTGAAACAACAAACAATTGTGTGGTATAGAGGAAGTGTATGTTTTAACAAAATCGAATGTTCGGAGGTGACAAATATTTTAATGTTGTTCGTTCGACTGGGAAAGCTTCCAATTGCCCAAACGCTGGAGGTTTCGAAAATATTGAAATGAAAAAAATATCATTTGAATGTGTGACTCGCAAAGAAGGCATAGCTGCATTCCGCGAAAACTATCCGTATTTTCACGCTATTAAAGATGTTCGGAAACAGGATAACAGAAAATAAAAGATAACTTTTTTGATATTTTTTATAATCCAATATAAACTCCATTTTCCAACAAGGCGTCAATCCTGTTTAATCAACAATCATCTAGTACCACAAGTAGGAGTTTTGCGCAAGCAGCTAATGTATTTAAATTTCCCAAAAAGGAGAATGCAGTTGCAATACACTCAGCTAATCAAACCCCAACCTTAGACTTTCACCAGGACTGTCAGAAAATATCAACTCTGCTCAGATTAGATTTGTTCCAAAAATCTCTAACAATAGACCACGTGTATACAATTGTCACTAAATACATTCCTGATGAGCGTGTTACGAAACATAAAAGTATAAATGTATGTAATCAACATCATTTCATATACGGCCTCTAATATCCAGAAATAAGAGAATAATTCTTTTAAATGTAAGCCCTAGTATTCCCCATAAGGTTCTAGAAGACAAGCTATATATGTATGGTATAAAAACGGTGTCGCCCACGGCGTTCCTTAGAGCGAGCTTTTCAGATCCCAATTTTAGCCGTATTTAACCTTCCGACGAAAAACGTTCATTGCCCCTGAAGATGAAAGTAAACTACCAGAATGCTTTCAACTAATGTTCGATGAGGTATTTCACTGGATTTACATCACGTCAGACATTTCTACGTGTTTTCAGTGCAAGCAACAAGGGCACTTAGCCAAAAATGCTCTTCATTAAAAAACTCTGTACCCCTCCCGGTAACTTCCACCTCCAGTGCTGTTTCAAAATCCTCCACCATAACCCCATCACCAGACGTGATCACTGACCCTCCCCAACCTCTCAAAAAGAACATTCAGCCAACTGTACGCAAACTGCCACGTGCCTACCCTGCCCTCCTCGACCTCAATTGCACCTCCTTCGACCTCGACGGATAACGTTCCCGATAAGAGCACCGAAGGGGACTCGACCAAAGGCCCCCATGGCTAGAATGAAAAGACCTCTTTCTTCTACCAACTCAGAACACACTTCACTGGCCCAATTAACTGACACCGACAATGAATCTATGGACTTCAACTCTGCATCTTATTCAGAACTATCATGAAACCAAGTTGAAGTTATTGGAACGAGACAATTAAGATCGAAAAAATCCCACCAAATAAAAAAAAATTGTATGGTTGATTTATCATGACGTAAAGGAAGCATTACACTGACATTAAAGAAGCAATAAAGCTGAGAACCCATTTTCATTGAATGAAATAAAACATTTTTTGATAAAACAAAAGGAACAAAACATGAGTACGTAATCGATATTGCGAAGAATTTCACTAAAAGTATGCCCGTACTAATAACAATGCTAAAAGAAATTCGTCACACCCTACCTCGAAAAGGATTCAAGAATAGACGTTCAAGAATTATTTAAAAAATCTTGAACTTACAAAAAATACTACTCATGAAGCAAGTTCTTAAGTACAAAAGGAATCGTCACCAAAAAAGTCAGTGAAATCAATTATGGACATTGTTTAATGGAACTGTAATGGTTTTTATGCTAGATTACCATATTTAAAACTCAACAGTGATCACAACCCACAGATTTTGTCTTCAAGAAATCAATTTTCTAGTATGAATCCCTTCCCACAAGGGAATGTAGGGCAATGAACAAGCAGATGTAGCCGCAAGAAATGCAACATCATTCTCTAATTTTGAAGAGAGTGCAAGTGGTTCTCTACAAGATACTAAAAAACGAACACGAGTATTACAAATTACGGGGACGTATTATAGACATCAAGACCATCAAAACTCCAGCTTCTCAGGAAAGCAGTATATGAGGAATCAATGCTAAAACTGTAAATTAGTAGGAGCAAGCAAGTCATCCTTAGCAGACTGGGATCGGCCACTTCAAAACAAATCATAATCACCTTGATTAGAAAAGCCGACCCAGAGCCATGTTCCCGGTGTCGAGCACAAGCATCAATCATGTTCTTGACTGTTTGAACTTAGCAAGAGAAAGGTCATTACTGGGAATCTACAACAACGTATCTGATTTATTCAAATCGGACGATGGATGTAATAAAATTATAAACCTGGTAAAATCAGCTCGGTTTGAATTGCTAATGTAAGTTGTTCAATTTACTTTTCAATGTTATTTAAACCTTTGGAATTGACAATAGTTTCTTTTGCATTGTAAAATTAATGTTATATACTGTTCTACTTATAGTAGTGTCAAAAATATTGTAAAATTGTGTAATTATCAGTGGTCGCTCATAACCTAAGCTGTTTTATTAAAAACTTAATTTTTTAAGTAGAAATTTTTATTTTTATCCACTTACGAATGCAAAATTGATTACGGTGTCTGGATTGTGCGACAGGATTAAAGACCCTTGGCCAGGGCAAGGCCAGGGCAAGGCCAGGGCAAGGCCAGGGCAAGGCAAGGCCAGGGCAAGGCAAGGCCAGGGCAAGGCAAGGCCAGGGCAAGGCAAGGCCAGGGCAAGGCAAGGCCAGGGCAAGGCAAGGCCAGGGCAAGGCCAGGGCACTTCTTCTGAGAAGATACTTAAAAAGTGTCGAAACAAAAAGAAATGCTTTGTGACAGGTTACGCATATAAATTAACTTAAAAAATTAAAACATTGGGAAACCTTCCTCAATACACATGATTAGTTTAACAAGAAACCCTGATATATAACTACCTACAAAAGCGACATTACGATAATGTTAATTTATTTTTAGCGAATACATTGTTGTACAAATAATATGCGTCAGGGACAATGTCGCTGTAAGACAATACAAGGAAAGCCTGGAAACATTCTACGAGGGGGGAAGTGTGGTGACGGGTGACGAGGGGGAAAAGCGCACGGGTCTATCGAAACAGTTTTCCAATTGACCGCTAGAATGCGTTATGAAGCAGTGGCTTTCGCAGACCTAGTTCTCACGCTGTACACCAGGTTGCGTTGCCATTCTCAACGATACACCTCTGTACTATTTGTTCTTTATTGCGAAAGATGTTTTAGCACCGTTATAAATTAAATTAACATTACTTATTGTTTAATTTTCTTTAGAAATTGTAGAAATTAATATTAAAACATAATTCAGAGAAAATGCGTGAACTTTCAACGGAAATATAAAATGTCAGACGAACTGGTATATTTTATATCATTTTACAAAATAATCAGAATTACTTCATCACACATTTTCCTACGATCACGATCGAGCATAATTGAAATAGCAATGTCTTTCAAATTACTGAATGAGCTTCAATTATTAGAGCACTCTAATATATTCTATTAAAATTACGACAGATAATTGTTTCAGTCATTTCCATCATCAGTTAAACTTGAGATTGAATAGAGTTGAGATTAAGTAGTTCGAAGAGTAGTCTAACAACGCCTGATCAGTCCCATCCCATCTACATTACATCTTACCGTTCCCAATATCCTGTCCCAGCGCCATTTCAGCGGCACTGACGCATCTTTTCTAATGTGACACTATTTCACCTTATTTGCAGCTGACATCTGAAAGCATTCTAGGTCCCTCGTGTCTTACCGACGCCGAAACTATTAGGTTTCGAGCGCATCATGTTCTGTGAATTAGAGGATATAGGGTGGAGCACACGGTGATGGACAATTTAAGGCCAACCGATATGTTTTATGCAATGCATAATTGCTTAGTTTAACACTAGAAAATTAATAGTTGGCAAATGAGTTACTACATACGTGTACAGTTATGAGGCAAGAAAGTTAAATAGTTGAACATTTTATGAGATATGAAACTAAAATAAGGCAGAAAATATAGTGATGGGCACTTTGAAGACTCACGTGGGTACTTATCAATATAGTGATGGACACTACGTCATCTTTTGTGCAGAATTTACCTTTGTTTTCCTGAAGTTAGCCCTATTTCTTGTTTCGTCTAGAGGTGTATTTCCTGCGTAATGTTGTTGAACTTTTATACTCCTTCTTCTCGAACAATATCGCAGAGTTTTTCAAATGTCATTGATATTTTTCTGTGTTGTGGTTACTACCTTTTCATTATCCACATTTTATGCGATGCTATTGTACATCTGTCTTAAGACATTTCGTGAAATCAATGCGCTCAGTGCTCCAAAGAACAAGGATTTAAGCTCTACAACCATTTTGTAATGTTTCTGGGCTCATTGCGCGCACTACCTTCTCTATCACCGGAGCAAAGTCTTTTCTGGAAAGAGATTCAGAAGAATGTTCTCGACGCCATGTTAGCACACCTTTATTCCACGCACTCTTTGATTGGTTAAATTCAGCGACATTTGTTGGTTGGAGAATTCTGATGGCATTTGCATACAGTGCTATTACAATTATTTGTAATTCAGAACAGAGCTCACTCGTCTGAAAAGTAAAGAGACTTTTGTGACCATCGACAAAAAGAAGAGAGAGATTTCGTAGTAAAGAACAGTTCAAATCCAAAGTTTGCAAACTGAATTCACTTGAACGAAGGGAAGAAGTCTGTTACATCAGTAACATATACCAGATATAATTGTTCATTGTCTTTCTTTTCAGAAAGTCACCATACTTCAAAATAAGTGTAATATAATAGTTTTAAATGATTTTAATCAATTTTCATGTTGTTTTTCTTTGTTTTAGGGCACTTCAAAAACATTTTAAGAGCGTTTTACTGACTTTTTGGCGATGTTTTACGTCATCAAAATCCGTCCCCTAGTGATAACATTTAACCCTAGAAAGTTTATTGAGTCAGTAATTGGCATTTTCAAATTTCAGTGATGAGCGCAATGCCCATCACCGTTCAAAATCTTTCTAAATGCATATTTTCGCTTAACACGGCAAACAATGTTCGAAAATTCATTATTAACATTACAGTAAGGCATAACAAATAAGTTGCTCAAATTACAGTGATTGTCATGCACGTCAGAAATATTGACAGTTATGGGCACAACATTTCCTTGCTTATGATCTCCGAGAAGTCGCAAACACATATTCAAGGCGTGGAAGTAGCAAATTGTTACGTGTACGTAACGTTTTCTCTTACAAAGTAGAAGAAAATCTGGTCTCGCAACAAGAACATGTGATATTCAGAGTATTCAAGATCATTTGTTCCCGCAGTTATTAGACGTTATTTGACAAAAATAGTGTCACAGTAAATAGCAAGGCCGACGAATGTAAATTCCTAGAACGTAAAAACACTATTAAGTGACAGGCGGAATAGAATTCAGAGCATTTTTTGGGTTTATTGCTTGTCTCAGATCCTGCAACAATGTCTAGCGACAGGTTTTAATTATTACTCTCCATAATTAGATTCGACGACAAAGATACTACAGAAGTAAGGCAAGAACCTAAACTCGCTGCAATAAAAGACATGTGTGAAATATTGATTCATAATTCTCGTGAATGTTGCGAACACGCTGGGAAAATTATTGAGGAGCATGAAAAAAGAAGTGGTGAAATTATCTTCCATTGCAATCACACCAAATGTGGTGTTGATCTGGTAGATGAAATGATTCGTGAACTTTCTTTCAGTAGATCAACTACTGGGTACGGCAGCGCTGAAAGCATTTGACTTGTAGGAGTGTGCACAGGTCGCCTCCTCTGAAGGATGACGCGCCCTCTCTGACGGGTTAAGAGCAACATAATAATTCTATAATAATATAAAATGTTTAATTATTGTTTAACAATTACAATGGCAAACAAGTAGTACTCTTCTTTTAGTTTAATTCACTACTACTATTAAATATTTATTTCTTTTACTATATGAATTAAGAATTTTCACTGAATTTCTACCTTTAAAAACTATCGTTGAAAAACATTATGAACACAATCTCGACCCACGTTTCAATCAATTTTCCCTTGAGTCATGGGGTAAATGCTTATGATAACCTTATTTCTGAACAAATAAATGACGCCTTTATTCATCTTTAATAATGTCAAATAAAGAGCAGTTTGTTTTTGATATAAATAATTAAATAAAGTACATAAATTAAGCGGTATATTATTATTTTACACCTGGAACAAGTTTCATTAGATTCATACTGAAAAAAAGTTATAAAATCACTAAATAAAAAGTTATTTAACTTAATATTCTATACATCGTTTTGGCCCCGATCAGGCCAACGAAGGGCGTAGATAGGAACACACGGAAGTTATTGATCAAGTTTTCTGAAATAGCAGTAACCCTTATTCAGAGAAGAGCTACTGAAACATTAAATTTACATTTGTACGTAAGGCGAGCTATGGTGGCATTGGTGTGTAGTGCACACTTGCAAGTCTGGCTCTCGAGAGACCAGATCAACGGCGGGACCGCAACCACAAGACGAAGCGCAAGCAAGAAAACGTGGAAGATGCCACAAATGACAAAGAAACGCTGTAAAAGAACATATTGTGTTGTGTATGTGAAAAACCGGGTGATCCATAAGCATTCTAACATAAACGTTTTATACCAGAACCAAAAATTCATACAGCAAGCGAATCACTGTTGTTAAGATTTTTCTAGAGTTTACAATAATGTAAGTAGACACAGTCCTGTAAGTATTAACCTACAAAAAATTAATAAGTATATATTCAATAAAAATATTGGTGGTGGTAAATAATGGTGTCTAAAATGTATCCCGTATGTAAATGAAGTTCTCTAAAGGTGTAATTTTACTCAGGCCCCGAGTGTTAATGCACTGGGAATCAGACGATAAACAAAAATAACAGGAAGAAATGAGAAAAGGATAAACACAAATAATCATCGTTGCGACCTGAAATTAATTGAAAATCAAATTCGCCCTTTCAAAATATACATAAATATGCATGGGGGCTTGACAAAAAAAAGGGCTAAAACAGCTCATATTTTCTAGCATAATTTGTGACGGCTCCGCAACATTATACTACTTCATGAACCTTCTAAAAATTTTCAACCAGCAACAATTTTTTCCGCGGCGAGACTCAGGTTCATCGAGTTAACTAGCCGGGCGCTTTTCCACTACAAGACGCAGAAACTCTGACGAACTCACATGTGCCGAGGGCGCTTACAAACCTAATTGTCCCTCTCATTATTTCAAACAGGCAATTTTAGCAAATTCAGAGAGTTCAAAGAAAATGAGACCTTCTCTATTCTTTTAAACGTCCCTTGTGTTATTTGTGGAAAAGAGAAAATTGAAGCGTTTTTTGAAAAACGGTATTCTTAATAAGTTGTATTAATTCCAAGCAGAAACTACGCTAAAATTATTCGTTTTCTCAAAAAAATTGTACGTTTTATTTTTAAGAACAGATTTTGTTTAAGGAAATATCTTCAATTCTGTAATTTCAAAATATAAAATTTTTGCAAATTCTGAAAACAGAGTTCGTTAGAAAGGAGACCGTTGCCATTTTACCATCTTTTGATAAATAAAATGAGAAATTTTAAAGAAAAAAATGTGGAGGAATTATTGAGAAAAAACGTTTAAAAATACCTACATTTCAAGGAAAATTATGCGAAAACTACTCACATTTTCCAAAAATTGTACATGACCTTACTTTAAATATCTTTAAAGAACAGATTTTTTAGGAAAAATCTCTATCGTCATTACTGTAGTTGTAGAATAATGTCGAAAACATTTTCAACCTTTTAAATTTTCGAAAAATTAGGGATTGCAACGACAATTAGACGCACGGGCAGACAGACAGACAGACAGACGGGCAGACAGACGGGCAGACAGACGGGCAGACAGACAGACGGGCAGACAGACAGACGGGCAGACAGACAGACGGGCAGACAGACAGACGGGCAGACAGACAGACGGGCAGACAGACAGACGGGCAGACAGACGGACGGACAGACAGACGAGCAGACAGACAGACGGGCAGACAGACAGGCAGACGGACAGGCAGACGGACAGGCAGACGGACAGGCAGACGGACAGGCAGACGGACAGGCAGACGGACAGGCAGACGGACAGGCAGACGGACAGGCAGACGGACAGGCAGACGGACAGGCAGACGGACAGGCAGACGGACAGGCAGACGAACAGGTAGACGGAGAGGCAGACGAACAGGTAGACGGAGAGGCAGACGAACAGGTAGACGGTGAGGCAAACGGAACGGCAGACGGACAGGCTTGCGGACAGGCAGACGGACAGACAAACGGACAGACGGATAGACAGATAGATAGGCAGTCGTTTTGCCGTCAATCGATTTTTCAGTATCAAGGACATAGAAAACATGGATTGTAATTCGTTTAAGAGGAAGTAGTACAAATAGTAACCAGGTTTATCCACTTTTTCGTTACCAGGTTTCGTTATCAGGTTGTTTTCGTTTTGGGTAATATTTAGTTAAATCATTCTGTTATTTGTTATGTATTTGACTGTTAAACTCGTAACCTGAGCGTAGGAGGTTCACGCATTTATTGCGCTCACAAGTAAACGCGATTTCAAAACCTATCATTTCGATTCAAAATGTTTAATTTTACTCCATATACAATTTCAAATGTGACTAATGTATTTCATTGCAATTAATCATTTTTTGCTTTAGTCAAGGATGTAGGAATTAATATTGCTAGATTTGAGGAAATAACTATCAAATTACTTCTTTAAAAGGCTGTTGTGGGTTTGGTGTCCAGAGACATACCTCCAGCCTGGAGCTCACCCTTAATTTAAACATTGCACCGGTTGGTCTGGAGTCACAGCCCGCTATCTTGTGTAAACTTGTTACCTTGCCCGCGACCGCGTTCCTATAGTAAACCAATTGATATGCGAAATGGTCGAACTATTTTTTTTATCATTAACGCGATCATTATTCTCGTTACATTGTAACCTAACTCAAAATTCTTGAAATAATAATAAACACAAAATTAGTTGGGCCCGTGGCGCGGTTGCGGCAACTGTCGCCTGCGTCGACGAGGCAGCGAGTTTGAGTCCTGCGTACACATGGCCGTATTTGTGATTGTTCATCACCCCTCATCATCATCTCATCATTCACACTTCAAGGCGTAACAACCTTGTTATAATGAAGGATACAACTGAACCCTTGCTGTATTTTATCAGTGTAGACCTCAACTAGTAAGGAATTTCCATTTATGGGCTAGTGTTCGAGGTCAGCGAGGTAAGATCTCTACTATTTCTAGGGCAGTACAATCTTACAATTCTAGGCCATGCAGAAAATTCATCATCTATCATATATATTAAAATGAACTTTCTTTCAGATGTGCATTCAAGTAACAAATATCAAGGCATATTTCGACAGGTCTCCTCTGAGCATTCTCTTCAGGGAAAGATGATAAATTGGCACGTAATCGAAAGAAATATATGATGTACATATAGAATCGATAGAAATATATGATTGACAGCAATTGACGACAATCAATTAACGTAGTTTGCCGGAAATGACCTACAAGACTCAGCAGCAGCGTGGAATGTAATGAAAAACTGACGAAGTGAAAGAGGCCAATGAATACCTCGTACCCATACACATTCCGTTTTATATCTAAAATATATTTTTGTGTCCCTATTTATGAATATGCTATTTTTAAAACACGCTAACACAAACACCACATATCAATAAAATTCCCAATCGTAGTTTTCGTGGCATCAAATTTCTCGTATCACACCTTTCTGTCCAATCATTAGTAAACTTCATAACATTGTGGAATATTGTTCCAGTGAAATGCATAATGTAACTATTTCACTTACAATTACGCAATTGTAACCTTATTTAAGTTTCTACATTAAAATGTTTTGTGCGCAGATTGTAATTTTGCACCGTACGTCATAGAATTTTTACTGGTTTTTGGCGACAGTAAATCAAACCAAAATACACATTTGTGATTACAACGTATACAGAAAGAATGCATTATTTTTTACTGCAATTAATAGAAAACTTCCTTACCTGTCAATGTTAAGCGTCACCCATCAGAAATGCTTGAAGAACTAGGGGGCAGACCTACAGCATAAACACCTCGCATTCCGACCCTTCTCTTGCAAGTAGCGTCGTATACTGAAGTGTAGAAAGAACATTTTAGTTCCGACGGTTGCCGCAAAGATAAGAAACTCACAAGAAATGAAAAAGAAACAAAAATGGAGATTAGTTTCTGAAACCGAGATGTAAAATTTTGCTCGTTTTGAAAAGTACATTTTGGTATTGACAAGGAGATTCTTTAATTAAATGATAATCGTTCGTTAGAAAATTATGAATATGTCGTGTAATTATGAAACCATACACCTAAGCTAATTCGCCAGCAGCGTTCCCACAATCGTTATTGACGTTGATGACTTGATGGTATTAATCATTATTTTCGGGTGTTTGAAACCTCTTCCTACAATAACTTTAGTTGCACCCAGATAGTGTGTTCAATGGCTTTATTTTATATACGCTTCGAGAGAACCTTTCTAATTCAGATTCAAGTATATAAAAATATACCAGTCCTCTGTATATTTTCCAACCAAGGCAACGATTTAATAACGAAAACTAATAAATCAATAAAAATCAAATGATATAGGTGGCCTATTGCTGTGTCCCAAAGTTGAGATTTTTGTATTGATACGTACATATTGTGGGCTTGGAAAGCAAAGGAAAAGGTGGGGGCAAGGAAAAGGTCTTAAGTTCAAAATCATGGAACTGGAGATCTGCAAATGAAAACTGCGTTTATGGATTTTGTGGAAAGATGTTTCTGAAGGTTTCATTGCTAAGTAAATATTATTTACAATATTTTTATTTAATTTAATAATTTAAAATACTATAATTATTTTTCCTTTATTCAAACGTTATTTTTCAGTAAACGACATATTACATAACTAAAATCAAAGATCTTACTATCAGTTGTTAGTTGAACAATGAGAGGATAAAATCGAAACGTTTTGTGGAATGTGTTCTTACTATAGCGACATTTAATATCACATTAATGTAATACACTTGTATATTAAACCTATTTACAGCTTGAGTGATTACTTTGTCTCGCTTACGAGATCTTCAGTGTGAATTACGCGCGCTCCTGTCTGTGCCCTCTCTTCTTTGATCGAGAACGATCGCACTATGTTCGGTCACCTTCGCCGCGCTTAGCTCTTCTAGCCAGCGAAGCCTTGAAATAAAAATTCGCCCTTGCGTCCGCTCCTGTCGTCATCAACCGCCGTTGTTCACAAACGACCACGGCAATGCTCGTTTGTCAATGTCTTGTCTTCTCAATCGCCCTGCAAAACATTTCGAAGCTAGTCTGAGCTGAATGGTCAGCGACAGGTCCGCGCCGCTGGGTACGGTGAAGTGGTGGAGTGTTGCGTTCTTCGTGTTTAAATTGAAATATTTATTTATTTATTTATTTATTTATTTATTTATTTATTTATTTATTTATTTATTTATTTATTTATTTATTTATTTATTTATTTATTTATTTATTTATTTATTTATTTATTTATTTATTTATTTATTTATTTATTTATTTATTTATTTATTTATTTATTTATTTATTTATTTATTTATTTATTTATTTATTTATTTATTTATTTATTTATTTATTTATTTATTTATTTATTTATTTATTTATTTATTTATTTATTTATTTATTTATTTATTTATTTATTTATTTATTTATTTATTTATTTATTTATTATTATTGCTGTATCTTATCTTGATGCCATTGAGCTTTACAGCTCGCCTAAAATACACGCCACTAACAATGGAGTAGAGTGAGGTGACAAGTCGAAACATACTCTGATTTCTTTACCCGAATGCCTATGTAATAGAAAGTACACATAAAATTTCAGCTGCTCTTACGCGCTGGAAGTATATTGTTAAATAGCGTAAATCATATGATTTTGCCTAGCGAAACGACTTGAATCGCGAGTTTGTGCAGTCCTAGTTTTAAGTGCGTAAGAGCGACAGCTATTGTGCACCGTCCTGCCGGACGTTAGTGTTGAGTCGTGAAAAACTACAGCAAAATTGATCTTGCGGCGCAAGTAGATAGAATAGTTATTACTTTAAGAAATTCTATTGTTTTTAATTTCGGGTGTCCAGGAAATTGATAATTTCACATATATGTAAATCATATTGCGAAATGTATTATTGAAATTATATCTCTTTTGATAATGCTTAAATGCCAGATTTAATACTCCACTGAAATAAGCGAACTCTTTTTCCTCATTCCTCACACGCACACTCATCTCAAAAAGCAGCATACTACTAAAACAATGATAAAATAATAATTGTAATAATTAGTACACCAGATTTTCAAGCAACAAAAGTGTAGCGACTCCATACTTCTGAACGTCTTGCTTCAATTGGCCTCAGTTAAGTGGTGTAGATCTCAACCAGGGAGGTATTTTCAGTTATGCTGTCAAAGAGCTATTTCTAGGGCTATAGAATCATCAGCTACAATTACATTAAAATTTTGTCTATAATATTTGAAAAACAATTCCAATTTCTGAGCAGATGTAATTTTCTGTGCACAATTTCCTTCACGTGTATTTTCGGATAAAAAAAATCAGCGTATACATCGATTGATTGATTCTTTGATTATTTTGTGTTGACTGGCTCGTGATATGCTATGGTCATTAGTCCCGTTAGTGTAGTGAATGTTTTATCACAAGAGTTTGCTGTGTTCTTTCCCTGCTGGATGATGAGACCCATCACCGACCTACACGTCAGCTTGCTAGGTTTCCCCATCCATGTATCTCCCAACAGCGCGGTTCCGCCCCTTTCCGGGAAAAGCTCTAAGCTCTCGTCACGTGTGGTAGTTAATAAATTAAAGTGTAAGTGTGGTAGTGTTGAAAATCCTACCACCGTTGAAACTGGAACCATAGGACTCCCGGTCATAGGTATGGCAATGACATCAGTTGATACCTTGAGTCAGCTAATCCGGTTTATGTGTAGACATCCGTCTCTGACCATTCCCTTTCAATAGTTATGGAAGGTAAAAGGTACCAATGTGCAATGGCACACAGACTGATTTGAACCAAGGAAAGTAGAGCTCTACTTTATCGTCGCTGTCAGCACAAGGAGGAGATTGTATGACGACCACAACGCTCCGGCCGCCTCTACTGACAGTAAGGAGGCCGAGTCGACTTCAGATCCGCTCTGAATGGAAATCACCAAATAAAGCCACCAACCCATGCCAGACTCGAACCTGGGTCCTTCATGGCAGGAAGCTAGCGCCCTACCACTGAGTCAACGCTTTCCTTTCAATAGAGATACAGTGTGCTACTTAGGGATTAGCCGAAGCGTAGGCCTTGCATACACTCGGTGCTGATTCTTATCATATCATGTTCACATCCAAAATATTCGTTTCTTAAATTAATAGCACCTCTAAATATTTGCATTCATTATGTTGACCCTTGGTGCAATGTTGAATAGGAAAATTGAATGTGGGTGATTGGAATGTAATTAATTAAGAGTTTTTAGTGCCATTTATTTTTGGTGCAGTCATGCTACATCTAATACAGACATAATACAAAATATTACTATCTAAGCTGAAGTGTAGAAGACAGGCAATGAGGCACAATAAACATTGGTAAAAAACATCAAAAATGTCTCAGCGCTAAAAAAAACAAGCGCAATAATTGGCAGTTTACTACAATTTCTGACCCATCTGTCTCACTTGTACAATCAAGTTCAACAATAAGAGGCACTAATACTGTGATTGACATGGACTGTACATTGTGATATGGTGATGTGATCAAAACACAGGATTTTCACGTAACATTGAAAATCCTTTGGTGTTCATTTCACTCTTAGTACGCGCCTCTGTGAACAAAATTGTACGTGAAAGTTAGTAAATTCTTAAACTATAAATTATGAATTTTTTGTACTTGAAAATTATTAATACTTTTTCAAAAATTAAATTCTAACAATTTTCAAGTCATTGTTCGTTCAGGTTAACAAACTTGCGTGACCATTGCATAGAGAAAGTAAAAGATACTTCGGAAGCTTTCCCCGTACGGAAGCCGGTGATATGGTTGTTTACACAATTCTTTTTCTTTTATTACTTTTGATTTCCAACAACAAATATTTTTGTCTGACAAAAATATACAGAGTTTACAACTAGATTAATCGACCCCTTTTAAGAATAACGTTTAAATTAATTGCCTTAAGGCAATTTTAAATACACCTGGTATTGTAAACGAATTGGAATCATATTAGAAATATGTTTTACGAAATCTTTTGAAACCTTCTGAAGAATTGATTTTAGAAACGGTAGAGAACAGAAAACTTGTAAAATGATCTGATATTTAAATTACGTTAAAGCAAAATCATTAGGAAAATATTTATGAATATGCCAGCGTGTTACTTCGTACACTTCGCAATACTAATTGGTCTTTTGCAATTAGCAATGATTAGAAATGGATGAGATCCCAACAAGATCAGAGGGCACAATACGACTCTGTATTATATTTAAAAGACGTCACGCAATCTAACACGATTAAAATGGAAAATTTAGTACTGGCTGCTGAATTTAGTCAAACTATTTTGTTGAGAGTGAACTATCCTTTCAATAACGTTATATTCTTTACGCATCTACCGTGCCAATGGCGTAAACTTTTAATACACTGAGATTCTTCAGATATATATGAATCCATAGCAACAAATCAGAGTTGTTCTTTCTGAAAATCCAAAACAAGAAATAATTCTTTTCTATATGTTGCTTTCATGTGCCAAAAAATTGTTTCAAATTATGTCTGCACGAACGCACGATATCATTCGTGCCATTTTCCACGATTCACAGAGCACAGCTCCATTGCAATTTTATCACATCTTGTGTAGATAGGCAGTTGGTAGATGGTCTTTGGCTAAGCATTTGTTCTGACCAAAAGTGGCATTTGCATAAAGAACTCAAAGATCGGAAATTATAAATGACTCCATGTGATGAACAGAAAGGGAATTAAATGCAAGGAGTTATGAAAAAAAGCTGTTATATTCCTTTTCTTGACTCTTTCATGTATGTTGCGGTGATGATGTGGTGTGTCCAAATGAAGTTCATTTCATTCAGCTCAGTCGACATCACGCGACAAACAATAAAGCAAATATTTTCAATAGTTTCTGGATAATGACAGTTCGATGGAAAAATAACCACGAAACTCCTATCGTCAAGAACAAATCCTTCAACAACACCACTTATGTTCCAATAAATGAGTTCTAAATATCACTTTTCTCAATGTTCAATGATTCACTAATAATTTATTCAAACAATAGGTGTACTGTATGAGATCGCACTTTTGTAAAATCGAAACTATTCTTCTAGGTTGTTGATAGATGGTTCCTTGAAGGACGTAAAATAACACTTACGAGCTCTCATCAAAACAAACGATGATATATGGCGACAGATTTTTTATCACTCTCATACACTACTGACATAGTAAATTTAACTGCATATTTTATTATCTGTAGGTGACAGTTCATTCAGAAACAAATGCTCTCAGACAAAAAATCTCTCTCTGCTGTTGAATGAATCTCGTTGCTCGATAGTAGCCTTTCTCGCCACATATTTGGTATTTCATTCCGATGTGGTCTTCTATCTAAACATATTGTGCAAGAATCCTTGTCCCGCCCAAGTACTTTTGCTTGTAACTTATTTTCATTCTCTTGAAATTTTCAAGCTGTATTATACAGCTCAAAATGTTGCAGCATGGTCCACACCAAATTTAGTAGGCTGTCAGTAATGTCTTTTTGCTATATAACAGTGAAATAGATGTACACCTTGCAACTTACATTTCTCGTCAGGGTAAAATCACTCACTTTATAGATTGTGAATAAAGTCAATCTATTTGATTATGAATTCACATAGCTGTATTACAAATCTTCATGAATTCACAATAACAATTCAAGCTGACTGAAGCTGGATTTATTCTTTCGTGCTTGTGCACTGGAACCCCTGCGTGAAACCAAAAATACTTCTTGTAATTACAGACTGACGGGACAAGAGCTGTTCCTTTGAGCATACTCTTCCAATGTTTCTTGTGGAGTTTTGTGGTCAGTGTCTGGAGAACTGTCACTTTCCGTCAGCCGCCTGTTAGCCCAGTTCCTCATGGACAACATTAAAACTATGACACCCCACACCACCCCACGCCACGCCACAGTAACACAACATTAGAAGCGTATCAACACAGTGGTCGATCGGTAGCTTCGGTGTTTTTAAAAGGCCGCTGTTACTCGGAACATTGACTGCGCCACCAGAAAGCTTGGAACGATCATTCCTCATTGAACAGCCCCATTTCATTTGACTATTACGATCCGAAAGTTCCGTATATCGCAGGATTGAGACTCGGATGGCGCCGTTGAGGTGACTTCGTGTGAAAGGTGCCTTACGTGTAATTACATATGCTGTATATTGTGGCGTTTTGTAATGTCTAAGAACCCTGTCACACGAGGCCACCTGGGATCTACAACTCTGTGAGCTTCTATGGTAAATCTACGTCGAACTGCGCCATCCCGTGTGAGCGGTGACCGTAAATTACAACACACCTTGGGGGGTCACACAAACAAGGTGGCGTTTTGGAGACAGTCTGTGAGGCTGTTTACTGGGACAATCTGTACTTAGCCACCCGGAAGTTTTCCCTTGTCGAACCGTATTGAACCTTGTCCGAAACCCCATGTTTCCCTTGCCGAACCTCGTCCGAAACATCATGTACCACGACAACGCTACACCCTCGTAGAACGTGGTCGAGATAGGATTGTGAGAAAGCGGTCTTGGAGTCTTATGACCCGGGCTACGTCATCCTGCAAGGTGTGTGTGTGTGTGTGTGTGTGTAAATGACAGTCTCTCTTCGCACCGCTTAAATCACAGATACGAATAAAACGCCACTTCCTTCTAAACACCTTACTCATCTTCTTTATGCTTGACAGCAGCGCTTTGCAAGAGAGGATGCTACCAGGCGTTACCGCCCTTGCGCAGTGCTCTTTGCGTGAGCGCTCTCCCTTCACAGTGAAACGCAATTCGCACTACACTCGTCATTTTCTTACTCCGAATTTGATCCAACATTGGATGCCACTGGGGAATCTGATGTTATTGTTCGTCACTACGAATCCACCGGCAGCTTCATGTAACTCTCAAATGTCAAGCACAAAGAACATTGGTACTGATCGTTGCACTGTGCGGTGCACTTAGTTCGCGTATTTGGTCCCGTTCCCTTGCCGCTTGGAGCGGCACAGCCAACTCTGTCTGTCGTCACTACTGTGCAGTTTTTCATAATTTATATCGGTTGTAGAGTGCTTGCGGTTAGTAAAATAAATTGTTGCGTTTGTTATTTAAAATGTACGTTAATGTGTATTGAATGCATTTTGAAGATAACACCCGCAAAATTGTCCTATGAGATTGCGAGATCCAAAACTGACTGTACTCGGCAAACGTAAGGGAATCGCAGGGGAATGGCTTGAACTCATGCTAAACGCATTCAAAATGGAGATCGCCCCGAGGTGGCGCAGCCGAATTGAACTACACTTCCTCCCTGTCATGGGCCGTGCAACGATCTCCACACAACTTATAGATCGCTCGGGGTGGCGCAGCCGAGGTGGCCCCGAATGACAGAGGCCGTGTAGTCGACCGTCTAAAACCGATCGCGCGGCAATAGCCCGAGCCCCTAAGTTCGTAGGGTTCCTTCACACGGAGCCTCTCAGCAGCGCTTCCGAGTGGCGTTTCTGCTGGCAAAGCATTGGCTTAAATGGAGATATTTACACGGGCGGCGCAGTAGCGCTGCTGAGATTGTTACTGACGCACTCCCAGCAGCGCAGACGCGCTTCTGCGCCACCGCCAGCAGAACAGAGGCCTACATAGCAACCTTCACACTAGGCCAGTCAGAAGCGCCACTGAGCTAATTTGTGAAAATGTGACTACCATGTCACCGCTCCTTTCCTTCCCATGCTCTGTGGCTGTGTGAAGGGGTCCGGCTCTTCTCCGTGGCGCTGTCGAGTGGCTCCGCCCGAAGGCGACAGTACAGAGCAGGGCGTGTGGCGTGAGGCGAGGGGCGTGGGGGGCGGGGGCGGGGGGCGGGGTAGCGGGGGGCGGCGGCACGCTCTACTGGCGGTGCTCGCGGCTGAAGAAGTCGGCGACCGGGCGCAGCGGGCCGCGGCGCCGCAGCACGAAGGCCGGCGTCTGCTGGCTGGAGGAGGCGTCGTTGGAGGAGGCGATGCGCTGCCACGTGGCGCGCCGCGAGCCCCCGGCCGCCAGCCGCGGCTGCAGCTTCGACAGGCTGGGCGCCTCCGTGCTGCCGCCGCTCGCGTCGCTGTCGTCCCCGCCTGCAAGCACCGGAGGCGATGAAAATCTTTTACAAGGAGTTTTTCAAAATGTAAGAATACTTATCAAAAAATTTTGAATTTATATTAGTAACCAATTGACTGGATTGAAACAACGATAACCGCCATTTCTGTAATTTTTGTTGGTCAGTGGGAAAACAGTTTTTTGTATATCCAGACATGTCTCAGTTTGTGAAAAAATTATGACTTCAGGTCATGTCTAATTTTAGGAGTAGTGGGTTAATTCGCAAATAAGCCACACGGTTTGGATAAAGCTATATGAATGTCAATGAACGGATCATTCCAAACTTTATCCAACAATTGTTGGTTTCAGACTCGCAGTTCTGGCTAAACAAAAATAAATGTCCGACTGCGAGGTGTCTAGTGTGTGCGCGAGACGTATTTTGACATGAAAACAGAATGATGATGAAAATAGATGTCAGAAATTATGCGTTGCGTACTCTCAAGATTTATTTATGTGGATCGCGAATGCCGAAGGCTGGATCCTCATTGCTATCTCATGTTCGTATCGAAGCGTCAACTGAGGTATATCTGTAATTTCGAACGTAACCAAGACCGTGTTTGTTTTGCAGAATTTTAATATGGCGATGATTCTAGAATGTGTCCTTGACTTTAAGCTGCTCTTATTACATACACTACAACTTGTGTTCGTACTATAGACGAAATTGGGCTCGAACAGCTCTGTCACTGATATCGAAAGAGTGGCGATTTCTTTATTATGAACATATTTTTTATTGGAGGTTGATGTGCACTTGAACCCCAATTGTCTTTTACAATAATGAGCGATGATCTAGCGAGTAAATGATTAATTAAACGATAAATAAGAAGAGGAGATTGAGAAGTGGAGGAATGAAAGACAGCGGAAACTGGAGAACTCTGTGGAAACCTGCCGAAAGCTGCCCTGTCTCACCACAAATTGCACATGGACTGGGCGGAGAATGACGCTGGACCCCAACGGTGGAAGGCGTATGCGCTAGGCATGCTCCACGATCCCTCTCTCCTTCCCTTCCTCCGCCTCTTCACCCCTCCGGTCTTCCCTACCTCCGCCTCTTTCCTTCCTCCGCCTCAAACAGTGTGACAGCATCACACAGAACGACGGGGGAACAGGAAAGATCCCTTCTGGCGATTTTGAACTGTAATAGTTTTAGAAGCGGAAAAGCGGTGGATTTGCGGTTGATTCAGTATCTTCTTGGGACAGTACGCATTGTCAGATCACTTAGATCAGAGTAGCTTAACTGACAGTTAATTATGTTTCAAGTTACAAATATGGTTTTAATAAGTGTCTGTAGGAGATAACAACACACTTGCTTCGCCTATTGCACAGCATTCCCGTGAATATTGCTGACTTTAGCTTCCCGTCAGAGAACTTGTCAACGGCTTTAGGAGCACACCCTGTCCGCAAATCTGATTTGACTGGGATTGCTGGCGGATCTCCTTCGTAGAACAACCCTTCTCACAGATTTTGAACTGCATTTTTAAGTCTACCTAGCTTGCTGGTGAGTTCTGTTTCGGCAAAGACCGCCAATAATATTTGCGAGTAAAAGGATAAATGACAAATAACGGGAGTTTGATACTACGTGAAAGGGGGCAAGTGCTTCTAGAAATCGAGGAAAGAGTTTCTCAGTTAAATTCCTGACATTTTCAGTGCGGAAGTACACAAATTAATGAAATTATAAAAGAAAGCACAACGTTTAGGTGGTTTCAATACCTGTACAGATAAAAGAGATTTAAACGTTTTAAATAAACAATCCTTCAAGACAGTTTTTGTGAAAAAGTAAAATCCATGCTCGAATATATTTGACCGCATTTTGTAATTGAAGTGCAGTTTGTTGCGTAAGTTGTCAGTTGTATTTTGTAGCTGAATATAATTAAAATTATTTCTTAGAAACCATATTTTATATTATAGCAAATAATAAAATTAGATCTCGTGTATGCTTCCGCTAACCTCATAACCATTTTTAAGCGGCCACCTCAATTAACGCGCAATTTTCGCGGGAACCGAAAGTGACCGCCCAAGACAGGTTTCACTACAGTTTGCTTTCGGCCGCACTCACCTGAAGAGCTGCCCTTGCCGTCGGTGTCGCCGGCGTCGTCCTCGTCCTCGTCCTCGGGCTGGTCCACCACCTCGAAGGACAGCGGCGGCGGCGGGGGCGGCGGCGTGGGCGGCGTGGGCGGCAGGGCCGGCGCGGTGGCGGGAGACGCCGTCGTGGACGGAGTGCTGCCCTTCGTGTTGGCCCCTGAACACACAGCCGCATTCGAGCGTATTGAACAGGTGGTTCCCAAACATTTTATGCCTAAGTACCTCTCTTGTAGGGATAAAAAGATGAAATTATTAACTCTCAAGTGGACTCTACACAACTACGGTAGAGCAAGTACAAAATACAAATTGGGATTTGATGTTATGAATGGTGAAGTGAAAATAAAATATAAATAAATTATGTTGATAAGTGAAGTAATATTTATTTGTTTTTTATAATAACCTGTCATTGGAATTTTAAAATACACAAACATAGTTTGTACGGAACAAGTGAAATTAGTTGAAAAGGAGTAAGAGTCTCACTCAACTCAGAGAAGTCTGCCGGGACTAGGGAAACATTCTTGAAATGCCGCTTCAATCTACCAGAGAGATGTCGGTCATTGTTGAAACATCAGCTGATTGACTCACATTCCGAGGGAACAAACGCATTAGCCAGTTGCGTTTCAATATTGATAGGGAGTAAATACGCTGAAGCAACTTTACTTAGAGGAGTGGAAGTTTTTAATATCTCAGTCAGCTCAACAACGTTAGAATGATAACATATTTTTACTGGTGTCATTCATTGATCGTTGAAGAGTGATAACTATACTACGATTTTCGTAACTCTGCCTCAGGCAGGTATCAGCTGTTGACAATTTCATCCAATCGGGAGCTTGAACGTCGATTGTATGAAACTGTCAACAGCTGATACCTACCAGCGACAAAGTTGCGTAAATCGCAATATAATTACTAGGGTGAATGTTCTTTATGGCGTTGTCCACCGCAGATTCTCACCACTTCAAAAGTCACAATGACCTCATTACGTAAGTGCAAAATAGGATCAACGGGGGTAGTTAGGCAAACTTTGTTTTCCTTTTTGCTAATGTATAAGAAGACAAAACACCACAGTCTATATTTTTACACTGGCTAATTGTTCTACAAAAACTGAGTGCAGTACAGCTGCGAAAACAAAAACGTTTCTGCCGTTACTTGTTCCTATTGTAAAACTGTGTGTTTGTAGTTATCTAGTTGTCTTTCCAGACAGTCTTTTTCAGTATTTCTAACGTTCAATATTTCTCTCTCATGACATGAAGTGAGATTATTTGTTTGGCATAACTATTGTGTGTATCTACATGTTCATTACTAATTTCCAAAGGCGCAGAAATTTAAAGAAAAATGATGCACCTTCCTGTTATGTGCGAGGTGTCTATGGTTTCATTACATACCAAAAACTCGAGAATAAAATAAAAAGAAATGAAAATTCTTATTTTAACTGAAAAATCCAAATTTTTCATTACATAATTCCGCCTCAACTCGTATTGAGCGTACCGGCTTAATTGTCGTTCTCAGAGCGACACTGCTTACAAGCTGACGTTATGCTGCAGTGAGGCTCGAAGGAAGTGGTCACCTGCCATTAAATATTTGCTATTCGCGAGTTGCGTTTTGAAACGGCAATAATTTTTGTTAACTTCGCATGTAAAGCAGGTTTTGTTGAAATATTTCATTTGTTGCAATTTTATACGAGAGTATTTTATTTACAGTTCTTGAACAGTGCGCGAGCAACATTTTGCAAAACCATTTTGTGTTTTTTTATATTATTTAAGGTCGCATCAGCATCTAGGTCATTAACGACCACTATTGCATTTAACGGTATGGCAACTGTGAAGATGACAGGATATGGTGATGATAGGGGGTGAAAGGACGAACATAAATACAAACATGCGCGAGACGGGACTCAAAGCCACGATCTCACAGAAATTGAATGTAAACTATGAAGCCTC
Organism: Gryllus longicercus; assembly: GCA_038098605.1. NCBI lineage: Eukaryota > Metazoa > Arthropoda > Insecta > Orthoptera > Gryllidae > Gryllus > Gryllus longicercus. Next base: position 484,783 of record JAZDUA010000679.1, on the reverse strand, counting down.
CGACCATGTGAGACGGATCTATGGCTTCATTAGACACATAGGAATTGGGAAAAAGCAAAAATGAATAAAGCAGATTTTGTTTGAAAATGCAAATTTTGATTGTTATTCCGTCTGTTCACATACTGCGTCTACCGACTGAATACTCATAATTAGTCACTTTTCACAATAGAGCTAACGTCATGTGACAGCAAGACTCCAAGGAACGCCGCCCGCAAGTAAATATTTGCTCTTCACGTCTAGTCTTAAGGACTACGAACAGTGTATGTTTTTGTTAAAATATGTAGTTTATTGCAGAGTTATACGTGAGTAATTATTTTTTGTTCTTGAGCAGTGCGCCTGCTACTTTTGAAAAAAAAAATTCTGTGGCTTTGCTCAGCAGTATTTTTGCAACCGCAGGTCATTAGTTATTCCTAAATCTCATCGAACACTAATTTGTAGTTTGTTTCATTTTATCGTGTTAATAATAAGTAACAGTTAAAGGTATATAACACTGCTGCATTTATATTTTTAATGCAATAAAAAAACTCCTTGATTTATTAATTTATCACAATAATGACAAAAATGAGTGGACATTTTGATATCACAATTTTTTTATATTTAATAATGGAAACCTTCTAAATACGGTTTCCTCATTGTGAAATCTATAACGAAACAAAAACACATGTAGTAAATTTATTGGTTTTCCATGTGGTATGGAAACAAAAAGTAACACAATGAAACAGTAGGGCTCATTATACGAGGCCAATTGTACGAAATTCTCACTCTCTCTCCCTCTCTCTCTCCCCCTCTCTCTCCCCCCCTCTCTCTCCCCCCCCTCTCTCTCCCCCCCCTCTCTCTCTCAGTTACTTTCTCTCTTCATTGTTGATAAACAAACTTCAAATTCAGAGTAAAAAGTGTCACCTACATTTTTTCATTAATATTACCTGCTTTTGCAATGAAATATTTCTTCGAATATTGGAGTTTACTAATTTTGGAGAAATTGTACTTTCATAGACAGAAACGTCTCTCCTCATTTTTTATAATTCTTTCGTCTTTTCCCCAATGAATCTTTCCTTACCCGTGAACCTGGACGTTACGTGATCTAAGACAAATGACGGTGTTCCAAGGTGGTCCTAGGGAGCCGGAGAGAGCCGCCGCCCGGAAGTCGAGCGAGTGACTTTCCGCGGCTGGGCGTTCGGCGAGAGCGAATCCGCACTCGGCTGCTCCGGGGAGTGCGCGGGCCGGACGGATCGCTCTCCCGGCGACAACACAAAAGCGGCGATCCCGAAACCAGCGACGCAAGACGGCGCGAGAGGAAACGAGGTGGAGCGGGGCGGGGAAAGCCACTTGCGTGGATAACGACTTCGTCGTTGGCCAAGCGCCGTCCGCGACCCCGGCCCGGCAGCAGCGGGCCCTGTCGCCGGGAACTCGCGAGGGGAGACGATGGCGGAGCCGGGGCGGCGTTCTCCGATTTAGCTCAGCCCTCTTCGCACAGTACCGGCCGAGTTTAGCTCAGCGCTAGCATTGCCGCTGTTTCTGCAGCGACTCTGACCGAGGGAGTCCTACGGTTTGAGACACTAAAACACATATCGGGAGAGTGGTCAGGACCTTCCCTCGGCTGGGGAGGAACCCTTTGGGACAATCCCCTCTATGTATATGTTTAAGTCTAAGTATCTAAGTTTCTAAGTATCTAAGTTTCATCTAAGTCTATGTATAGACCGGCGCCGGAATCACCGTCCAGCGGGGAAGGAATCGCTGCCACGTCCAGGGATAAAACGTTCACTACACTATCTGGACTAATGACCACAGTAGTTCATATGCCAGGAAACATCCGTCAGTCTTACTATCGTGCACTCGCACCAGCTGTGCACGATATCGTGCACTCGCACCAGAAGCACTGTTAAATCTCGTCCCTGGTAACGGCGGTAATGGGGCAATTTCACGAAATGTCATCGGTTTCTATTATTGGTTTTCTATTTATTTATTTATTACTAACTTATAATATATTAACTAGAGAAAATTTCCCTCGTGCCTTTAGTATGATGATGTATGTCAAAGTATCTTTAAAAATCACTTTAGTACACCTACTTGGAGTTTACATATGTTGATCGTTCGGTGCATGAATGATCTTCTATAATAAAATATAGTTTTCATATAACCAATACTGGGGAGTGATGTTCTATGTTTTGACATTATGAGTGTTTTTTTAGTGTCATACGAGAAGAAATGACCTTATGAAGGGTATGTTACCATTTTCGGTGAAACACTTATTGCATATTATTATTATTATTATTATTATTATTATTATTATTATTATTATTATTATTAATATTATTATTGTCATTACCATCATTTTGTAATTAGAAATAAAGTAAACGTTTGGAAGGAATTGTTCGCACATATCATTTAGGAAATTCATTTTATAATTAAATTCAATATTTGTAATTTTATGTGTCATTGTGCCTTGTATTGTAATAAAACAAATTGCAAACAAAATGTTTCGTTAAACATAAATCATTGTTTCACCTGTACACCAATGTCGTTCATTAATATCCATAAATTTTCGTCTGCAAAAGAAACAAAACGTTGAAAGAGATTTGAACATTTGAACTTTGATCAGAGAATTCTGTGAAGGCTCGTATTTGGGCAATCAGGACGCGGCAGACTGTTGAGTTGGTTTTTTATAGCAGCCTCAAACTCAGTAACTATGACATAACACGAACACGCTCAATTAATACCCACACATCTCTAATATTTTCCTATTTCACAGCCTCGATTTACAACAAGCAATTGGTGACTCAATTCAGTAACACTCAATTCAGAAATATTCCTCTATATTTCTCGCATTCATAACGAGGCGGGAAATTTTCTGGGGTGAATAACCTGAATCTTAATGACCTTTCAAGGATACTTCTACAAAGAAATAAAAAAATAAAAAATAAAAATGAGGCTGGAAACGACAGATGACTAGCTCATCGAAGACAAGACCCGCGCGACACGTCTCTGGCTCTTCTGCTTTCGTTGGGAAACAGGCGAAGTTCCTTGGCCGGAACAGGGCATCCGGGGTATTGTGGTACTCTCAGTGGAGAACAGTGCACCTTTAGACACTTTGTACTTGTGAAACCGGTTCAGAAAAGCTGACGGCGAGACATGGCATGACGATTTTCGTTAGGCCTTGAAATAGAGACGGTTGCACTTGGAGGAAATTCGGACATTCCCTTTCTGAGCATTCCGGAGGATATCGCCAATTCCCTCTTGGCAACCTTACCAATCATTCTGGACAAAAAGAGACAGAAATAGAAGCAAACGAATTATTGCAACCGTGAATGAATCAGTATGCATTGTTCGTCACATTCATGATTCAATACGCACATATAACTGTTAAAATTTGCATAACTGATATTAAATTGTATCAAGAATGGAGTATAGTAAATGGAGTCTTATTACAATCATTCTAATTCAATACACGTAGAGAAATGAAAGAATTTCCACTACACACTCCTGTCTATGCCAGTATTTTCCCCCCCCTTTTTTTACACATGTTGCGACTTCAAAGGAACCATGGATTGTGCGTCTGTCCAGCGGTTCTCCGTCTCAGAAAGCTTTAATTATCTATAGATTTCGCACATCGAATTATTGTACTTCAAACTATCGTTTCTTCAACATTCTGATAAATCAGCATATATAATTTTAATTTTTGAATCCATTGCAAGAAATTACTAACCATTACGAGTATTATCTTCTTCGTAGAATAAAGGTACTGAAATGTTATATTTCGTTCTGACAGAATTGGCGTCAAAGTCCAAACAAGCGGAGATTCTCTCAACAATGTTAATATTCCGTTCTAAAATGCTTTCGAATTCAAACTACATTTATCTTTGATGGAAATAAATGTTCTACTTTGTTAACGGGACTGAAATTTCTGAGCCAAAATTAATATACTAATTAATATGTATTTTTGAAGTAAAGAATAAAATCCCAAAATATGATCCGCCAATTGAATCTCATGTATTGGGCTCCTCATAAAATACAAGAGTCTCTACATCAGAACTGCTCAAATGCATGAATTTGGGCCAGTCTGCTCCTTCTTTAGACGTACACTATTGTCCGAATAATATATCTATCTACTTGACAGAAATATTATTCGGATCTGTAGAAGAAATAGAGCATCCATTTTGAACAAAGTTGAGAGTAGTATCAATGGAAAGGCATTTTGAACTGAATATTAAGATTGTCGGAATTCCGGGGAAGGGGTAGAGCGATATTGCCACTTACTCAGACGGCAGGCACTGGTCGTGTGGTCGTTTCTGCATCAGATCACAACAGCAACAGAAGGAAAGAACAATCGCAATGAGAGCACACAACAGTAGACGACCCAACGTATAGCCCAATAAATAATGACGCCACATGACGCTCTGGGCCACTAGGCAATCGGCGCTCTTCACTTCGTTGTGTTGCTTCGCGATGTGAGATTTCATTGTTTTCTAAAGAAGCATCGACAACTCTGTAGTGACATGATCATAATTTGAAGCCTCTGATTGGATAACGAAACCTTCTCTCCTCCGCCAGCCACTTGCTGTTACACATTACCAGAACACGCCAAGAGGGTGGCCCACTTGAGCAGCTTTGCTTTACACCGCCGATAATCCACTGCCCTCCCTCGCCATCCCGTCCGTCCGACTTGACCAGCGAGAGTTACAGGTTGCCAGGGCACCCTCAAGTGGGTCGTCCATTTGAGCAACCGTGCCCTGCTCTACCGTCACTGTACTGTCCTATTTTTACACAAACAAAAACTTCATTGACATGCAGGAAGAAACATAACGTATTCTTCGGAAGCAAAAGTAAGGGGGCCATTTAACGCTTTTCCTTGTACGCCGGAAGCTCTCGCGGGCTTGCGTTATCCATGGAGTCCTGACGTACACGCTACATTCCGCCGCCGCTGGTAAGCGACAAGCCCAGCATGAACTAGTGATCTGCGGGGAAGTGCGCATTTCCGACAATCTTAATATTCCGTTCAAAATGCCTTTTCCTTCATACTACTCTCACCTGTGTTCAAAATGGACGTTCTATTTATTCTACAGGGCTGAAAATTCCGGCGCTAAATTTATACAGTAAATAATATACTTATTTAAAAAAAGTAATAAAATCCTAAAATATGATCTATCATCTAAATCGCAGGACTTTGGTTTTGAATCTGATTTAACACAAGACACTATATTTTACCTACTTGTCCACCGTTACGTCTTCCATATTTACACAAAACCAACTCCTTTTTCTGAAACAAAAGGAGGGAGACGGTTTGCGGGTGGAGTGCTGGCGAGCAGGCGACTTACCGCCGCTGGTGAGCGACACGCCGAGCACGAACTGGCGGTCTGCGGGGAAGCGCGGCTTGGAGGCGACAGCCGACGCGGGGCCCCACCCCCGCAGCCCGCCGCCCGCGCCTCCGCCGCCACCGCCGCTGCCACCACCGCCGCCGCCGCCGCTCACCTTGTTCAACGAACTCGTGTTGCGGTGGTTGTCCAGTTTCTTCGCGTAGCCAGACCTGTCATCAAATGCTCTTTGTTAAAGGAATTCGTCTTGAAGAGAATACTTTCAAATAATTGCCTAAAAATACAGATTAATAATGAAACATTTCGTGTCACGTGTGTGTGGTTTAAACGCTACTGCTATTGAAAGAAAAATAATATTTATTGTAACAGTGATATATAATGCATTAGTTGACATGTGTATTTTACAATTTAGAAAACTGTAACCAGTAATACACTTCAGCTTCTGAGTAAATGACCCCTATTTTGATCAGGTTTTTGCAGTTTCCCTGATCCATTGAGCAGATGATGAGATGGGTTCATTGTGTGCTTCTGGATGTAAATGTAGCTTCACTATGTACACTTTTCTTGGGCTCTCCTTTTGCTTGTAGTGATAAGAGTTAAGCCGGGGGGTAACTATTTTGTTAGCAATGCAAATAAATCTAATCTGCAGTTCGTTTATCAATGCAAATACATTTTCTATAATCCCGGAGCGAAAATGTATTGTTTTTCAAATGTAGCTAACCTCGTGGTTTAGGTAATTTTATTTTTTTTACATTTTTCATTAATATTATTTTTATTTTTGTTTATTTTATTTTCCACTTTGATTCATCTTTCAATTATTTATAGTTAAAATGTTGGGAATGGATTCTGGAGCTCATGAAAACGTGTGCAGATGGTATATCTCCCCCATATGTCACAGTTTTTACTGTTCTTGGACTAAATAAATCAATTATAAATAAAATATTGTTCGTATTGCCCTCCCTGTATTTCCGCATCTTGATCATCTTGCTCTGGCGAATGGAAACCATGTAATGTTCTATTTTGAGTCAATAGATTTTTTCTTTCGTCATATACAGTATTAATTCCATACAGGAATCTAACTTGAGTATTAAATTTTTTTATTAGAAACAATAATACAATTTGATATTTATGTAATTTCAAATATTATTCAATCTGGCTATTTCACAAATATGTGTATGCTTAAGTAAATGCCTTCAAATGGAATAATAAAGTAAACCAAAAATTATTCGTATTAAAAATAAATATTCTGAGATGTACCTTTCAAAAGGTTAAATTAGATCACGAACTAAGTTTATTTCATTGATTCGAAAATGCGCGTGATCCCTGATGTAGAGATTCATTTTTGCTTATAAAAATCTAGAAGTGATTAAAGTCCAAAGCGAATTCTTAACCTCCTTAGGTCCTCTAACTCATGATCTAAACATTCAATAATTGTATGAAACTCACTTGCAATTATATTTATCCAATCGATTTCAAAGAATTGAAACGAGATGACAAAGACACATCTTTGTAAGTGTATATAATAAACGAGCACAGAAGGTAGAAGCGATATAGAAAACTCTTTTGAATACAATTTTTTCAATTTAACATTTCTGGAGCGAATTGGAGATGCTTACAATTATGTATCAATAATAATAATAATAATAATAATAATAATAATGTGGTGATGTGATGCTGATGTGATGTGATGTGATAGTGAGATGGTGCGATGGTGTGGAGGAGTGATAGTTGACAGTGTGGTGTTATATTGTGGTGGTATGTCGGTGAAGTGGTGTGATTGAGAGGTCGTGCGGTGGTAAGGGGGTGGTGGAAGTGGTGGTGGTGTGATGTGCGGTGATAGTGGGGTGGGGTGGGGTGGGGTGGGGTGCGTGGGCGTACCTGTAGGCGTCGACGTAGTTGTCGAAGCCGACGTCGAGCCCGAGGTGCGCGCGCCGTGGTGGCCCCTCGCCCGGGGGCCCGTGCAGCGTGGCGTTGGGGGGCTGCTCGCGGTGCAGGTAGGCCACGGGCCAGCGCCGTCCGCCGCCCGCCGCCCACCCGCCCGCCTGCCAGCCGGGGCCGCCGCCGCCCGACCAGTGGCCGGGGCCTGCGATTTCAAATAACAATCACGCATACAACCACGCATACCCGGCAGCAATTTCATTTCTCTTGCAAACTTCATACATTGCAATTTAAGATTAATTTCTAACGTACCTTTATCTATAAATAAGAGTTCTAAAGAAAAATATTTATAATACGTATACATGCACGTACATGTATTAGACAATAGAAAGAAAAATAAACAATTGCTTATAAACGTATATAATTATTAACATGGCCTTGACATATATTATAAATAAAGGGCCTGCCTTCCGTTTAGCCTCTCAGCTAGACAAGGCATCTACACGCTCGTAAGTCACTCGTAAGCCGCTCGCACTTTTCTGTTCCATTCTTTCGCCACGGAAGACGGAGGTGAGGGTTGCAGTCATTAGCATAATTCTGGTCTATTCTGATTTCTGAGTATAGGTCGTAGTGCAGAAACTAACGGTGATAATAGCGCAAACATTTCATTGACTCGTCCCACGTCCTACAATGTCAACATCGGAGAAACTTTGGAATGACCCTGTAGTAAAGGTGTTCATTACGCAATTTGTTCGGAAGGATAATCAATTTTCAATACAGCAAAATTTTCTAAGTTCATGATTTCCAAACGTTTTACCCCATGCCTTTAACCCCATGCGAAAACCCCATAGCGTTTTTTACCCCATGTCGATTGAGCCTACCACCTTTCCTTGATCCATGAAACAAATGTAGAGAAGATGTAATTTAGTTTTTGATTATAAAATAGTTAAGCGACCTTAAACACACATTTCGATTTCGAAATAAACGATCATGTAGTGTAACGGTTATCATATGTATTTTTTATTGTTGCCTCCATGCCTGTTTTAGGTTACAGAAATATATGCTAAGAAGTTTTCCTGTTTTAAATCGGAACAGTAAAAATTGCCACCCTGTATCCGCGGAACAACTAAGAAAGGTTTACTTTTTTGAGATAACTCAATATCGTCACAAAAATCTTCACTCGCTCCACACGGTTTTTCACGAACATGCGTTGCACAGTGACTGAGGTGTGGAATCCTGTGACAATTCCCAACGGAACCATCACGCTTGTTAAAATGTGTGCAGTAGAGGGGAAAAAATCTGTCTCAGAAATCGTTACCTCCGCTGCCTCCGTTCCAAGGTCCGTTATTCCAACCTCCACCGCCTCCACCGCCTCCGCCGCCGCCGCTCCACGGACCTCCGCCTCCGCCACCACCTCCATACGGGCCGTTCCACGGCCCACCACCGCCCCCAGACCAAGGCCCGCTGCCTCCACCTCCACCGCCGCCGCCCCATGGTCCTTCAAAACACACAGGGTCGATGTTGTGGCAATTTCTCTTTCAAACAAACTCCTTAGATAGAAATACCAAAAGTCGAAATCGTTGGATTTGGAAATTTAACAGTAATTCTACAGACAATTCAGAAAATTCGACATTTCAAGTACGACACTGGAAGAAACCTAACGAACAATCAAAGTTTCATTCACAGTAAATACTGATAAACTGATTTCTACTAAATTCATACAGTCTTAATGAGAACACCTTTTCTAAGAACCTAATTCTGTTGCCTCTGAATTTATACTGTGAACGTGATAACTTTCTGATATGAAAGCGAGTGAAACTGCTGAATGTTATTCTTCACTTTGTGTTCGTATCACAGCAGTTTCCCATACCGTTTGGCGGTTAACATCGAGAGAAGCTGAAACAATTCAGGCATATTGGATTTGTGAAGGTTTAACTGTGTAAAAAGGTAATGCTGAATAAATATGATTTATTACCAATAAAATTATTACTTTCAGGAAAATTATAAAAATACATCCAACAGAAGAAAACAAAAGGCCTCGAAAGGTGGAAAAAATTTGATTCTGCAGTTTTTAAATTGGCGAAAAAGATGGACAAAATACAACGAAGTGTACATAGTAATAAGTTGTGAATTTTTTTCTCAAGTGCTTTTGGTTTTGTATTTTTGAATAAAATAAATTTTTGTTTATTAATAAAAGTAAAATATTCATTCATTCTGACGTATTTAATAAATAAATAATATACATAAATTCTTGGTAAAATTAATTCAATAATATTTGCTGTACAAGTTAATGGTTATTTATGCACCAAGGACATTATAAGGGTTCTAATGATACTAGCAATAAAAAGCCATGTCATGTTTGGAGTAGAATTTGCTCTTGAAGGAGAAGTGAAAAGGACAGGGAGAAATTTCTGCATTAGTTTTAATGTAAAGGTATATGAAAGTAATTATCATCAATACACATTTAATTTAATGTACATGTACAGTACATTTAATGTACACTTACAGTAAATTTAATGCACAAGAACAGTAAATTTAATGTACACTTACAGTAAATTTAATGCACAAGTACAGTAAATTTAATCTACACGTGCATTAAATTTAATTTACACGTATAGTTAATTTAATGTACACGTACACTAAATTTAATGTACACGTATTTTAAAGTTAGTGTACGTGAACATTAAATTTAATGTGCGTACATGATAACTTCTTTTATATACTTTTATATACTTTTACATTAAAAGTTTTACAGAAATTTCTGAATGTGTAATCATCACATTAGAGTAATGTTGAGATAATATGATTGTGCTCACCTGAACCAGGTCCTCCAGGACCGCCTGGTCCTCCAGAACCACCTCCATGCTGGTAGGGAAAGTAATGATCGCTGCATGGGCGCCATTGTTCAGGCCCGTGTGATCCCACGTAACACCTGTCATCACAAAAATTCATGAGATCCTGACATATGCACGGAATAATGTGAAATAAAGCTATCGACTTTATTGATAGCATTTTCAGCATTTTCTTACTATTAAATATTCGACAATTACCAGTTAGTGGTTTAAAAAACATTATTATGTTGAAACGTTGGCGTAACTAATTGTTTCTCTAACCACATTGACTAATCCCGTGAACCGATTTTAATTCTTCATTCATCAATTGTCGTGATTATTCAATGGTCATTATAATGTCATTAATGAGAGAAATGAGATCATTCTTATTTATTAGCGTAAAATCTCATTTTCAGTTCATTACTCAGAAAAGTCAAGAATCTTATTCGTAGTTTGTCAGAAGTATCCGACTAGTGATTTGAACTTGAAGAAATTGTAGTTATAGACTTTACAATGGCGACAAAGTTACGAAAAGAAATTAATTACTATAGCAACTTAGAATTACTATAGAGTTCGAGTTCATGAATTTCCTAACGAGTACTAAAAGGCTTTCGCCCTTGTGACTTACTGTGTATTTCATTCTAGGTCGTTTACACCTGAAAATATAGTGAACATTACAGAATATTAATGATCAACAGTAGAGATAATGTATTCAGAGAAATATAATAACTGACTGAAAAATAATTAAATGCATTCCTCAATTTTATTGTTCATTTCTTAACTAGTCGCTGAAAAGTTTTTTAATCCATCAGTCAATCAATGAAGTTGCAGAGTTATTTTTAAATTGTAATGGAAATAAAATGACATTATTTCATGGCGTGTGATGGTGAATTGGTGGTTATTTCATGGTGTGAACTGTGAACGTTCAAACTTGTAAGTTCGAATTGGACATCATTATCATTTTAAGAGACTATTCTCTTTTGTGAGTCTTTAATGTAAATGTCACGGCCTGCAGCCAGAAACGTAAACACGTAAAATGGAGAACTGTAGTTAGAAGTAGAAAGAATTGGCGGACATGGAACCAAAGAATATTTTGCATTGGGAAAAAGCGCAACGTTTGCAGAGTTTATATATAACCTGCAGAGTTTATATATTTTGACGAATTAATTCATAATTCTTTTTCAGCATCTTAAATATAGAATGTGAAAAACGTGATGCAATTTCCAGGTGTTATTATTTTTCTCGAAATGATGTGTAATTTTGCAAAATGGAGGTGTGAAGAAATAATCATTTGGTTAGTATTACTCACCAGTAAGATCATCCATGTTAATTGTCCTGCCTGACAGTAATTTAGAAAAGATGATTATACATTAAAAATCAGTTACCTATTTAGGTAGTAAAAATTATTAGTTATATTACATATTAATTGAAAATTGTAAAGAAAGGCTCAAAAACTGAACTCGGATAACAAACCTACAGGGAACAACTTTTGTGAAGGATCAATTACGCGGGAGAATATGTGGCGGCATGATGGAGATGCATTATGCATAAGGATGCATTGATAAGTGAAACCAGAAAGCTAACGGAAATAAAATACGTCACTTCCGAAATAAGCTCTTCAGTGTTTAACTAATTAAAGAAAAGTGATGTCAAGTACCAATATATTTTTAATCTTATGTTCTTTTCGATCGCGTAGCAGACAATATGATCGCTACGCGCTCGAAAAGATCTTAAGATTAAAATATATTGATACTTGAGAACACTTTTTCTTTAATTGTTAGGAGATATCAACCTCACCAGAGATATTATTAATCTTCGGTGTTTAGTTGGCCGTATGGGAGACGCCATAGACTAGTCAAAGTTACCGAAGTTTCGGCCGCCATTCTGCGATTTTCTGAGAACAAAATACCAAACAAAATCCCAGCATGACGTCCACAACGTTGGCATCTGTGCATATACTTGGGTTTTTATTTGTTGGCGCGCGCGGCCTTGTCTTCAGCCAGCACTGCTCGAGACGGTCACGATCAAGCGCCATCTAGTGGCACGTCCGAGGGCGACGCGACATACCGTGAGATATTTGATTGTGAAGACAAGGCCTCTCGCGCCAAGAAATAAAAACCCAAGTATAGGACACGTTTCCCGGCCAGCCAAGTAGATACCGACTCCGTCCGCGGATGCCGCCGCCTCCAAACCCTTGAGTGGCCTATCGGAGGCTCAGCGGGCGGGCCAGGAGCAGGGGTAGTCGCTCACCAGGGGTAGTCGTAGCCCTCGGAGAAGCCGCAGCGGTGGTCGGGGCGGCAGCAGTAGTCCCACTGGCCCGCGTCGCCGCCCTCCACCTCGCAGCCCCAGAAGCCGCCCAGGGGCTCGCGCGTGCACTCGGTGCCGTGGCGGCAGGGCCGCCCGGACACCGTGAAGAAGCGCCACGTGCTGGCCGCGTCGCGCTCCGCTGCAAAACACACGTGCCGCCCGCCCTCAGCCACGCGCCGACACACCAAGAATCGAGGAAGAGCAGTTTTTAATTAAAAAAAAATTAAAAGAAATTGTTGCGACTTCGCAACACGGTCTCCTAGCCCGCCTTGGGCATTAAGCGTATGTGGAGTAATCCGCTGTTGTCTTTTTATCTCGTCACGTCGTAGTCAGTGCCTTTTATTCCTTCAGTTTCAGCTCGGCGTCGTTAGTAACCGGGGGATCCTAGACGGTCACCCGTTCAGGAATCCGTGGTGTCACGAATTACTGCCTTTACGAACTTACTGCCTTACACGAACTGCCTAAAGGCCTGTGAAGTAAACTTCACAGAGCGCAGCTAAGCAATTCGGTTAACGGGACCCCATATAAATTGTTGAGTTTTTTTTTACTTGAAGAAGGGGTGAAAACAGCGGCCATGTAGGTCGAAGTCTGAAACACTCAGCGTACAGTTGGAATCATTTACTTTAATTTTTTCTGATTATACTTGCTAGAGTTCTGCTGTTTTTTCAAAATAAATTTCATCTCTTCGGAGCTGAAATTAGAACAATTTTTTTTTTGTTTTTTGCGGAAAGTTGACAAAAATATATTATAATTAAGTAAATAAAATTTACAATTCGATTGTTTTGTCAGCCATGATAGTGGTCGTAACTTTCGCTCCTTCTTCAGTTTATCAATATTAGATCCTCAACAGCCTTTCTTGCCAGTCATGTTTCTATTTGTTAGTTTGAATGAAAAAAAGTGTTCAGAAAGGAATATTCCTTTGCAATGCGATGCAAAAAGTATGTGGCAGTTGTTTTGAATACACTTAAAAAATTTCAGGACATTACATTACTACACATTACATTATACATTACAGGACGCCATTGTTCCCCATGCTGCCGTCTTCCAGGGTCCGCCACTGACATCAGCGCACGCACCCCGTCCTCCCCTTACCGCTAGGCGTTCGAGGCATTTATTTCGCTCTCAGATGTGTGCTGTTGGTTGTGCATTATGGGTTGTAACGAAGACTCATCAAACGTGTTCATACCATGTAAGGTTCTCTAGTGAACTCACAGCGGAGGTGTAGCAGACAGTTTATATCACGGGTGTCAACTTTAGTGCAACCCCTCCAGACACCGAAATATATTTGAAATACTAAATCAACAATCTTTTAACTGTTACTTTCAAATATTATAAAAAACGTCTATTTATAATAGGAAAACGTCCTTGCTTTCTTGAGCGATTTGGAAATTGTTTTGAATAAAAGGAATTGAAAAACCTGACTGTAGAATAGAGGAATCCATGCAACTTCCGGGGACAATCCTTTTGAATAAATTGAGAGAAAAAATGGATTGGGCGCTGTGCCTGCATGCTCCCTGGATCAGCCACTATCGTCAGCGCTGCTTCGTTCCCGACGTGTAGGGGCAGGCCGTGCCCCTCGCGCCCTCCCGATCGGTTGCTGGCTCCGCGAGCACTTACGATACGCCGGGAAGCCGTGTCCGCCGTAGCCGCCACCGGGCCCTCCCGGCCCCACGGGCCCTCCGTGTCCGCCGTGTCCGCCGTGTCCGCCGGGGCCGACAGGGCCGACAGGGCCGCCGTGGCCGGCGTGGGCGTGGTCGCCGTGGTCGCTGTGGCTGCCCGCGGTGGCGGCCGCCTCCTCCGCCAGGTGGCAGCGCGGGTCGGCGGCCGGGTTCCAGGCGGCCAGGCGGTGGCCCGGGCGCCGCGTGTAGTCCTGGCCCGGGCGCAGGTCGCGTTGCTCCACGTCCGACAGCAGGCAGTTGTGGTGCGGGGGCGTGTCGTGTTCGCCGTGCTCCTCCTCCTCCTCGGGCCACGGCCCCTCGTTCCTGGCGCACGGCGAGAGGACGTGTAAGATGAAACTCACGGAAGGGACACAAGGAGAAATGTTTAGACGCACTTGAGACTCGATGGAGGTAACCGACAGCACAGGGGAGCCCGGAGCCCGGGGCTGGTTGGCTCCAGTTGGAAATTTTTAATTTTTTATCCAACTTCGGTTTTGCCATGACAAGTTTGAATGAATATATATATATATATATATATATATATATATATATATATATATATATATATATATATATATAAAACTACATTTATTAGGCAACGTAATAGTATTTTTTATTCGTGAATGCTTGGCTGTTGAACTTTTAGAGTTGTTAAAAGTCATCGAGTCAATATGTGCCAAACAACGTGTCTTGTGGGTTACAATCGCCTAGGCATACGTGGCGGTCGAAGATGATCACCTTTTGCCAATGAACATGTGATGGAAAATCTCTTATAACAAAGTCACGCTCTTGAATTTGTCTCCGATTGGTGGGCAACTGGCCCTAGACTGTCACGATCACGAAATATCTTGGAATTGCCGTCAGAAGGCTATCCGCTAATGTACGACGAGTTAATCGCCTCTTAATTAGGGTAAAATATCACATGTGTTATTTCGTTGTACGAGATTTCCCAGGACATCATCGACCGCTTTGTAAGCTCTAGAAGTTTGTAGCATTTGGCATGAAACCTTCATATTTATCTTCTTAATATTTAAGAAGGTTTTGGGGTAGTAACAAGATGAGACACTTCGACCAAAATCAACGTATTAACATTCGCGACGCTTTCTGTGACTTATCTCGTGTGGCTTATCTTGTTTCCGCCCCAAGACCTTCACACGTGTAGTGCCTTTGCCCCGTGCGTGCACTCACCGGAAGCTGAGCGCCGAGCAGAAGAAGACGAAGGAGCGGCGCGCGCGCGAGCACTCGGCGCGGCACTCGGCCTCCGAGCGCACGGCCAGCGACGAGCGCACCGCGTGCGACAGCAGCGCCGCCGGCTCCCACAGCGGCGCGTAGCACACCTCCTCCGCGGGCCCCGGCACGCCCGCCCCGCCGCCGCCGCCCACGTCGCCTGCGCACCGCACAACGCGCGAGGTTCGAGACGTTTCCGCGCTAGCTAAGACAGCTAGGTCGAATTCAAGCGGCCGGCTGCTCTGATTGGCAGTTTTCCGGGGTTTCTCTGATCAACACCAGGCAAATGCCGGAGGAGTACCGTAACAAACGGGTCACGGATCGCGCGTGATCTGTCCTTCTACTTCCTCGTCGTATCTTATGCCAATTATTTGAAGAAGAAGAAAAAATTATAAAGCAAACCTGCAGAGATTATGTCGTTAAAAACTGTATATAACCCTTTTTGCACTAAACTCAATCATATGCAAAACACTTAGAATGCCAGAAAATTTCATGGATTTTAGACTACTAAAACGTTACCCCAAGTATTTTTGAGGTGGAAAGCATACGAGTTTTCTTACTAACACAAAATATAAACAAAATACAAAAAGGAAATCTTCTACCTCACCTTCTGCAAGGTAAGCTGTCTAATGTCTCCCCATGGACTGCACTACAGCGACTAAACTAAACTACCGAGCATCCAAAAGGAAAATAATATTAATTTTAACAATGACATTTAATGTATTACATATCATTTGGATTGTATAATTGTAAAGAATCTGTAACAAGTAATGTACATCAGCGTCCGGGTCAATGACCCCCATCTCGATCATTCGGTTTTCCTGATTCTCGAGCAAATGCTGAGGTGGCCCCCTGCTTTGCTTCTGGATACAAATGTAACTTCTCCCCATAGCACGTCACACACAGTTTTAAACTCTTTTTGAGGTAAATAAATAAATAAAACTAAACTAAAGCAAACAAAAGCGTCCTAGGCCTTGCCGGCGCTCACCGTGGTCGTGCGGGCCGTGGGGCGCGGGCGGGCGGTCGATCTCGCAGCCCAGGCCGAAGCTTCCCCGCTCGTAGAGCTCGGCGGCCGGGTCCTCGGCCAGCGCGCGCGGGCCCTCCGCCGCCAGCTCGGTCGCCGGCCAGTCCGACAGCAGGCACGAGTCCAGCGGGCCGCCCGTGGGGCCGCCGTCCTGCGGCCCGGGCCCGAACCTGCGCATCGCCACGCACTCTTCACTCGTGCTCCAAGCGGACACAATGGTTACGAAAGGGAAAATATGCTCAATGTCTTCATACTCTCCTAGGTTTGTATGCATATAGAATGGATGTGTGATTATCTAACTGTATGTGTATGTTTGTGCATGCATGAATGCTTATCTGCATGTATGATAACGTGTATATACGTATGCGACACTGTGTATGCGTGCGTTTAACTGATGGGAGAATGTGCGGGGGTTCGTATGTGTGTATATAGGTACGTATTCCTATGTTCGTATTCGTATTGGTGTATGCACGTATTGACATGGGCACGTATGCATATACGTTCGTATGCGTAATGTACGTATGCGTACTTGTATCAATGCGTACGTGTACGTGGGTATAAACTTAAGTGTATAAGTATAAATGCATATATATGCGGGTGCAGGCGTATGTGTACGGATCCATATATGTACGTATACACGCGTGTCCCTACGTGTACTTTCATGTATGCATAATACATTTATTATTTTTAATCATACATTTTTATTTATTTCTGTACTTATTTATTTGTTTATTTATGTACTTATTTATTTATTAATTTATACACCTATTTAGGTATTGTAGTATTGATGCATTTACGTATTTACCTATTCATGTATTCATCCATTCACTCACTCATTTATTCACTTCTTTCTTCTCCACGAAGGCGCACATGAGTGGCTGCGGCGGGCAGTGGAGGCGCACTCACCTGAAGCTGAAGGCGCGGCAGAGGAAGAAGCGCGCGCGCAGGCACAGCAGCTCGCACTCGGCCAGGCTGCCGGCCAGCGCCGAGTCGCGCACCGTGGCGCGCGCCAGCCGCAGTCCCGAGCGCAGCCGCCGGAAGCACTCTGCAAGGCGAGCACGCGCCAATCACGCACCATCCACTGGTCGCGTTTGTTCGTACATTTATTTAGCTTCAAAAAAGTCGAAATTAAACAATGTGATATGACGTATGGGGGAGAAATATAATCTTCGAGTGCGTTTTTTCTCTTGGTCAGTGGAGGATGAAACACGTCATTTATTAATGATTTTATTATTAGCTATGATGTAATATATAACTACACCAGGTTAACTATATATATATATATAATTATAGTTATTAATATGTATCTCTAGTCACATTAAACTATTTTATATTAGCATATTCAGAATTTGTATTTGCAAATTTGAGTGGTTAATAGTAAATTATTAACTTTGTAGTAATTAGAAAACTAAAAGTGTATTGATTTGTTTCGAAAACTTCCGTTGTTGCTAGAGATGAAGCCAATTGATGGTTGTTCGCTGATGTGTTGTCTACATTCCGCTGAACTGAACGATGGCTTCGATTCACAGAAGTAATGATAATAATGCACTTCCGTTATACGATTGAAGAATAACCTCTTGTATTTTCCCGCTCAGTTAAGCAGACGATAAGTGTTTCGACTTCGAGTGCATATTGGCTGCCTTACTGAACGATGTTATGTCAATCCTCTTGTATCATGTGTGGCTCCATGGAGTATTCAACACATGCGAGCTAAGTAGGCAGCATTTGTACTGAAGATATCGGGTTTCAGGAAGACGTCCAAAGAAGGCGGCGTTCAACGTCTGTATGAGTATTGGTGATGTATGTGAAATCAGAATTATCTAGATTCAAAGCGGGTTAATGAATAATGGGGAGCTGGAAATACGCAATGTAACTTTGTAGAAAGGACCACGAAAAGCATTGAATTTTGAAACATTCGCACGTCCTACATAGACAATTAGAATAAAAACATGATAATTGACCATGTGGCGTGATTATAAATTAACGTATGAAAATATAATACATCAATTGATTTAATGTCAATAACGTCTCCAGGCTTGTCTGCCTGCTTGAAGCAACCCTCCTAACTCATGTGTAAAAGAGGTTGCCTATCAAATACGGAAGCAGGCGCGGGACCCTGACATCGATGGATTGTGACTACGGAATTGTTTGAGACTTGCTCGTTGCAGTAGAAGGGGCCGTTGTTTGATATACCTTGTAAGTGGAACTAAAAGGAATCGGGACCGAAGGGCTCAAGTCTGAGAAGCGCGAAAATTGAACAGAGACTATCGCACCACTAAATATTTTTCATTCAGAATTAATGTTTATTATCCTCCCTTCAGGATAGCCAACAAAATGATGTTAGTGTAAATTTGATGATAGAATCATAATTTAATAATATATGAAATTTCGACTATATTAGATTTATGATTATCGGATGGTCGAAGTATTATTCCATACATATTTATACTGCTAATTTCCCATCCGCGCAAAATTTGAAAAACAACCACAGCAACTATTTATCCTCCGGCCTTTTAAGAGGTGTCTATGGAATGAGATACCCAGGAGCTTGAAAAACTCCAAACACAATGAAGCAGTTTCGATAGTGACTGGAAATGAAACACTCGATTGTGTTATTATGCCTCTTCTCATACTGCAAGTGCCGACGGAATTATCATACCAAATGCGACACTGCTTACGGCACAACTGGCGGCATAGGTAGCTCAGACGAAGAAGCAGCCTGCCATACAAGCTGTTTATTTTTTCACCTACGGAACTGCAACTATTTTGGGTTGGTATTCTTGCTATTTGTACAATTTTGCTTAATTTTGTTGAATTTTTTAGAAGAATTTTGCTTATGAAGCCACTAATTTAATATTATAAATTGATATTTTAAAGAAGTAAATTTTTTGCCATAACAAGCACATTGGAGCACCTAGCATTGTGTTAATTTGATTATGATTACTTTTAAATATCTTCAAACATATTTTAAAGCATTATTATGCAGAAATTACATTTCATTATCTCTGGTGGCTCCTGTTAAATAAAAGTCATTAATTTATACTAAAGAGCATGTGCATGCCTTCGATTATCGTAAAAGTTGTCCAATAATATTGAATTAGATAGTAGCGCTTATTGAGCAAACGGCAGCTATTCTCCTCCGTTATCACGTATAAATGACACTTTGTAGAGCTGAGCGACTTATTTCATTCACGCTGACCTCCAGCCACTTATACGTTTGGTCAGAGTTAATCTTTATGAAATACAGCACCATGAACAAAATTATATCAAATTAGTCCTTAATATTTATTCAATCATTACAATTAATTTTGAAAATCAATTGACAGATTTACTTAAATAGGGCAGATGAACTTTTGAAACAGATTGTACTTTTAACTGGAAGCTATTCTAGACTGATGAAAACTGAATACATGGATGCATTTTTCAAATATTTTATAGAGTAAATTCAGTTCTCTCACCATGGAAAATAATGACAAATTTTCAATCGCAATTGTCACAGGGTGCTTGGTTCCATTTAATATTACCTTTGGTGCTCTCGACACACATCACGCAAAATGTTATGTAGAATCCCTTTATACATGAAAAATTATTTAAACGTGTCTCAAATAAAATTATTCAGGAACTGGGGAGGACTATCAACTGAAAAGATGAAAAAACAATCATTGTATTTTCCACATTTCTAATTTTTAGAATATTTGTATAAATATGAAGAGTAGCTGAAATTTACTTCTTCGATACTTTTGTCTCTGAAAATGTAACTTATTTCTGTCTTACATAGAAATATAAATTAATTCTATGTAAAACTTTATGGTGATTCTGAAACATCATTACTGAAACACTGAAACATACTGATTCTGACACTACTTTTTCTATTCACATTTTACAACTTTCGTATTACATGTTTGCAATTAGTTTCAAAATAAGTCATTATGAGTTAAATGTAATGCTAATGGAAAGAATGGGTAAAAGGAGGAATCTTCCACAATCGTTTTTATTGTAAAAGATTATTTCTTTTATCATCCATATGGATTTTCACAAGATTTCCGCGGTAATCACCGAGTTTAGATAAATTGTAGTTAAATGGTGAATATTACAGCTTCAATATAGTACAGATGTTTAACCAATCATAGAAGTTTACATTTGAGAAGGAATTAATTATTGGTCATCGTTCTCTTAAATGTGGGGTGAAGACGGTCAACCGCACACGCCTTCCCGTTGCTAAAGCTCGGATGAGAATCAGATTACAGAATACGAATCTCGAATCTCTATGAGACCTGTATCATTTATTAAGCTGATAATGACAATTCTTTAATAAATTGAATCCTAACTTTACTCGTGTTCTAGTTGTTTGAAGTCGGACGGTACCGGTTATGCTTAACCAATGCTACTTGGGAGACCTTGGTTAATGTCCGCTAGGGGGCGTGGGATTCACACTGCATGCCAGCTACCACGTATCAGTACAATGTAAAAGTTTAACTTATAATAGCTATCATTAGTCGTAAAAAAGTATCTCTCTTTAAAACGCGATGTAATGAGTAATAAGATACACGTATAAAGTTTACGATACTCGGTCGTATCGTAGTATCACTTCACATCACACTATTAGTTCCTATCATTTCATAATATACTATTTCTCAACTCCCATTCATACGAGAGACATATATAGCATTCATTCCTGAGAGCGTTGAATTCTCCTGTTCGCACGTGTCACGACCTCTGTCAACAACATACCAGAACCCTGTTTGCGAAAAAAAATTATTGTCTAAACTACGGCAACATTTTTGGAAGTCGTCAAACAGGTCTGGAGAAAAAATACGTCTCACTCGGTGAGTTCTATCGCCCAGCCATTGAGAATGATGATGTGTTTAAGAAACATCTCCCTAAATCTTCACGACACCGTCAGAAAAGGCATTCACGAGCCTGAGTCAATAACCAACGCTCAAAAGCTCTCATGAGCTCTCTAGAATTGTGGTAAAAGAAAATAACGTATATCGCTGGCAATCAAATATTCAGTTTAAACACATTTTTCACAATTTCAGCTTCTCAGAGTACAGGCAGGCAATATTAACATGAAAGAAATGTACAATGTGTAATTGACCAACGACTCGCATGCAGAAATTCTAAGCACAACAAGCGGGTAAACTATATCCGTAAATGACGACGTCCGTAAATGACGTCGTCCGTAAATGGCGACGTCCGTAAATGACGACGTCCGTAAATGACGACGTCCGTAAATGACGACGTCCGTAAATGACGACGTCCGTAAATGACGACGTCCGTAAATGACAACGTTCGTAAATGCCCCGCTAGTTTACAGAATAGTCAAATAAGTCAAATTGGTTTTGCGCATACAGATTATAACGTTTCCTCCCACTGCTTTATTGCATTTCTTCAACAATCGACTCTCCATCTCCATTCCCCGAAGCGTCAGTTCTAAGGCAGGGGAACAATGAATAAAATATGCTTAATATGACACATAGATAGGTTGTTGCATTTGAGTCACATAGTTAACGGCCAGAAGTTCATAGGTTTCATTTCTAATGATAGTAAATTATCGACTCTAAATAGAGGGAAGAAGCAGGTATGATTGTGGGTGAGTGTAATATACGAGCTTATTGTTGTGAAAGGCCTCCCTTAAATTCGAGGTAGCAATACACTTAATACATCACATGTCAGTAAACCATTCCGCGAGCTTAGACTGGAACGTGTGAAGTGATGTTCCTCTCAGGAACGAGTCATTAATTATGAATATTAACCAGATTAATCCGGCGTTGGTCACGGGGGTAAAGCCTCCAACTACACAATCCACACACTCCAAGGTATAAATGACTCATTATGGAGACAGTGCCGAACACATAAATGGTTGAGTTTCGAAGTCCTCGTTCTGTGATTTCAATAAAAACACGAAAAAAACATTTTTTTAAATTCTTCTTCCTACTTCAAAATATTTCTTTCACTTATATTTAACTGTACGATAATATTTCAGATTTTCTATATCATAAATGTGGGTATTTTTAAAAGAAAGTTTAACCTGCAAAGAGAGTAAAATGTTAGGGCTTGGCTGGGCCTGAAACCGTTGGTCTTTTCTAGTGTTGTGACTAAGATGGACAATTACTTTTTAATATATGGGATTGGCCGTAGTCGATTACGAAATGAATAAAAAAGTATTCTTATTTAGATTTTACAATTGAAGTTGTGAAATTTGCCGGGTTTGAAAGTAAGGTATTGGACCTGGTTGGTTTGGAAACTGAAAATCTCGCCAAGTTAATATTTTCAGTACTAAACATGAAACGTTAAACGGTAAAGTGAACGTCATCGTGATTATACACATAAAACTTAACCACGAAAGTCCGCAAGTTGCAAGCTTTCCCATTCGCGTTAAGGTGATGTAAGAACATAAAATCGTGTACTGCAGCAATATTCAAAAAACTACAGTAAACCCTCGTTAGCATGAACTCGCTTAACATCGATTTCAACCAGGAGAGACAGCTGAGGGCATCAAGTGATGTCACAGCATTCCCTATGACCGGGAGGTCCTAGGTTCAAGTCTCGATGGTCGCAGGATTTTCGACATTAGCTTGTCAGCTAGGACGAATTCGAGAGCCGGTTGCTCTGATCCGGTAGTTTTCCGTTTGAGTTCCGACGGCGGAGGATATTATACATGCGTTGAATTTAGCCGCTGTCTGAATGTGAATTCTACAGGCCAGCAGCTCTGATCGTCAGCTTTCCGTGGATTGTGCGATCTGTACCAGGCGAATTCTGGAGCAGCGCCCTAACTAATAAGCCACGAACCGCGCGCGATCTTTCTTTCCTCATCCTTGTTCCCTCATCTCGTATTACTCGCACACAAATACATTCACTAGAGAAGCACACATGTGGGGGACCAGACGGGAACTTAGAATTTGTCCCGTCTGAGGCAGAGCCTCGTTGGAAACGTGAGGGGGAGATACCTGAGGAGAGAACAGGACACGTTTGTTTTGCAATTAAACCGATGTGCAGATCTGCGTCAATTCTAATGGGGAAGGAACACAGCTACAACGCGCAACACACCATGCACTACACTTATGGGACTAGTGACGGTAGCCGTTGAGGCGCACGGAAACACCAAACAATCAACCCAGCGAACGTGCAGAGCCGCTTGCGCGTGGGCGAGGAGCTCACCGCTGCCGGGCGGGCGCGGTGGGCCGCGGTGGCCGGGCGGCTCGGGCGGCGGCCCGGGCGGCAGGCAGTGCAGGTCCTCGGCGGCGGCGCGCGCCACGGGCATCAGCAGGAAGACGTCGTAGTCGCGGTCGGGCAGCAGATCGTGGTAGGGGCGCAGCCGCGTCGCCGCGGGCGCCTCCGTCAGCAGGCACGGGTCGCCGGGGCCGCTGGAATACCTGCGGACGCGTTGCCGGGGAAATGTCGGCCATTTTAGCCCTCTCCATTAATTTGTTCAAGAGAAATGACTCACTTTTATACTGTGACTTCTTCATATGTAATTGCATTTTATACATTAAGTATTTTTTTTAAAAATAGATGTATTTGAGAAGCATAGAATCTGCGTTTTGTGTTTCGCACACGTTACGAAATTGTGCTTTACCGGAATAGATCAAGGGGTATTAAGAAATTCTTTCATGTATTCATAGATAGATGTATGCAGTTTAGATTTTTTATCTGATCAGCTGAATTCTTGTAATAGACAAATAGGTTGAAAATGAATTAATATTCCAAAATTACGTAATGAAACCTACAGAAGCATACATTCCGGATTATAAAATTACGAAAGATAACGACAATTTTGAACTTATTTTCCGTCTCACACTCTGTCTTGTGTTAATAGAAAAAACAAAGGTATTGCAAACTACTTTGATGCAAAAAGTCGTATAATAATCAATATTCATTAGAAGAGTAATTACTTATTAAAATTGTTGCGATGACGTATTTGGACATATATCAATTATATTCGTTAATTGCGCTTTGTTCGTCGTGAAAATCGTTGCTTAATCGCTATTATTAATACTTGAAACGTAATCAGAGTACGACTCTGAAAATTTGCATGATTAATTATCATACTAATAAACAAAGTAACAGGATAGTTTATTGATATTTTTTTGTTTCAGAATTGTGAGTCTTCGCGTGTCATTTTATATCGAGTGCCAGAATTTCTTCGTAATTATATCAATTACTTTAACATCAGTGACTAGTCATTTATATTCTTTTTTTAAAGCTAATTATGGTTTAAAATTATGGGAAAAAATTAAAACTTTATATAAGGTGATTGTTTTTTGTATTATTTTTTTGTTTATAATGTGGTGTCTGTCAAAGAGAAACCGGTGACCCCTACCCGTTTAATATGTATGACGTGATACCTGAGACAATTTTGTGTTTTTATGTATTACTTCAATGCCATTTGACCTGCGGATCATACCTTTCAATTACTCGTATCTCGTTGAATCGCTAGTATTGTGTTAACGCTTTCGTGCGTCTCTGAGTTCGGTGTGCCGTGCGAGTGGCGGGGGGGGGGTGCTCACCTGAGGGAGAAGGCGCCGCACGGGAAGCGCCGCTCGGCCTCGCACGCCGCGCGGCACGCCGCCAGCGACGGCGCCGCCACCGCCGCAGCCACCAGCGCGCGCGCCAGCCGGAAGCCCGCGCGCCACCGCACGAAGCAATCCTCTGCGCACACGAGCTCCGCGCTGCGATCGCATGCTCACCCGGAGGGGGCGGCGTTCCAACAACCCGCAACCCCAAAATTGCGATCGAGTCAACATCGCTCTCAAATGCCATTTATTATAACACGTCGAAAATTGTCATTTCGTGAGTAATTTTCTCTTTATAGTAGCAATATACCAAAGTGTGGTTTTGACACAACTACACTTTTGTATTACTTAAGTATTGAAAACTAAAAATAATTTTTAATTTAAAACATAATCGTCTTTCAAAACTCAAACAGTATCTTAAGTGTGAATATAAAATTTCGATTTTAACGATATTTTACGATTTTTCGTCATAACATATGTTTCCTATGATCGAAATGAATCGACACCGTTAGTCTCTTCTGACACCAAACTTCACTACAACACACATTTACGTGCACAATAAGGCATTCTGTGTCCACGCGATGAGATGTGATGAAAAGCGTTTTTATTCTTTTTAAAACCCAATAACACGTTATTTCAAAGTTCGAAACCCATCTGCAAAGGGAGTTGTTTCCGAGCACAAAGTAAATATTTGCATAACTTATAGTACATATAACATTAATTTTAATAATAACGATGTATCTACGAAAATTAAAAATAATATGCAGAAAGAAGTAAAAAAGGAAATGGCTAAATAGCGTTTCCAATGCCTATATCAAGTGCGCCTGATATCTAGGCAACACTCACTACACCCACGATGTGCGCTGAATCACGTATGATGAACGTGTAGAAATTATGATTGATTTCCTTGTTCGAATAATGACAGTGGAAATAATTACTGTAACAATGTCCATTTCGTTTAAGATAAAAACATGTGTATTCGAAGACCATTAAAGTACTCTTTATTGCTGATAGATGATAGCTTTCCGTCCAACATATTTCAGGAAGGATGTTTCAGAAAACAACAGACTCGTCATTTTGAATAATGTGAAACGTTCTCGAACATTAAAAATCATTTTAGACAAAGTACTTCATTAATTTCATAAGTCGCTCTTCTATTTGTAAATCTCATTTATTG
Source organism: Gryllus longicercus (assembly GCA_038098605.1). Taxonomy (NCBI): domain Eukaryota; kingdom Metazoa; phylum Arthropoda; class Insecta; order Orthoptera; family Gryllidae; genus Gryllus; species Gryllus longicercus. Next base: position 458,856 of record JAZDUA010000679.1, on the reverse strand, counting down.
CCATAATTTGTTATTTTATCACATTCCCGCAAGTGTTGACTATAACTGCGTTTATTATAAAACATGTCACTCATCAACTACTGTTTCTAGAAAGAGTACGCAGAAGCCATAAGGATAAAATAAGAACATGCTATTTTCATATTAAATTAGTATAAGAGAACAGTAGGACGTTTATTAATCACGAATTCAGAACTTTTTTTTTTCCGCTCATTTAGAATAAGCATATAACCAGATCAAATATTTTCCAAGCATATTGTTTCTAAAAACAATTAGACACGAATGTAAACCCCAAATCTTTCGCATTTCCGTCTTCTCGAGTTACGATATTCGGCATATTAGTTGTCCGCAGCCCACGCATTTCGTAAGCGGGCGTCATTGTTGAGATGATTGCTCAGTCCTTCCCAGAAGACAGAGGCGCTGCCGGTCGGCCGGCCAAGCAGAGCGGCTGTCGTCAGAGGCGCTTGCGGCAGAGCAACGTTCCTCAGGGGTCTCGGGCAATGACTAGACCGGCACCCTCGCAGACCACCCACGACATACTAAATACGTAAGAAAAGAATGGAAGAATCTTCGGTATCGGGACACTAGATTACGGCCTGATGTTCTACAGCAGACTCGACTAGCGTGAAAACCTTTTGGTTGAATTACCGAGTTCTTCGAGCCTTAATGTAGACATTAAAATTGCCTTTCTGTTTTTTCAACTTATTGACGTGACATATTGACTTATCCATTGTTAAATTCGAGACCTTTTTCTTTTCTTGTGTAGAAATCCTGGGAAGATGGGCTGAAGAACGTCAATACGACAATTCAAAACAACGAGGAACAAATTTAAAAAAATCTTCACTGACCAGCTGACGAGCCAGCAAAGTGAATGGCTTCATTGCAACAGAAGTATTAAAATCAAAACAGAAGTGAACTACTATTAAATACATGTAAAACTAGATCATGTTTGTAGTAAATTATTTTGAAAATATTACTGTATTGTTCCTCATTCCTTTGTGATGATGTGCTTATTTCTTCAATGTATGGACAAAATATAATGCAGCAAAGTAGTATTTAAAAAAAGCTAAGTAGAGTTGCAGCATTTTTGGAGTGTGTGGATCACGTTTAACATTTGGAAAAGGGAACATTCTATTTTACTCACCATTATGTTTATTTTTCCTAGCATTTATTCCACGCAATTGCAGTGTCGGCAAGATCTCTCCGTCGGTGATGACGGTGTAGGTTTAAGACGGGAAGTATTCCTTCACGGCGCCACCGTCTAGCTTGGGAGAGATAATTGGATGTCGATAATGATAAGGGAAGGATATATCACGCGCTGTCCGTGGCCTGTTGTATGGAATACTGTTTCAGCATTCCACTGAATTGAGAAGGGAAACCAGAGAAGTCACTGATCAGAGCATTCCACCAGGCGCCAAAACCTCACCGATGTTAATCAGATTAAGTAGATTTCCGCCACCGTATGGAATCAACAACCCATCTCACTGGCACTTTTTAAGCAGGAGCCGTTGGCTACGCTCGCCGTTGGCAGTGTTCATGATCATTATGCGTGTATTTCAGCGAAACTAGCGCTATTGGGCAACGAGTGAATTGTTTATTGTTGCTCTATTTATATAAAATTATAACTGTTGTAGTAAGAATATTACTCTTAAAAATCCTCTTTATTACATTCAGGCCACAAAAAAACTGAATATTCAATATATCATGAACAATTGTAGTCATGAGATCTATGATGGGATGTCACTGGAGTACTTTCTCAGATGCTTACTACTACTTATGCATTATTTTAATCACCTTCAGGTTGTCACAACCGTCATTATTATTTCAGAATTAATTATTTTTCTGGTAAATGTATGTGCCCATCATGTCCGCACTTTGGCAGATGTCAACATCATTTTAGTGAATTGACACATTTTATTTTAGAGTTATTCTTCTCTACTAATTTGTTGTGACAACTCAACTCTTTTTACAACAGTATCCATGATATTTGAAGCAGTATACGTAATCAATGTTAAATATTTTTCTTGTCTGAATATACACTTCAATAAAAGAGTACCGAGATAGAGAGCATCACTATATATTATAAGGCGCGCCATGTCATAAAGGATATAAACAGAACACAGAAATTTAAAAAGAAGATTTTCTTATATTTACTACTTCATGACTTTCATTCCATCATAATCTTTAACCATCCCATAACTTAGATATTTGCCGAATGCCAACGAAACAGTGGAAACTATTTTATATTCATAAAGCGTTCGAGATTTGACTCAAGCAAAATCCCTGATACAAGTAGGGTGTAATGAAGTTATTATTATTCCCATAACATTGCTACGATATTTTCTATTTTAATTTTAACATGAACTATAAATATGTTAATCGTTCATAAATGAATTCTTATGTTATATAATTCAATATTTCATGTTAAATATCGATTAGTTAATTAGATTGTAATCTTAGAATTTATAGAGCAATTTAAATATAACTTAATACGACACTTGTTGGCAAGTTGTTAATTTATATAAAATGTAAAAAAATGATGCACTGAATTACATTACTATAAAGGTAATATTTTGCAGAAATATATACTATTACGTAATATATATATATATATATATATATATATATATATATATATATATATATATATATGCATTGGGCATTGTAAAGTCGGAGTAATCTAACTTTCGCCAGCCATCGATGTTCCCAGACCTGGGCCCTATTTTTATTATCCACGCCTGGGAATCAGGGAGCCATGTGGCGAGCATGGCATATTTCCCATTACCGTACCTAGCGTACATGGTTTGGCTGAGCATTGTTCGTCACGCAGCTTCAGAATCCGAGACGATCTGTATTAGAAAGCTACGTTTTCACGTTTGCCCCGGAACCGCCTCTCAGAATGCTAGCACGCTGTCCACGAGCCATCCGAGCGGCTTGAATGTCAATAGATCAAATGTATTCACTTACCGCTGTGTCCGTGGTGGTGTGAGGGGGGTCGTTCGTCCGCCCACGGGCCGGGGGCGGGGGCGAGAGCGGGCGGCCCCCACGGGCGCTCGCTGGACCAGCCGCCTCCCGCGCCGCCCGCGTCGCCGCGATCCCAGCCGCTGCCGCCGCCGTAGCCCCAGCCCCCACCTGGCGCAGGGCAACGAGGGGGTGAGGCAGGCTCCACGCCCCGAACGCAGGGCGCGGCAAGAGGGATGTTCCCTCCGGACGGGGAAACGCGCTTATGCCGATTTTTGGTAGCGATGTGAAAAGCAATTGCGTACTGCACCGGATTTATTTACACCATATTGCCCTCACCACGCCTGCATCTTTCATGTAGTTCCCGAAATGTGAGAATAGTTATTAAATTCGTTTTAGAGAATCGGGCTGCGAAAAAAGGTCATTTATTTATGAACGTGTTCAATATTAAAACATATTGTAGGCAGCCAATTCTAACTAATAATTAATTACTGGTGACGAATATACGATTAGAATGTGATAGGCAACGTTTATATTAAATTTAGTGACGATCATGTATGGTCTTTTAGATAATAGTTTAGAAATAAGACATTAAAAATTGAAGCTACTGTATTTTCATACAGATTTTGATTTGCTGCCGTTGTTATATGCTTATCATCTGTTTTAATAGGAATTTACAAATGATAATCTCCTCCAATCATTGTCTGTTGTATACGTCAGTAAAATTTACTTAGATTCCACATGTACGAAGACGTTGTAAATTAATGTTTAAACAACAAAACAAGCATATAAACGAGATTGTATCCTTCCCAAACGTCCCATACAGTTTCAACATTCTTGTCGTTTAATAAATACATATAACAAAAAAATAAATATAAAAATAGTAAATAAAAAAAGAATAAATCAACAGACTTACCGTATCCGCCACGCGGGGGCGCGGAGGGGCGGTGCGCGGGGGCGGGGGCGCCCCAGGGGCCCTGCGGCCGCCCTCCGCCGCCACCTCCGCCTCCACGCGTGGGCGGCAGCAGCTCCCCGGGGTCGCAGCCGGGCGGGCCGTCGCGGTCGCGGCGGTACACGGCGAAGCCCCTCTCGGGCACCAGGTCTGCGCCGGGCCGCAGGTGCTCGACGGGCGCGGACATCAGCTCGCAGGCGCCGCTGCGCCCGCCCTCCGGCGCCCTGCCAAAGCAACGGGACGGGGCGTTCAGCGATTGCGTATGCCGCGTTAACTGCTCTGCTCCGTTGGTGTTGTGCATGTTACATCCCGAGAGGTGGCGGAATTTCTTCACCGCTGGAACGCATACATGTTGGCATGCGGGGTCTCTCGCCTCCACATATCTCCAAACGCAGACCGCCCCAACCAGGACAAATTCGAAGCTTTCAAATGGTTTCCCGACATGTGCGCTAGCATAGTGCATGTAAGTGGCACGCAATTGACTACGCTCCGTGCAGTCAAGGAGGTTCAACAACTCGAGACCTCGCGGGTTTTTGCGTGGGTGGCCGTCTGGGTACCCCGGGGGATATTATGGCACCGAACCTCTAGCCGAAGGGATAAAAGGCAACAACTGACGACCGCTGAGATGACTGACTAACTTAACAGAGGATTACTCTGTTTGATGCCAGTAAATGGTTAAGAGAACGTTGTTACGAAAATACTCAACAGAATTTAAAAGAATGTGTGTGTGCATGAGGGGAAAGGAAGGGGAAATCGGCCCTTTTGTTTAGTGTACTGCTCCGGCATTCGCCTGTAGGAACCAACCGAACGACAGAAAACAACTGATCAGACCAACCGGCCGCGAGAATTCTCCGCCATTCAGTTGTTGAATTCGACCATGATCCTTAATCGTCACCGACATTCACCATCGTCGTACACGACGACCGTCCGATGTTGTAGAAAGAAAAGGCTGCGGAGCTAGCGCAAATAGCAGTTGTTACAAGAGCCAAGTGTCGCAAGTTAAACCGTGACTATGCTTTGGCGTAAAATGCATTGGCTATTTTGTTTTGACTCGACTTAAGGATGTGTTGGGTGAATCATGGAGGCCTCAGGTTGGCCTTGAGATGCGTAAGCAAAGCTAGTCAAACTTCTCGAATAAAATTGGCGTTTTTACCAACAACTATATAAAGGTATCATCATTGACTCAATACACGCGTTAGAAAAGTGTATCATTGATTCTGAAACACCTGTATTCTTTGTTATCAAGGCATTTTTCTCCGCTTCGCCCTTAGAATCAGATGTTCCTATTTATCAGATACCTGTTTCAGAAGATCCTGATTATACGGGTGTCCCTGATATATTGCAAACACACACAAATGAACTTGATCATGAAATTGTATCATTTTAATTATTAAAACGCAAATGTCCTCCGAATTCCCGAAAAGTCATGATAAGTTCACATCCGCTATTTAACGGTTTGGCCATTTTAAAACTCCCCTTTAAAAAGTATTCATTTTTTAAATCAAAATATTCCACTAACATCCCATTAAACACTTGTGTGTTCCCATCTTTGTTCTACATCTCAACTATCTCTTCTTGCGTCCTGTTAATTGGAAAAAAATATTATTTTTAAGAAAAAATAGTTCACAATAATGTTGTGGGCCAAGGAAATGGAAGTTCGTCATGAACATGATCTCCGCATGATCGAGAAGATCTTACAAAGAAACAATCCATATATGGATTATCTGTCTCGGATTTCGCAAATAGATAGGTTGGTATCGGAAAGATAGAAATTGTATCAAAGTGTATACTTGTAAAATATATTAAATTACTATATCTAAGTTATTTGTGTTCAACAAATAACTTAGCAAAATATGCAAATAGCGATATATGCAAAATTTAAGAAAGAAAATCACAACGTTCACTATTAGAAAATTATGATTCCACATCGCTCTTCACTTTTACTTGTATTTGTTGTATTAAGCAAAATATTTCTAAAATCATACTTTTGTACGCGAAATTTAGGATATGAAGCAAATACCACGATAAAAAAATTGCCGATACAATGCGTGTGAATAAACTAATTACCATGAAATGTATGTAAACAGAAGGTGGCATTACTAATTTTCTTCCCTCATGAAAAACTCATGTCATACGATTTAATTTTTTTAATTTGTCACTTTTTTGAGTTAACTATTTACACAACATTTAATGTACACCAGGCAAAAACGTAATGCATCTTTCGCCATGATAGGATCCAAATTCGCTACGGATGTTGCCTTGCATACCAGGACTACAGTCAACTGAGCCAGGATGACAAACATCTCTTCCGGTTGCAAAGTATCGTCCCCATTCACGAACTACACGAGATTTCCCTTTAATCGGTTTTAACCTAGAATTCAAAAACCGACAGAATGGACCGTCACAAAATGCTATGACTCCGCACTTTTTTTACAACTCGCCGACCTTGAACATCCGTTACGTTGACTCGATTTCCTCAACCAGTCACTTCCTGAAACGTGCCATTGAATATGGTGTCATCACACCTTCAATTCTGTAAAATACTAATGCTGTTTAGCTGCATACATTTTAAACAATATCGTAAATTAAGAGTTATTGCAGAATTTTCTACCTTTTTTAAGTAGACCCCGCTTGTTTAACTTAATAAAAACCGTGGACCCTTGCGTTTTACTTAACCTATTCAAAATAAACTTGTATAGTACACGATATTAAATATTTCACAAGGTATAAAAATAGTTACATTTACCGATTTATAAATAATTGAAAATATAGAATACAACAAAAGGCGTTATCATATGGCGTTATCTAAACCCGCACTAACGAAAATTAAAGCGAAAAAAAAAACACGTGCAGTTCAATTTTATTTTTTAAATTTTAAAAGTGGCGAGTCTACTTGTAGCAGTAGCCTATCAATTTGTTAATGGCAACTATAAAATGTTCAAGTCGACCAAAAGATGTCTATATCCACTACTTTGGAAGTAACTTTTTTATTATGAGGCAGTAAATTCGTATAACTTTGAACAACTATAACAATAATATAATTACAATGTGTACTTTTTGGCTTAGCGTATACCAATTTTTGAGGAATTTGTTAGTAATATTTTATTCTATGCTTATGTTCTAATTAAAATCATATTTTACATATCAACACCCGGTTCCTGTTATGATTAATAGAATGGCCTTTACGTCGTAAATTGTGGGGTCATAAAACAGCCCTGAACATCTTATAGCAGAAGGTAATAAAATTATTAACACGTTCTTTAACGGAACATAAAATGGTGGAATGGATCGATATTACAAAAATTACCCTTGGCAGAAAATGAACTTCAAATATATGCTTCCATTTTATCTGCTGTGATGCTAGATGGCGAATTATATACATTAGAGATATATGACAACGGCGATAATGTGTGGGAGCTATGTAATGCGAACAGCAATGTATTAGATAACGTTATATAAATTCGTTTACGTCTTCTTTATCGGGTATCGTTATCCTCCCCCTCAATAGCAATATGAATAATAGAGCCGGAGGATTTGCATTCTGTTACCGGTCGTTCTTGCTGGCTTGCTCTACGACTAGGTGGGCGAGCGCACTTCTAATTGCCTGTGAAATCTATACGTATCCATGTAAAGCAGAAATTTCCAAACTTTTTTCTTTCATCGACTCCTTTTGAGTGAATTGCTTGCTCCATTACCCCTTACGTTTTATCTAGTGTTTTACATTATACCGGACCAGAAAACAATATATGTTTTGTAATCAATCTTGAATATACTGATCAGGCGCTGGTTCATATTCGTTTAATGACACCCTAATCGACCCCTTCATCAGCATCGATCCCCTTCAAAATTTCATCGACCCTCCAGGGGGTCTACACCGACCCAGTTTGGAACCCCTGCTGTAAAGGATCGGAACTAGTATCCGTACCGTTATTCTGGGTTGTTCCCGGCAGTACGGGCGGAGCGTGTTTTGGGCGCAGTTTGCTCACAGTTTGGGAGTGTGTCGGTTGTGAGAGACATCATGGAGTCTCTTACAACGAGGAAGATAATTTAAAACAGAATTTTATTTGTTTTTAATAATAAAAACAATTTTAAACCAATTTTTAAATGACATATCTTCCGTTCTAGCGTTGCAGCTAGAGTATTTTCAATTACAGAACTATGCAGAGGTCTGAAACATGCTTTGTGCGCTGAAATTTTAATTCAATTTACATCGTAGAGCATGTCGTACTAGTTTCTACACATAGTTCACTGACCCCTTCGATTGAAAGTGGAATAAATATTTTTAAGGTATTTAATAACTTAAGTGATAAACTAACTGTGTCTAAAGATTGGTGACGCCTCCAGCATTAGTTATACTAATGTAAGTCTTAATTTATTAAATGATGATTAGATAACACTATTGCAAAAAAGAAGTTGATTCTTCGCAAGTTGTGGAATACTTACTACTTTTTTTTCATTTCACGGATTCATAATAAATAAGCGCCTACGATTATAGAAAATTGATAACGACAAAATAAATTTTATCCTGAAATGGTACCTCTGTAGCCAGGAAAATATATTTAGGTGTGCCTTTTGCAGTATTTATCAAATTATAGTTACTTGCTAATTACCTGTTTATCCGTACAGATAGCAGAGACAAAAAATTGATTGAAATAATCCGAGTTCAACCCCGTTTGAAACAACATAAGTTGTTGTGTGCATTAGGATAGTCATTTTTGGAGGAGATCGTGGAGTTAAAATATCTGATTAGAAAGGCACCTCGCCGTTTCCCCCTCTTGGCTTGTTTCACAGTGTACCAAATTTTATTTCAATAAATTAACACTAACACCTACCACAGAGATTCTAAAGGCGTGAATTTTAAATCTGTATTGCTTCGTGTATAAGTCTGTATAACTTGTTTTGGACGCAGTACGAGGAATAAGATACGAGGCATCAGATAGAAAACCTTGCACTTTGGTTCCATTTCTCAGATTTTGGGGCATCGTTGTTGTGGTTTTCCACTACGAGTAGAAGCCGGTAAAACCAACATTCCAACGAATTGTTTGTGATCGTCAAAGGTTATGCTGATTGGATATTTTTGTTTTCTAGCCCCCCCCCCCAGGTCGATAGGAGTTTGCCATCCATTGTAAGACATCTCTCGTTTTTAATTTCAATATATAATTGCCTGGAGAATTGACAAATATTTCTGCGAAATGTTGGAAACTGCTTAAATTTGTACGATTTGGTAGAAATAATCAATGAGAGAAAAATTTGCCCTCATAGTAATCTTTGAAAACCCTATCGGCATCTATAGGGTAGTTTCGAATTGCATGCCGTTTAACTAAGCACGTGAGTTGATCACGGCCAGCGAGTAACTAGCGCCTTGTTGTTGGTCCAGAACGATCCAAATGGTACACACACGTCCTTATGTCACCATTCACAACGCGGACTTTTCCCTTTCGCAAGCGAGACCGCCAGAAGCGCAACAGTGACCAAGCAGCCAAGCGCAGTGGGCTTGGAACACGTTAGGTGGGCAGTGGGCGGTGGGCAGAGGGGGAGAGCTGCACGCGAGGGCAGCGGTGTGTGTCCGTGTCACTGAGCGACCTTACACACGCGCCTGAGCGCCTGCAAATCACCCGTGCCGCCTCCACCCCCTCCCGCTTCACTTTCGGCTCTCTGCATGGAGGTCTAGGACCTCGGTTCCATTGCTTGTTGGAAAATTGGAAATGCTCAGCCGATTTCCCAGTTTCTCGGCGATAGCCACGTAGTTAATGCCAAGGAGAATTACCTATGAGCTGATACCCCTCCAATTCGCCCCGACCACGGAGTGATTAGTGTACATTTTCCATCAACCAATCTGTGAGGTGGGAGCTTCTAGCTCGGGAAATTCCTTACGCACGTTCCTACGGCAAAGGATGTTAGAGATACGAAGACCAACAAAAAATGTTGCATTCAGATATTGAGATGTCAGTGTGAGGAACGGACGCTCCAAGAGTGGTGATTGAGAATAAACAGAGCTCAAGGTACACCTTTGAGGCCGTAAAACTCCCTGGTAAAATGGGCAAGTCAAGGCAGCTTTGTAACACTAAACCACTTTTCGGGTTTCCGACTCCTGTTCGTGCTTCCCCGTTCCAGCCAAAACTTGCTGCCTTCGCCTCGGTCGACGCAGCAACACTGTCTTCCTTTTGATATTGTTTCTTTAATTTTGAAGCATTTTATATTTCTTTTTCTCGTATTGGTTATATATTATATCCATGTAGTTTCTATTTCGTTTCGTAATGTGCTTAATTTCTTCCTACTTGATTAGTGCTCCAAAAGAGCAGTAGTTCCATTGCAATGATCTGTTTAGGAAGCAGAACTATAAGCTCGAAAAATGTGCACTTTGGAATCCAGTCCGCAATTTTGGAGAAGAAAAAGGGCAATTGTTCCACTAGGAGAAGAAGCCGACAATATCTTCGCCCCTACCGGGACAAGCTCTAAGACCCCGACACGTCTCTCAGCATGAGGGGTAGTGTAGTGCATGTTAGTGTAAGTGTGTGTAAGTAAGGGGTGAGAATACGACAAGAGGAGGACCCGAATCTAGGACCTCCCTGTCAGAGGCATTGCACTGACATCAGTTGATGCCCTCAGTTACCTCTCCCGGTGTCTATTATAATAATAAAGTTATATACATAACCGATAATACTAATAAATGATCAAACATCATCATCAAAGTCCAATGAATGATATAGATGTGAGAGAAAATATTTTACTTGTTTTTGAAACAAAGTAGTTTTCACGTGTTTAATGTCCACTATTTCGAGAATGGAAAGCTAACGTTCGATCAAAATTATTATTTTTATTTTAAATGTACATTGCAATGTGTGAATTAAATTCAACCTTCTTACCCATTTCAGGAACCCGATGCAACTTTGTGCTAAATAGATCATCCCGTCTTATTTATGTGTGATTCAAAACCTAATGGCACCTCAAATATACTTGTAACTTATATGATATCGAAACATCATTTTCGACACAATAATTGGCACAAGGGCGCAAACAATGAAGTATTGAATTGTTTTCCCACACATTCGCAGCAGGCATATTTTTTAAAACTTACTGGAACTTGGCCCAAACGATTCGACTTTCTGCGTGAATTTTGTTATAACTTAGTTGAAAATAGGGATAGGCAGAATTTGATCGACTTTTAATTAATTTTTCACGAACTAATCAAGGGTTTGATTCATATTTTGGTAGAGTTAACCATTTTTATTGTGAACACTATTTTTATTGATAGTACGCATTAGGAACTAAATATGTTAAAATGAAGACTACAACAAGGTGCTTCATTAATTCATCGCATTATTTGAAACAGCTACGTAACATTATACTCCTACATGAATCTGCAAAAAGATTTTCTGCTAAAGCTCTTTTCTTCGTGCCAGATCAGAACACACCAGCCACATTAGTGCTGCGCCATCAGATGCCGAACAGTGAAATTGCCTTTCCCTAGAATTTACTACACATAGGAACAGGTTTATACACTTTTTCGTTACCGGGGCCCAAAATTACGAGTCTTTCTTTAAAAAAATCGTTGATCTCCGCCGCAGTATTACAATACTTTCTTTTCACTCCGGAAACATAGTATGACGAGAAAGTAAAAATTACAAAAACATTATTTTATCACTGATGATATAAGTTCCTTTATTTATATACGGGACCCAAAATGTTTTCATGACAGAAAATAATTGGTCTTTTGAACTCAAGAAGTTACCTACGTTTCTCTACGACGTTTCACCAGAACGATGACCTTGAAGGTTCAATGCCCGCCAAGGGTGTTAGTGAAGCAAAAGACGTGAAACTCCACAAATTGTCACGGTTGACATGAAGTAGAAGTTAAAAATCCAAAACGTGATCATGTTGCTGAAGCACTCCCAACAGGCAAGCAGAATTATTCAGGAGTAACAGAGGCGAATGCATTGTAAGAGAATAGTTAACTGTATTACACCATGAGCCCAGCGTTAATTATACAGTACTCCCTTTATAATTATTGAATTACCTCAACACTTAGAAATGTTAGAATTTTGCTGTAACCGTTGAAAATACGTAACTCCACTCAAAACACAAAACGCTAAAAGTGGTTAATAAGATTCATTTCTATTATTGAAAATAAGATTGATACTTTTCATTTTATCTTTGTCAAGAATTTTTTGTCAGATGGTTCTGACATCTTCGCACTGCACCGGCTCTCAGACCGTGCTCTCAGGAACGATTGTTTAATATAATATATAATATGTAATCTAAATAAATAAATAATTTCACTTTTAGGGGATAGTCTGTGTATTTAAAGGATCAGTTTCGTGGCTACGGATGATAACTTCGATTCCTTGGCTTAGCTGTGAGATTTATTTTCCCAGATTTCAGTGCGAGGTTACACGACGAAGAAAGTATCAAGGGCCTGAACTAAGCCGAGTGAGTAACGTCACGGGGTTAGTTCACGTTTTTCCGCCAGTTAATATGGTTGTAATGTCACAAATGGCGTAGTTTCCAACAACGCACTCCGAGCGTTTAGAATAGTATTACACGTATTATGTAATTATGAGAATTATGCAGTACTATTAAACAATCAAAATATAAGCACGTGGATAAATTAAAAATTGGGTGCACGGATAGGATGTTTTCTAATGAGACCATTTGGTTTGACTTAAAAGATTTTTTTTACAACTTTCAAATAGATTTTTATTAGGATTATTAGAAGATTTATACACATGAACAATATGGAAGCACTTCACCTGTATGATCGAGTGCGAGCCGGGATCGGCGGCTGCTGGCGATCGGCAGCTCCGGCGGTGGCGGTGGTGGCGGCCGTTCGGGGAGCCCGCGTGGCCAATGCGCGCTCTTGTTCGGAAACCCTGACGCGGGCGACCTCGCGCGGAACAGGGCCGGCGCGTGGGAAGCCACAATGAAGCGCAACCCGCGGGGCGGAGGGGGCGGATTCGGCGAATGGGGGAAAGGTGGGTCACTGCGAATTCATCAAACGCCCTGAGGAAAGCGGTAGGCCATTCGCTCGGGAAATCTGCGGGCCGTTCTACAAATTGATTACTGAGTGCGTTTTCTGTTTAACAGGTAACATCAAGGCCTGAAGATTGTACACGTAAAACATTTATCAATTACTTTCCGTAAAAGGGAGTTAGTTTCTTCTAATTACGAATTCACATTTCACAAACTTAGGGACAAGTATTATAACTTGAAGGTAAGCATGCTTCATTAATGGTAAGCCCGAGTCAATCGTAATTACATTTGGTACAAACTAATAATACAGGACCAACATAATTCGTTTTCACTTTCTGGAACACGTACGTATATACGGAGTAATATAGAGAAAGTTATGAATGCTCAGAAACATTGATTTCGTTTTTGGGGTCCCCTGATACCGAAAAAGTTTTTTCAAAACGTCCGTGTGTTTGTCCGTCTGTGAACACCGTTAGTGAACAGCGTCTAAACCATTCGTAGAATTTTCTCCAAAATGGATATTTCCCGGTCAATCTGGCTGGACTCGTAACGCTACATTTTTAAAACATTTCTTCAAAATTTGGGGGTACTTTACATAAAGCTTCCCGGACATTTCTAAAGTTTTCTCAAAAAACGTGTCCAAATTTTTCCTTCAACTGCTAAACATAGTGTAAAATACACTTATAAAGGTGGCATAGACCCGATTTTCACGGTTAATTCTACGTTTTTGAAAATTGCACAATTTTGAATTTTTTCGGTGTCTACCTACAACTACAAAATTGAAGATAGTGATTTTTCTCACAAATACAATTTGTTTTCCATAATTTGTCCTTTCATGAAAAGTACGTACATTTTTTTGAAACTTTTAGTTGATTTCTTGTGCTAAATTTGCAATTTCAAAATATTACAAAAACAAGATTTTCTCAAAAATTGCTCCAATTTTTTTCTTTACGCTTCTGGAAGGGATAGTGGTAAATGCACTCTACACTATGGCATAAACGACAAAATGCTCTACTTTTTCTTCAAAAATTACAAAACTATAATTTTCGACTTGTCTCTCACGTCGATAATATTTACATTAGTGCATGTGCTTTAAATAATGTCATATAAAGATTCTCTAAAACTGAACAGTTTTCTGTAAAAATGAGCTCCAAATATCACATTTTCAGAAAAAAATCAAATGCCATTTTGTCAAAAATTGCTCCAATTTTTTTCTACATTTTTTCAACGTGTAGTGCTAATTGCACTGTTAAGAATGACAAAGTTCATTTTGCTGTTTTAAAAAAAATGTTTATTGTTATTGTTTTTTAAAAAAATACACAATGTATTTTTTTAAATATCTCTCAAGCCGTTGATATGTACATTTCCAGAGATTTGTAAACACTATTGCATTTGCGAGTTAAAGTACCTCAATAAGGCATTAAATAAAGTTTGTGGAAAACTCAAAACTTATCTGTGCAACAGAGCCTCATATTTCACATTTATAGTAACGCCAGTAGGAAAACGAAAATTGAATTTCAAAAAAATGTACAGTATTTTGCGGTGATAGATGGCAGCTGGCAAAATGATGGAAAAGACCATAAAGACAATCCACACCAAAGAACTTAGAAAACTTCACTACGAGAAAATTATGTTACATTTTCCGAATACTGTTACTCCATGCATTTGTTTCGGCTTCGTGCATTTGCCAGAATCTGGCTACTACCCGAATTCGCCTGGTAATGTTCAAACTAGTGGTGTTTTAAAAGCACATACTTTCTCACATTATTTCTAAATTTGCAATGTTCGAAAATTCAGAGACCTTAATGAAAATGGGACCTTCGCCATTTTTAAGCATATCTTGCTGTACCCATGAAAAAAATGAAGAAAAAAAATTGGATCGTTTTGGAGAAAATGTATTTATAAATTACATTAATTTCAAACATAAATTACGCAAAAATTACACGTTTTTCCAACTGTGTTCATGGCCTGTGGTTTTTATATATTTTAATTTCCATAAAAATGAAAACTAAATGGTACTACTATGAATACTACAACAATAAACTAAACAGTACTACAAATACTACAAACAAAACTAAATTAAAAGGAATCGTACTTTACAAAACAAAGCAGAAAACTGTCGAAAATCAACCATGCAACCTAAAAAGTGAACATTATAGAAAGTCTTTTGTTCGATCTATCAACTTCGATCCCATTTCAATACTAGATTTTGAGTAAACGTACTGTGATTGGCTCATTTCTTATTTTTTACTTAAGCATAAGCATTCAAGCTTGAAGCTTGCTTGAAGCTTCATAAAGTTAACGTCTTACGTGTTATGCTTATGCGAACGCATTGTGAATGTGTTCGCTTATAGTCGTAGTCCGTTAATGTTAGTCAGTATTATGTTAACGCCATGCTTATGTTTATGTTTGCATTGTGAATGGGCCTTAACAGGTTTCGCGTGTCACTGTTATATGATGCTTTCAAAGTTAGTGCGAGTGTGAATTGTGACTCTAGAGTGTCGCATTATGTTGGAACATCTCTGGAAGTAGAAACTCCGGAAACCATTACTTGGGTCCCTGAGACCGAATCTCATGCTATACGAGCGTTGTTTTCAGTGGTACACGATAACATATTGAAGGTCCTTACTTTTTGTGTTAATCGGCGTTGTCCTAATATTTATCCCTGTTTCAGGAAATGTATTGTAGTCTGCGCTGATCGAACTTAATAAAACAAATGCAGTAAAGCACAGTATTCCGTGAAATAAAATGTAACAAATTACAAAACTCGTAAATAGGGACATGTAACCAATGTGTCAATTATGATTGTAAGCTATTGTAAATATGTTGCAATAGATTGTACACATATATTTTTATTTGAAATATTTTTATTCATTTGGATATTTTGATTTCTATAATTATATGATGATATGAAAATAACCAGTATTGATAAGTTATTAATTATGCACATTTTAAATCGATTACACTCCGGTCTGCAATCAATGAACGTGTGTAGCCTAACAAAAATAAACGAATAAATGAAAACAGCTTAAATTCTGAATGAAACCACCCAAATTAATATTTACAGAACACGCACGAAGCACATGAATGAGAAATGAATAATTCATGTACGTGACACGACCGACCGAACACGTAAAATGTACACAAATGTATAAAATTCATGGAAGTTCCATGGGAACAACGAATGAATGAATGAAAGAATGAATAAAGAATGAATGAATAAAAGAAAGAATGAATGCAAGAAAGAAAGAGCATGAAAACATGAAAGAATTAATTAAACGAATAAGTAAAGGAATGAGTGGATGAATAAACCTTGTGCTGTCAACAATGGACATGTGTAAACGTTTAATGACGTTGTGAAACAGGGGACTTCATTGTCGCATTGAGGTGGGCAAGGATCTTAACTGAAACTAGTGGTGCTAAAACAGCACGTAGTTTCTCGCCCGTATTTTCACGCAGAATTACGCGAAAATAACACAAATTTTCGAAAAACTGTACATGACCTTATTTCAAAATCTATCTTTAAGGAACAGAGATCATTAGGGGTCATTAGATCACAATTTTCAAAAAATTAGAGATTTTCAACGAACATAAGACCTGCACCATTCTCTTAAACGTCTACCCAACCAAAAAAATTAAGCCAAAACTTTGGAGATTTTTTAAATTTGGAAAAGTTCCAGGAGCTTCTTTTAAAGTACCCCCAATAATTACAATATAGTTTTCAAATTCAGAGGACCAGGTTATCAGCCAGTTCAATTGGGAAAATAAAGATTGGAGAATATCGGCTGAACAATTTAACCTCTAACGTTGTTCACTGACGGTCGGACAGACAGACAGACGGACGGACAGACGGACGAACGGACGGATGGACGGACGGACGGATGGACGGACGGACGGATGGATGGATGGACGGACGGACGGACGGACGGACGGATGGACGGACGGATGGATGGACGGATGGTCGGATGGTCGGATGGACGGATGGACGTACGTACGGAGAGATGTTTTGGCGTCTTCCAATTTTTCGGTATCAAAAGTCAAGACCCATAAAACATGGATTCTGGACACACATCGTGATAGAGGATTTTTTTTCCTAAAGTTAGCAACTGGATTTATCCGCTTTTTCGTTACTAGGGACCTGTAATAAGAGGTTTCCTCCCGAAAATTCGCCACTTTTCGCAGCATTAAATAACTTTCTCTCTACTGCGCAAGCGGTAAATGGACCCCGAATCTCACCATGGAGCGGGGGAGGAAAACCGCCACCTCCCAGAATAAAATCCGCACTAACGGGACTAATAACCAGAACAGTCGACGTGCCCTGAGAGAGCAATCAATCAATCGATCGACCGGGGATCGAAACCCTGCCCCAGTGATGGAAGGCGAGGCGTGGAAGCACTACACTGCCGGTCGCTCGAAGGACTCGAAGGTGCGAAGTGCGAGGGGCAGAACGAAGGGAAGCGGGGGCGGGGGGCGGGGGACCAGGGACGGGGGCAGGGGAGCGGAGTGTACGGCGCCGCATCGGTGGGCTTACGCAAGCCCATTTGCGTTACACGCATTGTGCATGCGCGCCCAGAGCGAAGCGTGCCCCGCCCCGCCCCGCCTCTCCCCGCCTCGCCCCCACCTTCCCCTTTGCCATAGGAAGTGCGCCGCTACTCTGTGGTGTGCGGCGGCGCGCAAGCCAACTAATACTGGCTCCTAAACGCTAGTGGGTAATCAGAAGGACACTCACGAGCGAGTATTTACTAATTCTGGGCGCCCCAACCACTTAGGCCATTAATCGCATAAGTGTAGTGCATATTATAGTCCGAGGGTTGGTTGTGTTTCTCCTCCGTTCGAAACTGAAATCCTGCAATCCGATTCCACATACACTTCGACTTGCTTGGGGGTGATTTCCCCCAGGTATCTCCTCCTGCGGGGCACTACCCCAAAATCAGGAACTAGCTCTAAGCTTCAGATAGATCTCCCGACATGTATCGTAGTGTAATGCAAGTAAGCGTCAGTGTTTGTTTACTGGGAGAGGGGATACAAATGAGGACGGAAAGATCGCGCGCGACTCCTTGCCCATTTGTGTTCAGACATTCCCATGGTATTGGTCTGGAAAACTGCGGAAAATTACGGATAAGACAATCCTCTCGCGAGAATTCTCCTCCAGCGGCAGCGGTTGAATTCATCCCAGCTTTACAGCAAATTTCAGGGCTCCATGACCAAGTCCTCAATGAACCGGAGTCAACGGTGTTGTCGCGGAGCTAGTAGAAGGCATTCGTGTGAGAGTAAGGACATCAGTGAAGTTCTACAATGTATTTCTAAAATGTTTTCTACCTATAGGATCCTAGTAGGTAAACTTAAATAACTATACGACCCAAGCCTTCCGTTTTGTCACGACTCCTGTCTTCCATGAGTGTTCATGGAGTCCTTGTAAAGTGATCAAAGAGCTAGAATTTGCTTTTTTTATAAAATAGAAAAGGTAGAAATGCATTTGAATGGGAAACTATTCTTTACTTGCTAAAGAAATGACTAACCAATGACTTAGAATGAAGATGCTGAAGTGATAACAGTGGTTTCATAATAAACTTATTGATAAAGTATATTTTCGGTGCACAAAAGTAACACATCTCAAAAATCGACACCTTGTAGTTCAATTCCTCCTCCTGCAAAATTTCATTTCTTTATACATTTCTTACGCAGCGACAGTACATAGGAAATTTTATCTCTATGTTTAAGTATTGACATTGTTAAAATATTGAATTATATATTGTTATATTTTAAACATATTTACTGTCTTTTATAAAACATGTCGATACAAAAAACATTAAATGAAAAAAATAATATTTGTGCATTGTCACTTCTTCTCCTAAACTCTAAAACATTTTTCGTGTAAGAGAGGTTAGAAACGTAAAACTTTTAAAACTAACGGTTGCTTCTTTTTCACTCCATTGTTTTGTTTTGTTGCCTGTTTTGAATTTACAGAATCTCTAGCGACACATCAACTGTGTAAATAGCAAAATAAATACACAGTACAAAATAAAACAACGCGCAAAATGTGTCAAATATTATTATAGAAAAAATTAATAGTAATTAATCACAATGTATTTCATTCCAAATGAAGTGCATAATAATAGATACAACTACTGGAAAGGCATAATTTGAAATAGCATATAGTGTATATTATTATCGAGAAGAATTACACGCGAAGTGTTGGGAACAAAGTAATTATTATGCTGTTATAAATAATTAGGGACAATTCAAGACAAATATATTCATTTATAAGTTAATATTCATAATAAGTTTTATTAATGACTTCTGTAATACAAGTTTTCAAATCATAACATTATAAAACTGTAGCAAAAATAAGCTATCAAGCATTTTACCAAAACAAAAAACGTGCTTTGCTGCTTCCGATCGTTACAAACACTTAATAACCGTAAATAGAAATTAACGTCCCATAACAATGAGATGGCTAAGATAGCATCTTCAGATATTTTTCTCCACTGCTATCGATGTGGAGATTTTTTTAAAATTATTAATAAATGGAAGGGTGCGCTTGTAGCAGATCTCGGTCACCATGAAAACCCGGTGAAAGAGTGGAAGCTCATACTCCTCCGTGAAAAGGCCGCCAGTTTTGAGACACGTGTTACATAAACTCTGGTTCTCACTGAGTTACGCGCTTTGTTGCGAACACAGGCTGCAACCGAGAATCATCGTGCCATACTTTCTCCACCTTTTTTTCCCGTCACAGATGCTTTCCGAAAATCCTACTTAATCTTGTTTCTTATAGAACAAAGGACGGCTCGAAATGTTTCCTGCGTAGTGAAGGAACGTTTCCAACAGGCGTGTCACCGGCGCAAAACGCATCAGAAAAACGCGTCCAAAGCGTCCTTCGCTTACATTTTTATGCGTAACAAGTCGTTGAAAAACCCGCCCGCTTTCAAAACGTCCGCCGGCGCGGGGCTTCCCGAGAGGGGTAGGTGTTGGTGGAGGAGGAGGGGAAAGGAGGAGAGTTTTTAGCAGGGCGACGCCTCAAGACGCACCCGCGACGCCCCGGGAGACGCTGGGCGCCGCGCCGCCGCGCCGGGCGTCGTGCTCTGGAGCGCCGTGGGGCAATGGGCGTTGCGACAGCCGGGTGAGCGGGTGGGTGGGCGGACGCGTCGCCCGCGGAGCGATTGTCCCAGCGCGCCCGACCGCGCACCCGCCTCCGCTGTCGCCCTCGCCGCCCGCGACGCCCGCGACGCCCGCACGGTTCGGACTTGACTGATGTCTTCCTCGGTACAGTTTCTCGCTCGCAGTAATAGTGAGAAAAGTGAATGGGCGAATTGCGTAGTTGCTCTTTCAGAAATCTGTGTGTGCAGAAAATGTGCAGAAATGCAGACATCAGAAGTCTGTAATGTCCCCAAAAATGTATAATTTTCCTTCCTTACCAGACGCCATTTTCATCATTTTGGGCACGAAAATACGGGAGATGAATTTACGAACAAAATGATGGTACGATGGTAGAGTTGTTGCTATGTTTACACACAAAATTTAGCGCATTCTACGTAGTACGAGCCATTTAAGGTTGGCTGTCATTTGCTGAGTTCGCAACAACTTTTGCCCCTGCAGTTCCAACAGGGGCGAATTTTCGACACTAGCTACAGAGCTAGTCGAATTCACTCTGCGTCTGGAGAAGAATTCTAGCAGACAGCTGCTTGTTAGTTTTTTAAAGTTAGCTTTAGAAATGTAGTTTTACGTGATTTATTTATATCAATATAAGCGGATGCCGGAGTAGTACAATAAAAAACGGGCTTCGAGTGACACGAGATCTTTCTTTCATTAACCTTGCACACTCTCTTGCATTTCTCTCCTTACACTTTCCTACACTTCACATACACTTTCATTTACACGTACTACACACATGTCGGGAGCTTAGACGTCACGGCTTGGCGGTGCCCAGCTGGCGGAGATACTTTAAGGTGATACCTCTGGCCGATGTGTACGTTGACGGTGGATCTCACGTTCTACCGCGAGAGGAACACCGCCATCTCCCGGGATATTATATCCACTACTCTTACGGGACTAATGACCATAGCAGTTGACCCTCAAACACCAAATAATCAATCAAATATTGTTTCACTGACAAGTGACGAGAGAGAAAAATTATGAATTTTTGAAATTTTAATCATGCTAGTAAATATCTTAAGGCTTCCATTTCCGGATAGGAAAACGAAACCCAATCTTGATTTCTGAGAGTTGACTTGAAGCACATTATAACACTTTATAAGTTCTTGTTCGACCTTTCATCATCCTAAACAAAACTAACATTATACCCAATTTATTTCCGAAATCTGTTACCAAAGTCATTTTAAAGCAATGCCATCAGAACATAATTTAAAAGAAACAATTTAATTGTCCGTAGTCAATCACCCGTCATAACAAATAACAAAACAAATTTTCTTGATTAAAAGTTTCCCTCGAATAGAGCAAACAAAGGACGCTTAAAAATGGCGCAAATCTTACTTTCGTCGAAATCTGTTTTCGAAAACTGCAAAAAGTTCATTTTTTGGCATCTTCCTAAAACTCCAATATTAATGGTAGATATTTTTCAGCTTTTCCCTTATGAAAGCTGATATTCAAAGATAGATCTTTAAATAAGGCCATGCACAAATGTTCAAAAATGTTAGTAGATTTTGCATGACATATAGACAATTTTAACAATTAATTTCTCAAAAACGGCTTCAACTTTTTTCTTTGATATTTTCCTCGGGTATAGCTAAGGATGGTTAATTCATTGGTGCTGGTGCCAATTTCAGCAAAGGCCCTGTAATTTCGAAACTTGCAAAATGTTAACATTGTAAAGCTTCAATTTTTATAGAGATCTTTTCCTTAATGAAACACTTTCTAAAAATTAGATCTTTAAAATAGGACAGGAAGAATTTTTGAAAAATGTGTAGTATTCCTGTAATTTTTACTCGAAATAAAGGCAATTTATACTTTTTCTCAATAATGAATTAACATTTTCCCCTTATTTTTTTCAAATAGAGCGAAGTACTTTTATAAAATTGCAGCATGTCCTAGTTTTTGTGAACTTTGAATTTTTGAAAATTGAAAAAAATTAACACTGCGGAATCAGAATATTGATAAGAATTTTTTCCTTAATGAAATATATTCCGTAAATCTCTGTCTTGATATATTAATAGGCAGTCTGTCTTTCAGTTAGGCTGCAATGTTTCTAAATTGCAAGTTGGGTAATTATTATTATTATTATTATTATTATTATTATTATTATTATTATTATTATTATTATTTCCTGATGAACTGAACTTCGCACCCATATCTGTTTTAATACCACGTACTGCCATGTTTACGTTTTCCCGTTTATTCCAAATCGCTGTAAAAATGTCTGAATGCTGAGTGTTCAATACTAGATCCACTTGGTCTTTTCAACCCTTCTTCTGTATATTAATTTGGATTAATCAGCAACCACATCAACTTATATTAAGTATTTTAATTCGCATCGATTGAGACCTGTTTAACAGTGTGACAGTGACCAACTTAGACACGCGGAACTTCTGATGCGATCAATCGATGAACTAATGTGGTTTGTCCGTCTTTATTCAGGTGTGTTTACGGGCCGTGTCTGCTTCGTTGATCGTCCCTTTCCAACGCTTGGCGATCTAAGACAACAAAATTGAAAATCGTGCTTCATGAGGCTCGTGTGAGCCGTGTACTCACCGAAAGTTGAGCGTCTCGCAGTTGAAGCGCTGCTCGCGCTCGCAGGCTTCGAGGCAGGCGGGCAGCGCGGCGGCGGGCAGCGAGGAGCGCACCAGCCGCTGGGTGACGCGCCGCCCCGTGGCCAGCAGCCGGAAGCAGGCTACAACACAGCGCACGCCGCCCCGCCGTCAGACACCCGCGCATCGCCCTCCTCGCCCATCATTCTCATTCCAGCATAAGGACGGCAAACCATGCAGATCACTACAACCAGCCTTCATTAAGTAATAAGGATTACAATCGGGTTCCCTTTTGAAGCCTTCTTGAAAATTGTCTCCAGTCATTGTTAACGGTAGGGGCTCGTGTATTTTCCTACACCGTGTGTAATACAATTAAGTTTAGTATAACAAGGTATAACATAAGCCATTATAACATGAAAAAATATTATTACTGACCTTCGTAATTATCTACCATTCAATAATAAATTAAAAAGAAAAAAGCACCTACACCCGCCGCTCGCGAGGCGCCTCCGCTCCTCCTTCGTCCCACTCAACCTTCTTCCTGTCTTCAGCGGTCTCTTTAGGATCCGAAGGCAACGGCCGTTGCGCAGGTGGTTGGTCAATGAGGTAATGAGTAGAGCGCGGAAGTTCACGCGTTTATTTTACTTTAAACAGGCAAGAAAACGGCATTTATTCTGGCTAAATGTGGGTCAACAAAGCATGTAAACAAATCAAAAAGAGGATTAAAGGAATTTAGTGTAAAACATTCGTAATAATTCAAATGAAGCTTCTTTAGATTCTGATAAAGCCCAATGCAAAATAGTTCTTGAAAATAAAATTATAGGACAGGTAATTCCCTATAACTATTTAGGTTGGCATGTGCCCTATTTACAAGACCGTGATGTAGATATGAAAAGAAGCAGATTCCAACAAATGAGTGGAACAATCCGAAAAGCCATAAGAAATAAGACTAAGATACATCCCATTAAAATTCTTCAATTCTTTGTCTGTCCCATTAATGGCTGTACCATCCTTGGCTGTCCCATTGTGGCATCGAAGACTGGTCTCTAAAGAGAACAAATGGAAGGAATATTGAAAGTTGTGAAATAACGTTACTAAGAAGTGTTGCTAGCTTAACTACACCGTCAAAGAAACAAGAACATACCTCAACAACTAGATGTCGTCAATCTATTAGAAAGGATGGAAAGATTAAAATATAACTGGGACTCCCACATTATTCAAATGGACAATGACAGACTGCCCAAAGTAGCTTGGGACTATGTGTCGATCGGCAGAAGAAATGTTGGAAGACCAAGAATAAGATGGAGAGCGAACATATGTTGAGGACGGAACAGGCCAGCAAATCTAAACCCTGTAGTGGAAAAAGAATTCAAATGTCAAAATTTATTCTATCGTGTTATTAAAGTAAGTTTCATCATCTGCTTTAATTTCTTTAATTTATATTGTAAAGCGTCGTATATTCAGCTTTATTAGACAGCCATGCATGATGTAATAACGAACAACCTTTATATGTTATAAATCATTATTCATAAAAATATTTTTTCTCACGCTACGTTTCGGGAATGCTCTTTTTCTCATTCTAAGGTGTCTATATAAAAACGAATTGATGAACATTAGTTTATCTGTTCAATATTTAAAAGTTTAGATTCAATAAAATTTTTATTCCATTTTTATAGTAACTCCAATATGTGCATCAGCACATACAGGGAAGGATTTTCTTTATAATTTTTATTACACCCGACCACGAATTTCTTTTGCACACTTCGACTATCTGAAAGATTATTTTTCTATTTCACTACTGAACATTTTTCTTAGGAAATATCTAAATTTCGGTTTCATGAATACGAATTAGTTTAACTCGCCACGCTGTGTTCTCGAAGTGCTATTTTGGGCTAAACTATTTTCTTTTAAATGCTGGAATGGCATCAACGACAACGCAATTATTGTTTTCGTTCTTGGAATTTGTGTAATTGCAAGCACTGAGAAGGGCCATTAAGAACGGATACATGAGTACATATATACGGATATATGAGGGGCTGTCATGTGAAAACGAGTGAGATGGAGAAAAGTAACTAAGCTGTTTATTATTGCAAAAGCAATCGCCATAACTATTTATAAATTTATCCCACCGTGAGACAATATGGCCCATCCTTCATAGTAGCATGTTCGCAGTTGCCTATGGAACAATGTACCCAGTCGTGCGCACCTCTTCGTCCGAAGCAAATCAACGGCAAAGAATATCTTCATGGCTCCAAAAATTTGAAAATCACAGAGGGATCCGGATTGAACGGAGTATGTGTGAGCTTCCCTGCTGAATTTCTGCAGCGTAGTCGAAACAACCTTGACAGCACGTAGGTGGGCATTATCGTGCAACAAAACGATGACGTCTATCACCATTCTTGGGCGTTTGGGTTTGACGCGGTTTTTGCAAAGTTTCCACTGTGTTCACTTACAACGGACATTCGGGCATTAATTTCACCTCCTGCCACTCTTTATCTGCCGAAATTCGCACTACACCTCGCTGTTCCTCTTGCCCGGCACTTCAACCACGTCTATCAGACAAACTGCAGAGCGGTGAATGTTCGCGCTATTCCATCCCGATTCCCAATAGAGGGCACTTTCATACACATACCTATCAGCCTCACCAACGTTTGCGCCATTCTCCTTATCCAGTCTGCCTCATTTTCATGTAACTGAACCTCATATAAATGCACAGAGAGGATCAAAACTCGTACTCAGAGGTAGGATGGGATTACTCGCAAGCAACCAAGTTTGTCGGCGTCAATGAAATAATTTGAGATAGCTTGCTTGCTATCATATCGTTCCTCGTAAGGATTTTTAATAATTTCTGACCCTGGAGCTCAAGTTAAACAATTTTTGCGTGACATCGTGCCTCCACTTGCAGAGAACGACAAAACGCGTCAGTGCCTTGGTGTTGTCAAAGCTTGTAGATATGCTTTAGCTTGATGGAGATCGGTGCCATGAAAGAAAAGGAAAATAATGACGTAAAAAGAAAAAAGATCCACATGTGGCAAGATATTAAAAATGGACATTCAAATGCTAAAAGAGGTACAAAAGGCAAGATCAAAATCTTCTAAAGCAATTTTAGAAGTCCTAAAATCGTAAAAATAACAAAAAGTAATTTTGTCAAACTTCCAGGCTATTGTTCTGTGAATATAAGAAGCGGTAACTCCCTCTAATTTTGACCTTCTCAATGACGTTCATTATGCCCATGTTAACTTTTTATTTGCAGTTCAACTACAGAATACCGGAAGGTTCTTTCGCGGGCCAAATTCAACAACTCATACAAAATCATTCAATTTTCTGCTTTTACTCTCTTTTTCACACAACACTTTGTTTCTTCTCGTTCATAGTCTTGATTCCCAAAAAAATTTAATTCTGAAATTCACATTTTCAGGCAATTACAGAGCTTGTGTGAAAATCATTTATTATCTAACACAGAAATTAAACTTCTCGCCCGATAACCAACACATAATATTATTGTTTTAAGCATTCGACACTCCGTTTGGACGCAGAAAAATACTGGACCAACAGTCATTTCCACCGCTAGTGTTACCATTAATAACACCAACCAACAGTGTTACTATGCAAATTCACGAGGGAGTAAGAATGAAACCACACCAGTTTCATGCAATGTGCTTTATAACCGATTTCAATGTTATCAACGGTCTAAAAATTCACAAGTAGACTATAACAAAATATCATAAGCAAAATTCCCATCGCGTACCAGATTGAAGATAACTGTTCACCTTCCACCACTGGAGACAATGTTCGACTCCGTCGGATTCTCGTCCGATCTGTGTGGTGCACAAAGTAGGTTCGTTAATGATTTTAGATTCATTTAGATTTAGATTTATTTAGTCAAAAAACAGTAAAAACTGTATGTGACGTATGAGGGAGAAGATTTTGGGGGAGAGGATTTTTATTTGTCTGTACCATTACTTCTCGTTTTTGTTCCACTCTTACTCCACCTTTCATTTACTCATCATCTCACTCCCATTATTCTTTATAACCACCATTTAAAATCAAGGGGAAAAGCCGCTGAAAAAGTTGACAGGCACGTAAGAGAGGACCAGAAAAATAGTATAGAAGAAGGCAAGAGAGAACGAGAAAATAACAGAGGAAAATAACGAAATATAGGGGAGAGGAGACGTATGTGGAAGGAGAAAAAGAGAAGAAAGGAAGAAAAAAGGAGTAGAAGAGGAGGAGGAGGAATAGAGAAAAAGCATAACTAGATTGTTAGATTAAAAAGAGCTGAAATCTATTATAAAAGCATTTTTTTCCATGCAAATTACCTTGTGATATTATGTCAGACGAAAATAAGGAGACGGACATATTTTGTTACCAAAGGACTTGTACCATTGTCTGTGATTATGATTACCATGATTATGTACCCATTTTGGTACCTTCCAAGTTGATGATGTAAATCAAGATTCCGTTTATTCCATTTTCAGCTATTGAGATGTAGATGCCCTTTGAAAAATAGGACAAATTGAAAAATATTTCAAACTACTATTGATTCATATTACGAAACCAATATCTTCCTAAAATATCTGAACAACATGTACCTTAATGGCGCTAGTCTGAACCGTTACCGTTTCACCGTAAATAGGTAACATCGTCTCAATACAGCTAAGATACTCGTAAAAACACCAACTCATCATGAATAGCCCATTCCTGGGCGAAATGGTCAAGTGTAGAAAAATACTCCCGTTAAGTGCTCTTCACAATGTATATCCGTGTGGAGGAAACGTCCTTTAGCTGAGAACCGTGAAACTCGTAAAATCGTCTTCTTTCTCGTTCAACGGTTCCTGCTCTGGGATAAAACCGCGCGCCCGGAGCCAATGTGCTAAAGAGCGAGCCCGCCACCTCCTCGCAAAAAGAAGAGCGTACACGCTCGAGCGCGCGCCACCGGAGCTCCGGGGGCGCGGCACCCGCGCACTGATTCGGGGGCCGGACAGGGCTCTGGGCAAGGGTCTGGACAAGGGTCTGGACAAGGGTCTGGACAAGGGTCTGGGCAAGGGTCTGGACAAGGGTCTGGACAAGGGTCTGGACAAGGGTCTGGACAAGGGTCTGGGCAAGGGTCTGGGCAAGGGTCTGGGCAAGGGTCTGGGCAAGGGTCTGGGCAAGGGTCTGGGCAAGGGTCTGGGCAAGGGTCTGGGCAAGGGTCTGGGCAAGGGTCTGGGCAAGGGTCTGGGCAAGGGTCTGGGCAAGGGTCTGGGCAAGGGTCTGGGCAAGGGTTTGGGCAAGGGTTTGGGCAAGGTACAGACGTTTTAACAGTGAAGTAAAATGCTTTCGGAAGTAAAATGCTTTCGAAAGAAAAATACGCCAATAGGTGGTGGAATTATTTTTCAAAAGAGACAATATTGCAGTTCCTGAAGACGTTGATTTAAATCCATGATAAAAGTCTTCAAAACATTAGTTTTACTGAAAAATTCTTTTTGGACTTTCATATATCGCCTAATGTCAAATTCACAGCAGTTCATTGGTGATATTCCATCTTCTATAACGTTTCGATATGTTTTCCCTTATATTTATTCCATCTTCATTTAATCTTTTCTGTTAATGGCCCAGTAATCGAGATCTTTAGCCAGGAGGAATCTGCAGTGGCTCGAGTTTCTTAACATAAATGACACTAGTTTCTATTTGAGGAAGTAGAAATAATGAATGGCCTTCGCCGAATGCAGATTTCATGTACAATGGAGAACTGAAATAATGGATATAATAAAAAGGATCTCTCATGAATATTTATGACGTGGATGATGCTGCAGAACACTGAGGCAGAATATTTTTTTCGCAAAGTTTATTTTGTGTAGAACAATTTATTCAGAATATTCGTTCAGTGAGTTTGCAGTGCAGTTTCTTGTCTGTTGCTACCGAATTGTGAATTGCAGGAATTATCTTTGAATAGCAATAACAAAACATCAAATCACTCCCATCTGAATATTTTATTTCTTTATTGATTTTTCTGCCATTAAAACTTTATCCTGCATTGCGAACACAGTTAAAGGCAAATAAAATAAGTCAATACGAAACGTGTTTCTGCAGACAATTTTCCATCCCATGCAAATTCTAGACTATCGGTAGGACAAAAAATGGAGAGAAAGAGAGTGAAAGACAGAGAAAGAAAGAGAAAGAGAGACAAGAAAAATATAAAATTTCTGTGGACAGCGGATGGGTCTTGAGAGTTAACTTAATATGTGTGTATATATATATATATATATATATATATATATGTTAGTTGTTATATAATTAGTTCAGAGGTTGGATAAATGAAATAATCTAACCAGAAAAGTGTTTTAATAATTTTCATTAAAAAATTAATTCAAACATTTTTCGAGGAAAATGTTTCCCATCAGTGGATCTACAAGTTTCAAGTAGCATAAATTAAACATGCGATTCAGAACCTAAAGAATAATGGTTTACAAGCCATTACAAGCCTACGTATGTTCTTTTTATCTATCTTGGGTTCATGTTTGCGGGTGTTTTATTTAATTTTCCAACTCTAGAGTGACTTATCACAATATACATTTCTCATATGACACTACGGAATTCATTGAAAAATTACTGATTACCGAGTGGGATCTTTGCAACCAACCCATATAGATAAGGTTTCTCCATATCTTAAGCACTTGAATTCACAAACAACGCAAAGAAAAGGGCAAATATGGCACCATAAATCATCTGGATACACACATGCCAAATGGTGAATAACTATCATTAGCGGGGTCACAGCATCGAGTAAAGCAGTTTTCATTGGCGATGAAAATCAAACAGACAAAGTTGTTTAAAAATGTTAGAGTTATAGTGTCATTGACTAAATTAAAAGCTATGATCGCGTATGTAATGACTAGTGTAATGAAACAATAACAGACAGGCTACGTTCGTGGCATCTAAGCACAAGCATGAGTGAATCAATATCGTTTTTTCCATTTAGTATTCACGATTCCGCGACGGCTCACGTACGTACACGTTTATTCTGTTCTTTTCAGGCCAAGTGTGATTCTACAACGTCACACTTAATAATATCTGTTAATTTTCATGATTTTATCTTTGCAAACTTTTTGGGGTAGATGTGGACCAAGATAGTTGATACTCCACGTGCTGAGAAATCCAGTATTGTGTACCATGCAAGTTAATACAGATAAATATTTATCTCTTGCTTGCACAGAAAAGTCCAAATATCAGACGCCTTTATGCATGGCGCAGCTTGTCGCATATATAGCCCTTCCACGCTATGGGAAGCAATGCCCATGTCTGACTACTACCTCAACTATAATTAATTTATTGTTTTATTTATTTCAATACTGTTGTTTATTGAAAAGAGGAATCCACAAAAGAAGGTTTAATAATCGTTCACAACAAAAAAATTTCGAATTTTATTTCATCTCAGAATGAGAGTTAAGGTTACAGCGGAATAAGGGAGTGAAAAGTGCCCCCAAACCAAATTGCGTTACTCATATAAAACAGATAAGGCAATTTCATTAAATCAGCCTCCTGGGGTAATTTGTTACAGACATACAATGAGAAACATGTATCCCGTTTTTCAATTTTTTCGGTCTCATACACGCAATAGAGACTGAGAAAAAAATAAAACATGAAAAATACTTTTGTATTTGTATCTCTGTAACAGACTGCCCTAGGTGGCTGATATTTTGGGAATCTACGACATTTCTTATTCTCTTTCATATTACTATCGCAATTAGTAGATTTTTATTCGGCTATATTCTTTGCAATAAATATACAAAATCAGTACGAATTATTGATTCGTATTTCCGGACTGCTACAGTCATTAGTTCCGTAAGTGTCATGTATGTTTTATCACGGGAGATGGTGATGATCATACCCTACTGGACGGCGAGATCCAGCGCTGACCTATACTTCGGCTTGTGGGGTTTTCCCTAACCAGGAATCTCCCATCAGCGGGGCACCGCTCTAGCCAGGACAAGCACTAAGCTCCGGACTAGTTTCCTTATATGTGTGGTAGTGTGGTAATTGTTAGTGTAAATGTGTATAAGTAAGGGATGAGGAGAAGACAAGGAAGAGGTAGGGAAAAGAGGAATCCGGCGCAGGCCCCGACATGAATTGAGATTAACGGGGCGGTGGAGCGAGACCTGTGAAGGTAGCTGAAGACCGTAGGAACGGCCGGCGGTGCGCGGCGGAGGCCGGCCGATGCCAACGGGCACTTCAGAGCAGTTATCCGACGATGGCGCGCTCCGCGGCACGTTTGTTAGAGAACTAATCCGACATTCTCCTAATAATGATCGCAGAAACCAGGGAAAACTACTGATCGCAGCAGCCGGCCGCTAGAATTCTCCGCCACACGGCAGCTGAACTCGACCTAGCTATCTAGTTAGTGTCGAAAATGCTGCCAATACCGGGACTTGAACCCTAGGACCTCCCTATTAGAGACACTGCGCTGATCCACCTAGACAGGTAAAATCGGTTCGAGAATTACTACTACATTTATATTAAATTTACGTATATATTCCTATATCTGCCACAAACAATATTAATTTTCCCTAAAGAAATTCTGGCGCCAATTTTTCTTAAACGACTCGTTCGACACGCTCTCTCTGGATGAACGCGTAGGCCGAGTTCGTAGGCAGAGCACCCCCTCCACCTGCGGGCACTCTCGCCGCAGCGGAGCGCACATCGCGTGCGGCGCCGTTCCATTGTTCCCCGGGGCGGCGGCGGGCGCGGGGGCGGCGGGAGCGATAGCGCCAGGGGAGCGGGGAGTGGGAACGGCTAGCGTCCGACGCGACCGCTAGACGCGCGCTTCCATGCAGAATGGACGGAACCAGCCGCGCTATCTAAGGCGGCATCTGGCGCGGCCGCCCCCGCCACCCTCGCCCGCAAGGCCGCCGCCAAGGCCTCCGGCACCTCGCCGCCCCCCGCCGGCCCTCGCCGCCTCCGCCGCCTCCATCGCCGCCGTTTGTTTTGGCGAGTTCTCGGCCGACGGTCACTCCGTCGGAGGAAGGAGCGGGAGGAAGTGGGAGGAAAAAGCCCGCGGAAGTGACGTTCTTCATACCCACGTGAGAAAGTTTGAATGCCTGCGTATTCGATTGCATACACGAGTGGGCGAGGTGTCGGTGGCGAGCGAAGACAAAACTTCTAATGCTAAGAAGTGGGCGTTTTCCCAAAACTCCACCCACGTAGCTACCCTTTCCCCTCTTCTGAATCACAGCTTTTTATTAGAAAGAGATCCACATAATTTGATAAAAAAAATAGGAGTAGACTAATTTGATATCCCCGAATAATTTTATTTACCCGCCAATTACATGAGTTATAGGCTACAATTTTACCCATGAACTAATAGAAGAGACGAGATCACTGACCGTACAATAAGTATTAATCTATGTAATTAATGTACACATTGCAGACCAGTCTTTTATATTAAAGAAAATAGTATTCGAATAATAATAAAAAATCTAATTCATGAGATTGCAACTCTCTTTAATGAAAATTTTACCATTTCCTTTGCTATATATTTATGAATCAATAGTCCTTATCAACACTTACTTACACGAGGGCGGGAACATTTTTTTATGTAATACAGAAAACTGGTGGGACTAATGCCTGGTTGGGGAAAACCCCGTATGCCGACATGTAGGGAGGGGTCGGATCTCAACATCCAGCGAGAGATCACTACCCCCTTACGCAATAAAACATGCACTACACTTACGGAACTAATGGCCTTAGCGGTTGACGCACCCGGAATCAATGATCCTCAGTAAAAACCACTGCCTTTCTTTACACCCTTGAGTCCCTTGACTCTAGCCTCCACTCCTTAATTCCGCATTAGCTCGTAAGCCCATTGCGGCCGAGCACTTACTATTACACCAGCGGCTCATAAGCTCGTGGGAACGTTTAATCCTGTTTACAGGTAGAGATATTTGGTGGCGGCTTGGTGCTTTATAATTCTAGGTCGATGTGGTTCTAAAATTTCGTGTTCGTTCGGCATTTTCAACATTGTCTATATCAATATTCCCACGTACACATGCTTCAATTAATCCTTCCATAGCAGGGGGCAACACATCCAGAGTTAAAAGAAGTGAACACCTAGCAATCGCTTCTCGGCGTTGTTTTCCAGGAAACAAATTATTACGATGCAAAATCGAAGCACTAAGTCGAAATCACAGTATACAAACTGGAAAAATCGATAAACGAAACCGGATAGGCGACACACTTATGTGTGTCGCCTATCGTGTATCGCCCCACTACTTCTGTTGCTACCAGATGTCAGCACCTTATTCGCGTAAGCGTAGTGCAAAAACTCTGAGTTTCACACAACATTCATCGTTGCGTTATTTATAACCGTTAACGTTAGCCGTTTCGGTTAAGTGCAAAAACTCAACTGAAAGTAATACATGGTGGTTGGGATATCCCCTACCAAAAGCACACATCCACGCTCTGCCGGGAGTCGAACCGGAAGATTACGCAGCTCGCGTCTACCGCCCTACCCACAACACTGGCTGATCTATCCGTATCCTTATTCCCGACTGTTGTCCGTGTAACACGGAATGTTTTATTGGAGAAATAAGAGACAACACAACGATCGAGAGAGTAGGTTTCCGCGACCAGTGTCAGTAGCTACTTGGGCAAGTAGCTAATACACAATCAACCACGTGGCTCCACAGTTACAAAACAGAGTAAGGTTTTTAGAAGGGAATATTTTATTATCTTCTCTTCATTATGTTGATCAAGGGAGTTCTAGGTTGGAGTTGTAACGGTTGAAAAGATGTGTTGGAGGAAGAACGGTTTTAAGTAAAAACTATCTATTATTAGCTGGAATTAATAGTTTCTTTAGTGGAAGCAAGATGTGCGGAAAGTGACGTTGAAGTAATTTAGACCTCTTCCTTAATTTTATTTTGTTTATTTAAATCGGTTCTGTGTCAGTTTGCGGGCGTCCTCAACATTGTTGATTGGTATAATCTATATACGCAAACCTACGTTTCAACTTAGTGTGATTAAGATGCTATAAGCTCACACGCGTTTTAAGGAGAGGATTGTGATTTCGAACTCAAGAAATGATAACTCGTCCCATACGTCATGTTCAGTGTTTACTGTTTTGACGATAAAAAAAATTAATATAAATAAATTTCAAAATTTCTGCGTTCCATCTGTGGACCATTCATAAGAAATAAAGTACCGGGGTTCATTATCACGAAACAATCGTTCATATAAGTGGGATGAAATATGGTGGCAAATGTTTTGGGTGACAGTTCATTCCTATGGTAAAGGAAGAGAAGGCAAGGACTACAAGCCTGCAGTCCATCTCTTGATTACTCAAATGTTCCTCCGATACGTTGGAAAATCTTAAGAAATTTTAATCCTATCCTAAACAGTGACCACATATTGGGTAGTCTTCGCAAAAATACATATTCGGAAATTTCTCAGAACCTTAATATAAACCACACTGTTGTACATACAATAAAATGACATCTTCTTAAGAGATTGAAACGAGAAAGTCAACTAAATATTGGTATATTATATAATAATTGTTAAAATGTTATTAAAATTAATTAACTTCACAGTAATTGACGCGTTTACCTTGCACTTTAATATTATGCCAATGTACACTCACCCTCAATTTTATGCATTTTCATTCGTGAATTGTTTGAAGTACATAAAAACATGTTTGTTACAACCAGTCCAGGTGTTCTGCTTACAGAGCATACAGCGTAAAGATATGTATCAGAGCTTTTCTGTGATTCAGTCATCCTAAAATAGTTATGAATTCATTTCATGGAAATATATTAGTCATACTTATGTAATGTTTCGCTTTGTAAAATACTTTATACAATGAATTAAACATTACAAAATCGGTGACTCAGGTTAAAAGGAACTGAGCAAATTTGGGCTCCATGAAACATACATGTAGCACAGTGAATAATTCTGGGTACGATGATTGATCACGTGATTTACTTTTTGAAGAATATACCGTAAACGGATTGAATTCTGCAGTGAAAAGTGTTAGACTTATCTTCAGAAGTGTATGGCTTTAAACTAGAAAAATAATACTTGTAATGAATGTGCTAAATGACCCGTGTTAACCCTAATTGGATCGAATTTTTGGTCTTGTTTCCCGTAACACAAATTGAGTCTTCAAATGCAGACAGGATTTTTACGTTGCCTCTGAGCACGTAAATTTTCTCCTCCCCCAACGTCACACACCTTTTTACTTAATTTTTAGGTTTAACAATTAAATATAAGGTTAATTATAGTAACTTTTATTAGAAAATATTCATACTGTATTTCGTCATCATCTGAATGACGAATCTTGTGATTATAAATGACAATCATATAAACGACGTATGAAAGCACTCACAGGAGTTTTGTTTTAGCTTTTCTAGGAGAACAAAAGAGACATTTTATTTACAATAATTTTGCCTAAGCAACTTTTCCTCTTGCGCTGTCAGAGAGGCTATATCACTGATGCCCTACTTCTTCCCAGAAACGCAAGCACGCAACAGTGTGGATGTTACATCGAAATAACGGGGAGTGAACTATCAGACGATAGTAGGTAACGGGTGTCGTTACTGGCTGTCACGAGCTTCCACAAAGATCTCTCAACTCGAAATTTCTTTTACAACGCATTTAAGGTTGAATATAATTGTACACACTCCTGTATTATACTAGAATTGTGCACGCTCAATTTTTAGTGTTGAAAATGTATTTTTTTATCCAGAAAACCTCAGTAAATTTATTGACTTCGAGCTAAGCTGTTTTCAGAAGTACAAATAATGAGCATGCTCTGCATCTAAAAACGGATTTTGACAGTTTTAATGTACGAAAAAAGTAGAGTATGAGACGGAAAAGTGTAATTTATGTATAATTAAATATGTATCACAAATAAGATTGATTCAATAATAATTACTTCATTTTTCCGGGCTCATCAACTCCTATGATTATTAATCCCATAAGTAAGGCGCATGTTTAAAACACAGGAGCTACTTATACCGATGAATGATGAGACGCGGCACCGACCTACACGTCGGCTTGCAGAGTTTTCCTCATCTAGATATCTCCCAATGCCGCCCCACCCGGATGAAGCTCTAAGTTCCCAACTGGTCTCCTGACATGTGAGGTCGTTAGGCGTAGGAAGAGGAAGAAAAGATTGCGCGCGGTCCATGGTCCGTTTGTTAGGGTTCTGCATTCGTCTGGTATTTATTGAAGAAACCACGAGAAAATACTGGTCAGAGGAGTCCGCCGCTACAATTCTCCTCCAGACAGCGGCTGAATCCGACCAAGAGATCTAACTAGTGTCGAAAATCCTACCGCTGCCGTTGTTCTCGAGCCCTGGGTCTCCCAGGCAGAAGCACTGCAGTGATATCCGTTGATGTCATGAGCCCATCAACCAAAGCACTATGCATACAAATGTATTCCTAATTATGAATAAAGTTCAGTCACAACAAAAAACTGAAGTCTTAAAAGAGTGTGTAGAAATCGGAGGGGCAGGGCATCCTTAAAAAAATTGACATAAATTTAATTCATTCACAGTAAAATTCAATGAGAGAATTACATACCAGGACATTAGGAGGGTGCTTGGGCCTTATTTCTCACGTTGTCCGATAGAAGCTCGTAAACAGGAAAACAAATAGCAATACTAGAGATATAAATGTAAAATATCATTTCATCTTGCTCTTCAACTTCTAGTATACATTTATGTATCACACAAAATACATTTTTGCATCATATGAATTTCCGACCGGGTCTAAATCTTCTTCTAAACCGCAATCCATTATAATAATGGGATGTTAGGTTTATAAAAAGTGGAAAGAGAAAAATTTTTTTTAAAAAAAGAGAGTTTGAGTGTACACATATGGAATACTGTCTCTAGTCCCGCAATCCGTGAAGCAGCTCGTGAACATCATGAAGCGGCAGGCGAATATCGTGCAGTCGCTTGTCCCAGACGCACTGTACAAGAACATTTCGTGCAGCTCGCTGCATATCTCGTGCAGGTAGCTGTGTAGGACGCGCTGAAGAAGCCGGGATTACGGGACGAGCACACGGGTGTGAGCACGTTCAAGCCTAATGCAACGTGAGCTCAGTCGTTTGCTGAGGGCGACAGCCAGCGCTCCCGTGACGGTGGCTGGCGCATGGGGCGGCAAGTTCACAGTGGCGAGGGTGACAATGATGGCGATGGCAATGTGGAAGAAGGGGCGTGGGCGCGATAGGCAGCGGAGGAAGGGAGGGAAGCGAGGGCGGGGGCGGGGACGAGAGCATTGGCGGTGGCGGTCGCGTGGGCGGGTGCGATTGGTGGGCGTGGGGGCGGGAAAGTGGTGGAACACAGGAGGATCCTCGCCTTGAGGAGGTGGCTGTCGCTGTCGCTTAGAGGCCGGGCGTTGGTTCTGAGAGGCGGCGGTGTGGGCGGAGGAGGGGACGGGGACGGGGGCGGGGGCGGAAGCGGGGAGGTGGGTTGTGGGGAGGGAGCGGGGGCGCTGGCGCAAACCTATGCCGCTGTTGTCACCCGAGGTTACCTCCGCTCTCGCTGCTGCTGAGAACCGCTTGTCACGCAATTCGTTTCAAATTCTTGCCTGCGCTTCTCCGAATGAATTGGCTGGTTATTAACGGTTCGTCTCGTCTAAAGTGCCCTCAAGCATCTTTGCAACGTGATGTAATTTTTATACTTGTTTTGTTCTTTTCAATTTCTTAATTTCTTTTGTTTTATATTTGCAAGTGTCGGAAATACTGTATTGTTTGGGGAACTTATGATTTGGGGGACACTTTTGGAGCTTTATGAACTTTAAATATCTTATTTTGACTTATTCACTACTGTCAATGTTTGTTACTACTTAATTGAAATATATAAAGCATTTATTACACAAAGAAGGTTCATAGACACTATTTTGAGAGATTCCTCACGCAAGTACCCCGGAATCCGATAGTAAATTAAGCTGGAAAAGACACGTAGATTAATCTACTTCATAATCCACTTCAGTAAATAAGTAAATCAGTAATAAATATAAAGTCGATCAGATGAGATTAAGCAATAACACACAATGATTAAGGATAGCAAAAAGAAGACGGTCCAGAAATAAATAGTCCATTTAATGTATGAAAAATGCGATAAAAATGAAATTGCAGGAAAATCATCAAGAAATACAAAATTCTGCTATAATGTTACACTATCGTGCTGAAGATAAGGGAAATAGTTGATACAATTTCGATATCAGTAGATGGGATGTAACTTAAAAAACTCAGTGGTGGAGTTTACTTCTAAGACAAAGGAAGGTTACGGAAGAGATAACCGTTGCAGCAGCTTATGCTTTATTGTCTGGAAAGACTAGGTAACTCTGCAATAAAAGTGTTGATGATAGAAATATTCTTGAAAACCTGAATCATCAAAAATCTTCTACTTTAAGTTTTCAAAACTCCTCACAACCGTAAAATGACGCATGACTCGATCTAAGGCTTAATTAAGGCGGGAAAGGGAGACAAATAAATATTTGGACGAGAGTTAAATGCTAATAAACATGAAAAAATGAAGTAGGTGGGATAGTTACGAATGACATGAAAGATAAAAAAGATGAAGACTAGATTTAATGCGGAAAGGTACGATGGGAGAAATTTTGTGGTGAAATTACGGAAAATGGATGGATGGAAGGGAACATATTTGGGAGGGAAAATGATGGAAAATTAGGTGTTGAGTGAAAAATCTTGGAAGGGATGAATGAAATCACCAGACCTCTAATACACAATAAAATGCGGAGCATATTAAGAGAAAATTATGGAATTTAACAGAAGATGGAATAACTAGGAATATTTAATACAATAGGAAGCGATTCATATTACATGAATAACGATTCAAGATTCCTAATAAGGAAAAATTTTGACTTTTCATTACTAATTAATTTTATCATTGTTATGAAACAAATCTTAATCATCAATTGAAAACATTATTATGACTGACTACAAAATAATAATAGCCTTAGCGTTTTATGGAAAAGAACATTGCGAAGAAGTACCCTTTAGGTAATCAATGTATAGTTTTAAGAATTTGAAAATGTTCATCACAAAACCTAATAGCATTTCGTTTCTTTTCAAAATACTTATTGGTATATCATCAATACATCATTGAGAATTCCAATACAACCACAATTTATAGCCATCCCGGAATTGTTTGGCCAGCTGTTTCTCAAGAACACCTTCCCTGGAGAGCACAAAATATTAAAATTGGTTTTCCGAGAGTCACAAACGACATCTTACGGAGACGACCTTAGCGCCGACGCAATTTGGAAGCATCTGACGTAAACCCTCCAATGGGGATGACGTGTGTTCGCGAGTCCTCGCCGTACGCATGCGCTTGAGCAACCCCTAAGCGACGCGTGACGCGACCTTGAGGACAATTGTGCGAGGCGAGTTGACAGCCGTCTCGGTTGCCACAACCACAGGACTCACCGACGACCCGCCCCGCCCCGCCCCGCCCCTCCACGCCCCACCCAACGCTGGACTTCACGCACGCCACCCGCGTGAAACAGGCGGTTGTGGTGGCGGTGTAGTAACGGTGGCTGTGGCTGTGGCTGTGGCTATGGCTGTGGCTGTGGCTGTGGCTGTGGCTGTGGCTGCGGCTGTGGCTGTGGCTGTGGCTGTGGCTGCGGCTGCGGCTGCGGCTGCGGCTGCGGCTGCGGCTGCGGCTGCGGTGGCGGTGGCGGTGGCGGTGGCGGTGGCGGTGGCGGTGGCGGTGGCGGTGGCGGTGGCGGTGGCGGTGGCGGTGGCGGTGGCGGTGGTGGCGGCGGTGGTGGCGCCGGCTGTGACGGCGGCGGTGACGGCAGGTTATGGTGGCCGGCGGTGACGGTCGGCGGTGAGGTGCGGCAGTCAGAGGCAACGGAAGGGTCGGAGAAGTGGGGGAGTTTCCTCCTCACGACCGACGACACTCCACCTTGGAGGCGTGCGGAAATTCCGGCGGGGAAAAGATTTTTTCGTAATCAGTCGAGTCGTTAACGCATCGCGATGATTGAGCTGTTAACGGTTATCATCTTCAAGATCTGCAAATCTCCACGTGATATTTTATTGTCCACATGGAAAAAAACATTGTACATATTTCTCTCAACAAAATGGCATATTCTATCATTAGTGCTGACGCACGATATAGTAGAGAGCTGGGATGGATCCAGATAAGTATCTCAGTGTCGGATACTCCGTTTCCGGAGATAAATTCAGATGCGATTCGAGGCCTCAATCTTCTTCAAGACTTTCCCAACCCAACGCCAAATACCCTAGACAGCGCATTGAACCAATGGCTAGCGATCATACGAATATGCAAGTACGTGTGTTCTGTGATTTTAATTGATGTAAGTGTCTCATTGATGTTTTTGATGTAATTGAGATAGAAAGCATATGACAGGTAAAGACGATTTAACGTTCTTCTCCCGCCAGAAAACAATTTTCTTCCTACACTGAGGGTCATGGCGTTCCATGGAATACAACTATAACGTAATATGATATATTGAGGAATAGATTGATATTTATTTATATTATATGTAATAAATATTTATTAATGTGGCGTCTATAATCGTTATTATTTATTTATTTTCACTTCTATTAATGTTGATGTTTGCTCGATGGTAGGGGTTACTACTCTTCAAAAAGACTCAAAATTTTGCACAGATATTTTTTTCATTCCGAACTGATTTAAGATTGTCAAAAAACCTTAACTTAAACTTTTCAATAGCCATTCTAACTTTCTAATACATACATGTCCTGTTTTGGTATTTTTCAATTTCTTCTTTTTTCTCCCCAAATAGAATTGGATTATTGAAGATTATAATAATTGGGCTTCCAATAATAGAAATTCTACGCAGTAGTTAATCGTAGTGACAAAATATAAGGATATACGATATTGAAGCCTAAAAAACGATTGTATTCATGCATAAATTTCTCATAGGTATGAAGAAGTTATAAACTGCGGGGCCGATATTTGACATTACTAAGTTATTCCTCAATTATTTCTTTGATATTTCCTTCCAGAGTTTTACGTACTCGTAGTTATATTTTGCTGCGGTATTGAGCTCTCTCGTCATAAAGATGCAAGGAAAGTCAATTTATTCAACCTGATGTCTAAATAAGAACCATGCTTTTTTTAACTTTAAATTTTCCATATGTTGTAACAAATACGGCCTTTCTTTTCCTTTTCTTGTTGAAATAAAATAAATAAAGTGTGAGGTAGATTAGTCAATAGGTAAGCATTTGTGGAGGCTTCTTAGTTAAGTATCTCATGCGAGATGAATAACTCATCCTCTTCTTGAGCGAGCACGAACACTGGGAAAGGCTCGGCGTTCGAATTTTGTCCCCCATTACGTTTGTAAGAATCGTGTGACAATGCGTTCTCAGAGGTTCCGTGGATTTGGTCCATCAAAAGATCATTGCGAAATAGGAATGTCAACCTATCTGTGCAGCGTTCTGTGTCGATATGGACAATGGGTATTTCATAAGCAAATGGACGAAAAGTATTCATTCTCGGGGAAATTGAGAAGAGATATCGTGAGAGAGCTTGAAGAGGATTCTTATTGTCTACAAAGAAACGACAGAAAATGATTCACGATAAACGTGATTAAGTTTCGAAAACTAATTTAAGATGACCTCATTAATATTTACGTGGGTTGTCTTTGGA
This sequence comes from Gryllus longicercus, assembly GCA_038098605.1. Classification (NCBI taxonomy): domain Eukaryota; kingdom Metazoa; phylum Arthropoda; class Insecta; order Orthoptera; family Gryllidae; genus Gryllus; species Gryllus longicercus. The sequence continues at coordinate 417,638 of JAZDUA010000679.1, read as the reverse complement.
TTTATTTTCCAAAAATATCCCCGGAAACTGTAAAAATAAGATTCTCGCGGAGTTGAGGTGACTGATGGGATAAGTGGAGTCATCACGCCAACAGCGGGAAGTAGGTAGACGTCGCATGGTCCTGGCTTGTGATAATAATCGGCACTTCTCTTCACAGAAGGTCCTGTCCTCTGGGACGGAAACGGAAAACAAAACTGACGACTGTCGTAATTTTTACCCATATGCACCCAGGGGAATCGTCAACGCCAACCTATAATTAAACTTTCCTTCTTAGTAGGATGTGTATATGCATCTCGGAACTGTATTTCACTCCTGGACGTAATTAGAAGGGGAAACAACCATGATCGTCCATATTAATTAAGGGGATACACTCCCTTGCACAGCACTCTCGTTCTTGAGTTAAACAGAAGATTATCAAATCATTTCAAAAAGTCCGATGCAAAGCAAAATTTCATGTACATGTGATGCACATGAAATTGTATATCAAATTGCACGTACATGCATGTCGCAGAACTCGCCCTATATTTATACTTTATACGAAACTTTTAGTACGAGTTCTTTAATAAATACAATTGAAGATTAGACCAATTACACTATTGGGAAGTGACATTAGCATATGACTTATAATTTAATATCGACACAGTTACTGGTGAGTTTTTTAATTTATTTTTTGATTTAAAAATGTATTGGTTCGTAAATTGTGCACATAATTGCCAATTTATGAACATTCTTAATAAATAAATAATAAAACGGAAAAATAGAATTTTTTACGCTCATCAATTACAAAAATTCAGAAGTATTTTGTTGCCAAATTCAAAGAGGCGCCAAACAAGAATTTTTCGCCTGAGTAGAAAGTGACAACATAAAGTTCACGTCTTATGGATTTATCTTTAATATAAATCCATTGCATCCATCCAGATGCATTTATAAATAGACTCACATGAACGAACATTCCCCAGGTTTGTGGAAACTGAAAAAAAAGAAGAATTATGACTTGTATGAAAACTTACGTTTGGCATCCTCAACGATGATGACGTTCTCATTTGTCCGGGGCACGAGGCAGGCTAGTATCACCACCGTGACGAAGGTGTGCAGGAATCGTGGACATGCACGTTCCATCGTGAAAGACGGGGAGATCTTGCCCAAAAAGCGAAGGAACGTGGGCCTGCAATTTCACGGATGGAACATTGTTCCAGAGTCACTCGCTGTCACCACAATGCAGCGTTTATTTTCAGCACAAACTGCCCGTTTGCTTCCCCGGCGTGTTGTCTCTACACGTTTCTGTATAAGAGCGCAGAACAAAAGACCATCCGATTGCTCTGTCAGATATGACACAGGCTCATTTGTCAGAATATTTCCTACAAGGGAATGAATTGTTATTTTTCGTCTGCGAATCACGAAATCTCCAGCAAGGTCGTCGAAATGCACGTGATAAGATGACACTGATGGACGTAATGAAAGATTGACTTCAACGAACTGATGAAAATTCAGCAAAATGCGAAGATAAAATCTAAATATCCGGAGGTTTAGCTAACAGCGTCAAAATAATTGTTTATATGTACCAAGAGTTTAAATAGGGCACCACATTCATTACTGTAAAAATTCTACTAAGAGACAATTACAAACAAAAAAAATCAAAAATATATTTCTCCAAATGTCAACACCACTTAAAAACGTACAAAAAATATTGCAAAATTCCAAGCAGCCTGATCATGATCCTCCAAGAGAAATGCCAAAACAGAAGCGGCGCGCTATATACGAACAAACACAGAACAAAATCTTTCGAGAGCAAAAGCACCAAACTATTGCACAAAATCACAGCTGGGGCTCGAGTCCCTCGTTCGCCCAGCGCGTCGACGCCTCCGGCCGCGCAAACGCTGGCGCCACACGTGGACGTGGTGAAGGACTGGGCGCCAGATGAAAGCTACACGCCTATATAGACAACGGGGCCTGGCGGCGGCGGTGGCGGGGCGTCAGGGCGGGGAGCGGGGAGCGGGGAGCGGGGAGCGGGGGGCGGGGGCGGGGCAGGAGGATGCTGCACCGCGAGGGGCCGGGTGGGGTGGGGGGCACCGCGACGAAATGCAGCCTCCGCCCCCGCCGCGCCCCGCCCCCGCGCGTCGCTCCACCCTCGCGGTCGCCGCCGCCCCCGCCGCGGAAGTGACTCAGCTTCTACACCAGCAAATTGGAACATCCCTCGCGAAGTTTTAGTTCAAAAACTCAGAGCATTTCCAAGGATGTTCTTTGCTTGGCGCTGTCTGACCTTCATGTTCATTGACCCTCCGACCGATGAGGAATGTCTCACGTCAACCTCCGGAAGTAGCTTTGTTCTTAACCTGTGTCCAATTGGCAAATTTCATCACTAAACCTCAAACTTACTGCAACAGTAAAACATTTACTTTTAACTCAAGCTATATAGGACTTGTAATGTAATTAAGACAATTTCTTATCAATGAATACTTATAGAAAATCAAATCCCTAAGTTTTTCGCACAGAGTAATTTTTAGTGCTCTCAATAACTAAAAAAACTACGTTTTGCGACACAATTTGGCCACATCATCGGGTAGTCTGATACAAAGGTAGGAAAAACACGTTTTATGAAGCCACCAACTGGGAAACATAGTCAAGTAAAAAGAACAGAACGGATTCAAAACGAGCCTTCTCTAAGCTCGACCACAACATTCGAGATCAGAAAGCCAAATCAACGACCATAGAATAAAAATGCATATTTTAATAAATGCACATAGTAATAACAGGAATATATAGTAATATCAATTGTTCTCGCTGGCTCGGTTTCGCAGTCTCGGAGGGGGAGTGCGCACCATAACGACCCCTGACGTCTATACGTAGGTCGCTAGGAAGACTTGGCAGTACCCCTCATTCTCTTCAGTTTTGGCGGAGCGTGGTATGTGCGCAGTTTGCTTGTAGTTTCGGCGAGTTTCGACAGTTAGTGAGAAGCGACGAGCTCTGTTACAAAGAAGACTAAAAAAATTAACAAACGTGAAGCTAAATATTAGAAACGTATAATCGTTATACTTCCGAAACAATTGATCCATTAAAAAAAACACGACTTCCGGACTTGCACAGTCTACAACCATGCAGGTGTGCTGCGAGCCTTGTGCGATCGTATTTTAATTCAGTTTTTGTCTTAGAGCATGCCTTACCAGTTTGTACACATAGTTCAGTTACCATAGATCATATACCCGCCCACATTAAGAGCGGGATGAATAATGCATTTAAGATTTTTATTAGAAACGTGGCTTTTACCACGCCAGATTCACACTAGAAAAGCTTGAATAAATTGAAGAATGAATTGAAGAATGAATGAATGAAGATGAGATGAAGTATTTACATCATAAGTACAAATTTCTTTGTAAATTATTCATGTAGAAGACCACTACCATTGTCTGCTATGTTATAATAACCAAACAGATGCAAAGGGCGCACCACTATAACATGCCTAGCATCCATATCGTTTGTATTCGATCATGGTTTTGTCGGGGCTAGCATTCTCTGACATAGCGGTGGATAGACACGCTGGTCTCGTCGCCGAGAATAATCGGAATGGAGAGCCTTTGTAACCAACACTAGTTAATATCTTGTTGGTTTAGTTTAACGGTTGGGCTCTAGAAACTTGTTCATTGCCCACTCCAGACTTGAGCAATATTGTCGGGCATTTCCTATTTGGCACTTTATATGCGCCCAATATACCAACTGCTTTTTGATACCATTGGCCGGCACCACAGACCGTCGCATCAACAGTCTGTGATATGTACCCATTACTTGTGTTGTTCCCCGGCTGAAAGAATGTCGAATTTTATTAAGAAGGCAATTGAAAAAAAAATTGCCGTGCCTTTAGTCAGGATTGTTTTATTTCCGTCAAGTCGATGCCTCAATTGAGAATATTCCGCTCTTCTAAAATTAACCGCCACAGACTTGGCTTTAGGAAGCGAGTGTAGCAGTGGGGCAGGCAAACGAGTCGACAATTCGACTTCACGGACCACAATACGGCTTAACATCCCAAGTTCTTTTTCATGAAAGGAAGACTGACACGAAATGTGACGAGTGTGCTTTCTGGACTCCCACAGCGCTTCTGTAATCACATGGTTCTCTGGACAAATGATCGGGGAAAGAAGCACCCGGAAGTCTGCAAATGGGATTGCTCCACTGGTCTTGTCAAGAAAGTTCAATATCAAAAGAATGGAAGTATAATGTTCTTTCCTGGGAGAAATCGAAAGTTTGAGACTGAACAGCAAATGGTTTTAGTTGCTTAATCAGCATCAGATCAGGTCACAGACTTCTACAATGTACATAGTACAGACGTTCATACTTGACTAACAATAAAATCTGTTACATTTCGTTTTAAAACAACTAGATCTGCTTGATAGCGGACGGAATACACAAAGCCCTTTACGTAATCATCCACAAAAGTGTTAAAAAATTATTACAATAGGAATACACCCTATTTATACTGTAAATATAAACGGAATATATTGATTACTTCAAAAGAACATAATATTATTTACTGCAACATAATATAAAATGTGGTGCCTATGTGCGGGTAGAAAGCAATCAGAAAAAATGGTCGTATCTCATTAAATTTGATAGACATCCAACCCTATTCTCACTATCATTTTCTAGCTGATTATGCTGGTTGAGTAACTTATGCACAACGAGCTGAACAAATGTTTCTTACGTTATTTCACTGAGAATCACTTCGAAATTCCACATCGGTTTGTAAGAACTTTTTGCTCTTATGTTCCGCAAACTTGAGCATTTTGTGAATCTAATCCGTAAGCTTGTGATCTTTCATTATGATCCTTATTCCCTCTTTCCGACCATACCTGAAATGGATAGTTTTGATGGACAAATGTGATGTAATGACTTGAATTATGATGGAACAAATGGTGAAATGAGAGGGAGGGTAAATGGGAGATCTCCTATAAAGGCTATCACGAAATCGGTGTGTATATCATAAATTCCACATCGATTGACCAGGATTTGGACTCCGATAATTGAAGTGGAAAGCGAGATGTCTGATCAATACATCCTGGGTTGTTCCTATCAGTTAGCCCTAGCATGAGCATTTTGCATATTTAAAGTATGCGGATGAGTGTTATATCTTTACGAATGATCGTTCAACGCTTTAGAATAAGCGTTAACGCACACACACACGCAAATACTCATAAGAATTATCATGAGCAATATTACTTCGGAGCGCTTCAACATTCTGGCAATGTCACTTTCAGCCAAACTCAAGGAATTGCAGGGCGACATTCCAGGTTTACAAGTGTCCCTCCAAGTATAATCGCTCTGTCAATATGCGGCTGAAGGTCATCGACTCTCATCTGGAGCAAATGACGATTTATGTATCAACGCTGAACACACCCATTTCGACGACGATTTTTTTTACAATATACTATTTATGACGGGGAAAAATAACAAACATATTCTAAGATTAACTGGTTTAGAAAGGAAAAAATTGTCGTCGGTGCACAAGCAAAGTGACGCATTTCAAATATTGTAATTGTACAGAAGAACTTTAATTTGAGCGGGACCACCTATTTTGCAGTCAGATATAGTGTTTTACTATAGGCTATCTGGTGAACTATGTACATATTTTACTAGTACAAAATGGATTTTTTCCAAATATATTTCTTCACTTAACTGAAAAATAATGATTTCTGTAATGTGTCATTTCCTTGCGCACCGACGATAAGTTACCGCACTTTGATTATAATTAGTAAACCCATAAAAGAATAACACCCCTTCTAATTATTTAGCAATGTCACACTCATACTATCAATGTAACATTGTTAGAGTCGGATCCCACGAGCTTTATAGTTTCAAACGGAAAAAAATCAATGTGAATATAAGTTAATAAAACGTGACTGATGCTATGTATATCTCAATGTATATTCTTATTTTAATCCACTCTGCTTTTTTACTTTCCCGTATACGTACATATATACGGAGTAATATACATAGAATAGGGAAAGTTACGTAATGCTGCGGAAAATCTATTTCGAGATTTTGATGGAAATACACGAATGATACCAAATAAGTGTTTTTTTCTTCAAAACGTCCGTCTGTCGGTCTACTAGCGCCCAAACTCTGCGTAGGATTTTTTCAAAAATTGAAGAAACACGTGTCGATTTGGTTCAAGCCGAATCTTCGAGATTTAAAAAAAAAAAAAAAACTTTAAAAGTTGGTGATACTTTACATAAAGCTCCCCGGACATTTTCAAAATTTTCTCAGAAATGGCCACAATGTTTTTCTTTAAACTTTTGGTAGGGATAGTACTCTGTAAGTTGACATAAACGCTATATCGCTCTATTCTTTTGTTTTTAAAAAATTACAAAAATTTAATTCTTTTGACTTGCCTCTCATGTCGTTAATATTTATATTAGCGGCAATTTGTTGACATTATTGTATTGAAGTGTACACGTGCTTTAAATAATGTCTTATAAAGTTTCTCGAAAACTCTACCGTTTACTGTGAAAACTAGCTCAAAACTCCGCATTTTCATACACGCTCAAACGCCATTCTCTCAAAAATGGCTCCATATTTTTTTCAAACTTGTCGACCGGATAGTGGTAATTGTGCTCTTAAATATGACGTATAGTTAATTTCGGTGTATTTTTTTTAAATTACACAAATGTAATTTTTTGAAAGATATCCCACGCCGTTCACATTTCCAGCAATTTGTAAAAACTATTGTATTTTTGAGTTCAAGTACTCCAAATTAAGGTTTTCGAAAACTCAAACATTTTCGGTGAAAAAGAGCTTCAAATTTCGATTTTACTGTACCGCTTATGCCACTTTTTAAAAAACGGCTCGATAGTTTTCAAAGAAAATTCCCATTTAGGATGAGGTTTTACTGTTCTTTAATAATCTTAAAATAATATTTCTGCTCTACAATTAGGAAACCGAAAAATTAAGAAAATGTCAAAAAAATGTTCTTCGGGCAGGCAGCAGGCAAGAATATGTGGTAAGTTCGAAGAGCAAACAGAGACCAAAGAAGTAGAAAAGTAATACGGGAAAGTCTGTGCCATTCTGTATCGCCACTAGTTCCAAATGGTGTGTGACGTAACACGAGACGGTCCCTGCCCTTCGGTGGGCGAACATTATTTCTCCAGAACTCTTACGAAAGATGTGCAATCCCGAGACTGCCAGTGATGATGGAATTCATTAGGGAACGGTCCGGGAGAGCAGTCGCTTCGAGGGTTACGACTCCAGCCAACCTTCACGACACTTCACGTGACATAACTAAAGCGCGGTCTCGAGGGCCCCAGACGAAAAGGGACGAAGGAGCGTCCCTCGAATGACACTAACGACGACCTTTCACGGATCCGGGCGCAGAGTAGCCAACTCGAGAAAATTACTTCCGCTCGGAGACAATATTTTTTGGCGACGAGGACAAGACAGTTGCGAGAAGGCCGAAGGTGATGCAGACGGGAATCATGGGAACGTTTTCCCTTTATCCCTCTGCCCACTTAGTATACTCCTAATTGCAACTGCACTATCTGTGCACACTTTTCAGAGTGCAGAGGATCAGATAGGTATTCAAATTGTCGTATTCCACGTTCTCGCGGCAGTAAGTCGATTTCTTTAGGAAGGGCACGAGGGATAAGAGCCAAACCAGTAGTTGATTTGGCTTTGCGAGTAGTTTTTATTACACTGGAGCGAATATTTTATAAATTCTTGCCAAAACCGTCGTTTCAATCTGTATTCAAAAATTGAAATTTCATACGGGTGAGAGTGGGAATCCCAGAAGTTAAGAAAATGTGTACAGAATACACGTCTTCCTCCAGTACTTCGCACAGTTTTTAAGTGTTTTTGGCATTAAATAAATAAAAATAAATAAACAGACGCAGTTCTGCACAATTTTGAAGACGTATTAGAGTGAAATCATCGCCAAGTTATGTGGCGAAATCGAAGTTGTGAAATCTGCTTTTTCACATATCTTCGATGTTCGTAGTCATAAACAAAAAATAAAAGCTTCTTTAGAGACATACTTAAGGAAATTAATATTTGTGCAAATCTGGAACAAATGTTATCTAACATTTTTCTAACCAGAAACATAGCCACTAATTTGCTTTTTTTTTACAAATAACGTCGAGAAAGTTTCATATCCTCTAGTGATTATAAGAAACTGTCATATGATTTCACCAAGAACTGCAAAATTGAATGTCCGTGAAGTGCCGGTGACAGGAAATGACTTTGCATTGTTAATTTATGAACGTTGGCATATGATATTTTTTAATTTCTCAAGACTTCTCTTACAGAACACATTACAAGCGAAGTATTTGTGTTGTCAATTATTCGCAAAAAATGTACTTATTTTAACCATGGCTTGTTCTTACCTGACAATTAAATATTTGCTTACAGATATTTCGTGTTTTGGGATAATTGATGAAAATTCGTCTTGGGAGACACAGTTAAACGATAGAAACGTGAGCCAGGAAAGTCTCTCGCACCAAATCGAATCGGGGACTCTTATTAAATATTGCATTTATGTTCGTAGCAACCTCATCACTGGGAAATATGTGAAGGGAACAACACTTCCATTTGTTACGATCGTGTTGAGAACGCAATTCACGTTTACATTTGTAACAAGCTGCAGTTCTTTCTGCCAACTAATTTCTGTTGCTAATACTCATCGGTCACTGATGCAATTGTGGAGGGACTTTCCTGGCGCACTGTATTTCCGACGAGAAACCATTTTCCTCAAAATTGACGTGTATAACATAGGGGAATGCATTTTATCCCAAATTTCTGTGAATGGTCTATATGACTTCTTTTAATCGCAGAAGGGGTTGAGGAATCTGATTTTAAACTGTTCCTATATTGTATATACATTTGTGTTCATCAATACTTATAACATTGAAATAATTACCAGCGACTGATTTTGTCAATAACCGAGGTGTACTTGTCCAGTATATTTACTTCATGATTATGGTTAATTTTAATATTTTTTCTTATAATATTAATTTAATTTTTTAAAAGAGCACTTAAAAAATTGGATGACATGTTCATGATATGACATGACGAGATTTTAATGTTAATTATTAATTATAGAAATTCAATTAATTTATGTTATTAATTGATTGTGTTATATTTAATAGAAATAATTTATCTTCTCGCAAAATAATATTAAGTTTTTATTATGGTTCTCAAGTGTTCAAGATCTTCGTGACCCTGTGTAATCTGTACTGACGCCATGCAGATAAAACAAACCGTTGAACGAATCGAATCGAGCTACAGTTGGATCCCACAGTAGTTTCAGGTAAGACCATTACTTCCTAAAATTTGACATGAACGAAGGCACAGCAAATCTGCAACAAGGGGTAACTAACAATAATCACCACAATTAGGCCGCCAGAAACTTTATAATGCCGCATTTTTGTTCGGCGTAACGTCCCGGCGCCACCTAGAGACATTCTTCCGACTGGTGGGCGTGGCTTGACGCCTCACTCCTCTCAGGAGACCCTCAAAAGACCCGCCCCCGAGCCTGCCACGGCACCGCTTCTCGAGCCGTGAGCATCACCGCGACCAGCCGCTATGCATCCTAAAACATTCGCGTCATATCGGGAACAATGGTTCCAAGAATTAAGATTTCCATCAAGATGTTCGATTTGAAGCCAGGCGACAAAGAAAGAAATATATTTGTCCAAAAAGAAAAATTGACACAGAAATTTATAAAAAGCTGTCGAATTGTGTAAATTTTGTGTTTTTTTTTATTTCTTGGATATTTTTTTATTGCTAAATAAATATATTCATTTCGTTGTGTAAATAATAAACACTTTACATGTTTCTGGAGTGTTTATATGCTTCTGCAATGCAAATTTTTACCAAAACTCGTTTCAAACTACCTTTTGAGTGTTTATTGCGGCTCAGCCTTTCAGAATATCCAAGCAGATTTAAAATATGCTTAAAGTTGCCTTAGGAACTTATTTTCGATTTTTTGACGATTCCTCCCCGAACACATGCACGCACGCACACGCACACGCACACACACACACACACACACACACATAAATATGGGATTTTCGCGGCATAATAATAGTTATTTTTTATGTTCTAGCATTTTCCTTCATGTTGCGCATATCTACGGTGCTACAAAAGGATATATAGTGTACGTATACAGAATATACGTCGTACCTAAACAGAATAAAATGTAAGTCCCTAGAAACTGAGGTAATATGCAACAATGCGAAAAACTACAGACTATAAGTAAATGATAAAACTGAAATGTTATAATGGAATATTAAATACTAAGAGAACAATTATCTGTCATTTATAGTAATGAAAGGCATGGGAAAAATTACATTTATAGAAAGTTTTTAACATTTAAACATTTTTATCCCTAACATATTATAAACTTTCCATTTCCTTCGAATTCCTTTAGGTGATCGGCAAAGGTTTTTCCTACCCAACTTTGCTAACTGCCATCACTGCCAACCTGTGCATAAAAGTACTAAGATTGTACTACGACACGCATCTCTGCACATGACCCATTACATCACCAATAGGTTAATCAGAACATAAGCTGTTTATTAACTGAATGTTGTTTGTACTTTAATATAACTCAGATTACAATGCTAATAATATATTGTTACACCTTGTTCTCTCCAGAAAACACATACAAACTTTAGACTCATAATATAGTCAATTCTCCGAAATTTTAGAGTTAAAAACCCGAGTATTTATCCTCAATACAACTCTCCTTTGACTCGACAGCTCGATACGGGCCTTAGCCGACCACCTCAAGACAACTATAATATTTATTTATTTTGGTGTACATTATTTGGAGAAAATTTTGTCTTCGAACCTTGAAAAACAAGAGACATTTTCATTATTTCAATTTTATATTAAGAATAATTAAAAACCAAACGAACTCTAATTCTTTGTTTCGGTGATTCCTCTAGCAGTACCACGAGTTGCGACAATCTATTTTATTCTATGTTCCTCCAATCTATAAATCTTTTCGTTTTCAACTCAGGATTGTATCCAATGATTATTGACACAACTTGGAAAATACGAATTTGAGTTAGGAACATTATTTTATTTTTTACTGATACGTTGTAACTTGTTATTGCCGTTGATGCGGAGTGCGAAATACGCAATATAACTTACCAGGATCGAGAGGACAGTAGTTACGAGGGAAATATGAAAACAGTTGAATAATGTTACACGTTTCCTTACGGAGGGAATTATGAAAGGGAATTATGGGAGGGAAATATCTAAAGGCAAACCGAGTCAAGTTAACATCTAGTTAAATAGTAAGTAAGTAAATCTGAAACAATATAATTAAGCAAAAAATAAAATTACGAGTATGTATGTACCACGGGCGTTAACTGGCTCTAATGACCTCGGGCGACCAAACGCCCTCCGGCCAAAGGTCCTCCAGCGTTTTGTCGGCGCTCGATAATTACAACCTTAATAACGCCCTTGGTGCATAAAAAATTTCGTAGCATTTTATAATAATAATAATAAATCGTATTATTAACAGTATTAATAGTATGAAGCCTTTTAGTAATACTTTCTCCTTAATCCGTAAATTATTAAGCATGCGATGCCTACATTTCAAAACCAGATATATATAACATTAAACGCATCTCAAATCGTTATTTATTTATCATTATTTATTCATAAGGGTTATTCTCGCGACATTGTTAGAACCTGTTAACGCCCATAGTACATAGAAGGTTTTTTTTCCATAATTTTCATTCATATTTACTGATTTAATAATTAACTAGATGTTAACTTGACTCGGTTTGAGTGATTTCCACCTGTCTTTTCATATTTCTCTCCGATAACTGCCTTTCTCAATTCCCCCAATATAAGAACGGCGTCATTCAACTCTTTTCACGTTTCCCACGTAAGCACGATCCTCTCGGTCAAGATAAGTTATGCAATGTATATCGAGCACCGTATCGAAGACAATAACAAGTAACAATAAAAAATAACTTTGTTTTTCAGTAAGTTCAGATATTAATGCTTTCCATGAATAATTTGATTTCTATATGGTTGATAGACTACACAGGGCCGCCAAGTGCCTTAAAAAATATTGTGGTGGGAATACACAGTTTTTTGATATCACTTCACCAATTGAGGCGTCCAGTGAGAGAGGGAGTTAACCCACAAGGGTATGGAACTGAGATAAATTGAGTGTTGCGTTTGGGTTGTTTTATCAGTTATTTGTATGATAAAGGGGATGTTTTTCCTTGTTATCTTCAAGATAACAAAGTTATTAATTTGGGAAAACATTATTTAGCAATTCTAGAAATATTTTACAGATGATACACATCCCGAAAAGTAAGATTTTTTCAACAATCTATCGAGTGATTTTTTTTGTGATTACTCATACATTATTCACGTTTGAATGTATTACTCTCTTGTAGTGCCAACCCTAATATATCTGTTTTGCATGTTTTCCTTGACTTTGAAAAATTAAAAAAAATATTGCATGTTTTTCATCGCCCTTTGTGTGGTGTTTGCTATTGAGATTAGACGTATCAAGACGAAATGAGCATGCCCAGGGCGTTGTTTGTTCTTGGGTATTGTTTTCCCTGTCGTGTCACTAACATTCTTCACTGTTCCTCTTTCTACTACTTTCTTGTCTTGATCATTTCGTTGCATCATTAATGCGTTCTTGACAGTTTTCTCCGAGCCCTCTCCCGATCCATTGTTTATATTGTTTTCGGGAGCGTCAACTACCATAGTCATTGGTCATGTAAGTGTAATGTATGTTATATTCCGGGTAGTGTTCCCCCACTGGAACGTGAAATCTGGCGCCGATCTACACGTCGATTTCCTCTTCCATGTATCTCCGCCATCGGAGCAACGTCCGGGCCGGGCCGAGCTCCAAGCTGCTGACACATTAATAGTGATTTAAGTGTATGTGTGTGTGTGAGAGAGAGAGAGAGAGAGAGAGAGAGTGAGAGAGAGAGAGGGGGGAGAGGATGAGACAAAGTTGGGGAAGCAAACGTGCACTATCCGTGGTCCATGACCCAACATTCAAATGATCCGGCATTCAGAGGTACTATTCGCATAAACAACGGAAAACTACCGAACAGAGTAGCCTGCTGCTAGAATTCTCCTCCAGTCAGTGGTTGAAAATGACCACGCTATCTAGCTAGTGTCGAAAATCCGTTGGGTCTCGAAACATAGAACCTTCCCGTAAGAAACAGTGCAGTGGGAATAGTTGTTGCCCTGAACCATCTCATCCAATCATGGGGACCTTTGTTTCCTAAAGAGTAGCCTTCATTTTTCATTGTGTTACCAATCGGTACTCATGCAAAACAAGGGATACTGAAAGCCAGTGAAATTGACACGTCAAATCTGTATTGAACATGAAATGTGTAATATTCTTCCATTTATATTCCAGAAACTTGACTTTGAATGTCAGTAATACAATTCTTTTAGTGCATAGAATACGGGATGGTGTTAGTGAGCATCGACACTCATGAATGTGGCTTAGCTCCCTCTCTGACGGAAATTGTACAAAATATCCGCGTCACCTATTTTAAAAGATCGATATAATGGCTGAATGGATTATGATACAATTATGAAATTTACGGAATAAATAAAAGATGAAAAGGGGATATAGGAAATGTGAAAATGTCGATTTTTTTTGTTTTTTATGTTTGCTACCTCTCTCACTGGTGACTCAATTCCATTTAATGTTAAGACCAATATAAATGATGCACTATTTGGTAATATTATTTTCTTTACTTTCAGTATACAGTCGATTCACAGAAAAATGTAGAAAACAAAATAATAGTTGAAAGAACAGCCGACTGTAAAAACAGTTTACCCTTTCTTTTAACCTCTGATGGCAAATGCAGATCGAAAAGATAGTCAGTTTCATGGCCTCTGCACGGGCATTTACACGCCAGCTGCGCCAAAACAAGCTGCAGATATGCGACTCCCGTAACGTAATTCAAGTCCGTTAGCGTTGTGTCGCGTTTCACAGTAGCATCAGTGTCCCATGACAAGACATTTATCTCATATGAATCTTTTTCGACCAAAAAGAAACCGCATTTTTGTTCCAACATTGTTAAGCTATTTTTCTTTGCAGAAGCGTGTTTGTGGTTTTAAAGCGGTATTTGACATAAGAAATGCTGTTGTACGAGTGTGCTAATTTGAAGTAACTTTTTCAAACTGTAACACTTAATTTTATTATTTAATGAATATCTTTACACATATATTTTAAATATTAATAAACTCACGAATTCAGGCACGAATCTTTGAACATTTGTGTGTTTACGTAACAGCTCGTAACTCCAATGTCCGTCTTCTATGACATGACTATACATGGTTTACTTCTACTTATGCATACATTGTATGCATACATTGATCACAAAAACTAAATTTGTGATATTCAATTTTGTAGTTATGAATTGTTAACTTTTTGCAACTTTCGAAAAAAGAGAGAATTTGTCAAAAATCGATTTAGTACCGTATTTCGGCCGTCCCTTATTACATATTAGAAGAAAATTTAAAGAAAACATCGGAGAGGTTTTTGAGAAAGCAATTGTTAAATTTTTAATAACCTATATTTCGAGCAAAATTACACGAAAACTACTCATATTTTGAAAACTTTATCATAAACTTATTTAAATATATGTCTTTAAGGAAAAGATCTCAAAAAGGAAAAAGAATATCTATCTTCAATTTTATAACTGTAAGAAGACGCCCCAACAATTTGCACTTTTGCAATTTTCAAAAACTCTTCAATGAACATGAAACCTACACCGTTCTCTTAAGCGTCTATTACGATATCCGAGGACAAAGTATAACTAAAAGATTTGGAGTCAGTTTGAGAAAATTTTCAATATGTGTTTAATCTTTATGTGTAATGTTTGTAATCTTTATGTACCTCAAAAATCAAAATATCCGTGTGAAACTCCCAAAGCCTCGAGTGTAGGCAATATCAATTTTTGGAGAAAATCGTCTGAACGTTTTAGACGCTATTGGTAAATACAGACGGACACAGTCAAGCGTTTTTCCGTCAATTGATTTTTCGGTATCAAGAACCAACGAAACATGGATTCTGGCAGCATGACAGGTTATAGGAAGTAATTTACTGTACTATATAACAACAGGATCTATACACTTTTTCGTTAACAGGGACCTGTAATAAGAAGTTTTCTGTCGAAAATTCGTTGTTTCCCGACGCACGATTACATAACTTTCTCTTCTCACGAAGTACCTTCGCAAGAGCAAGAAAGTAAAGGAAATCAGCTTCGTTTTCATATGAAGCAGCATTAAACACATTTAATTATGACAACATTCGCTTGTAGTACGCCGAACATAGTTTTTAATTGTTAAATAACAAAAAAAAAGTTGAATTATCAGACGAGACAGATATAGGCACTAAAGCATCTTTGACCGGGAAGATAAGGGATTCGAATCCCGACGGCAGCAGGCAGATTTTCGACACTGGCTAGATAGCTGAGTCAAATTCAATCGCACTGTCTGCAGAAAAATTCTAGCAGTCAGCTGCTCTAATCGGTAATTTTCCGTAGTTTCTCCCATCAATTTCTGGGGAAGGCGGGAGCCAGTACTCTAACAAACGGGACACCAACCGACGGCGATCTTTCCTTCGTCATCCTAGTTCTCTCCTCAAACAAACACAGACACATTATGCGCAGTATTTTCAAAAAATTTGTTCATATTATCCAATTATCATCTTTGTGAAGTTTATAAGCAATTATTTGTGTAATGATTACGTTATATGCTGCATATTAGAGTAATTATATAAGGGATTCGATTAAGAAAGTTCTTCTTTTAAAACGGTTCCATGCAAGAAATGGGTTGGGAATTCATGTTCTAGAATATTTTCTCTTAAAGGAGAAAGCGTCTTGCCCAATTGAGAGAGAGAACAACAATTAAAAATATTAAAGGGCAAAGAAATGGAGCATCTTGAATGAAGGCAGAATAGGAAGAATATAGAACTAATTGTTCAAAAATAATTTATAAGATATAATAATTAGAATGATGCCATGTTATATGTACTTTTCTGCAATATTTGTGTGTCAAACGTAGTCTTGCGCGCGAGTTTGACTATTTTAAGAGAACATACATTAATTGAGGCGGTAGCTAGAAGAGGGGCCCGTAGGACTATAGGCCCTTCTTTTGGAGAATGCAGAAATGCATTCTACGTACTTTAACAAATATCCTATCAAATTTTCATGATTTTATCCCTATTCGTTTGGTAGGTGGAGCAATACTCCGGTACATGAAGAGAGTTTCCATGAATACTGCACTGTGAGTCCCACTTAATCCGGCAAAAGATACTGATATTCAAGACTCATATGAGTTCTTCAAAGAAGACGGCAAAACATGTTAACAAAACTATTTTGAAGCGTGTGCTTCTCAAGAAGTGTCCACTGGAAATGTCGACAAAAGTGAGTCCGCTGATCTGATAGCTCACAAGATGAACTGTGAGGTAAAAAATAAGTATCAGTTTAGAATACAGCATTTCAATAATAAATATAAAGTGTTCTCCAGAAGAAAGGCCTATAAAGCATTTTTTTCTTTACGCCATATGTTTGAAATTAAGAAGAATCTAATTACGTTCTAAATGAAATTAAGATTAAAAATAATTATATTATATTAAAAGAATACGTAAGTTGCAATTAAATAGACCAGTGTGTAGAATGTTATGACTGGAAATTTGCAAAGCGTTTTTCTCAAAACACAGTTTTGGAGTATTGGCTAGTATTCTTCTAGCTATCGCCTCAATTGTAATGTGTGTGAAGAATATCTAACTTACGTTAAGTGACATCGGCTCTCTAAGATGAGATATCTCGGCATGTTTCGCGTCACACGTCTTGCAATTTACAGAAATCTATTTACAAAATGTATTGTTTATTTTTTACAAAGAAATTGATGCTCAATGGGAGCTACGAATATCTCTCATTCAGAGAAATCTGCAGTAGAAAATTGCTAAGAAATAAACCCGAGTCTCTAGTATTTTTCTTTGAAAGAGGCATACGATATTAGTCTCTTGTTCTCAGAAAACCCAACAAGTTTTCCGCTTCTTTCTACCTTTGTTCTAAATCTACATTTCTGACACCGATGTAAGAGGTCTTGTTCTCAGGTAAATAAAAAGTCTCGAAAAACAAAGAAGAGCATTACTTCAACAAGGAAGGAAAAGTAATAACCTGTAAATTAATCCATTTATGTACACTCCGAGTTTTCATTTAAAATTGAATGAATTAATTGTATGATTTACACAATAAGAGTGTCGTTTACTCGTTTAATCAGTGGCCGTTTGGACAGTTTCCTCATAATGTGGACGTTGCTCATTAGTAATGATAAAATGCACGACCCCCAAAATATGAATATTAATAGAAAAATACGAGTATGTCCAAAACTAACTACCATAAAAGCACATGAACTTTGTGTCTACGCTTTCAAAAAATCTGAACAGTTCAGATATTGACGTCATAATAAATTATGACAGTATACGTATACATTCAATCTCCATTCGTTCGCTCCACAATATTACAGTTTGAACAAACTGTCATTACCGAATTGTCCTACTTGTATTGTTATTACTGAAATATTTGCTCTTGTATAATTTATGTGCTCCTAATTCCTGAGACGTTTTTTCGTTGTTTTTCTAATAATTCTCGCGTAATTTTCAGGGCGTACAATACTTGCTGGGAATAGCCAATTCCGTAAAGTCCACTCTGTGCAATGATAATTCATTGTGAAGACCTAAATGTAATGAAAATTCGTGAATTATTCCAGTGATAATTTTGTAGCTGAGGATAATAACACCAGTGCTTAATTAAACACAATTAGTGGATATTTTCAAAACACAATATTAAAATCAATAAATAAGTATGGGCCGATCTGATGGCCGAGATCGCTAAGGCAGTAGTGCCGCAGCGGTCTTGAACCATGAAATCGCGAGTTCAAGACCTGCCTCGGGCGTGGGTGTATTTGTGTATGTCTTTATGTATGTGTCTTTCTTTCAACCCCCACTATCGTTATCATCATTTTATCTTCCATACCCTGCAGGACTCACAACCCTCGGGGATGAAAATCGGATCTAGCTAAATGCTGATCCCATGATAAATTACATGCACCTGCCACCGAGATAATGTTACTGAGCCCCGGCAAATGCAGGATGCATGCACGCGTGGTCCAAGTTGGACTATACGCAAGCAAGAAAGAAAATACGGTCATGAGTGTTCTGATTTTAAAAAAAAATGAAAATGTAAATGCATTGTCTTCAATTAAATACGAAATATGCTCCTTTCAACTACAAAATTGATTGTCTTCTATTTATCTGGAAACAAATTATGCCAATATGATCTTTAGTGTATTTGAGAAGAAAATTGCTTTGCCTTCTTTTTCACAATTTGGATCATTTGATGAGTGTGAAAATATATCGCCTCAGCAAAGAAATGCTTGCCCAAAGAAGAATTAATATAAATAAAATGTTAACCTCACTACAATAGATCACATCACAAATACAAAAGAAACGCAGAGACAAAATTATGAAAACCATGAGTCAGGTCTCAAATGGTTTTTAAATACCTTCCATCTTTGTCAACTGTAATATACACGGGAAATTGTGTTTGTGCTCTAATTGTTGTGAGACAGTAGATTCAGCTTACATAAACTCATTACTACAGTGACATTCGTGCTAGGACGCGCTTGAGATCGCGTATTTTTTGCTCCCCGGCTAAGAGCCATGAACAAAACCGCTCCAAGAAAAGAAGGTAGCAAAATTCTTCTACCATTAGATAACCTCTTCATAAATATGAATACTTCAGGCGACACACATTTAGCTAGTATGGCAATGTTGGTAACCAGAACACTTGCATCTGCAATATTGTGGAAAAATATTGCATATTCAATTATTGGCTGAAGAAAAATTTTCCGATTATTGGTGCAATTTAAAGCATGCTACCAGTTGTGATGTATTTTAAATTAGAATGTATTTGAATACATTCTCAAATAGAATCGCACACACTGCAAATGAACAGTGCTTTAAATTTTGTCATTTTCTCTACCCATTTACAGATATTTATGTTATTCAAAATTAAAACTTCTGTTAAAGAATTGCTCGCTTCAATCGGCCGCGGAGTTTCCCGAGAACGCGTTCGCGTCCTGCCGCTCTAATGGAAGCGCAGTCGACCGCGGAATACAGGGGACATTGTTCTCGCGTGTACGCACCACTTCACCGCCACAGAAGAAGATTGAGGCCGCTGCGCCCACGGGAATCTACGGGAGACCGGACTTGGCCGTGCGCGCGCGGAGGATCAACGGTCCCCGCCACACTTCTGAACCCCGCCGCCACCGCAGCGCTCAGCATACTCCAAGATGAACAATGCGGTGAGATTGCCCCGAGGGCGGAACCACTTTTGGACAGAGAGAGAGAGAGAGAAAGAGAGAGAGAGAAAGAGAGAAAGAGAGAGAGAAAAAGAGAGAGAAAAAGAGAGAGAAAAAGAGAGAAAGAGAGAAAGAGAGAGAAAGAGAGAAAGAGAGAGAAAGAGAGAAAGGGGGGTAGAGAGAGAGGGATAGAGAGAGAGGGATAGAGAGAGAGGGATAGAGAGAGAGGGATAGAGAGAGAGGGATAGAGAGAGAGAGGGATAGAGAGAGAGAGGGATAGAGAGAGAGAGGGATAGAGAGAGAGAGGGATAGAGAGAGAGAGGGATAGAGAGAGAATTGATTCAAGAAAATATTTAAATGTAAATTAGTAAGTTTCAATAGTCATTAAATTCTTAAAGCAACGCATGCATGCGTCCCCTCTCCCCTTCAATATTACCCTCCCCGCTTCAAACATGGCTTGAGCCATGTTTTTTATTTGTTATCCACGCCACGGAGTAAGGGAGACGTATGGGACGCATGACGTTTTCCCATCACCTTATCTAGTATACTTGGCTTGCCTAAACTTATATTTCGTCACACAGTTACAGAAACTGAGACGATTGTATTAGAAAACTACAGCTCTATTTTTTGCCCCGACCGCGAATCGACCAAGGAAATTAGCACCAAGGAAAGCTGTCACGATGTCTATAAGCCACCTGTGGGGTACATGGTAGTATATAACAAAATAAATACTCGGGTTTCCAAAGGCAGTCCTTTTTCCTTTTTAATAGAATTTTTCAAGGGAAAGCGCGCTAAGTGAGGAGGACTCGCCCTGCCGTTGCTCTGCGTTTCGTCAGCACCTGCGCAAGCGGTGCCGCACGCTGGACCCTTCCGATGACAACAACTCTAAAGCTTTTTTAACTTTGTGTCTCGCACTTCATTGTAGTCCTTTGTGCTTACTCCATATACATTTTTTATTATTGGCTTCAGAGATGTGAGCAAACACAATTACCACACGCCGTCACTCGGACGATGTTTGCTCAATATAATGTGAGCAGTTATCTATTAATAAAGTTCTCGTTACTCCGTGCATTATTTGCTGCTTATTCTATTAAACTCCCATTCCATCATAATCCTCAAAGTCATTTTCTGAACTTGCATTTATTAGAGTTATTCTGAATTCAAAGAAGGATGTAAAACAGAACATAACATTTACCAACACAAAAAGTTATAATCTACCGACAATAATTTCGACAACTTATCAATTACATATTACATATAATACATAACCAACCAAAAATTATCATCCATGTGGAAATCAAAATTATTCTCAAAATTAGGATAAATAGTAATCAGTATGCAGTAGCAATAAATGTTACAATGAAGATATGCCATACAGTTCCGAATTTTACTTTTGTCTAGTGAGTGAAGTTTTAGAATCATAGTTATCGAGGTATGTATTCGGGTTTATGAACAATCAACTATCTCTTCATTCTCCTATTTATTTTCTCTACCAGCGAGCCCAAGTGTCATTTTATTTATTTAAATGGAATTCGGCTTCGACAGCCGGCAGTGAAATCACTAGCCTGTATTATAGTTGTTCGAGGGACGCCAATTCGAGAGTCTAAATTTACCCTTAAATTTTTCAGGATCCCACTTATTTTTTGACGTTTGGGATGGATGCTGAACGAGTGCGGTCTACGTTGCAATCGGCTCCTGGTTAGCAGCGCCAGACCAGTCTCTGATGTTCCCAGAGGCCTCTCTACGTTATGGTAGACATTGCACAAGTCATGGACGCCACTCTCAAAGGGGCGCCCATAACTCGCGATGAGGAAGAATTCAGGTACTTTCTGGAGGAGAATTCTACGGGCCGTCAGCTCTGGTCGGAAGTTTTCCGTGGTTTCTCCGATCACCAGGCGAATGTCGGAACAGTGCCCTAACAAACGGATCATGGACCGTACGCGATGTCTCCTTCCTTGTCCTATCCTCACCAAATACTCTTATTCACATGCACTACACAACCACACTTGCCGGGAGACCAGTCGGAAGCTGAGAGCTTGTCCCAGCTGGGGCGGTGCCAAGCTAATGGGAGATATCTGTTTGGGGAACACCCTTCGCGGTAAGTCGGCGCCGGACCTCGCCATCGCCGTGGGTTATCACCGTCACCTCCCGCGATCAAAGAGCATGCGCTACCTTTATGGGATTAATGACTTTAGCAGTTGACGCACCCGGAAACAATTATCAATGAATACGAAAGCATCTTGTAATACTAAGTGACATTCAGAAGTTCCTTCTCGTACAATTATGTATCCTCAAAAATCTAAATATCTCGACCTCTACTGGAATTGAACTGGCGCGTGGAAGCTCATTCATGAGCTCCCTGAGCTGAGCCGCCATGGCATTCACTGATGTAGGGTACACCCGTTTATTGTTTGACACTCATTGACGCCAAACCAAATTGGAGCGTGGGCTGTGATTGACACGTAGAAATGATTCACAATTATTTCACATACATTACCTGACTTGTGCTTAAACTGTTTTTCTTCCTATTATTTTTGTTATAGAGCCTAGAATCATCAGGGGGAATGTACGCATGAACAGACCATATTGGCACCACCGGCGCAAACCATGACTGCAACTTTCTGATTAGGCTTTTATTGCATTCACTTAACAGAAAAGAATATCATGATTTTTTCGAATCTTTTCATGAAATTGTATAGCCATGTGTCTTACGCTCCTTGCTAAATTCAACGTGGACCATGTCACTTGCTCCATATTTCACCAGAGGCACGAAAGCACATCCGTTCTCAATGGTCTTTCGTCGTCCCTCCACACTGGCCGAGTTTTTCCAACACTGAAATTTCACTCGTGGTCTACCTATCAATGACGTTCAAGAATTCCATCCATTTCGACGAACCGAGGAAGGTATTATTCATGCGCAATTTGATCAGTTCTATCACTTTTATTTTGTCACCATTTTATTCGTTTCATTTTACTACATGTCTGAGAGTTGGCAAAACTTGAAAGCTGACGTAGATCTTAATGGCATTAAGCTTTAATTTTTTGTCTTTATAACAGTTGAATGGGAGAGTCGGATAATAACATATACATTAAAAAAGGTTCAGAACGCTAATTGAATTGAAATTTACTTGTATTGTGACCTAACGTTTGCTTTTCCTCTGTTTACGAAGTATTGTAGAAGACAGTAGAACTTGGTCCAGAAATTCGATGTGATTGTGGTGGTAAAGTTTTGATTACTCTTAGTTTTTCATCATAATATAGATTTTTTATAGTTTGCATTGTGATAAACATTAAATTAATGTATTAAAGTAAAAGTATGTTTAAAAATTGAAAACTGATAACTGAACCCAAGCCGCTTGCACGAAGTTTACATGTTACAAAAGTGGCCCGTAACTGATTAGATTTGGGCACCCATGATCGAGACCATCAAAAACAAGAATCTCCCTACTGATGACAACACAAAAAAATATTTTTTCAAGAGTAAGCTGTGGTCAATGCTAAAGTGCAGGAATTATGCGCGGGTTGGGATACACCAAAGGGGATGGTAACGTTAGCCATGGTGGAAGAGTCGGAGGCAGCCGATATGACAGACGCAACGGAGGAGACGAAACTGAAGACGCTGAGGGTGCTGCGGAGGCTGTGGAGATGATGAAAACAATGGAGGCGATAAAGGCGATGGAGGCTGAGGATGCGAAGGAGGCAAAGGCGCCGACTAACCTGACGGAGGTGACTGAGGCGACGGAGAGGGAGGCTGTCGAGGCGGTGGAGGCGACGAAGTTTTGGGATGCACCGGGAAGGGAGGGAGGCGCTACCTTTATGGCAGAAGCGGTGGCAGTGGCAGCGACGGAGTTGGGGGCGGTGACGGACGCGACGGACATGACGGAGATGGCAGGTGAGGATGCTATGGACGTTGTGGAGGCGGCGGAGGGCGACGGAGACGACGGAGGCAACGGGGGAGCCGGCGGAAGAAGCGACGGAGCTGGCGAAGGGGGCGACGGAGGCGGCGACGGATGCGGCGTCGGAGGCAGCAACGGAGGCGGCAACGGATGTGGCGGAGGAGGCGACGTAGGCAGCGCAGGAGGCGACGGAGGCGACGGAGGCGGCGGAGGAGGCGACGGAGGAGGCGACAAAGAAGCCGGCGGAGGAGGCGACGGAGGCGGTGCAGGCGGCGGAGGCGGCGGAGGAGGCGGCGGAGGAGGCGGCGGAGGAGGCGGCGGAGGAGGCGGCGGAGGAGGCGGCGGAGGAGGCGGCGGAGGAGGCGACGGAGGCGGCGGAGGCGGCGGAGGCGGCGGAGGCGGCGGAGGCGGCGGAGGCGGCGGAGGCGGCGGAGGCGGCGGAGGCGGCGGAGGCGGCGGAGGCGGCGGAGGCGGCGGAGGCGGCGGAGGCGACGGAGGCGGCGGAGGTGGTGGAGGCGGCGGAGGCGACGCCGGAGACGAGGTGGGGTTGGTGCCCGGCGTGGCGGATCCGTCGGAGGTGTTACGCAAGCACGCGTGCGCGGGCGGCAGGGCAGCAAGGCGACGTTTTTGCGCGCGGCTGGGGGCGTGAGGGGGCGGGTGCCGCTGTTAATCGCGGCCTGCGAGGTCGTGCCGAGGCCGCCCGTGTCGCCCCAGGTTACGCGTTCACTGGGCGCCTGCAGTGCTAGTTGGGACTCACAGACGCAGACATGCTTCGTAGTGGACTCGAAAGCCAACTACATAGAGAAATAGAAACGATCTATATTCAGATTAGTTTGTTAGTAGTTAATATACCAGACAATAAATGTATTAAATAGCATTTCCACATTTAGTGTTATACAACTAATAAGTAATAACTAAGTTATAAATCATTACCAAAAAGCATCTAAAAATTAATGTATCAATTGTACTTCATTTTGGGATGTAGTGTGGTTATTATATTACACTCATATAAGATCAAATACTTTGTCTAACCCTGCTAATTTGTAAAGTATCTTGATTTTGTTTTCGTGTTTGCTTGGAGAGCAGAAATTGCATTAAAATCCTACGTTCAAATTAGGAGGTTTACGAGGAAAAGATTATTGTATGTTAAAGGAGCGGTAAGCCAAATTTGTTAATTTGTAGACACTTATTATTTTATATGACATTTGCTGCACACATCAAATAACAGAATCATTTCATAAGACAACACAAAACGAAAACTAGCAAAGAATTTGCTATTCAAACATAATCCTGCCCCTTGATATAATGATTATGCATTACCGAAGTTTAAAAGAAAATACACACGAAATAAAGTAATGAAGAACTCTGCCAACAGAATTGAAATCTCTCTTGTTTGCTAGAAAACATTGGGTAAACATATATTCGTCTGGAATTTTCCAGCGCCCTTTGCGCCTACATTTCCCGTTACGCCTCGTGCATATACATATACAGTATCGTGGCCCTTATCTTTCTAACTTCAGTTCGCCCACTCCATTCTTCCTTTTATTCCAAGGAACAATTTAAAACCTCAGAAGCTGGTGAACCGTTCCTCATCACTGCAGGTGTGGTAGTGCCGGTGCATGTGGTGACGCGTTCATTCGTGTCTATTATGCATGTAATTATAACTTCTAATTTAGAAGTGGTGATCAACACATTTATTTAATTACTGAAAGCAAACTTCCATATAACTGGCAAGTACTCTCCATGTTATTTTATAAATTAAGAGAGTGTGCCAACAACTCTCAAGCGCCTATTTAGTGGTTGGCGAATGCCTCACATTTTGGGAGAAGGCAACGATTCCTACAAGAGCAACATATCATTGTGTAGAAAATCATATGAAGATGTGCTCTCACTAGCGAAATTTGCAACAATAAACGTGAACCATACGTCAAACACTCAAAAAGAACATGAACGTAAGTTTATATTAAATTAGAGAATTAAATAATTTATTTGACATTGAAAAGACCGAACATTCTTACTGAGTCAAAGAGAGACGGAGCGAGAGGGAATACGCGAAGTCGATATGAAGCTAGCAAAGTGTACAGAAAAGGCATTATCGTGACTCAGAGAAAATGAAAACAGACGGGTCAAGGTTCAGTGTAGTTCGGCCGCAAACCCACTTGGTACATCGCAAATTCCACTAAGATCGAAGTGAATCGAACGCCCATTTCAGCGTCGGAAGGTGACAAGGCAGGCATCCACACCACAGATAACCCTATATAGACTTGCCGGTTTTCCTTTGCAAATGTAAGGGTTGTACACGAGGCAGTTGGAACGTCACGAGGAGGGATATAGAGGCATCTTGCGAAAATGTGTGTGCCAGATTTGTTCTATCAAATGACCATGATTTGAATTATGTTTATATTATTTACTATTTATTGCTGTTTCGTGTTTATTTTCTATTTAAATTTTGACGTATAGATGTTTTTGCCATGGAGCAGGAATATGTTTGAATGGCGAATTCTTTCCTTGTTTTCTATGCGATAAATCATTCAGTTATTTGTTGTATACAGCAATAATTGGAAATAAATTAACAAGCCTCGACATGTTAACAACTCTCATTAATAGGCGGAGTGCTCCTTTAAAAGGTGTCAATTTATCCTCCTAATCTGAACGTAGGAATCTATGCACTTATTGTACTCTTAAGTAAACACGATAACAAAATCAAGTTACTTTCGATTCAAGATGTTTAAATTTACAGGCAATTGATAATTTGAAATTTGACTGATACATTATAACATTTTAGTGATAATTTGTTCGCTTCAGGGGCTGAAAATTGTCATAGCTAAACTTGGGTCAATAACTGTCAACAGACTTCTGTAAAAGACTGTCGTGGATCAGGTATGTAATGATGTATCGCCACTCCAGGGTAATGTGTGTAATCCCTACTTTTAAATCGCGCGGCAATTGCTTCCGACGTACGGTCCGCGAACTCTAGTAAGCTATTTACCTTGTCCGCGACCTAGAGATGCCTGCTCTTTTTTTAGTACGATTTATTTAATCTTGCATTTGACGTAAATCAGCTGCTGCGGTTTCATCCAATTGAGAGCTTATATGTCGCTACAGTGACATCACTATGGGGACGTTCAAGCTCCCGATTCGGTGAGACCGTGAACAGCTTATTTGCGTCAAATGTATGGTTAAATAAATTCTAGTTTTATGACCATATTTCTACGAATTCCAATATCGCTGGAACCGTGACAACCTCGCGCGCTGGTAGACGCGTCGGCCTCAGTGCTGTGGGTGGGGGCGGGGGGGGCGAGGGGTGGCCCCTTTCGCTTTCCACACGCGGCTTCCCGCGCTTCCACCTCCAGCGCCAGCGCCAGCGTCGCCGGAGCGCGTGATGATGGGCTGGGGAACGGCCTCGCACGCGCAGGCGGCGCTGATGTCACCCCGCGACACGACAGGCGACCGGGAGGCCGCGCGGGACGGCGCACGCCGAGGCGGCGGGCAGGGGTGGGAACAACGGAATCGAAGGAACATCTTTCGACGAGAGATTTTGATGACATAACGTTTTTATTTTTATTGCGGAAATATTATAAGTAAAGACTGTATTTTCGTGTAGTAAAACTCTCTAAAACGTGCGGTCAAAATACCAAAACGTGCAAAAATATGTAATAAAAATTGCAAAACGATGTTATGTAGGCTAAAGACTCCAGTTAATCCACTTATCAACTTATTTTATATAATTACAAAAAGTAAATACAAAACTTGAAAAATGTAAATATACCTTCAGAAGTAAAAAATGATTAAGTTACAGAAGAAATGTAATTGTTTTCATTATAATTTACACACACACACACACAATTAGTTACATTTTCAAATTATGTTCCAAGAAATTATTATACTCGTCTCTTCTATCAACTAATATATCTATATTTCAGACAGGAAACACTTCGTTCTACATTTACACTTCTCTGTGTGCCGAGGCTCAGTCTGACGTATGTGTGCACAATGGCGTGCACGCAGCTAAAAGTGGTAAAAACTGCGTTCACTTTCTCGTACTTCGTAGGACATCGTCTGTACCGAGAAATTCAATGAATGAGATGTGCAGTGCGCCTACCACTAAGCTTCGCGCCCGGACATAAGGTCAAATGTGACTCACGCATGCAGTCTCGTATTGATGAATTCAGTGAAGACTGTCGAAACGGATATTCAGCATGATCTGGATGGGAAGATAGATCCGGACATAGAATTGGCTGCGGAACTAGTTCGTGATAACACCACACAATCCTGCTGCAAGAACTCAATAATTTTTAATTAGACAATAGGAATCCTGAATTGTATCATCGCGCAGTTCATAGGGTAACAAAATGCAAAATTGATTCATATTAAACGGCTCTGGGTTTCAAGACCACCCGAATGCCCTGTTGGGTTATGTCGTAATTTTTTTCTTACACGAAACATTTGCGAAAGATAAATTACAACAAGATGAAAATATAAAAATTATTTTTATGCAATAAAACTAAGAATCTTGCAAATTAATCCCGTAAAATCTCAATCAAATCTCAATAAAATATTTTCAGGCACCATTACCTAAAACGTGTTATATAGTGTTGTAACTCCCAAAACGTGCAATTTCGTACAAAATAAAACAAGTACTAAAATAACGTCCGTTTCATGATTCAAATTTCTGTCAAGGTTTCATCCAATTTCAAGTTAGCAGATAAAAGATTCAGTTAAACGGAAATGCGGTCTTTAATTATAAGTATCGCTATGAATATCTTACTACTTATTATTTCTGTTATATTGTATATTATTAATATTTTTATTATTATTATTATTATTATTATTAAATTCTGACCCGGTGAATGAACAGTTTTAATAACTATTTCCAGAATAAATTTATCTAAGATGAAGAAAGTAAGGCACACGGGGGTAGGTTAATTCAAGAATTCCAATATTTTTTAAATGATATTTAGTTGTCGACATGGAAAAATAATTCAGTATTCGAATTTTAAGCAAGGTTAAAATTTAAGAAACTTTAAGCACTGAAAGAAATTTTTGTAATGTTATAATTTATTTTAATATCAATTTTGTATGTTTAATATTTCAAGACAATAGTTTGGTCTTCCTTAGGACTCCTTAAGGTAGCAATCTGCCCCTAGCCATCACTCGCTGGAAACTAGATGAGCCTGCATTGATCAGACTGTAAATCTGTTGTCGCTGATTACCTGCTTCATAGTTCGCAAAACAGAAAAAATAGGTTGCGACAGATTTACAACCGCCACATGCCAGTCTTGAGAGCACGGCTTGTTCCTTTTTGGGGGCCCCTCAACGACAGCAAAGAATGCTTCTTGGATTCGACGAGAATATTCTGAAGCAGCATACCAGGCGACGGGCAGGAGTAGTTGCAGGGATGTCTTGGCCAATATAACAGTGGCT
The DNA here is from genome assembly GCA_038098605.1 of Gryllus longicercus. Classification (NCBI taxonomy): domain Eukaryota; kingdom Metazoa; phylum Arthropoda; class Insecta; order Orthoptera; family Gryllidae; genus Gryllus; species Gryllus longicercus. The sequence goes on along the minus strand of JAZDUA010000679.1, from coordinate 388,959 downwards.
ACGAGATCAGTGGAGTTTGAGGAAATGAGGGCGGCAGGACGCCAGAGACGGAAGGTACCGGAGAGGAGTTGTGTGATGTAATGTGAGGGCGAGGGGGAGTGGAGCTGCTATTCCAAATGAGGGTATCAAGGTGGCGAGAGGCGACAAGGTGACGCGGCAGGACGACAGGGCGAAAGAACGGGCGAGCGATAAGGGCAAGACGCCACTAGACAAATCGCTTGTGAAAGCAATACACGCAAGCACAATAGGGGTATCAAAATGCTTGACCATTGGAGTCAGTAAAGAAGATAAAGAGGATGAAGTTGACGAGGTTAAACCCCAACTACGACACGAAGGCAGTGAGAGGTTAAAAATGGAGAGTAAACGATGAGGGCGGTAAGGATGCCAGAGATGGTGGGCAAGGAGTCATTGGGCAAGGAGTCATAGGACAAGATTATGAGATGTAAAAGGATAGAGCACATCGTGAGAGTGAGAGTGAGAGTGAGAGGGCTGGAATGGAACTTAACTAAAGTGGAGAGGGTCGTAGCGACGACGTAGGAGGAGAGCGCGGAGGAGGCGGCGACGGCGGCGGTAGTCTTTGGGACTCTTCTCAACACGCGTCGTTGCGGTACGTAATAGGAGGTACATTGTGTGAAGACTTGCAACGCTGCCGGCAATTTTGTCTGAAATTACGTCATTCGTATGGATATGATTATACCGTTCCTGACTTGCAGATAAGTTTCAAGATGTTTCCCACTACAACGAATAGTAACATCATGAAGAAGGAGGTAATGAACGTCGTTCTGAAATGATCATGTCGGGAGCCGAGTTTATTTGCATCTTACATAGATACGTTCATTGTTTGCTTCCCCTTGAAAATCCATTATGCATTATGTTAATAAGTGTACATGTACATGAAAAACTTTATGGAAATGTCTTGGTACCTTACGAACATCATTAGAACTATTAGGTACAAATGTACCATGCCAGATCAGTTGCAACTCAACTCGTCTCAGACACAAATGTTTCGTTTCAAAGAGAAATTTAAATGTGTTAATGATTTTTTGATTATATCCTATTTCCGAGCGCCTCAACCGCTATGGTTATTAGTCCCATACATATTGTCCCGTCCATGTAGTCATTAGTTCCGTAGTGCTTGTTTTTATCATGGGAGTGCAGGTCTTTCCCTGTTGGATGGCGAGATTGGGCGTCGACCTATATGTCAGCTTCAGGGATTTCCACAACCACGTATCCCTAACGGCGTGGCACCGCATCGGCCGGGACAAGCTCCTGACTGGTGCCCTGACATGTGAGGTAGTACAGTGTGTGTGTGTGTGTGTATGTGTGTGTGTAGGAAGGAAATAATACACCCTATCTGGTTTCCGCTTAGTATTGATCGGAGAATTCACGAACCAATTTCGACCAGAGCATCCGTCCGCTGAATTAGTTTCCAGACAGCGGCTTGATTCGACCTAACTAGTTAGTTAATGTAGAAAATCCTTCCACCGTAGGGAGTCGAACCCTAAGACCTTCCGGTCGTAGGTCGGTCTTCAGTTAATGCACTGAGTCACCCTCGTCGGTAAATACATTATTAGTTTCTGAGAAATTAAAAACCTTAACAAAAGGGTTTCAATACTTTTTCTCTGATAAAATGGAATTAGCATCACAAGGAACAAGTAATACATTATTTAATTCGATTGATTACTATTTTAATCATTGCATACAACGCATTACCTTTTCAGTTTCCAGCTATTTATTTTTGTGAATATTTACCGATAAAGAAACCACTTGAAAGTACGTTGTGAAAAAAACAATTTTACAAAGTAATTCTGCATTCAGAATCTGTGTCAACTCTCAATGTCGAAATAAAAATGTTTGCTGACTGTAAACACTTTTGCGGATTCATTTAGCATTATAATATTGTGGAAATATTGTGTGACAAAAAGCAGGAGAGTATGTGAAGTTGTAAAAACATTCAAATCAATTGAAAATTTGAATTGAATTGAAAATTTAATTGAAGCTATTCAGTCCATATAATTTACATAATCTTGCTCATTTTCCTAAATTTACTCTTGGAAATGAAATAACTTCAGTATTCGAGTTTTTCAGCATTTCTTTGCAAGTAGAGGCTCATAATGAATGCAAACTAGTGGTACTACAACGGCACATACTTTCTCGCTTTACTGATAATTTTTACAATTTCAGTTCAACGAAAATAGCACCCGCACCATTTTAATAAAAGTACTTTGCTCTATTCAAGAAAAAGTGCAAGAAAAGAAAAGGAGTCCGATTTGGTATTTTTACTGCCCTTTACATCAAGCAAAACTGCATGAAAACTTATTTTCCAAAAATTGACACTGTACAAAGCATATTTCGAGAAGTATATATCTCCATTAATAATATTATAATTTTACAAAATTAAATTTTTTCTAATACTAAATAATATTGTAGTTTTGTAGAATTAATTAATTTATCGTTGAAAAAACAGATTTCATTAAGGAAACATTTTACATCTTTAATACCGCAGCTGTAGGAAGAGGCTGAAACAAAATTGAAGAAAAAATAATATAAAGAAATAAAAATAATCCAAATTTTTTAGGCAATATTGAAAATGATGACAGGCTTCTTGCAAAGTAATCCCTAAAATCAAAATAATCATGGCAAATTCCCTTTCCGGTCAGATTTATGAAGGGCACAATGACAGAGACAAACGTACGGACAGAGACAAATCACAGACAGAGACAAACGCACAGAGACAAACGCACAGAGACAAACGCACAGAGACAAACGCACAGAGACAAACGCACAGAGACAAACGCACAGAGACAAACGCACAGAGACAGAGGCAGAGGCAGATAGGCACAGGGACAGATGCAGATAGACACACGGACAGAGCGATAGACATACGTACAGACAAACATTTTTCTGTAAACCAAGTTTCGTTATAAAGGATCCACAAAACGTAAGTTCTGACTACAAAATGTGTTATGTATTAGAGGATTAATTAATTTATATATATGCCAGAATTATCCGCACTATTTCGATACTGGGACCTACAATGTGATGTTTTTGATGAAAAAATCCTCTCTAGATGCAGTATTACAATACTTTCTCTGTTTTACGTATGTACGTAGACTTGATAAAGATTTGACAGTTGATAGATGCTGCAGTCACGTACAACACTTCATAAAATATGTGGAAAATTTAAACAATTAAGTAGATATGTAATATAAATTGTGACATGAAGTGCAAATCAGTTATTTAGGTGTCATATAAGAAATATGAACACGCAATACACGGTGTTCACACACGGACAGAGAACAGCAATGACCACTTTGTTATGAAATTTTATGGTGGAGAAGGGGAATATCTGAGAAGTGTGCACGCGGTCCCTCATGCGTTGGAGTTCAGTAGGTTCACAGTAGGATCTCTAAGATTGTGTTTAAACGTAAACTGTAAAACATCACTATATAATCAATTGCCAAAGAATCAAGTGCAAAAGTCACATTCCAAATTCGATACATGAAATAAATCATCATTATGTTCGCTGAAAGAAGTTATCATTATCAACAACTTCATGCTCTAAAATATGTTAACATTTATTTTGAGATATCCTGCATTAATTAATTTTTAAATAGCTAACGATGACAGTTTTTTTCTGGATTGTGAAATAGTTATTTTTCCAGCTTACAAGTCGGCCAAATTTCATCATGATTTTAAGTTTGATTTCATCATGGTGTCCAACTTTTGCCGCTTTAAAAATATGAACACTGAAAATATGACCCTTGATCAAAATAATTATTTAATTTCAGGAAAAGTAGAATTTATATCAATACATTTTTACGTAGTTAAACGACGTACATCTTAACTTTATAACTTTATTAATACTTTCCTCTGTTTTTAGGATTCACTCTCATGAACCTGATTAAATTTTAATAAAGAGTTATATACCACCATTTTGTTTATCACAATGATGTTTTAATTTTGGTAAATCTCATAATATTCAAACAAGTTCAAACGATATTTTACCTAAGTAGTTTAGTTTGGGCTAATTTGGTGAAAAGGATGTTTCCTACACCTTTGTTTTTACTTTTTTATTCAGCAACAATTACATTTTCACTTTTATATGTACAAATATTTTAAACACGCAGAAAATATCCATAAAAGCCGTCCACTTTCGGGCCTCAAAGCCAGATGAAAAAAAGTCGATTGAAATAACTTTTTCCACATTAGAAAATTATGATTATTTATCGTTAATAATATAAATCGTCAATCTTATGAAGTTGTAATGAAATTCCGGAGAGTATAGTGGTTCACAGTGTTTTACCAATGGACTTATAGTTCCCGTGATTATAACAACAAAAAATGCATTTTTCTAGAATATTTTAAACACGCAGAAAATATCGAAAATTAATTGTGTACACCGCGATGTCGAAAAACGTAAAATGAGGTCATTACATTTTAAGTGGTACAGAATTAAATAAATTGGTTTCAGAACAAAATCATACTTTTTACTTTCTCGCTATGGAGTAGAGAGAAAGTTATCTAATGCTGCGTGAAAGAACGTCGAATTTTCGCATAAAAACTTACAGGGCTCTGATAACGAAAAAGTGGATAAATCCAGTTGGGAAATTTAGAAAAAGGTATCGCAGGCATTATTGCCAGTGCTTGATGCATAAACTTGCCCAAACCATGCTTTATGACAGCACACCAAGATAAAATGTCTGTTTTTGTAATCTCTTGGAGTCCCATCAGAGAAATATATCAATTTTTTATAACCAGATTACGCATACCAAAAAGTTCTCATGTTAAATTTATTACGTAATTTTATATCTTTCAACATTTGTTGAAATATTATCTTTCAACATTTGTTGTGCGTTTCTAAACCACATGAAGTATTATGATTGGTGTGTGAAAACCCATGTATGATTCATCTAGTCGTAAATAAATATATTTTTTCAATCGATATTTCAAAAAAATCTTCCTGTGGATTTACGACCGTCATTTCAGATCAATCTTGTATCACCCATTCCTTATAAGGTGTTACTGGCATTGAGGCATTTCAAACATCCTAACAAAGGCGTGTTAGTCTGAACATTGTAGACAATTTCTCATAATACAATCATAACTACACGTTTTGAATACTAGATGTTCCAAAAGATTCTTATAACTAACTTTAAATGTGGCCGTGTGTAGATTCTGAAGTTAACACTCGTTTTCATGGCATTTTAATGCATCTTTTTGGTCATCTACAAATTTACAGACATGAAAAACTATGCTTATGGAGAGATGAATTACGTTTCCAAAAATTTACTTAAAAAGTTTTATTTCTTCCATAAAAAAAACGAAACTCTCGATTAGCATCTTCTGTAAGCATCAGGAACCGCATGGTACGAAATAAATCATTATGCTGGATGAATATGTCGGTTGTAACAGATTGCAAGCATTTTCTTTGTGGACGAATATAAAACAAAGACCATCAATATTTACTATTGAAGGAAAACAAAATGGAAATTATCAACCTTTCCAACAATTGAAATGGTTGTAATGGCTGTAATTGCTTCCAAATTAGACGGCGAGATAATGCAGCAGCGCTCTCTAGCGGTGAAACACGCAACCACCTTACAATAGTACCGAAGCTGCCCGCCAGGTGCCGGTAGCTCCAGTAGGCTCTGTAATTCTGAGCTTTTTCTCAACAACAAAAAAAAAAAAAAAAAAAAAATCTGTAGCTTAGCGTGGCACCGTGGCACCTTATTTTTAAAAGTATAGTTTTATTTGTGTTTTCTAAGTAATTGGTACAAAAAAAATATTAACCATATAACAGTTTCCATGTTCGTCCACTTTCGGGCCTCAATGTCAGATGAAAAAAAGTCGATTGAAATAGCTTTTTCCACATTAGAAAATTATGTTTATTTATCGTTAATAATATAAATCGTCAATCTTATGAAGTTGTAATGAAATTCCGGAGAATATAGTGGTTCACAGTGTTTTACCAATGGACTTATAGTTCCCGTGATTATAACAACAAAAAATGCATTTTTCTAGAATTTATTCTAAAATTTATTCTATATTGTCTAGAATTCTTCCACAATATCTTAGAGAAAACAGTTAAAAAATTCTGCTTATCGATTTGTCTTGTTGAGAGACTCGAATGGCCAATGGCCTCTGCATGCTTCATGTCACCCAAAAGGGCTTATTTTCAGGTTTTTGCTCTTTTTGGGGGGCACAAAGGCTGATTAAGCTACATTGGACTCAAAAATTCTAAATAAACACTTAATTATTAGAAATAATTTGGTCACACTTTTCCCAATAATCTAAACCCAAAAAGCACTTATCAATAAAACTTTCTAGGGACAATGTAAGTAGAAGAAAATCAAAGCAAATGTGTACAGTAATAAATACATTGGTACTGATGTAATCGTTTGTAATTATATTCTGATTGGCTGATATATTATTGCAATTGTTTGAATTGAATAATAATACAATATATGAAAATCAATGTTTTTCGTATTTTATGCGTTGCCGTCGTTCATGCGATTGCGATACAACTTTGTTAACATGTAGCTTGTAACTGGATGAAGAATATGGCAACGCCATACTACAATGGGCGTATATCGCACATAGACAGCGGTTAATGATGATTTTCTGCGTTTATTATGACTCAAGCACCCCTAAACAGAAACTTTACGCAACCCGCCGCATCCTCAAGTATTAAGCGAGTCCTCTTGGCATATTCTGCTCCTGCGATTGTGAAATATCAGCCGAAGAATTACTTCAACGTTATCTCCGAGAATTAAATCAAATGTCTCCAAGGGAGTGTCATAGCAAATGCATGCCAAAACTTGAGGGAAAACATTCAACCCAGGACATAGGTCACGCTCATACTCACAAGAAAGTCATTCTTCTAACATAATTTTTGCAGAGCATAGCTTAAAACGTGATTAACAATCACGTGACCAGTAGCGTGTGAAGTGCAATACACTGCAATAGCAAAGCATTGCTGGATCCAATAGTATTAATGAAATAATACTAATGTACGCTGTCTGCAGTGAGTTGTCCATATCATTTATGGACAAATATTGAATGTGTAATTTCGTTATCAGAGATTTCCCAACACATGTTCTTGTGAAAAAAGATCCATCTTTAATCCTGCTACATGCTTTCGATGTTTGAAACACTTACTTCGAGACACCTGTGTATAGGGGGTATCCTTTATCAGGGTGCGCGTTGCCAGTTATTAAAAGCACACGTTTAAAAATCAATGCGGGTATTGGTGAAATTAAATATAATTTTGTTTCAAAGAATGCAACTCATTGATATAGAATCACTCCAGGTTATCCTGTGATTCAATAGTTATTAACTTTTTAATACTGCAATAAAGAATTCTATTACAACAGAGCATCAGAAATGTCAAAGTCAAATTTGCGTCCAAATGGGGTATATACTCAATTGCGTTGATATTCGACGAATAACGTGAATTAACCAAATTATACCAAACTGGGTATAAACTCAATTGCGGAGATATATCACGAATAACGTAAGTGAAACTCAAAGCAGGAGGAACTGAACAATTGTGTGGCATATTTACCAACGGAGATTTTGGTGAGAGATGATTAATTCCTGTTAAAATGTATTTATAATCATGAAAACGGCGAAAGAGTCTTTCCAGTCCAGTTCTTCACCACCAATATAAAGCTGAAGAATATTGGACGAGGTTCCGATCATCCGTATAAGTAGGTATAGAGTTTTGGATCTTATACAATGATATAATAGAACGGCGAGATAAATATTTATTTGTTTGTAAGTTAAATAGTTTATAAATACATACGTACATATGAAGTCTCAAAGTAAATGTTACCGTTTTCGAAGACTTTTAGAGAGGTAGAAAATATCACTTTTGTCACTGAAGGTGTTGTGGAAAATTTCATATAACGAAGTTATGCGTGTGACAATTGCACATTATTGGTAGGCAAATCTACATGAACTAGTGCTCGGTCGGTCAAATTCTGGCGCAATCAAAGGGTATCCTGCACCCGCAGAGCATTGATGATGAGTGATGAAAAACACAAGAACAAAAATCACTTACGTAACACCGTGACATGAAATTTCCTACCACATATTCATTGCGAAAATGTGGTAATGTTCGAACCCTCTACTCCCTAGAAGTTTGTAACATTTATTTCTGAGACATTCTTTATAAAAATGCCAGTGTTCATTACCTATTTGGAATAGTACCCGAGAAAAGTTTATAAACACATTTTTTCTAAGTGACTTCAGAGGTGCGCTATGTGCATTAATTTGTCATAATAACACCTTGAAGTATTGCAGTATAGCAATATTATAGGACTAGAACAGTGGAACAGTATTACAGTAAAATCGTCTTGAATTTTATTTTTTCCATAAAATTAATACATCAAGAAAATATTTTATTACTAGTGGATTGATTTCTATGATCTCAAAGTTGCGAATTATGCATCCATTAATGACCGGTAAAATCATTACAATATGACCATTGAAACATCAAATATGACTTAAATATAAGATATTTTTTGAAGCCGACAGTTCACTTTTTACTTGCAAATCTTATAAATTGTTACACAGTATTTCAGTTGTTTTTCAATTAGGAAGAGAATACAATTATAAGTTCAATTCGAAGAAAATCCTCTAGCTCTAACCCACTGGCTTTTGTATTTCCGACTACGCAATTCAGTGAAATCCTATACTTCTACTTGAACATCTTGAAACTTAAAAGTAATTCTGGAAAAAGCATTCGAAGAAAATGATGATTCTTTTAAAATAACCTCGCAAATATTTGTCTAAAGCTCTAGCTGATTATAATTAAGAAATGATATTTTAATGTGCCCATGTTGTAACTTTTTTATCAGAGTTTTCATAAATATAACTAATATAACATTACAATATCTAAGCATGCATATACGTACGCAAAAAATTGTTTTATTTCCATTACAATTCTAAGAGTCATATATATAATCTTGTTTGAACATTGCAGTAAGATGGAGAATATATCAATTCTTAAAAAATTGACCTTCAATAGTCATGATATAACTCTCTACGGATTAATTTATTCATAACAAAATCTGTTAAAGGAAATTCAGAATTTTTCTTGAAACAGAAAAGCATACCTCCATAATTGATATTATCAAACACTGAATAAAATAATATTGTAGTAATAAAAAAATGAAAATATAATGTTTCTATTATAATATGAACAGTTCTCGTGTCCTGTAGAAAATATACAATCGTGTTGATCGTAAAGACATTACCAGTAGAAGACAATACAGTTGTCTTTTTTATTTATTTTTTTCGTTATTTTATCATCAGTTTCATTTCTAATTTAAAATCAAAAGTGAGAAGTTTATAATCAGTCTTTAAAATAGAAAGTACTCGTATGCTAACGATACAACTGTTCAAATAATTTTCTTTTCAGAAGTTTAGTTTTAAACATAAAATAGGAGTAAAAATGAATGAAACAAAAATTTTCAAACTCATATCTATTGATTTTCTTTTAGTTAACTCTTAATAAGCGAACTGTATTATATCTAAACTTTTTATTACAAATTTTCACCGCACAATATTATGTTCAAGAATGTAAATAAAAAATTTGTGATTTTCCATATTTTAAACTTGCACAAATTTTATCAAAGCATTTGAGGACGTGTACATTATGCAAATCAGGTCTTACAAGGATAGAGTGCCTTTTTCTTTTGAATCATAAAAAGCTTTGTGACGTACCGCATTTCAGCATAAAGATCTGAATTAAAGCAGTGAATATGCGAAGATATTTCTACTGTCTTGAACAAGATGGCCTTGTCTCCCTCTGATACCATCGGTTTTATTTTGTAGTTCTCTAAATCAAAGACAAAATGGGTTTAACATTTTGTCAAGTTATTAAAATCCAGCATGTAGACCGGTTTTGCTTGTTAGTAGAGCAAGATCCACGTCTCATTCATTCAATTACCACACTAATGAAATTACAACGCAGCCACTGGGCGTGACAGTTCTCGTTCCCTATGCCTCGGTTGGGATTTAACGACAGACATTTGATCAGCTGTCCCATCGCAGAGTCCACATGGTAAAACGAGAGGCTTCATATTAACTAAATTCTGTTTTTTTATATATGTGTGCGTGATTCACAAAGTCTTTGAATCTAATTTAATATATTGTGGCGTTAATGACTCCTATTAATTCTTAACTGACACAGCCCTTCAAATTCACACTTATTGCAACAGAAAACCTATTGAGAAGAGCAAATCGAAATATCAAGACAATAATGATGCATGTATTGTAATGGTATTTTCTAAAAACCTGTTCGATTCATAACTGGGATCCACTGTTCTGTAAAATCTTATACTTTTTTAATGTTTTCCTCGTAGTTAATCACAGCCAATGATTAAAGCTACTCCACGGGCATTATCCTTTGTAAACAGAACTGGTGGTAACCGTCTCACACAAAGTATCTTCTTTAACTGCTAGAGATAGGATTCCAGAGAATCGCGTTACATCTCCATCCTTCGACACTACTGCGTGATACCTTGAAATGCAGGTGGGAGGCAATTGAACTGCCTTTCCTTGCGAATAATGGGGATGGACACATCAGTAAAGTGCATATTTTCCAAATGTACTGTCAAGTTCCGACGTTGACGTTATGTATTTTAGGAATAGTTGTAAGATTATCTCTCCTGCATCTTAGTACACCATGATGTACCATCGTATAAAAACGTAAGAATAGTATATATCACACCAATACCTTTGTACTATCCACTTTGCACTTTGTATCAATGAAATTTATATTTCTTCATTTGTACCACGCCCCTTGGAAAATCTTATGGCAGATGATCGGGAATTGGCTCACTCATTGAAGTGGGATGAACACACATATTCAGAGAAAGAGAGAGCAAGAGATAGAAAGGAAAGAAGAGGGAAAGGAAGAGAGAGAGAGAGTTCGAAACATATTTATCATGAGATCTTTCGAACTAGTTCTTCTTCTAGAGGAGACAGAATAAGCAAAACTAAATATATGTCTAAAGCCCCTGCTACATAGGAGTCATCACTGATTTTTAAACAAAATGTTGTGTTCGTTCATAAATATTTAAATGTATTTTAATATAATATGTTTGAATTAAAAAAACTACACCTCTTTTTACAGCATTTTTCAATACATAGAGTCGGTGCACTACAAATGTAACATCTCAAAAATTGTCTAAAATTTGTTTTTTATTCCTAAGATTTCTTTAAATATTAATTCGGGCCTAGCTATTGGAGAATGTCAAAACCACATATTTCTGTTCAAAGAAATGGCTAATGGGAGATTGATTTTAGATCTCTCATCTTACGGCTCTTTCAATTGTTTGTTAGAAAACACACAGCAAATACGAAAACAGACATTAGCACTGTTTAACATCGATGGGGGAAACTCAAATGTTCAATTGGAAGGTTAATGAAGGAAACTCAATCGCTCAAACACGAACCGCAAATCATTTAACGTTTAACGATATATTTACGTGAATTGTGAGGAAGGAGTAGAGTTGGTATCGATTTCTAAGACACAGAATTTCCTACCTTTATGGTCCTCTTGAAAAAGTAAGATTCTAGGGTTCTTTCAATGTTAAAAAGATAACGATAGTTGTGGGTTTGAATTGAGGGAAACTTTAAAGAGTGAGGAGAGTCGTACCACCCCCGAAGAGCTTTCACATCCTTTTTAGGATTTCATTTTAAAAAATTTGGATTTCGCGAATAGCGGGAGGGGGAGGGGCGTTGCACAGCAGGGTAAGCACATAATACGAAAGGACGTACCGTGGTTTTGTTTACAGGTTTCTCAGAATAAATGTTACAAACTTCTAGAACGTGCAGGGAGGACGAAGTTAATTGTTTAATGCCTATGAACATGTAGTGGGGAATTTTATATAACGATGTTACATATGTGTCATTTGGTCCTGGTTGCTATGTAATTCATTGTGCACTGGTATTCGGCAAGTACACAACATTCCCTTGTCAGCATCAGGTGGTGATTTGGCAAACACCAGTTGACTTCCAGTTGCCAACCAATCAGGGGCAAATATTACTTGTCTAACAGACATTTATGAAATTTTTACATGTTCATTAGCAAAAAGTGAACATTTCTTTACCCTACGTGCCCGAGACGTTTGTAACATTTATTCTAAAACACCTGCACGTTAAGTTTCCATGCTGTAGGAAAGAAGCAGCGCTGGTATTCGCGTTGGTCTGGCACACTCATTTATTTATTAACATATTTATTTAACGTCAAAACAGTTAAAAACTATGTGTTGTATTAACGTGTTTTGAGCTCCCCGATGTCTGTCCTAACTCACATACACACTAAGATGAATTGTTATTCATATATTCTCTCCCGAGCAATAAAAAACTATTTGCAAAGGCAAATCAGCTACAGTGAATTATAAAGTCTAAACAGTAACTAATACATTAGATATCATTGTTAAAACCAATATTATTTTCCACGTGCTGTTCAGTATAGTCTCTGATTCTATGGAAACACTCACCTGGCGGGCCGTGGTGGGCGTGGTCGCCGTAGCCGGGCGGGGGGTGCTCGTGCTCGTGCACGGGCGGGGGCGGGGGCTTCTCCCCGTGGGCGTGGCCGTGATTCTGGTGGTGGGACGGGGGCGCGTAATCGTCGCCGGCGCTGCTGCCGCCGTCGCCGCCCCCGCTGCCGCCGCCGCCCCCGCTGTGGCTCCCGCCGCCGCCGGCGGCGCCGCTGTGGTTGTGGTCGTGGTCGGAGGCGCTGCCGTGCTCGTGCGCCGCCGTGGCGTAGTCGGGCGGCGGCAGCACGCGGCACTCGGCGCGCTTCCGCCACGTGTCCCAGTCGGAGTCCTCGCGCAGGCGGTGCGGCGGCGGCGCGCGCGGGTACAGCTCGCACGACCCGTTGCCCTTCACGCCGATCCTGCGGGCAGAGCACGCGCTCAGAGCGGCGCCCACGAAACGCTCGTTTGCGCGAAAGATAACTTCAAAAACGAATGACACCTGGAATGTCTATCGAAACAATCACTCGATCACACACTTTAAACAACTAAGAAAATAGTACAATTATACGTTCTTCCAATTTTTGACATTCAAATTACATTCGTTTTCTTTTATTTAACCAATTCTTTCTAAATAATAATTACAAATTTTTACAATAAAAAGTATACGGTTTGGTTGTCAAAAATACGAGAAATTTTCCTAAACCAAATCTTGACATTCATTTCCTTCATTAATTAACAAAGAAAGTGGTGTTTAAATGGTGTTCCCAGGCCTGGGCCCTGTTTTAATTCACAATCCATGCCCGGGGATAAGGTTGACAAAAGGCGAGCAAGACGCATTCCCATCACCGTATGTACTTTACTTGGACTGCTTAGTTTTTTTTTTCTTTCGTCATACAGCTATAGAAACAGACGATTCTATTAGAACGCTATAGCTTCATTTTTGCAACACCGGGAATCGTACCTGGGACCTGGGAGAAAGCTAGCGCACTGGTACCCGAGGGACTATTTTCTTCAGTTATTTTGAAAAGTAAACATGACTAACTTCACAAATTGTCAACAAAACGTTGAGAAATCTACTCACATTTTCAAAAAATGTACAATGTTTATTTAAAGATACATTTTTTTCTTTAAAGACAAAAATCCGTGTCATCAATATTGTACTTTTGCGTTGCTAATTTTTTGTTTACAATTATGAAAATAAAGGGAGATCGCCGCAAATGGAACTTGCAGGTTATCTCTGAGAGTCCTTGATACTGAGGAAAAAATGGAGCCGTTTCTGAGAAAATGTTTGTTTAAAAGTTACCTGTATTTCCGGACACAATTACGCGAATACTACTTGTATTATCGAAAAATTGTACATGACCTTAAAGATCCATCTTTGACGAACAGATTTCATTAATAAGATGAAGATATGTTTAAGAAAGTAATTTTAGGAAGACGCCGAAAAAAATTTGAACTTTTCGAAAATTCACAGTTCAACAAAAAAGTCCTTTTCATGCGTTCTTTGCTCTAGCCGAAAAAAATGTTCCAACAATTTAGAGACTACATGTAAAGTACCTATAAAAATCAAGATACCCGTTTCAGATGGGTAGTGCATCAAGTTCGGCCAGATTGATCGGGAAATTTCAATTTTGGAGAAAATAATCTAAATTTAGGCGTAGATTTTCCACGGACAGACGGACAGATGGATCACGAAATCATATAGTTGGAACAAATATGTTAAAATATCCCATTTGGCAAAATATGGACTTGTTTGCTTACACCTCCGAAGAACAAAATATCTCGAACTTACCATGACCCATTTGATTACACAATGATGAATAGAGAAAAGTATGCTTGTGATTAAAAAATATTTTAGGGCATGTTCTCGCCTTATGCTTCATACAATCTTGTTACTTTTCAAAAAGTTTGCCAACACGAAAAAGAAAAAATGTTATTTTGTTACAGTTGCCTTGTTTCACCAAATACTTCAAAATAGTTGGAAAATTTAAATGTACTGAAAAGTAACATCAAAATTACTACATCATTTTAATATGTTTTAAATAATTCAGTTTGTTATATTTGTCTCTTTTACCTACATATTTTCTATTAATTCCTTTTTTACCTAAAGATGTAACCAATCTGCTTACGAAATGTAGTAATGGCTATGACTTGTTATTAAAACACACGGCGAAATAAAAGTGTTAATTTCCATTTGGAAAAATAAAATAAAATAAACTGTCTTTAATCACAAGGATACTTTCCTCTATTCACCAATTACAAACAGAAGACAGTTGCTAGCGATTAAAACGTCCATAAACATTCGTCGGCGCAGGACGTGTGCGTGGCCCTGGGTGCTCACCCGAAGCTGAAGGCGCCGCAGCGGTCGAGGGCCAGGTTGCACTCGCGCTCGCACTGCTTCAGGGAGCTCACGCCCACCGTCCGCAGCACCTCCTCCGGCGGCACCCGCCGCCCCAGGGCGATGCGCTCGTAGCAGTCTGCGCACCAAGCACACCCCCCGCGTCAGCCACCCGCCGGCGCACCCGCCGGCGCACCCGCCGGCGCACCCGCCGGCGCACCCGCCGGCGCACCCGCCGGCGCACCCGCCGGCGCACCCGCCGGCGCACCCGCCGGCGCACCTGCCGGCGCACCCGCCGGCGCACCCGCCGGCGCACCCGCCGGCGCACCCGCCGGCGCACCCGCCGGCGCACCCGCCGGCGCACCCGCCGGCGCACCCGCCGGCGCACCCGCCGGCGCACCCGCCGGCGCACCCGCCGGCGCACCCGCCGGCGCACCCGCCGGCGCACCCGCCGGCGCACCCGCCGGCGCACCCGCCGGCGCACCCGCCGGCGCACCCGCCGGCGCACCCGCCGGCGCACCCGCCGGCGCACCCGCCGGCGCACTCGCCGGCGCACCCGCCGGCGCACCCGCCGGCGCACCCGCCGGCGCACCCGCCCGCGCACCCGCCGGCGCACCCGCCGGCGCACCCGCCGGCGCACCCGCCGGCGCACACGCCGGCGCACACGCCGGCGCGCCCGCCGGCGCACCCGCCGGCGCACCCGCCGGCGCACCCACCGCAGTTGCACCACAATCACCTCTCTTCGCCCTCTAGACGTTTCTGACGACGACCCTCTCTGGGTACGTTTCTTCAAATTCTGGGGTCTGTACCCTAAACATCAAACAATTTGAATTATGAGCACAGGTGGAAACAAGCGTTTTTTGGCAAGAATTGATAAGAAAAGATTCGCTGCCTTGTAATAACAAGAATTTGCTAAGGCAAACCAGCTACAAATTTTGGCTATGATCTCTCATCGTGCCCTCCGTGAAGGAATTGACTTACTGTTGCGAGAACATGGAGAAATATAATTTGAATACATATATTCCCCCACTGAACTCTCGAAAACGTGCATAGATAGAGAATGCACATTTATGTCCAGAAGCAAAACAAAGCGTCACCTAAGCTTTCGCTCAAAGGATCAGGAAACTACAAAAAACCTCAGTCATCATGCTAGCCTCACGCTTTTTGTAATTGTTAAAATCTTTATTGTGATCAAAGTGAGGCTTACATCATTACTATAACATACGTCTTGTTCATATTTATGAAGGGCTTGGGGCAGGAACAAGATAATGCATACTTCGACCAAACTCGAGATATTAACATTTGCAAACGGAGTGTGAGTGTTGCTGTTGCTGATGTGGTTATCTTGTTACGGCGCCAAGACTTACAGTTGCCGGTGGCAACACCGATTGGTTTCGGAACTCGCGCACTTCATCCTCCACATCGTATCATTTTTTCAAAGAACAGTCATTTCAGTTAAAAAAAAACTATCTTGTTCTTAGTTACATTAACAAATGTTTCTAATGTCTTTTTGCTGAAAAAAGGTTCTGTTTCTGCACAGAAGTTTCTTCACGATCTCTTTTGTATGTTCATAATATTATTTTTAAAGTTAGTGGAAGTGTTAGGGTTACTTTTTATGAAATGCTAAAACAATACCTTACTTTCTTTGAAGACAAACGACGGAAAATGCACATTCGTGAATTGACGTAATATACGTACATATTAAGACAGCCTGGATCTAGCGAAATTCGCCAGTCGACCATCCAAATTGCAGTGCCCTCGCTGTTTGCAAATTGCGCAAATGACCTACCGCGTTTTCGACAGTGCTTCCAGGCTTGGAAACGCGCAAAAAATTCCGGTGAGATAAAGACTGTGACGGAATTGGATAATCGATAGAAACACGCTGCTACTGATATCTGTGCTTCTTAAAGCAAAAGGTAAAGGACTTATTTATTGTTAATATTTTGAGTAAGACGGTGAAGTTCTTCCCTGAAGTCACTGTACTGTAATATACAAAAATATAGTCTCCGTGAACCATGATGTTGGCTTGATTTTGCACTTGGCGTCATAAGTGTTACACGTTTTATCTTACATATATTATCTCACGGTAAGAAAATTCAACTTGTTAATGTGAACAATTCCTATCGTAAGGCAGTGGCTCTTAAGTCTTTTAACTTCTAGTATTGCGATTATACCTCTCTGATATATTCCAAATGAACACAATTTGCAAATTTGTTTTCGCAGAAATGTCATCATGAAAAACAAGCTCTAACTGGTGGGTTTTGGCAATTTTGAGCTTCCAGTATATTGTTGGTGTACAAAACAAGTAACACATCTACAAAATCCAATTTTTAGATTAGGAAAGATATGTTTCTAAATTGTAAATTTCTACTTGTAGTAATTTCATAAAGATTGCTCACAAGATAGCTGCTGTTGAGAGAAAAGCACTGTATTTGGCTGCGTAATAAACGACTTTGCCGCAAAATGACTTTTCCGATTTACTTTTACGATGTAGTAAGAAAGGCGATCTTTGGTGGAGGGATGAGTCTGCACATTTTCCATTTTCGATTTTTGTATTTGTGTTTGTATATAGCCATTATATCTCCCATAAAGGGCAATTGGCCTCGGCGCCGTTAGAAGCCGAGGTTCCTAGTCCTTCTACCAACCAGGAACCCATGATGTCTGGAATTCGCTTAACCTTCGTTACTTCACGTAGTTAACGAATTAGGCTAGCAACGTCGGTTCCGCAGTCGTGGTCTTTCAGTAGAACCATCCCAGAATTCACCAGATGGCCGAGGGAAACCCCGAAAGTCTCGAGCAGGATGACGACACGGGGATTGAACTCAGGCCTCTCGAATGCGAAATAAGCGCCCTACGCCGTGAGTAACTTCGCTCGGTACTTTTGGATACCTGAGTTTAAATCCCACTTGATCTATTGTGGAATTTGTAGTGGACAAAGCGAGTTCACGGCAAGTTTTTTGGAAGTTCTCCCCATGCCCTTACCTCTCGTTCCATCACAGCTCCAAAATCATCCATCCTTCCAGTCATATCATCACCCATCCTTCAAAACAATAATCTTGGGTATGACCGAAAAAGCATATATATTATATATACACGGTATGAAGCAGAGAGGATAGAGATAACGACAGGAGGGAAATTTGTATGAGTAATATATGATGAAACATTAGTATGCCGATATGATCGCGGGTTCGATTCCCATCTCGGGCATGGTTGTGTTGTGTATGTTTGTATGTGTGTGTTGTCCTTTCACCCCAACTATCATCATCATTTCATCTTCCATACCCCCCGTGCTAACAACCCTGGGGGATAAAAATGGATTCTAGCTAAAATGCTGATCCCGTGATAAAGACACAAAGAGTTATTGCGTTTTAAAATTTGGCAACTTTGCACGAGTGGCGTTGATGTTCCGCGC
The DNA here is from genome assembly GCA_038098605.1 of Gryllus longicercus. Classification (NCBI taxonomy): domain Eukaryota; kingdom Metazoa; phylum Arthropoda; class Insecta; order Orthoptera; family Gryllidae; genus Gryllus; species Gryllus longicercus. The sequence continues at coordinate 370,712 of JAZDUA010000679.1, read as the reverse complement.
TCGCGACCATGTGAAGTACAACCAGTTGCACATTAAAGTAAGAAGGGACATAGGCATTTACTGCACAATGATTTATCCAAAATTCAGGTGACACATTTCATTAAAATCGATTAAATGAGCGCTTCCCAGCGCTTGGCTCAGTACTTCCCAACGCTGGCGTGTTCGAATCCCACTTTGGGCATGGTGTTTTGACCCATGTCTCTCATGTATTTGTTGCCGCGGAGGGCCTCGCGTTCTGCTGACCCCAGATCACAGGAGCCCGCAAGTGTATTAGCGTCTAGTGTATGGTCGAATGCGTCCCATCGGGACGTAAAAGGCAACCGGGTGTCGCGTGGATAAAGCCCTAGAAAAAGGTTCTTCCCTTAACATCAAAACACGGATTTGAGATGGCCATTTTCTCGTGCAGCGCCGAAATGTCGCGCCACACCCGAACCCCCCGTTCCAGCGCCGCATCCAGCGGCATCGCTTCCGAGAGGCCGGGGGCGTGGCGGCGTCGCCCAGCGGGCAGCGCCCGCGGGCGATCGCCCGTGACTGTGGGCGCTCGCGGGCGGGCGTCCGGGAGAAATGCGGGCGCGTCCACAGCTCGCCCTTCCGGCAGCCCCGCCCCCGCGTTCGGCCGCGCCCGATTCGCTCCGGACCCGCACCACCCCTGCCCCTCTACCGGTCGATCACGCGACGCTCCTACCGGCCGCTACCTCTGCGGAGCCGATCGCCATCCTGCTCCAGCGACTTACAGAGGCAGGGGCGCAGCGTGTCGGAAGTTTCGCACTAGGCCAGTGGTTCTCGATAGACGTGCAGCGAAATTGATTTTCATTCATTTAGTCAAAGAATTTGATATTCTTTGCCTGGAAGACTGCGAGACGAGTTTGAGAAAATCGTGTCACTCGCTATGGTTGGTAGCTCCCCCCCCCCCGTCTGCTTACACTGCCTTCGCAGATCGGGTCTGATTGGGTGCGACCCCTGTGTCACTCCGTGCGCGCGCGATTGTCCTGTGTGGTGGCCCTGGTCCACTGTTTTGGACAGACAACATATAGAACTCAGAACTTTAATAAAGTACATTGCAGTGAACCTCCTGTAGGAATTCAAAGCTTGCAAGACAGACCTATTAATTGGTGAGTGCACTTATTTCCTTGATGCCTCTGCGAATGGTAAACGCTACTTTTACATATTGAGAAACCAATTTCTCATGCCTTAACTCATGTCATCTAAATTCATGGCTAGAGTCTGCGTAGGTTCGTAACGGATGAAGTGCGTCCACAGATGCGAATGTTGTGCTTGATGCACGTTGACAAGACATTTTGATTATTCGTGTACTGTCAAACAGCTTTCTTGAACTTAATTAAGTCGGTGAACATCATTAAGTTCATTAAGTCGAACGTGGCTGTCCAACATATCGAACATTAACCTGTGTGACTATTTCCTTAAGAGATCTCGAAGTGTGGGAAAAGGAAATCCGAAATTGCAGCACAACATTGGGCCATCATGTTTGTCGCGATTCATAAGATCTACGAGTATGTCGGTTAACTATCTTCAATGTAGAGGTGCGTCTTCAAGTTATCACGAGACATTAGTGACACATTGTGAAGTATGGTAAGATCATTTTTCCATGAAGTTCAATTTACTGTCATAACGTCTATATCATTTACAAGGATAATACAGAAATGATAAGCATAAAAAAATCGTAAATATCTTGTGGGCCACCAGCACAGAGTACACACTCAGAATTTTCATAATGAATTATTCCACTGTTCCCAGATTCAATTTTGTTTGCCAACTAACACAAATCTGTGAACTTATTACATAAAATCAAGTCTCGGGAATGTTTCAGGAAGATTGTGGGAAAAGAAATAGTATTACACTGTTACACGGTGGCGTGCCATTGACCTAAAGAAGATAATGAAACTTCCAACAAACCGATATAATGAATCACTTAGGAGGAAATATACTCGCAGAATCCAAAACTACGAAGCTGGTATTATTCGACCCAGCAGCTTTTAGTTATCTTGCGATGATGCATATCTCCATTAGAATGTCTCACTTAAAAAAAACACTTTATGGTGCTACAGAATGGCACAGACTCCGTATTAGTTTTCTATTTACTTCGGTCGCGGCTAGCTATTCGGACTTGCCACATACTCTTGACAGCTGCCATCCATCGCTGCCCAAGTACATTTTTTAAAAATTTTCTTAATTTTTCTTTCTTAATAGTAGAACGGAAATATTATTTGAGCATTTATTATTATTATTATTGTTATTATTATTATTATTATTATTATTATTATTATTATTATTATTATTATTATTATTATTAATTTCAGCATGGGAGATGTCGTATTTATTTTGACGAAACATCAGCAGTAAAATAAATGATTGCAACTATTAAGTGGTTTTAAACTTCAATCTACCTTGTAATTCCATTCATCCCTTCAATTCTTTGAGCTCTTAACGTCACTTATGTAACACAATGTGCTAACATCGGCTCAACCAAATCAACGCACTAAGTATGACAAGAGAATAAAACACGATCCTTCTACTTTTACATTGTTCTCGAGCGCTACTGACCGAGAGCGGTGAACCAGCAGAGTGCAGACGAGACGGCTTACGTAAACGCAAATGGCGGCCCGCGGAGGAGCCTCGCATGCTGCCGCACGCTTCCTGCGGCCAGACCAGTCCTAGGCGCTTCCGTTGCCAAGACAAATGCCTGCGAAACGGAGGGCGCAGGAGATACGCTCCCGCGTCGCCATAACAATAAAGTGCTTAAAGGAGAACGCCGCCGAAACCTCCCGAGGAAGCTAGTCGACGAGAACGATCGATCAGGGGCGGATTTACAATTTTAATTAGCGGATCACTGCCTCGCCAGTGATGAGTGAGTGAATGTGTCGGCTCGTCAACAAAGTCAACTTCATTACTCCCGAACATTACCGCATATTATATCCTAAGAGGTGGTAGACTTCCTTCACGCAAAACGTGGGATGCTGTACCGATTTACAAGTTGGCTTGCGTTCTCCACTTCTGGGTCTCCCTCAGCGGGGTGTCGTCCGATCCGGGGCATGATCTAAGCTCTCGATTCGTCTTCCAACATTTCCATAAATATGTAGTGTATGTACCTTTGTGATTTAATTCGATTAATTTGGTCAAAAATAGTAAAACTATGTGCCATAAGGGAGAGAGATACTTTCTGCGCACGTTTTCTTGGGCTCCAGTATCCCTTCCTAATATTTTAACTATAAACAGTTCAAAAATTAATAAACGTTTCAAAATATAATAAAATAAACAATAATAATTATAATAAAATTAAAAAGCGTGAAATTAGCAACATTTGAGAGAAAATATATTTTTTCATTCCCAAGTTATAGAAAACTTATTTGAATTGGTAAACGAATTGCGGATGTTGTTGTTTTGAATTGCTAACAAAATAGTAAAACACCTCCGCTCTCCTTCCACCACCACAAGCAAAATGAGAGCTCAGTGCGCAGAGAGGATAGTGTAGCTACATTTATGTCCAGAAGCAAAACAAGGGGCCATCAGCATCTGCGCAATGGATCAGAGAAACTGAAGAAAAACGTAATCGAGATGGGGGTCACTGACCCGAAAGCTGAAGTAGTTTACTCGTTACAGGCATATTAAGTTGTTTTCACAAATTATACAATACAAATGTCAACTAATGCATTATATATCTCTGTTAAAATAAACATTTTTCTTTTTGATGATCAGTATATTCTCTAATTGTATAGAAACAGATACGCAGCAGAAAATATTTTACTTTTAACTTAAATTTGTGTACCGAATTTAATTGTTTAATGTCATGTGTGTGTAGAAGGGGAGAGGAGAGGTTAAGAATGAGAAAGGAAACACCACGTGAGGACCGTGATTCATTTGTTAGGAATTCATGTGTTTGCTCCGACATTTGCCTTGTACTAACCGGCGAAACCTCGGAAAACTACCCACCAGGGCAACTATAATTCTCCCCCAAACATTTGTTGAATTCGATAAAGCTACTAACCTCATGTCGAAAATCATTCACAGTCCGGTCTTGAACCATTGGACCTCCCGATAGATAGTGCTAAAGAGGCAACGGATAAACCGCTGAGATATCGCAACCGGAGAAATGAATCATGAGGTCATTTATATGCATTTGCATATTTTTGCTGTTAACTAAAATATCCCATGTCAACAAATTGTATACATTTTGAGGCTTTTAGATTCAATTTAACGTATTTTCATTTCGTATATTTTCGCATATGTCACCATATTTGCATATTCGGGCCATATTTACATATTGTTGTTGCATATTCATCCCTCATACACGAAAAGAAGCCCACCAGTTATACACCAGTCTGACAGTTCTCTCGCCACGTGATATGGTAGTATTTACATGTATATGTGCCTATTTCGCTATTTTTATAGCATATAAATCACAGCCATAATCATAAGCATGTGAAAGGAAATTTTTAAACTATTTTTCACATATGAATTAAATTTCAACAGACAATATTCAGTTCTTCTTCACATTTAATTTACGAATGGGAATTGACAAGTTTTTTTAGTTTAGTAGGTACTTCTTTACTTAATTTCAAAAGGCTTTCAATGCAGATGGCAGATTTTGGGGTTTAAGGGGTCTAGATTTTATGCCACTCTCAACCCTCACCTGCGTCGTGAGTACGCTTGTCCTTCTATGTTTTCCATCTGAGTTCCATCAAATGCACAGTTGCCTCAGTCATGAGAGTGTTTATTGTGACTCTTATTGATGCCAAACGCAGTTGCGATGGGACGTGGTCAGCGAGTAATAGACAGTAAGAATTCGCATTCATTTCGCGAACGTTGGGTAACTTGGTTGGGGGCTGTGGTACTCCGTATAATTTTTGTCATTCAGCCAACTGCAGAATGTTCTCGTGAAAATATTGTTTTCTACAATTGAAGAAAAATACACTTTTAAACTTTTATTTCAAAAACATGATTTACACGGATTACTTTTCTTTATTAAAATTCCCGCTTTATGACAGTTTTGAATGTGATATTTGATATTCGCGAATGCCGGAGCAGTACTCTCACAAATGGTCGTTTGAGACAAATGGAATCTCAGTACGGACCGCGCGCGATATTTCCTTCCTTTCTCTATCCTCTCCCCTTACACACCCACGTACACAGACATGCACTATACTACCACATATGTCAGGAGATCAATCGAGAGCTCATAGCTTGTCGAGGCAGTGCCCCGCTGGGGGAAACCCCCGCAAGCCTACATGTATGTCGACATTAGATCTCACCATCCAATGGGGGAAGAACACCCCCACCTTCAGGCATACATCACACATACTATACTCACTTGTCTAAGGACCAAAGCAGTTGACGTTCCCGGATATATCCATCTGTTAACACAACTGCACTCACTGAACTGACACACTTCCGAGGCATTATCAACTAGCGCTCGACTCATCTGACTAGGCTCATTTCGCGGAGTGATGCGATCTTCGCTGATGCTAATCTGTTTTTAGAACATGACAAAATAATCTTCCGCTGGCCTGAACCGAGTAAATTATCTTAACTGTCATGACTGGAAATTGTTGCAGAACCTATATCTACGTGGGCTCACTATTTAAAGGAGTAAACATTGCCGTGGAGTAAACATTTCTTTGCAATGCTACTGCAAGTATAGTAGATAGTAATACTCATTTTCAAAAATTCGCGACTGTGTCTGAACCCCTTTTTTAGAGCGGACAATATTTGTGAACTTAGTAACTAAATAAGATTTTGGATTTTTGAGTTGGGCAAACAACTTTCAAATTTGAAGAAGCTTACATTGTTCCTCCCCTTTTTTCAGTACATAAAACTAGGAGTAATGAAGTGATTTGAGATCCTTTCTCAAAGGGAATGTTACACTTTGCTAATCACCCAGATATGTTATAAATGTGGAAGATGTTACGCATAGATTACAGTAGAATCATGTTTTCCTTTACAAATGTTATACATAATATACAGAGAAAACGTGGCTTGAGAAGTATCTTTAACAGCATTTATAAAGACCATGATTGTAAAGAAATGTTCAAAGGCATTTTAAAACGATTTAAAAACAATTTACCGTTTTCCCCATCTATCTGCCTTGGTAACCTCTCTTTCGTGTCCGTGTAATTTCAATAATTCAATATTTCAATCATCACGATCACCTAAAGTTAAACTATTTTTGAACGCAACGAAGACTTGCACTCGCAATTTTCATTACCTTTCCACCAGAACTATTTCCCCAAAATACGAATAATGCAACTTCAACCAAAAGAAATAGTATACACAGCGATTTGACATAAACAACTAACTCGTTTCTAAAGAAACTAGCGTTCTTACAACACCACATACTTCCTCATATTATTGGTAGCGGCTACGAAATATTAGAATCTACCAACACTTCAGGCATCACGTAAAAATCACATAACCAAACCAAGCGCAAGATGTTTGAAAAAATACACATATTTAATTTTCTGAACATTTAAATATTTAATTGAAAATTACGTCCTGGAATTTAATTCAGTGTTTGGAGATTTATATTTTCAATAAGTGTAAAGAAAACAAAAATAATTGGAAAGAGCTATAGGCGTTCTCCGACCTCCAGAATCTTTTACGAGCAGTTCATCTAAAATGCTACAATAAATTTTCAATGTTGCAATAATGTTGCTACACAACTCAAAATTACACGAAAATGAATAATATTTTTTTAAGTGTTCATAAAATTATTTAAGGATCTAATATTGAGTAAAGACTGTATTAAGTAAAAATCATGAATTTAAATCGTCTAGTTGTAGGAGGATGTCGACAAATTTTTGACCTTTTGTAATTTTCGAACTTCAAGAGATTTTAATGGAAATCCGACGTATTGCATACTATTCAACGAACTTTGCTCTATTACAAAAAAAACCTTCAATGAAACAATTTGGAGTCGTATTTGAAAAAATATTGTTTACGTATTTTATTTTCTTGAATCTACAGCGTAATCACGATTTCACAAGAAACTTCGTGAAAACGACCCTTATTTTTAAAAAAAATACTTGATATTAAAGATCTCGATAAGATAGACATATTTTATTAAACAAAAAATCTTTATATTCAATTATTAATTTGGAAGCGGGCGACAAAATAATTAAGCTATTTTCCAAAATTACTAACAGGATTAATGGACGTGTCAAATTATTCTAACATCATTTCATTTTATATAATTCCTTTGATATTCATGTTACCATATAACTCGGATACTATTGTTTACTTTCTCGTACGGCAGATGTAACAACACAGAGTTTTAACTTCATAATTTCTTTGAATATTTGCGAAGACTTAAGCAACATTCACATCATGGCGGTCCTCAAGCCTTTTCGGAGGCAGCGTCTGGTGTGGGGTAGGAGCGGAGCGTAGAAAGAACGTAGCGGGAGCGTGTAAGGGCGTGGCGCGTAGTGCCGCCGCCAGGCACGTGTGGCCACGCACCATGGGATGCGCCGCAGCCGATCCCCGAGTGATAGGGCGCTTTCCACGGCGGCGGACGTTTCCTCACGCACCGGCCAGAGAACACCGCGACCACGCAAGACCCGGGGCGGCGCCAGTGGCGAAGAAGTGGAGCTTAGGATATTGAACCTCATGATGCGGAGCGAAGCAATCCCTCCAGCTTTATTATGTTTTACTGCTGCTGTTTCGTCGTCGTCGTCTTCGTCGTCGTCGTCTTCGTCGTCGTCGTCTTCGTCGTCGTCCTCTTCGTCGTCCTCTTCGTCGTCCTCTTCGTCGTCCTCTTCGTCGTCCTCTTCGTCGTCCTCTTCGTCGTCCTCTTCGTCGTCCTCTTCGTCGTCCTCTTCGTCGTCCTCTTCGTCGTCCTCTTCGTCGTCCTCTTCGTCGTCCTCTTCGTCGTCCTCTTCGTCGTCCTCTTCGTCGTCCTCTTCGTCGTCCTCTTCGTCGTCCTCTTCGTCGTCCTCTTCGTCGTCCTCTTCGTCGTCCTCTTCGTCGTCCTCTTCGTCGTCCTCTTCGTCGTCCTCTTCGTCGTCCTCTTCGTCGTCCTCTTCGTCGTCCTCTTCGTCGTCCTCTTCGTCGTCCTCTTCGTCGTCCTCTTCGTCGTCCTCTTCGTCGTCCTCTTCGTCGTCCTCTTCGTCGTCGTCCTCTTCGTCGTCGTCCTCTTCGTCGTCGTCCTCTTCGTCGTCGTCGTCTTCGTCGTCGTCGTCGTCTTCGTCGTCGTCGTCGTCTTCGTCGTCGTCTTCGTCGTCGTCTTCGTCGTCGTCTTCGTCGTCGTCTTCGTCGTCGTCTTCGTCGTCGTCTTCGTCGTCGTCTTCGTCGTCGTCTTCGTCGTCGTCTTCGTCGTCGTCTTCGTCGTCGTCTTCGTCGTCGTCTTCGTCGTCGTCTTCGTCGTCGTCTTCGTCGTCGTCTTCGTCGTCGTCTTCGTCGTCGTCTTCGTCGCCGTCTTCGTCGCCGTCTTCGTCGTCGTCTTCGTCGCCGTCTTCGTCGTCGTCTTCGTCGCCGTCTTCGTCGTCGTCTTCGTCGCCGTCTTCGTCGTCGTCTTCGTCGCCGTCTTCGTCGTTGTCTTCGTCGTCGCTTTCGTCGTCGCTTTCGTCGTCGTCGCCGCTTTCGTGGTTGTGGTTGTTTTGGTTGTTGTTGTTTCGTCGTCGTTGTAGCTGTTTCGTCGTCGTTGTAGCTGTTTCGTCGTCGTTGTAGCTGTTTCGTCGTCGTTGTAGCTGTTTCGTCGTCGTTGTAGCTGTTTCGTCGTCGTTGTAGCTGTTTCGTCGTCGTTGTAGCTGTTTCGTCGTTGTTGTTGTTTCGTCGTTGTGGTTGTTTCGTCTTTGTGGTTGTTTCGTCGTTGTGGTTGTTTCGTCGTCGTTGTTGTTTCGTCGTCGTTGTTGTTTCGTCGTCGTTGTTGTTGTTTCGTCGTCGTTGTTGTTTCGTCGTCGTTGTTGTTTCGTCGTCGTTGTTGTTTCGCCGTCGTTGTTGTTTCGTCGTCGTTGTTGTTTCGTCGTCGTTGTTGTTGTTTCGTCGATATCGTTGTCGTTACAGTTGTGGTTTCGTCGTTTCTGTTGTCGTTTCGTCGTTGCTGTTGTTTCGTCGTCGTTGCTGTTGTTGTTTCGTCGTCGTTGCTGTTGTTGTTTCGTCGTCGTTGCTGTTGTTGTTTCGCCGTCGTTGCTGTTGTTGTTTCGTCGTCGTTGCTGTTGTTGTTTCGTCGTCGTTGCGGTTGTTGTTTCGTCGTCGTTGCGGTTGTTGTTTCGTCGTCGTTGCGGTTGTTGTTTCGTCGTCGTTGCGGTTGTTGTTTCGTCGTCGTTGCGGTTGTTGTTTCGTCGTCGTTGCGGTTGTTGTTTCGTCGTCGTTGCGGTTGTTGTTTCGTCGTCGTTGCTGTTGTTGTTTCGTCGTCGTTGCGGTTGTTGTTTCGTCGTCGTTGCTGTTGTTGTGTCGTCGTCGTTGCTGTTGTGTCGTCGTTGCCGTTGTTGTTTTCTCGTCGTATTTGTTATTTTCTGGTCGTCATATTTGTTGTTTTGTCAACGTAGTGGTTTCGTACTGTTTTGTCCAAGGTGTTGACGCCATTCTGCGTTCCCAGTCGAAGGGGCGCAAGAGTGTCTTTGAAAATTACAGCAAACGAAGCAAAGCAAAGCAAAGCAAACGACACGGATGTAAAGGAGCCTCTACATTTTTTATTGACACATGTCACGGGTTTTATCAAATTTTGTAAAATCCGTCCTCAGTAGTACTGCAACCATATAATAATCAAAACGTATATCGTTTGAGACATTCATTCCGTTGTGTCCTGTAGAGTACAAATTCCCGATATTCAACGCACCAATAACCCAAATTTCTCCGAAACGAGGAAAAGGGCAGAGTAGTTTTAATACTGGTCGACGCAATATTTGTTTCACAACACAGATCCTTATTACAATAGTAATATTTAAAAGTGAAAAATTCTCAATTGCCTATTAGAACACGATTACCTATTCAGTCGTCACAATGTTTGCAATATTGGGTTTACTGAAGCCCCAGACTTGATTAGAAATGCCCCCCTGTATGTTAATTCAAGATGGAAATTCCAATAAGATTTGGTTATTTCCCTCTCTCCGAACTGAAGAGGAGTCTGAGTTCCTTAGCCCCACTCAAATAGCTACGAGGTGAAAATATGATCCGATCAGGGTTATTAATACTTGGAGTGTCATGTGTATCGATTTGGTTTCCATCTCGGGAGGCTTGTGTGTGCAAATGATACACACCATCAAACGGCATTTCAACTTTTAAATTGTACAAGCTTCTTTTTGAAAAAAAAATAGTCATTCATTACTTCTCTGTAATACGTGGTTGATCATAACAAGGCCGTAATTAACCATAACAAGGACGTTACAAGTTCTATTTATGACAAAAAGTTAATTGTGGAAAAAGTTAGTATGTTGCAAAAATCTATTACGCAGAAAATTTCTAATGCTTGATGGTTAATTTGAAAGGGAGTGTCGTGAATTGTTACATGATGACGAATGTATTTTTCGATTGTTAATTTTTAAAAATCTATTACCATGAATCTATGGTGGGGCATATAAATTGCGTATGATTTATAGAAACAATGTTCGTTTTGAATATAATTTATGTACTCCAGTGGTTCCCGAAGGGGTCGGGATCGAACCACTGGGGATGATGGTTTTGAACGGGATTAATGATGATCAAGGGGTTGATAGAGAGTCGTAAACCGAATATGCACCGGTGACTGATCGGTGACATCAAGGTCCTATTGATGACATCTAATAATACTTGTTTATATTTGTAAAATTTTAAAATTATAATTGTACAATAAACATAAATCTAAGAAACTTTTTTTTCAAAATTGTTATTCATATTCTTTGTTCTCAAGTTACTGAAGTGTGCACATTTTTGCATTATTTTAAAAGAGGTCGATGTAAGAAAAAAGAAGGGAATCTCTGATATACACAATGGTGTGTGGAATGAGATAAATATTTCTGAGACCACGTAAATTAATATTATGTACGCTGCAATATAGCTGTGGTTCCGGCGGAACAACTCATAAGAAAACGGCGCATAAAACGTTAAACGTGGCTCAGACAGAAGTCGCTGGCCTTTGACCAAGGAGGTCCCGGTTCGATTACTGGACAACCTCATGTGAAATTTGTCTCGAAATTTCTTTCGAGTGTGCCCCCTTCACAAGGGGCTCGTCTAACTCATGTGACGTCCTAAACCCTCCCACTCTCTTCCCATTTCTGGTCGCTGGGTAGTGAGGCAGGAGCGCGAACAAAGAGGCACGTACGAGGAATGCTACCTGGCGGTACTCTTGCCAACTGATTACACTTAAAGTTATCCCAATAACAAAAATCAATCATGAGATCGCTAAGACCTTGCTGTTAATGCAACCTTAATTAAACTAAATAAGAAGTGTTAAAAGATATATTAAAGCTATTCGGGCGTTCCCATTTCTCGAGGTTATTTTGAAAGTTTACTACATCACGATAAATCAAGTCCTGATATATTCAGCAGCCTTCTTATCACCCGAATATTTACCATATAATATTTCGTAAACATTAACTGAGAATGGAATCTCATACCCGTGAGAATGACGGAATAAGCACTGACTGTAACTTACCCGTTAGAGTGTAGCTTTGGAAAAAAAATCGCTTTGTCCATGAGCAGGAAGTAGGACATTAGTGAACGCATGAAACAACGCCAGACGTAGCCACGTGTAGAGAGGTAAAGGAACCGGAAGATTTGCAAAAACGTCGAATGCGGTGTCCAAGAACATTATGTAGGTAATGCTGTGACTATGCGGGTACAAGAAAGCTAAAATAAAAAATTCTCGGCTGCTCCTTTGAAGTCGTTTAAATGTCTTCTCACACCCGAAATTTGACCGTCGTCTTCAGAATAAAAGAGCAATATAAATGCTCTAACGCTCCGTACATCGAAAAATCAAAACCATGCATATGAGAATTGCATAAGTAAAACGATTAAGACACTTGACAAACTGCATACATTACAAACATAACATACCGGGCTGTTTAATACAAAAGCAAACGAAACACATGCGTAATTTCCCCGCTGTATAGGGGCCCCTCAATAATTTGTTAAACAAACTTTTATTTTAATTCATTAATATCTAAAATGTTTTAATATTTATATTTTTAGTCACAAAGGTTAGTTTATTTTCGTTTGGCATTTTGAAATAGTAAATGGTAGATAGTTTGGTATTAGGAATGAGGCCAATTGTTTGATTGTGCTTAAAGCCCCTTAAGGTAGTTTAATCGAAACATAATTCAATTGTGATTTGAGAGCAGGCTAGCCTGGCTGTTTTCGAATGTTAATGACTACTAAGTGTTCACAAATGCTGTGATAGAACAAATAACCCCATCTCGGAGCATTAAACGTAACACCCAAACCCATCTTTCAGACAATCTTAATACTAGATTGGAACGAGTTCATAAAGTGCTTTGCAGAGCCCCACAACTCATAAAGTGTGTTAGTGAATCGACGTTTTCTTCCCATTGTTTGTTAAAACATTTTTCAAATAAATTAATGGTATTTCTGAAATATAGTTATTTAAGTGTATCATTTTGTTTCATAGTCTTGCTAAATGAAGTCTTTTTCAATTGCATTGTCAAAACCTTCAACCGCAAAGAGAACTTGAAATACGTTACGTGAACTAATTATGGGCTCTGTTGGCATTGACCATACGTCGAGAAAACCTTTGTGAAAAAATCAGAACCACGCAAATCGCTTTATTTAGAAGATTAATAAAACATTTCAAGTTACAATGACAGATTGAATCGAGACTAGTACAACACATGTGAAGATTGCATTACATTATTATGAAGGACGCTTCCAATTTCGAATATACTACAAAAACTGCCGTCTCATTTGAAAGAAGGATTCATGTGGCATCCATTATCAATTCAAAATAACAAATTAAGTTATAATTTTTTTGCATGAAATGTATCAACACCAGCTTCTTTGTGGAGCTACAAGTAACTTTTTATCTTGCTTATGTGAGTATAATAAAGAATGATAACCAAACCGTTTATAAAATGAAAGTATTCAGAAAAGTATTATTGAAATCAGTAAAATGCATACAGAAATATCAAGCAAAGTTGCAGCTTGAGAATTCAAAACCGTTTAATTTTATCAGACTCCTCAATAACTTGGCTATCCTTGTAGGAACCGGCCGCAATTCGTGAGAAGTAAACGTAACCGTCTGACAGAGGCATTACAACAATCTTGCATCCTGTACCGGTGGCCAGGGAGCAGGCAGCGTGACGCTTTGCGGGCAGTCGAGGGAAGACGGCTTTACGGGCTTGCATTGGACTTGAATGGCGTGCTCGAGACAGCATCTTAATTGATAGCTTAAGCAAATAGACAATTTAATTCAATCGCAATTCACCACAGGCTAATAATCCCCCCTAATTTCGTTCGTTAATTGGAGAATTACTAGATTTTAACGACCTCAACAGATTGTTAACAATTCTTGATGTTACATAATCCAACTACTTAAATTGAAGTTAGTAATAGTGCAAAAAGTATGTTTTAGTCACGAACATGTGTGAAGAAAGAGAAGAATAGATTAAATAAATGAAGTAACTAACCAGTTTATTTTTCATTGGGAATAGTTTTAAACGTCATTCGTATGATTCGAGAATTCTTATCCGAGAAACAAAGCAAGAATCATTTCAGAATACATCGATAATGTATACCGAAAATAAAATGTTTAAAAAAATAGAAACATTGAAGGAAAGCTTCGAATTATTTTGAATATGTATTTAATGGATTATAAAATAAATAAAACGAAGTAAAGACATGTTTAAGAAAATCCTTGATGTCCTAAAAAATAATTAAGCATACGTGTGTGTGTGTGTATAAAATATTATTTTTATTACTTTATATATAATTATAACCTATTTATTAATTTTAAATGGACATGTATTAAGCAATTTTAAATAAAACATTGGCTAAAAATTGTTTGCCATTAAAATAGACCGTTGTCGTCGCCGCATAGTTTCCCCAAATATGTGGTGACAATCGATATATACGATCTTCAGCACGTTGTAAAAGTTCATGAGCCAATCTTTAAACAAGAAAATGTAAAAATGTTTGAATCTTTCGAATAGTTGAGTGAATTTTCGAAGTTGCTTGTGATTGAGGTTTAAGGGTGATTCGACAGCTATGGTCATTGGTGTAGAATGATCATGCAAAGATGAGCTCGTTAAACACAAATAAAGATATGGGTTGTCTAAAAAGGGATAAGTGTATTACCTAGACATCTGCGACTTAATGCATTTTTGTTGGCAAAATTAAACAATTCGAGACGTACAGAGACGCACGGAAGTTCTTGCACATTCACACGCAGACGTGCACTTTCGTTCGAACACAATTGAAAATATTCACATGGAGTGAGATCTGATAAAATATTTCTTTATGAAGTAAAAATAAAAAATGAAATTATGTTGAATCCGTTTTATTCCGCTACATTTCTGCCCACGTAAACACTGTAGTTGGTTGCGAGGTCGAACGCTATACTTTCCTCACCATTTATCTAGAATTGTGTCTTACATCTACGTAAGGCATATTTTTTATATAGAGCTTTGGGCGTAGTCGGCAAAGGCAAAAATCAACTTAACCCATGAAATGTTCTCTATCATCTTTCGACATATCGTTATGTGCCCACCGAAGAACTCTGTATTCGGCTGCCAACGTCCCATTACGGGAATAGCACTAGAATAACAAGAGACAGCGTGTAATTTATTTTCCCTGTCAATATATCGCTTATCCGAAGTAATAATCATTTTCAAACAAAATGTCATTTTAAAAATGTTTGTCATAATTCTGGAGAGTGAAATTTTCAGGTCCAGAGCGTTGGTCAAGATGTTGAGGTCAAGAGTGGAACCTCAATGGCCGCTGGGAGTACATAAAATAAGTCACTTCTAGATCCTTCCGACAGAGGCTACTGCACGAGGATCAAACGTCAGTTAGGCCCTGCCAAGGAATTTGCCGCCACCGAGGGACGTTAGGCGGCACTGTGCAAATCCCGTCTAAAAGTGACCGCATATTTTTATTGTGGAGATGTATTGGAGAGAAATAGCGTATCATCTCCAAATACAGCGTGCCAGGAAAGTCTCTCCATAGTGGCAGTGAGAGTGGTTGCAACAGAAATTGTTGGTAGCAGGAGCTGCAGCTAGAAACCGGTAATTGCGTACTCACCACAATAGATGTTGGAAGTGTTGTCCCTTTCACTTGTTTCCCAGTGATCTGGTTGCTGCCAAAAGAAATGCAATTTTTAAAGAGGCCCTAATTCGGCTTGGTGCTGAGAGACTTTCCTGGCACACTGTGTGATGCTTCTGCATTTGAGGCAAGAATTACATCTACATACATTACTGCACAGCTGTCAAATTTTGAGCTATAATGATATTGAATGTAATTATTTTCAATTCTATTTGATAATTTAATATAAATAATAATAAAAACTTTGTACATATTCATGATAAAAACATATTTTTCCTAGATGTTATTAATTTCAACTAGACCTATCTCAAAAACATGTCCTTAATTTCAGATAAGAATCAATTTACAGGATTTTTTGTACTAAACTTGGATTTAAGAACGCAACAACATTAAATGGCAGAAGAGCCCTGTCGACTCGGACGATTGAGATCTGTAAGGCAGGCGTGGCGATCTCGGTCGCAAGTATCCCGATAAACCATGGTTGTTTCCCCAAGTTATTAGTATGGCGGGATTTCCCGCCCAATGTTTATAACTTTAAATAGTATTTCTATCCTGATCGGCCTAGGAGCTTGTGTGGGAGGCGAGGCATTTGCACGTTACTCTAAGGCGGCGTCATTCTTTGATTTACCGCACGTGACTGTTGCATGGGGCACATTTCCAATATCTGACGTAGCTCATGTATAGTACCTCAGTCCTGCCATTAATATCTTACCTTGGCCGGTTACTGAGTGCGTGATCTTTGGGTGATCTTTCTGCGTACTTGAAATGGGAGGTCTACCCAAAGTAATGGTATAAGCACCGAAATGTACCCACAGAATACACAGGTCACTTCGGCCATAATTGTCGAGGGCTACCGCGGCGTGATGATCGTGGAGTACGAGTGGACTCTTCACTGGCAAAGGTTCCCATGGGAGGGTAGTTATCGCACGACACACTGTTATGCTCCAGAGTCCCCGATTTACGGTAGCCGGCAAGGAGGTCCGGCCGAAAAGAGAAGGGAACATCTACCACTTATCTCCGTTAGGACAATCGTAAGTGCTAATATATGCATGATTTTGAGTGAATATATACAGTTCATATGCACGTTTTCCCTTTGGATTGCTCATTCCACATTTGAAAGGCTCTCCAGTAAAAATGACAGTTTTTGAGATGCCACTCCATTGCTTCTGACTATTAACCCTAAGAAAAATCATGATATAAACAAATGCACATGTATTAGGATAATTCTCATAAGTTTGCATTGTGAGCTCTGCCGTTGTAGAGATCCTGACGCTAAAGTACATAGTTCTCTGTATAAGAACTAATTCATCTGCCATTGTTCGTTAAATTAATCTTGTATCCCAAATATTGCAACGATTTCGGGAAAGGAGACCATTGCGAATTGACTGTGTATCGCTCGGCGATGAGGTTACGAGGCTCTGATAGTTCAGTCCACGAACGTGCTGATCGACTCGGGTCGGGCGCGTGGGACGCGGGTCGTGCGACAGGGGCGCCGCACCGCCGATCGGCCTGCAAGGTCCTTCTATTCAGTTCGAACGTCAAGATGTGGCAGGTCAATAATAATGAAACACAAGTGTAAAGTTTCTTCGGAGTAGAGAAAAGCGCATCGATCTGAACGCTTTCAATTCGTTATTGCATAGGAATGTGTCGTTACGGTGAAGCAAATCGCGGAGTTAACCGAAGTATCCGTGTCCTGCGTATTGAAACTCTGGAAAGAGCTCACTGACAAGGGTCAACTGCAAACGCCAGAGAAACAAAGAAAGGAGAAGAAACTGATTGAAGCATACGATGACTTTGTATTCAGTGTTGTTTGATAGAACGTCCATTCCTTGCATCAAAAGTGCAGAAACGAAACACCAACTCTTTGTTGTGCTCTCTGTTGTCCAACTCTGTGCGAAATTGTTGCAGCTTGTGAATTTTGATCAAGAACGTCCGAATTTTAAGGCAACCAATTTAAATAAGTAATTGACAACATCCGGTTATTGACAACCACTTCCTGAAGCAGACTGATCGTAAGTATAGTAGTTGCATGAGCATCACATTTGCATGACAGCTCTTATTCATTTTAAATTGGCAGAGTTTGCTGCTCGCGTAATCAAAAGTAGTGCGCTAGGAGTTGTCCAATCAGAAGCGTAGTGCGGTGCAAAGATTACTTCAGTTTGTTTACATCTCGTTTTTTCTTAGAGAGAAGGGATAATAGTGATATTTTCTTAATTTGACCTACTTGAATGTTTTTCTATTTCTTTCCCTGCCCTTTCCAACGAGGCCAGTGCCCTCCCCCTCCCCATACGACAGGTCCTGGCGCAGGGCTCACCGGGAGTTCAAGTGCAGGGTAGGATTAATGCATAAGCAGTCTAATCACGTGCTTAGGGTCCTAGCTTGATAGGGGTCCCCTCTAATTTTTAAACAACATTTTATACAGCTGTCTCGCAATAAAGGACACAAATTCTGAGGCTTGTAGAGAGTCAAAGATGATTACTTTCTGCGTATGTGGTGGGAAGGAAAATCGCTTTTAATGAAGTTACTCATATAATATTGCCTTTGATTGTAGGTAACACATCCTGCTGTAATGTTCGGCAGATACACGTTTTGATGCAATCAAAGAGATCAGTGTATCTATCGAACACTAGTGCAAGATGAATTGTTTAGCAAGCAGAGGCAAATGTTACACGTGTAGCTTCTTTACTTGAAATATCCTACATGTTCACTGTCAAAAAATAACAATCTTCGACCCGTGGACGTGCTTTAAAAATTTGTAACATTTATTCTATTGTTTATATGTATTGTTCTATGTAAAATTAAGTAACTTTTAATAACAATAAAAAGTAATAAATTTATTCTCAATTTGGATATAGAGTAAATAATACCAATTACCGTTCGAAAATTCAACAGGAATTTAAATTGGATTTAAATTACATTTTTATGCATGTATAACCTGTGTGTGTTATTCTAAATACATTTCTTAAAATTGCAAGGGTGATTACTTATGTTCAATATTTCAATATTATGAGACGGGGCGCCGTTGTTTGGTCATGCTTACGGGCCCTTAAGATATTAATCCGGCCCTGCTCACGAACCGGTGGGCAGCTCGAGGCCGTACCACGGCGCTCCTGTGAGTCAGCCGTACCCTTACGTAAGTGAGAGGAGGCGGCGCACCGTTCCGCAGTGCGCGCAAGCCTTGGCGCCGACGGCCGCCGTCGCCCCTGCTCCTACTCCTGCTCCTGCTCCTACGTCCTCTCCCCTCACCCCCTCCCGCACCCTCCTCGCAGGGCTCACCGTTGCTCGCGCGACGCGAGTACAGTAACAACATTTGCGATCGCATCTCAAGGCCTGCTCATGGGTCGCTCTTTGTTGGTGTGCGGATTCAGGATGCCATTTCTTTCTGGTGCTTCAGAGGATAGTAGGCGTTGACGCCTCCACGAAAGTGATTTTCGTGTGCTCGGAATCTGAGAACTTTTCTTACATAAATGGCGACTTTGTTATAAATCATGTAATTTTGTAGATTTTATAAGTATAAAACAAGGTTCCTCTCGACACGATTTCATCAGTTTCGCCTACTGATAGCCTAATCGCTCGGCGCAGTGTGAAATTTGTGGTGCTGAGGAAGTATTTTCTCGAGGAAAGGTCTCTAGCTAACTGAGAAGCAGCAAAAGCAACCTGAGAGAAAAGAAAAAAAGATCTTTATCATTTGTGACACAAACTGAATTTTGATATAATGGTGTCACTTCATGAGCGTCTCTAAATTAAACAAATAAATAGAACTGAAAAATTATCAGTCAACAACTGGTCTTGACAGGTACCTCTAACATTCCACCAAGAAACGGTTCTGGAGTAAACACTGGGAAGTTACGTGTTTGGGCGTTTGTTGTTCTGACGGGTAAGCTGTGTGTTTCCTGGGCCATTCATAAAAGTGCGGTAACAAGTACTTATTATCCATTCACAGACCCATACTTGGCGACCCCCTAACCTTCACCATCATTTCCTGCTATGACCTTCTGCGTACAACTTGAAGAGTAGCCGAGAGCTACGGCGCCATGTACCTTCCTGTATTGCATTGTTTTCTAAAATTGACGTGGAAGAATTACGGAAACTTAGTAGGTACGTGCGAACGTTCTGTAACAATGACAAGCGGTAATCGAGAACAAAACATAGTTTAAAAACTGAGGACGCCCAAAATAACGAGAAAATTTCCACAAAAAATGGCGTTCCCTCCTAAAAAATTATACCATTAAGAATACCGTTGGGTGAGAATAACTTAATTTGTATAAAGAAAACATGGATATTAAATGCGAATAATACAGAAAAAACACTATTTGTAAAAACTGAATTTAAAAACTAGACTGGAATTTGCATTCGAAAATTTGTTCTCATGTAAACAACTTATCGTCATCAGACATACATTTTGTGTACATTTCGTTAAGTGGGGCAAAACAAAATATCAGGTGTTACGAGAAGATAACATTTGCAAGCTTATGTGCAAATACGGTGAAATTGACAGAAGTTTTACTATGTGTATAATCAACTCGTCAAGGCTCACGTAAAGCTAGGAAACGTTGCGGAAATTCTACAGATGTACGGCGGCACTCCAAGGCCCATTCAGACAAATTTATTCTCGGCTGTCGATTAAGGAGTTTATTGTCTCTCTACCTCGTGAAATTGAAGTAACTATCTTCCGTATATACGCCTGTTTTACAAAAAGGTAATTATACTGAGTAATTAACAAATTATATCACTGAAAAGCAGTTCTTAGTCTTACATTTTCCCCAGGATATGTCCAAATTATGGTTATGTCAGTGTTGAAAGAAATGGCACTGCTACACGACGTTGATAAAGGAATCTTTCAGAATAAACTCCGAAAGATGATTATTCAACATATACAAGACGATTACTCATATGCATTTTTATTTACTCGAGTATATGTAATGAAAATATTTTCCCATCCTTACGTAATGCCAGTTTTGATTACTACTGAAAATAATAAATTTGTAAATAAATAGGCAAAGCAATGGTAAGATTCCAAGCTCAGTGAAAAGATAATTGCACGTGGACAGCATTCGTTTATTATTCAAACATTTTTTCTCAAATCAAAAAGTCTCGTTACTATAGGATGTATTTTACCGGAATATTATGCCAAATCTCATCCCCAAATGTACTTTCCCAAAATAGAGACAACGACCTGCGTCAAGGATGACTGAATTTGAAAGAATTATGGATGAGTAATATAATGAACTTAATTTAGTGTTCGGATGTATGGATATTGCATTTGAAGTTTGACGGAATTGAGATTTGGAAACTTGGTTAACTTAATATCAAAAAGTCTCGCTAATCGAATTTCGTTAATTTTAAATGGCCCATGCGATATTCAGTTTGAAACGTAAAAATGCAATGAAACAGTTTTTCCTTCGCTAACTATAAATTAGTTATTACGAAACAAATTTGAAAAGTCTGAAATCATACTATTTGTTTGGTTTTTTGCAAAACACATTCATATCATCACCAAAGAAAACTGTTCATACATTGTTAATGGTTGAGAACGTATACTTTACAGAGGAAAGAGGATAGAGCCTAAGGGTCAAACCCTGCGGGACCCCATGGTCAATTGGCAAGGAATTGAAAAGATTAATAAACAATGTACTTTCGTGAGAGTATGGTATTTTCCCTTTCTGAGATCGTTGTTTAAGATCAGAGGATATCCAATCTAGTGCATTAGCACAAATTCTATCTGAAGGTAATTTTAAAGCAAAATATTATGGTCAATGACCTCAAAAGCATTTGAATGATTTAAAAATTGTTACAGTTGGTGCTTCACTTTGATCCATTGAAAAAATCTTTAAGAAAAGAAAAATGGCAGTTTCAGTAGATTTTTATTTTCTATGTACCGTATTAAGAATCTGGAAACGCTTCGTTTTTTTCGAAGAAAAGCATTCATTCGTATTCAGAAAATTCTCTATAATATTTTTCAGAATTGTGGAGCGATCTGTATCAACGAGCAATTATGATTATGCCGTTCTATTATGTGCATGTAGCAAAACAACTTCATTTTTCGACATGCAGAAAATAAACAAAATAGACTTGTGTATCGATCAGCAATCAGTTGCAATACAGCTGTAGAACCCAAGAAATGTGCTACTGCTGTTATACATATTGATCCCTAATACTTGGATATAGGAAAATATTAATTGTTTGAGCATTATTTCTTATCTGGTAGAGTGGAAATTGGATAGTCTTTTCATGAAGTATGAATAAGTAATAAGAAAAGACTGTCATAGCAAACAATTTATACCTTCGATTACTATTACCTGACTATTTCGACATTTAAATTATGTACGGGAACATCGTTTCCTATTACCAACAGGTTGTTACTCGCAAATTGACGGCAGCACTGCAGGAACTTGCAATTAATATGTAAAATTTGCATTCAATGTGTGCTATTGCAAGTAGCTAGGGATACTTCATAATGAGCTCGTAGAAGAAGGAAACTTTACGGTGAAAAAC
The DNA here is from genome assembly GCA_038098605.1 of Gryllus longicercus. NCBI lineage: Eukaryota > Metazoa > Arthropoda > Insecta > Orthoptera > Gryllidae > Gryllus > Gryllus longicercus. The sequence continues at coordinate 349,016 of JAZDUA010000679.1, read as the reverse complement.
GTCTCGTTTTCAGATTATATGAAATGAATCAACAAAATGAAGTCAGATATACATGTTTATTTCATGCATTAATTTTTACCAATGATGAGCTTCCAATCCACTGAGTAGGAGTGAGTAGGACGCGAAACAATCGATTTTAAATATGTCTTATTATTATCATCATTATCATTATCATTATCATATTACGTTCAGTTTGCCATGTTCACAGTGTCAAACAATTACGTTAACATGATGTCTACAGGTAAAATATTAATCGGCCACGAATGGACGCAAATCATGGGTTGTGCAATTCACGAGACTGAAAGATAGTACAGCGGGATAATTAACTGTTAATCACTAACAGATCGAATTCGTCTTCCAGCATATACGAAAAGTGAGCATGAAGCATTATACTTATCCACCTTATACTTCGATGTCTCACATAGAAAAAACACATTCAAACAAAAAACAACAGTTACAGTTACAACTGAGAAAATTCTTTTGGCTTATTGGACCCAAAACAAAATTATCGCTTGAAAATAAATTACTTATTTATAAAATCATTCTAGTTCCTGTATGGACATACGGAATTCAGATCTGGGGCACTGCCAGCAAAATTAATTTGTGAAATCTAGAAAGATTTCAATATAAACTTTTAAGAATAATTTCATCTGCACCCTGGTTCACAACAAATGCTGCACTTCCGAGACTTCAATATAGCATCAGTGCAAGAAACGAGACAAGAAATTAGCTCAAAATGTCATCTACGTCTGGAAATGCAATCATCTAGCTCTAAACCTACTTGACAATAGCCAAGAAATTTCTCGAATGAATAGAATTTCCACTCTTCATCTCCCTCCCAGTTTTAATAATTATAATTTATCTAACAATGATTTTTTGTTTTGCTCTAACATTTTCATATTCTTAATCCTCGTAACAATGTAATAGTATTTTAATAATCTTTTTATTATAGATTTGAAAAGGATCCCAAAAAATTACCAAGGGGTCACTTTCTTCATTTTAATTCATTTGTTATGGTTACTCATTTGTTATAATATTTACTTCTTATTTCAAATTTGAAATAGATTGTACATATTCATTGAATAAAAAAACTCCTTATACTTCGGATCTCGTCCCCCAAAGATTTCGATCTTTTCTTACACTTCCAGAAGTTCCTATCCGGCCAGTTTTACGCGTATCACAGTGGCGCCTAGTTGGCTGTCAAAATGTGGTACCTGTCCTTCTCTACGAGATTTTTAAAAAAAGTTTATACCATAGTACAATGTTTCAATTCTGGTGGTAACTATGTGGAAAAAATGGATCAACATGTCCTGGATGTGCTACAATACAGTTTTCCCATGAAAATGTTTCTTTTTGTTGAACACCTATTAATATTTTCTTTTCCTTAAAAAAGGTACATAACTCAGTGAATATAACTATACATATGTATTTATAGTCTTACTAAACTTAAATATAAACTTACAATCTACTACAAAGGGGAGGAATTCCCATTTCGGGTCGTCAGTCTGAATCTAAATCTGCAATTTTTTAGGAATATGTGGTATGGATATTTATTTTTTATTCGTGTTTGGAAAATGGGATTTTTGGCCAGTTTGAAAAGTGAAAGGGCTGGGATATGAGGTAGGTTATAATAAAAGTTGGTGGCCAAATATGTGATGTATTGTTCTATAGGTTAAAAGTTAAATTCCTTGTGGAGTTGGTTGTTCTTAAAAATTTATTTTAAAAGACTTGTAATTTGTGAATGTTTGTTTTAGCAGTGTTGATCGAAATTAGGCTGGCATACAACATTAGCGATCTTAGAATTGTCTTGGAAATTGGTATGGCAGATTTGTAGTAGATTGGACTGTTACTGTAAATTAGTCGTTGTAGCTGTGACAGTTTCATTTTAGCTCTGGTATCTTAGCATTTGTGTGTTTTCCCCAATTTAACTTGGTATCTAGGTATACACCTAAGTATTTGCAGGTTTATTTGGTACTATTCTATTGTACTGTTATTTAACGTGAGGGGAGGTAGGGGAGAGTAGAGTCTTAGTGTAAATATTTTGGCGGCAGTTTTACTAGGCTTTAATCGAATTTTAAGTTTGGCGGACCGTTTGTCCATCATATTTAACTTAAGTTAGATATGAGTTCTTAACTCGGCAAGGCCTGTACCAGAGGTAAATATAGCAGTGTCGTCGGCAAACTGCGCAGTCGTAATTCTATTACGTGTGGGTAGGTCAGCAACATACAGACATAATAGAGTGGGTGATAACGGAGAGCCTTGTGGAAGTCCTGCGTTTATTGTTCTAGGGTTGGATATATGATTGTTGACATTGACTAAAAAAGTTTTATTGTTTAATAAATTTATTATTAGTGACTTTAAGTACTGTGGAGTGCCGATTTGAATGGGTTTATATAAGAGAGCTTGAACCCAAGTTCAGTCAAAAGCTTGTGTGGTATCAACAAATATGGCTGTGTTGTAATTTATTATTATTATTATTATTATTATTATTATTATTATTATTATTATTATTATTATTATTTGTTTTTGAAAAGCGGAATTAATGAGCTTAGAGTCTTAATAATTGCGCAGAGATTCTTTCCGTAAATCCAAACTGTGCCCTGGGGATGGCATTGGTTGCATGTAGGTGGTTTTTGTGTCTTTTTAATATGATGTTTTCGAACATTTTGGAAAAAGTTATATGCAAACTGATTGTGCGGTCAGGAACGGTCACTTTCAGGAATGGTATTGTTTTTGTTTGGCTTTGCTATGGGTATTATGGCTGCGTGTTTCCATTTATGAAGGAAATAGCCTATCCAGAAACATGAATTGAATATGTTGTTTAATTAAGCTATTACCACTGGTTGTAGTTTTTTAAATGTTATTTTGTTAGCCAGTGTAAGTATGGCCATCACGTCTGCCATATCCTTACTACTTACTAATTCATTTTACTGACATGCACTTCACTACCACACACGCCATAGCTTAGAGCTTGTCTCGGCTGGGTCGGTGCCCCGCTACTGAGAGTTATCTGGTTGGCTAGCCGAGGTGTAGGTCAGTGCCGGATCTCACCATCCAGTGGAAGGAAGATCACGTCATCTCCCGCGGTAAAAAGTAGCTTGGAGCTGTAGATTCTTCTGTGGACTCAATCCTAGGATCTCTTGGACAGAGACGCAGCAGTGTCATCATTTTATACCCTCAACCACCTCAGCCGGTCCGAGAAAAACGGAAAAAGCAGCAATAGTGCAAACGAAACTGAGAGAAAACGGAGAAGGTATTTGTTGTCTAGAAACATTGCTCCTCTCGGGCACATTATACGGTAAATATTAACAGAAAAACCAAGAAGTAATGTTTGCATTAAATATTGAGACAACACTTTGTTTCAAGAGCATCACGATGGACGGACAGTGGCGGCACCTTTTCTATAGACCTTGCCTTCCGAGAACTGAGGTTGAAAAATTGCGTTTAGTGTCGGTGGCTACCCGTGAGCCCACGACTGGTGTAGGCACGAACAGCATGGACTAGAGTATGGTTCGAGTTCTCACCTACCTCATCAGTGGCAATAGATCGTCGACTCATCGTCGACGGTAGAAGGAAAGTGGTTTCGGCTGCACAAAATGTACAACATTAGAGATCGTGTGAGTACGCTCTCTCTTCCCGCTTCTTCCTCTCATTTTAATGAACGCACAGAAGCTCCCGCACACACATTTATCTCGGCAGCCGCCAAGGACACTGCGTCTGTACTTTTACGGACGCGCAATATGGCCGTCCGGCGTAAGACGGCAGCTCTTCCTCCGCAGCTTTACAGCCCGACGAGACCCGCGTCCGGCGACCGGGTTCCTGCGCGGCTGGAGGTGGAGGAGCAAGCGCGAGGTGTACATCGCTCCGGGGCCCAAGACTTTCAAATGATCCCATGTGGCTCAAGGGGGCCTATGAAGCTCTTTATACTTAATACACCTATGTAACACTTAATAGACTTCTTCCGTTAGCAAGCCACAAGTTTTTGACTTTAAATAAATAAATATTATAATTTAAACGTTTATATAATTCATTTCGTTTTTGTCTCATCTTATCCTTTTCAATTAAACCCCTCGGTTGGCTGCGTATCCATGGACAGCGTGTTAACTTTCCGTAAGGCGGTCCCGGTTTGGATTCCCAGCCGGGGCAAAGATGAAGCTGTAGATTTCTAATACAAATCGTTTCAGTTTCTATAGCTGTGTGGCGGAAGAAAAAGCTCGAACTGGCCAAGTAAGCTAAGTACAGCGATGGGAATACGTTATGCTTGCTCTTACGCCCAATAAACACGAACAGGTTCTGGGGAAAACCGCTAGTTGGCAAAAGTCGGATTAATCCGACTCTAAAATGCCAGAAACATTTATACACATATACATCATTTCCAATTTTGCAAGTTAATTTATCTTTTCAAAACTGAAAGACACGCGCGTGTCCGGGTGTGTATTCTCTCACACCGCCAATTCGGGAAAGCGTACCATGAACAGTTGTGAACAGTTGAACGCCAAAGGATACAGGAAGTTTTATCAAAATATATCAACATTATCGATTGTAAAAAATAATAATATAAACAATTATAGATGTCTGGACAATTGTTTATAACAGCCCATATAGCTACTTCCTTGTTCGTCCGGGAGCCCGTATTTTCTCTCGTCGACCCTGTGGCGGAGCAGAAGGAGGAAGAGGAGGAGGAGGGGGGACTGAAGGTGCCCGCGGGAGGCGCCCCTGAGGCTGGGAAGCGCGCGTTCTGCGGGCGAGACGAGCCCATTTGTGAGTGAAATGGCGAAAGAGCGCTGCCTCTGAATGAAGATGCTTCGCCTGAACGCGGTAGTGGAGTACAATGTTCACTCTCACTGCTGCCGGTATCAGGCTGGGAAGCGCGCCGAGGAGACGGTACCGATGTTCCAGTGCGCTTCTCAAAATTCAGCATTAGTGCCAGGCAGTCGGAAAGAGTTGCGAGCAGGTTGGCTCCCGAAGTAGTAAGGACGTTAGGATATCTGTTATTCATGTTACATCTGACCCAAGTTTGCAGGGATTGAAATTCATTTCCAAGGCCGAATATCGGTTACAGAAAATGATGTGATGCGTAAAAACGCAACGCAGAAATATGCGCAGATCACACGATTGATATTGCAGCAGTTTTCAAAAAAATATTGAAATCATAGAGCTAAAGACATAATTAAATTGACACCAACGAAATCTCGACTTCACCTTTGCCCTAGAAAGTGTTATAATTAATATTCTTCATAATTAAATTAAGCTTCATTTTTTTAAATATTCAACCTCGGGGGAAAATCGCTTTACATCTCAATAAATCGGTCAATACTCCCAACGATTCGAGTGTATATACGTAGCTTCTGTGGACTAAATACAATAGAACTATCATTATATATTTACCGATTCTGGCTAGTTGTGTTCATTAAAACAAAACTTTGCTGTAGAAAATTACAAAGACATTCACGCATTAATTTAGCTTATTTAGCAATACAGGAAAACTCATATCGATACAGTTTTTTTCTGGGTATCGAATAATAACGACGCTATTTATTTAAACGTGGCTGAGGAGGATAAGTTTGAAGCACGCAATTCCTCTACGGATCTAAGGACAAGAGCCCGTACGAAAAATGCTACACGCGGAGTTTTTTCTCCGTTATGTTTGTCCAAATGCTGCAGTAGGAATATAGAACAACTTTTCATGATATCTATGAGAGTAATAATGAATATTATTTTATCAAGGACCAATGACATTGCATTGACAGATCATAATTTATGGTTTTGTACTAAATTTATACAAAAAACGTTTCAACCACCAAGGTTTGTGTCCTAATGATGATAGTCCTCAAAGGTAAAAAGAAATAAAGGTTAAATTTGTTCATTTTAGCATAATTTTAGTATATTACTATGATTTGTTAAATGTTATCAGAAAGTGAGAAGAGCTGTACTCATTTTCTAATGTTAATACCACATATTAGCATGCATGATGGTAAAATGATCAAATTTAACTTTTACTTCTTTTATGTGTAATGAATTGTCTGCGTAAATTTATAGATCGTTAATAAAATAAAATAATGTTCTTGCAGATGCAAACATACAACAGGGTAATAATAAAGTTAATGATTACCTCAAGTACGATTACTCTTACGGGCATACAAATTAATTTTCTTCAATTCAGATTTTAGGTGTACTAAGGAATTCTTAATACCGGTTTTGAAGCAATTCAACAGAGATCTTCGTAATTCACTGTAAGAATTGAAACGCAAGGAGGCAAAGCGGACGTTTAAGTCTGCGTTCTTCGGATACAATGAGCATCAAACATCTTCGAAGTCGTTTTATGTCTTTTAACTTCCGAAGTCATTTTGGAAAGTCATGGAGACACTTCAACAAGACAACGGAAGTCTTGTCATCTTGTACAAGTGAGAGTCACGAGACATTAAATAAGAATACAGGATGCAACCTACTAATTTTAAGAAGTGAAATTTGATGCTTGAATAGAGCACTGAAATTTTATCAATGGCAATTATTGTGAAGATCCATAAGGAGAAGACATCACTGTATATCGTGTAATCTATTATATTAGGTCAAATTAAGTATACCCCTGTTGTATGGAATATATTTCCAGGAAGATATATCAAACACAAGAGGAAAGAAAGTATGTTATTTCAGATTAGGAAAACTTATGTATTCATGTGTACACTTGGATTTGTTAAATGGATTTAAGAATAGAAAACTCCAATGTTGGTCGTCATTCAAATCTTCATGAGCTTTTCGAATTATCGTTTTAAAATATCTTAAATATTCCTGTCTTACTTTCTTGATCTTCCCCATGTTTTCAGATGTCTTACATTTCTATAATTTTAATACATAATAACCAAAAGCGCTTATTTTTACATTTAAGCATTTAAAACATGCTTGTAGATTATACACTAATTCATTCAATTACAGTTGAACCTACTCACAAAAGTCGGTCCCATCACAATCGTGATTTCGTATGTTGTCAACTTACAGGGGAGTGTGTAAATTTATTATCATTATTAATATTATTAAATATGAAAATGTCTAAATAGCCATAAAACGAGTGGTTCGAGAAATCTTAAAATTCAGATTCATGTAAGAGAGAATTTAGAATTCGTCACACCATGTATTTGGTTAAAATAAATCCTCAATTCAAAAGGAAACAAATATTAAATGATGATGAGTCTTACTTCTATGCTTATACACTATTCAGTGACAATAGCATACACCACCGGCTTAGTCGTCACTCATATACAACCACTTGATTCCTTTCAGTCTTTCCAACCATGCCGCCGGTGTGCTTCGTAAGCCCGTGTCGGTCATCGTAACGACTTTCCTCAAACCAACATAGCTTGAGAGTATTCCCATGCTTAGACTGGGTTACTGGTAGGGAAAGCATTGACAGAAATAGCCCGTAAGTGCACTGCGTCGCGAGCAACAGGTATTATAATATACCATGTATATTTTTCACTGTCCAACAGGCATACACAATTAATTCCGATTGATATTCAACAGTATGTTTAGCGATTCGATGAACAATAATGGCACTCTGCTGGACGTTATGAAATAACGTTTATCCCAAAACATTTGTGCATGTTAAATTCCGGCAGGTGGCATTCTTCTTCCCCCGCTGAAACGTGAGGTCCAGCGCCAACCTGCACGTCAGTCTGCAGGGCGATTTCCTCCTCAGGTAACTTCCCAGCGGAGCATCGCCTCAGTTGGGAAAATTTCTAAGCTTACGTGTGATAATGTAGTGTATGTAAGTGTGTGTATGTATGTAAGGTGAGAGGCGGGGACAATGATGAGGAAAAGATGATCTCGTGAGGTCTGTGGCCCCTTTGTTACTGCTCCGGGATTCGACTTGTATTGACCGGTGAAACCACGAAAAACGACAGATGAAAGCAGCAAGACCCTGAAATTCTCGTCTTGACCGAGAGCGAATTCGATCCAGCTATGTAATTAGTGACCTTTTGGTCATCGCTGCAGAGGCAATAACGTTGCCGGTGAGCTATCATGGTGCAATTATTGGAAAATCACAGTAAACGCTACACATTCAGCAAGGGAAGATATTGGAAACTTGATCTTTAAAGGCACAAGCAGGGTCTCAATGAGCTGTGCACTGCATTTATAATACGGTCAAATGTAATTTTTAATTTTTATCTATATGTTTATATTTGTTTTTTTTACTCTAACACGCATTTGTAAAGCCCTTGGGAAGAACAGTTTGAATAAATAAAAAATATATTAACACGCTGATGAGACACAGTAAAGTTGATAATACTCTCATTTTGAGCCTTTTATAAAGTTAGCAGCATCTATCGAATTATTATATTGAATTCTTTAGAAGACCATTTCAAAGAACATGGTATACGTATTCCTCTGCGTGTATTTGATTTACATGCCGTATTTTAGCTGAATAAATACATTTAAACCCAACGTTTGATGATTTTTTATTTTCCAATTACATGATACAGTCCCGCATCTCGTACAAAAAGCGCATATTAAATATTAGATTATAATAACTTCCCACTCCTTTTTTCAAAATTTCAAATCTATTTTATATTATCGTGGAAAAAATAGTTACAACGACTTCGCAGTAATCCTCATCATAGGAATCGATCTAGGCGATTCAATTTCATGTGATTGTTGGGTGAATTCTTTATATCCCTTTTTTCTCCCTTGCATCAAATCAACATTACCTGAATTTCCCAAGCATCACATACTTACACAAACATTATCACAAGAATTTAATTTCAAATGAGAGAAGGTACATTTCCACATGAACCTCTTAGTACTTCCGGAACCAAGTTCCCGCCTGTACGAGGCTTTAAGAGCTGGATTTTCACGCGTGGTTCGCCCCAACGAGAACATCGACCCCCGTCCGAGCGCCTTCGCACGCCTCCGCCGCACTTCCGTGCTCTCCCCGCAGCCGCCTCTCGCCTGCCGCACAGTGTTCCCTCTGCCCCATGCAGTGGGCACAATCGTATGGTCGTTACATAGAAACTTCATCATCGGTAGGCCGTTTAGAGCATACACTGCCGCCCACTGCCATCAGTTGTGAACTCTACCGCCGTACATCCTAGTAACCTCACCTAGCTTACCCTCCCATCACTTCGCAGTAGCCCTTAGGCTCGTAATGGTGGTAAACACTGGTCGCCTGCAGCCCACAAGCCGTTAGTGACATTTAGCACTCGTTACGGATTGGAAGGTTAGCTGTCTGATAGATCTCGCGCAAGCCGTAGTTGATAATCCTTGACAGTACATCGTCCATTTTACCCTCTGGCTGTTCACTCGCCTTCAATACATCTTCGTTTTTTCGGTCAGGGAAAAGGAAAGAGAAGCAGAGGGTATTTTCTTCGTAGATACGTGAGTTTTATCCTTGGATTAATTCTTGTTTCTTGAAATAATTTGTTTAGTCAATACACGACAATACACGGCTTATAAAGAACTGCAACCATTTGAGAACAGAAGATGTTTCAAATTCAAGTCGAATATTTAAAAGAAAAGCATCAAAGTCAAAATACTATATTTCTTCATCCGCAATAATTAGTTCCTCTAGGTTATTATTAATTGAGATTATGTAAAAAAATATTGAAAAGGGAAATAATCAATCATCAATTTTTGGAATTACCACCAGCCAATGCGATATAAAAAGTATGATCTTCCGGAAACACCATGGCCGTTGAGAATCACATTCCGACCCACTGTGTTGCGCGCGGGCCTGAGATCTGGTGATCTTGTTTCGCCGCGGCGCGCCGCCTTACTGTCCCGCTCGGGCGCGCTTCCTACCTCCGCGGCCGCCCGCGGAGCTCATTTGCAGTAAACAAATAATTCGTTGCGCGGGCGGAAGCGCCTGCCCCGCCCCCGCCCCACGCACGCCCCGCACCTGCGCACGCGCCGTGGCGTCTTCGTTTTCAAGGCACTCGCTCTCCCGCCATTTCACTCAAATTGGCCGCCCGCCCGCCCACCCGCTCGTGCGAGATAAAAAAAAAAGTGCGCAGCTCGTTTGGAACCGGCCGGTTGCTCGGGAAGGAAGGGTGCTTGAACGGTAGCGACGAAGACATTGAAATGAATGAAATGAATTTTGCCTTATTTTACGTGGCGAGACTCGGGCCATCAGACCCGCTCTTCCGTCTGACCACGCAATTTTCGCTACGCTCCTTTCATCTAGCAGAGAAAGGAGGTATTTCTTGGGTGAGAAACAGGCGATTTTGAATTTAGCTCAGAGGCGTCATTTTGGCTTGAGGATCTTTTACATGCAAGTAAATCTACTAACATGGGACAGCCGGCTTTACTTCCCCTCCGAAGGAAGGCATACGAAGGATTTTGTCGCCCTAAAAATCCATGGCTTCGATCGGGTTTGAACCCGCGAGCTTGGGTATAACAGTCCGGTACGCTAACCGTCACACCATCGCCGCCGCCACCGCCATCGACGCACCATCGCACCGGGTTTTAACCCGCGAGCTTGGGTATAACAGTCCGGTACGCTAACCGTCACACCATCGCCGCTGCCATCGCCATCGACGCACCATCAACCGTCACACCATCGCCATTGTAATTATACGGGTAATTGTTTGACCGGCGAGCAGAGTAAATTGGTATTTTATGAAGATCCTTTGATTGAATTGTTGGAAAAACATTTTGTTTCATTTCTTTCCTGTTTCCAGCTATATTTGCTGGTAAACGATGCTCGCTTCCTCAAGAAAGATTTTTGAGAATGGGGCGCTTGCAGGAAATGATGCATCATATTTCTGAGCTTACGGCAGAAATCTTACAACATTGGCTGTTATGTTTTGTTTTGCTGCGTGTTATGTTTTGTTTAGAGTATTTTTACTTTCTCAAGTACGAAGTTTTGAGAAAGTTATATAATTCTGCAAAAGATCGACGCCAAGATTTCGACGGAAATACTCTTTTTGTGGTCCCTAAAGAACATCGTTTTCAAAAACTTCCGCCTGTCCACTTGACTGTCCTGCTGACTTTGTTGGTCTGTGGGTCCATTGCATCTAGAACATAAACCGTACCCAGAATTTTCCCCAAAATGAATATTCCCCAATCTGGGGAAACTCGGTGCACTGCGGAATTAAATAGTAGTTTTTTTAATACGTCGGGACGCTGTCGAATCACCGCGGGATATATCTTCGCTGCGTTGGGATTGAGGAAGGGAATGTAAGCCCAGCACCGCGATGGCAGAATTCTCCTGCTTCCAGTCGCGCACTGGGTAGCTTTGGGCTAGCATTGCTGTCTCTGCAGCTACTCTAATCGGGAGGCCCTAGGGTTCGATTCCAGACGGTGGCGGATTTTCGATTCTAGAGAGATTTCGATAGCTAGATAGCTAGGTCGAATTCACCCGCTGTCTTGTGGAGAATTCTAACGGATTCCTGATCTGATCGATAGTTTTCTGTGGTTTCGCCGATTAAAACCAGGCGATTGTCGGTGCTGTACCCTAACAAATGAGCCACAGACCGCGCTCTATCTTTCCTTCCTCTTGCTTGTCATATCCTCTCCCTGACTCACAAACGCACATAGACTATATACATACGCCACATGTTGGGAGACCAGTGAGAGCTTAGAGCTCGTCCGAGCTGGGTTGGAGCCCCATTGGGAAGAGATGCCTGAAAGGGCACTTGCCTCGTTGCAACACAGTAATTTAATTCCGCGGCAGAAAACAGCAAAGTACCTGGTTTTCTTGAAATTAATATATTGTTAGGGAAACCTATTGCACAAATTTCAAATGACGATACGTCTGCACGTCTGAGATATGTGATAGTTATCGGTGTAATTGAGGTGATGCGTAAGAAAAGTTTGCAATACACTGCTACATGAAACTTGGAGAAATAATTCTCAACATATACTTTTAGATTTGTTTCATTTCAATTAACTCCTTCTCAATTGTAATACAACGAGAGAAGTCGAGTTTATACGTCTGAATTCATTTATTTATTGATTGCATTTGGTTAACGTTGTCCTTTCGTGAAATCTCCTCGTTATTTAGAGTACAGTTCCGGCCACAAACCACTGTATTCATAATTCTCTAAACTCTAGGTTCTTCATGCTTTGCTGAAAAAAATTGTCACTAAACTGAATTGAGCCTGATAGTTAAATAAATTTTGAATAAATTCCTACTAATGTTCTAAACAATAGATACAATTTTCAAATGAGGTGAAACAATAATAAAAGGAAAATGTATGCATCTGAAAGTGAAATTCGTGGAGTGGACCGAGAGTGATCTTATAATTCTCACTAATTTAATTTAATAAATAATCATCACAACCGCTGTTCCTCAGACAAAATTGTTGTTGTTTTTTAAAGAAACATTTTCATGCAAATATGCTCGACTCTAATGTTCCACAAACTTTACAGGGAAACACTCATCTATACCAGAGTCCGTTCCAGGGCACGGTATACGGATCCCTGAAGATGAGTTCCATGAAAAGCACATTTGCAAAGGAATGCAAAAGCTGTTCGTATCTTCAAAGGAGTAGCCTTGAGAATGCAAACCAGTCGAGTTATGTTCGCACTGCCTTTTAATAGCTGCATTAGTATGCATGAGTTTCTCTGCAGTCTATAACCGTCGCAATTACATCAAAACTATATTTTTCATACGCATTTTAATACCATAGTAAGATCTCATTTGTCTGATGCTATTTAATTACACTACTTACTTCTAAAAGAAAACGTCGGCTAACTTCAGTGAACCTTCAAAGACTCAAGAGTAACAGTGGACAAAATATTAAGAAGCTAGCAAAGAGGAAATTTCTGGATATTTTTCGACATATTAGGCATAATGTGATCGCTTAATTGAAGAAGTGCGGGATATATCTATTTATCGAAAGATTAGATTGACAAAATTGTGAGCATATCCAAAAACTATTAAAGCACCATTAAAAATACATGCTCCTTCCTTCAATACATGTTACTCCAATGCTCGCTATCTCTTTTCTAGTTGTCAAGCTATCGTGGATCTTGGGTGCAAAGAAATATATTACATGCACCGATGTGTGTTTTAATTGCAGGTTCATCATCATTTAACAGCGTTCGACAAGACGAAACTTGTAGTAAATATGGAATGGTGAAAGATGTAGTACATGTATATGAGTGAATAATTGACATTTACCAGCATTAAATCTACGAGACAAATCGAATAATCTTGCACAGAACTCGTTGTTCTCCGCTTGGGTAAAATCTACAAGTTCTCTAGCTGACTCATCAATGTCGACGTCAACGTCTATTAGAAAACAGGAAATTAAAGCGCTGGAGAGTCACGCCAAAGAACTATCTACTCACTACCAAATTCGTCGGCATTGAAATGATCCCGTTTAAATTTTCTGAAACATTCAAGGAAATTAAACCTTAAAAAAATTGTTCTGCAAGATAAAGCGGCAGGCATGTATGACGTTTACCATGCGCATAATTATCACACACAAAATAATAAGTAAAATCAGTTTTTTTTTAATACTGATTCTGGGCACGTCAACAGCCAAGGACATTAGTCCTGCTCATGCAGTGCATATTTTTCCTCATGCAGTGGCTGTAATCTTCCCCCGCTGGATGGTGAGATCCGGCACCAACCTACCTGACGGCTAGCTGGGATTTCCCCAACCACAGATCTCCCGGCATGTGTGGTAGTATAGATTATTTAAGTATGAGTATGTTTAAGGAATGAAGATTGGACAAAGAAGAGGAAGGAAAGATTCCGCGCGGTCCGAGGTCCGTTTGTTAGGGTACTGCTCCGACATTCACCTGGTGTTGATCGAAAAAAACACGGAAAACTACCGATCAGAAAAACCGGCAGGTGGACTCCTCCTATTGACGACTGAATTCGACCTAGCTAGTTGGGACTCGAACCTAGGACCTCCCGGTCAGAGGCGCTGCAGTGACATCAGCCGATGCCCAGAGCTACCTCTCCCGGTTCGGCTGTTGGAATGGCAAATCTCCTTCCCCCTTGGAAGCGCCACTAAATAAAATACATGGATGCCAGCTGTTGCGGCCTTCTCAACACCGCAGGCCGACGAGATGGAGAGTATAAATTTACATGGTTGTTCGAATTAGTACATTAATACGCTAAGGAAATATTTGACGGGAATTGATGGACGCCATTAACATAAATCTCTTAAATGTGCTCTCACTAGATAAGGAATCACCTCGCATCTCTCCCAGATGTTTATAAATAGATTTAAGTCAAATACTTAAGCATTTTGTAGATTATACTGTAAAGAATATTGTAGGTGTGCAACCCACAAAACACGTAACGCGTTTCCTGAAACATTCGTCTTGCATACATTTGGAATCCCTGCGTCTTAGGTCCTTAAAATCTTATTATTATTCTTTTCGGTCGTAATCAGCGAAACGAGATCTTCACAAACCCACTAATGTTTGGTAGTTTTGCTCCACTGTGACCATCTACTCCGTTCCAGGGGCGGTTAGAAAGGTGCATAATCTCAAAATTTGTGAAAAATAAATTGATTATTTGCTAGTCTCTGCAATTTATTCACGTGGGCCTAAGTCTTTCTGTTAGTTGTTTATGTTAACGATCGGCAATATTATAATGATGGCCAAAGAACATGACGGGGCTTGTTTTTTTAATTAGCCAAAGCACATTACTGGGCTTGACGCATGATCGACGGCAGGGAAGTCAAACGGCGCATTCACGACGTGCTTGCTCGCTTGAAAAGTCCGGCTCTCCCGTGAGCACCGGCAGCTTCCCTTGACTCTGCAGTAATTTCCCCTCCAGAAACGTGTGTACACACGCAAGCCGAAGTGGAGAATGTAAGCGTATATCGTATTCTAAGTATCACGAAGAATAGTGGCTTTATACGAATATATATTTGCCAGACTTTTCTATCAAACGTACATTTGAATTATATATATGTACTTTACTACTTGTTATTTTATAAGCATTTTTGCCACTTTAATAAGCATTTTTGCCAAGGAGCATTAATATGTTTAAATGGCAAATTCATTTCTTGTTTTCGTTTTGTGCTGTTTCATTAATCGTACAGTTATTTGCTGAATGTAGTAATAATGTGAAATAAATTAACAAGTCTCTACGAGTTAACATTCTCGCTTAAGGACGATGGGCGAACAGTTCTTTTAACAAAGAAGAACCTCTTTACCTGATCGTAGGAAGTTAATACTATTATGACACAAGTAAATGCGATTACGATATCAAGATCTTTTAGATTCAAAATGTTTAATTTCTCTCGCAATCCACAATTTCAAACATGACTCATGTATTATTTCATTTTAATGGATATATCTTTGCTTTATGAGAATAAATGGGTATAAATATCCTTTTTTGGGGCAATACCTGCCTACACATTTCTCCGAAAGTCCGTCATTTACCAGGTATCTAGTGACGTACCGACATTCCGTAGCTATTTGTATAAAACAGTCTTAAATTTTGCGCCAATTGCTCTGGACGCTCTGCCCGCGAACTCTAATAAGTTAGCTATTCCGCCCGCGACCGTTATATGCAGAGTCTTGTCATTTGAAGGCATTTATGGTTGTATGATGGCATTTACACTTTTAAAACAAAGATTTACACAGAACGGGATTTTTTGTTTCGAGTCCATTTCGAATTAATCTTCTTCAACATTTCCTCTAATTAATTCACGTCTTTATTTTCACCTTCAAGACAAGACTCACGTGTCAATAGGTATGTCTCTTAGTAATGTGACGACTTAAAGAGGCAAAAATGAATACAAATTTGCTGCCTCCTAACTCCGAACGGCGGATTTCGTACTACCTCGCTGCAAAATCGTGCCACCAGGGTCGCTTCAGTTTCCCGAACTTTCCCTCGCAGATTCTCCGAAGCGCGCACTGCTCCCCCTTTCGCAGGCCTTCGCCCGCGGCGCGCGATGGCAATGCAGATAGCGGGCGGGGGCGGGAATGGGGGGGGGGGGGCGCTTGCCTGCATCGAGTTACGGCAGGCGGCCGTCAGATTGACGCAGACGCGCGCTAACGGAACGCGCCGGGAAAGGGAGAGGGGGAACAGCCATATCGAGACACGTATCGCACCCTCCCCTCCCCCCCCCAACATCCCTCCCCCCATCGCCGTGAGCTGCGATTTTCCCTCGCCACTGAACACGCGAATGCCACCGCCCCACGGCGGCCGGCTGGCTTGCTTCGATGCAGGCGTCGGGGGACGGCAGGGGGCTGCAAACCAAGGCCGCAGTTGAGCGTCCTCCTTCTCGGTTTACCAGCTATATATTGATTAATTGATCAGTGTCTGCCTGCGCGACAACTGTTAAGATGGTTACTCCCTCAAGTGTAGGGCATGTTAATCGCAGGAGGTGGCGGTGATCTTCCCCTGCTGCACGACGAGATCGACGGCTACCGAGCTTAGCGCGGCTACACTTCGGCTACCGAGATATCCTCAACCAGATATCTCCTACCAGCGGACACACACACTACACAGAGCCAGGACAAGCTCTAAGATCCAGTCTGGATTCTCGACATGTTTGGTAGTGTATGCAAGTTCCAATGTGTGTAAGTAGGGGAAGTAAGGGGCGAGGAAAAGGAAATAGAAGGAAAGATCGCGCGCGATCTGTGTCCCTTTGTTAGATTACTGCTCCGGCATTCGTCTGCTGTTGATCAGGGAAACCACAGAAAACTAACCATCAAAGCAGCCGCCGCTAGAATTCTCCTCCAGGCAGCAGCTAAATTCGACCTAGCTACGTAGAGCCGAAAATCGTGCCAGTCGGAACTTGAACCCTAGGATCTTTGGGTCAGCGGCATCGCAGTAACATCATTTGATCTCCTAAGCCAGTATATAGACAACGTCGGATATTACGCATCCCAGGTTGATACGTCGAGTTTCACAAGCCGATTTCTCAGCATCAGGCTGAGATCAGTCTGGCTGGAGAACTCTTGTCTCCATTTGACCATTCCGGCTATCCTTCAAGGCAACCTGATGCCACATTAATTACCCTTATGCCCCCTGAGGCCCCCTGACGCCCATGATATCTCACGAAACTCCCAACAAGTCCCATCGCGACAGAATCACACGTCCATGACCACCCTCATGCCTCCCGCACGTCCCTATGTCTTCTCGTGATGTCCCTATTTCTCTTTCTCCTCTTGTGATGTTCGTATCTAGCTCTATAATGTGCATTATCATAAAGAATCCTATGACAGTGGTGTGGCAACCTAAACATCTGGGTATAGAGGAGTTACTCTAAAAAGGGATCACTTTCACTGTCAAACGGCAATAGGGAAACAAACGAATATTATGTAGATACGATGGCATTGTAAGATATGGGGAGGAAAAACATTTACTAATGAGATAACTACACGTGCGCATTGACGAATTGAGTGCATGGTCATAACCCGCAGTTGTGTTGTCAACAGTAGCCAAGGGGTAGCTGTCAAAGCGGACCCATTTTATAAAAATCTTTCTATAAGTCTTCCTGATAAAAATTAAGAATTTTCTATTTGGAATGTTTGCGCATCCTGAACATATAATGTATGTTTGTAATATTTTTGTGCACGTCAGAACTGCGATGCTACTAATCTTCCCACAGCCAAGCCAATGTGTCAACCACAACAGTTCGGCGAAGTACGCTTGGTTTGACTCAGTCACGAATATTATACAGAAGAGACACCATAACTAGCAACACAAGGTGAAGACGAAAAATAGACTTATCCAATTAAAGATATCGAAGTTCAAATTTCGAAGAGGAATAATAAAGGTGTTCGAGATTCACAAAACCTAAATTGATTGACAAAACCACTTTCACAAAACACTTTTTATAATTTCTCACATTTAATTGAATCACACTCAAAATTAATTTTAATTTAACATTCTCTTCTAATCCGTGACAGTATTTGTTTACTAGAACTTCATATACTGATTTTTCGGCATAACATATTCCTCATGATATTTTATTTATTTATTTACGTCAAAAACATTTAAAAACTACGTGTGACATGCGATGGGGAAAAGTTAATTTGAAGTTACACATTATGACTAGAAGCAAAACAGGAGCCCGTCTCACCATTTGCTCAAAAATCAGGGAAACTGGACGAAAACCTGAGCGAGATGGTGGTCATTGACCCAGGGGCTGAGATATAATACAGGTTCTTTAGAATTATACAATCCAAATGTTAAATAATACATTAAATGTCATTGATAAAACTAATGTTACTATCCTTTTCGATGTACGGTATTTAAAACAGCCTCTAAGAAATCATCTGGATCGTAGATTTCTTCCAGTAATATTTAAAGGAATTTTTGAGAAAATCCCATTGAAGGAGTATTTCTTTCTTTGAAAGTGATAATGGCAATTCCAAAAAATAAGTTGAAATTCAGTAATTCTAAATGTATATGTTAGAAATGATTTTTGCAAAAGAAATGCCGCAAATTAAGTATGTCCTCCACTAACAATATTGTCTCTTGAAGTTTTAGTATAAACGAATCATAAAATATTGTTTTTCAAACTATATGCCAATTGAGAATGACACTAGGTCGTCAATAATTATTCCTTATTTCAATCATTTAATTAATATATAGCGATTAAATTAATCATATAATCATGAGGGGAAATGTAAGGCAATTAGCTGGCGTTGACGTTTAATATTCATATTGGTAATTCTGCCATGTACTAAAAAATTACGAATTACTGTAACGTACAAAAACTGATGAAACATTTTATCGTGAAATGATTAAGAAATAGAAACTTAAGTTTAAAATCTCATTAAAATACCGTAAATACAGTTTTATTGTGAGAAAATCCATTCTTAATTAGCGTGCCCTATTTTTTCTGAGAACATAAACTGTGATACGAATCACTTACCCATTCCTTTTTCCCTACCATAATGTAATACCTACCTAAATCAAGCGGGGCATTGAGTATTAATTTTCTGTGAGAAGTATATAATGCTTACGAACAATGACTTCCCAAGAACTTCGTTATACATATTTCAACGAAAAAAATGCATTTTGGATCAAATGAGATAAGAAAATTTAATTCAATGTACCAGAAATAGCTAAATCTCGTATACGGTAAAATAATGCTTTATACATTTTGTAAATATTACCGTTCATCGCTTGAAGTCCCTCCGCTTCTTAGCATTGCTTGTGTTCGGTCACTCCTCCCCCTCGCTGAAACAAGCACCCAGCAAACGTGTTGCTATTTCAGTAGAACCTCTCTAGACTGCCCTCTGTTAGTCCGACGCTCCGACTGATCCCACCCCCTCAGCTTGCGACCATTCATCCACAGTCTTGATCGCCGGCCGGTCGTAGATGACTAGTCGGTTGCTCGATTGCGTATGAGAATCACATACTCAAGCCAAGGAAGCTTTTGATGTTACTCTATAATACACAGAACAGAACTAAAGCTCTCTACACCTATGGAACGTATGGAACAATAAATTGAGGAATATTGCAGCTACGTATATGCTGTCGCCTTCCAAACAAAAACCAGTACCAGTTTCTTTCACTAAACGAATGTTTCTGTTTTATTTTGTATCATTCTGTAGTTTATTTATAACCTTATTTTTGTATGCAATAAACATTCGTTGTAAATATTAATGAGATTTTACCGGTATATTAAATTAATAATCATTTCAGACAAATTTTCAATAAAATATGAGGATCTCTGAAATTAATATCCAAGTTGGTTTTGATGATAATGACGAGTGGAAATAAACGGTTCAAGTGAATATACAATTTCCACCGCAAAACCCCCATTTGCCAATCTAAATTTGAATCAACTTGCGGTCCGGGAGACGCCACCTCCTAGGGGCCAACGTTTAAACCGCCATTCCGGCCGCGGAAGACTATGCCCTCAAACAAAATTTGAGTTTCCATTTTAAACTCCTTCAACTCCCTCCTTAAAGAGTGCGAATGAGCTTAATTTATACCGGTATTTGTATTTTATGGTATTTATCATGTGCAAAATGATTTAAACATTTATTTTCTCAGGATAATCGACCGTATGCGAGGAGAGTTGAAAAAAAATTAAAGTAAGACTTTCACTAATTGCATGACTATTACGAAAATAAAAAAATTCTGTATTTGTTTTCGTAGAATTTGTATTTTGAGTAAAACATGCGAGCTCCCATTTTCAACCTTCAAGTGGTGCGCTGGCGCTCCCCCAAGGCGGGAAATGATGACTATTTGATCATCTTGAAAACATGAACTTACTAACCGTCGCAGGATTTAAGTTAAACATTTATTTACCAAAATATTTGAGAATTCAAGAACTTTTTTACTCCATGAATAACATTCATTAATAAGGCTTATTAATTACGCCAGGTGCCTAAATAAAACTAACCGTAAGAAAAATCCTGACTAAGCAAAAGATTGATTAAATACAATAATAATTTCGAAAAACTAAACAGCGTTTTAATGTACTAGAGTCAATGGAATATAATAATTGCTTTCTATATTTTATTATAATACATTATTAAAGATTAATAATATATGTTTGTAAAACCATGAGGTAAACCGACAATATCCAGGGAAAATTTCCCGAGACTTACGTTTCAAGAAATATTTATTCCTTACGAGAGATACAGTAATGCGAATAATAAGATAGTTTATGCCTGATCATGCGTTTTAGACATTAGTGCAGTAAAGCAATGTAACAATGCATTCAGTGCTACAGTTAAGAAGTGTAAGACTACTTAACGCATAATACTGATGTCCACATTTCATTAAATATATTTGCTGTTATTTCAATATCATGATCAACAATTTCATATGTATCACTCATCATTATTATAATTGCGAAATTACATAAAGTATTCGCCATACAGTTATTTTTCTGATTCCTTATTACCGTATCCCGACAGATCTATTCTAAACACTACCATAGACATCGTGCCGAAGGTATATCATTTGTATTAGCTCAAAACTTCGAAAAACACTTAAGATTGAATTTATAATAGATTTACAATTGAAATTGTAGATAAATTAACAGTAGAAATTGTAATCAGGAAAACGCGGGAACACAAATTCAACTTTTCTTTAATCGAGTGGAAAGTAAGCGCACTGACCACTACGTTACACGGCGATTCAAAGTGCCATCAGCCGCCTGAACCACAACACTCACCGCTAGTGGAGGCGGCGATGTGGGAGTCGATCTTGATGGCGGCGCCGGGCAGGACGCACGCGACCCAGAGGGCGGCGGCGACGGCGGCGGCGGCGACGAGGCGCTGAGTCGCCATCGCGGCGGCCAGGGCGACGCCGGGGACGGCGAGTCGCGGCCGCGACCTTCCCTTGTGAGACGCTGGCGCACGCGCGGGAGCAAGGACCGACGCTACGTCAACCGCCCTTCGACCACTGCGAGCACGGGCCCGAGCTCTCTAGTAGGGAATCTGCACCGGCAGCTTGCGTTGGAAGTCCGAGTCGGCGTAGAAGAAAAACATGGTCTTCGGCTGGACGATACGGCGTCGGACGAGGTTTATTTTCGAGATGAGGCTCACTCCTCCGCCCTCACCAACGTTATGAATGAAGCGAATAAAAATGTAATCTAAAACGACCGTTGTCATGCAGACACTGCCCTGCACTTCAAACAAGCTCGGCGTCCCTCGCGTTGCGGGTATATATCCCAAGTACAAAAACAAAACGCGTTGAAAAGTTCTGGAGGTCTGCCTCGCGGTGTCGCCCTCGTGCGCGTGGCTGCAGCTGCGTGGGCGGAGCGTCACAGCCGGCGTGTGAGCGGCGCGTCGGCGGCGTGACTGGCGGGCGGCGAACAGCGCGCGGGCAGTACGACCATAGCGAGCGGCGGAACGCAACGAACTGGCGCGGGCCGGCGCTTCGGGTCTGCGCGGTGCCTCCGTCGCCGCCGCCTCCGCCTCCGCCCCCGCCGCCCGGAAGCACCCCGCCGCCGTCACTGCCCGCCGCCGCAGCCCCCGGGCCAGTCCCACCGCTGCCGCCGCCGCCGGCAGGTCCGCGGAGGTTCGTTCACACCCGGGAGGGCCAGTGCCCCCTCTTCCACACTCACGCCGTCTCCTTTCCTCTATCTTCTTCTTCTCCTCCTCCGATATGCCGCCTCCTACCCCTCCTCCACGGACCCCAGAGTCGCGAAATCAACGCCATGATCCCTCCTTGGCGCGCGGACGGTCCTAACCCTGTGGTTTGGGAATTTTCTCGCTTCACGGTGTACTTAATGCCACAGTAAGTTTGTCACACTGCTCTGGTCCTCAAGAAACACGGAGCAGCGTTTGTTCTGTGGGCCAAATAACTCGGCAAATAGAGTTTCGAGGTCATTGTCAAGGAACGTTCGGATGACCCTGGCAATTTGAACAATTTATTCTTGCCCTATTCGATGGACCATGGGATAGCATTATTGCCAGCATTATTGCCAGCAGCTATTAGACCAAATTATACGTACGTTTAATGGAAATAATCGTAGACTACCTTCATTGATACAATACAATGTTTAATATATTCCCTGTGACGGTTGTAGAAACATGGAATTTATAATAAAATTAGTGTACAAAGAATCATTCACTTTTCAAAACACTAAAATTATTGTACCTGACAAATTCCTGACATGTTGGAAAATTTTTTTAAGTGCTTCATTAAAGTATCTACGCTTCAGTAAAGCTTCAGCAAAGTAAAATCACGTTTTTCTTATGCAATCGTTGATTAAAAAATACAACACATCAATGCAATTAATAAAATTATTTAACTTGTGTATAAAGCAGCTTGAATATTAAACGATAAAATATTACATTTTACAGCTTTTGATAAGGCTTTATGTATGGGAAGAATTGTTGAAAGTGAGAAAAAAAATTTAAAAAGTACTCGTACTTATACGCAACAATCACTTTGCTCTCCAACTAAAACACATCAGAATTAACGACTTTGATTTGCTGTTGTCGATTCTCCAATCTCGGAAAGTCAACCGGCTGAGTTGGCCATCATTGCCTCTGAAGCGACTCTCACTGGGATGTTCTAGGATTCGAGTCCTGATGGTGGCGGATTTTTGACACTAGTTTCTATATAACTAGGTCTAATTCAATCGCTGTCTGCACGAGAATTCCAGCAGCCGGCTCCTCTGATCCGTAGTTTTTCGGTAGAATCGAACCGGTACGTAGAACGGTACAATAATAAAAATGTATCTACGAAAATAAATTTGCTTGCAAAATATTTTTCCTACCGGCCGTTGTTTTGTTGGTGTAAATTTGAAAATTATTTTACCAATAATATGCAGTATGCAGTAGAAAATTGTATTTTCTTACGCTTTTGTGCTTAAGTAGCTGTTATGTTTGACTTGATGAAATAAAAATTTCGATTAATTAGGAATCAAGTGCCACTACTAATACTACTTATTTTTGTTAATTGTTCAAACTCTTAATGCGAACATAATACCACAATTCAGCATTTTTAAGCAATTTTCATGTTCGTTCATTTTCTCTGCCATCTAAAAGTCTGCGTACCAAAAGTCTGCGTATGTGCTTCCTCAAAACATGAGACCATATATGAATGTTTTAGGCGGGAATTAGCAGTCGAGATGGTATATGAAGGCTGTGTAATTCGGACTGTTGACAACCAAAAATATTTTTTAAGTATCTTTGAGACTAACAGTTTACGAAAATATTTAGCTTTGGTTGAGAGAATGCATTGTGCAACATTAATTTAATTGTGAATTGTTCAAATGTTAGAACATTAATGATTAGAAATATTTTTCTGGAGAACATTCAAACCGGATAAATGAGCAACGGGTAATGATATGGTAATTGCAGGAAAATAGTACTAACGCCGAGTAAAACTTGGATAATCAATGGATATCATCCCTGTCAAGATAATGCAAAAATTGGCATGTCAAATGTCACTGTGTAAATTATCTTGTGTAATGTGCAAAAATTGCCTTTTTTATGGTAATGTTCATATGTTCATCTTTATTTAATGATAAAGGCTTGTCGGAGATATTGCCATGGAAGTGAGACGATAAGATGCAACTGAAGTGCAACATTGGGTGTGAAATGCCGTCGACAAGAATGAGGGTCAGAAACTGAGGTACACAACTGGCGTGGTCTAATCCTCCTCCTCGGACTGTCGCGCCATGACAGTTGCAGCATGGAACCTTCACAAGCTGTATTGTCAGACACGAAGGTCGCGATCAATGGTGCCCCCTATATCGAGGAATCCGCATTTCCGTTGCGTAGCGTGCGGACCGAACCCCAGAAAGGTAGCGAGTAATTACCGAAGGCTGGGGAACGGCCTTGTGGATAATATCTACTTCGTGATGGAGGAAACGTGTAAAGAGGAGGCCGAAACAATAATTTGGGAATATTTAAAACAAGAAACGAAATTCATCAGACAACGAAAGTATATAAATCTCTCTTATGAAAAGCTCAACGGGGCTCGAAACCTAGAACCTCCAGGTCATATCATATTCGTCTTTTTTTGTTTTTATTCCATATACTTCACAAAATTTAATATTCATTTCGTTTTTTCGCTTAACACATTTCTTCCATTTTCTTTCGAACTAATTAGCATTTAGCTCCTAACGTTTTAAATGTATCATTTTTGCACTAACTGTAGTTTAAGTTGCATACAGTTTTCAATTGCCTCTCGGTTCAATTTACTGTAGCAATTAGAGAGTTGGTAAATAGAGTAGTAGGTAGAAGGAAAATGTAAAAGTAACGTAAGAGAAGATAATCTTTTTCTTGAAATTAGTTATTTTATTTAAAAGTCCGTGGCATTCTCCAAGAGAGAGGCATGATTAACATGTATAAGTAGATGGAATAAATAAATAAAAACGTTTTGGGATAAAACTATTTGCGAAATTCTCCAAAACAATTTGTCTTAATTAACCCTACAATGTTTTGCGCACACGAACAACATTTTTAATTTTTAGTTTTACAAATTGTTGCGCGATATTTCTTTTTTCAATAAAAGATTCTTTTAATAATGGAATTAATTTATTTACTGTACCAAAAATACTAATTCTAGTACTCACAATCTAATTATATGCATACAACTGTCATCATTCAATGTTTGTCGATAACGTCCGAAGTCACTAGCTTGTCAGCTAGTTCGAATTCAGCCTAGAGGAGAATTCTAGCAGTCGGTTGCTCTGATCGGTTTTCCATGGTATCTCCGATCATCACCAGGTGAATGCCGGAACAGTACCCTAACAAACGGGCTACGCACCGCGCGCGATCTTTCCATCCTCTTCCTTGTCCTTTCCTTCCACTTACATTACCCCTTACATACTCCCTTACACACACATGCACTATACTACCATACATGTCCGGAGCTTAGAGCTAGTCCCGGCTGGCACGGTACCATTTTTACCACGGTTACATCTCCGCTTCTCCCCATAGTGCATGACTGATATTAATTATTTTTGAAGATAAGTGAATAAACTAGTGGTGCTACAGAATGGCCCCGACTTTCTCGTTCTAGTTAATTTTCTAATTTCTTGGGTCTGGGCTAGCTTTGCGGTCTTGCCCCATCCTTTTGCCAGCTACCATCTATCGCCGTACGAAGTCCAATGCTTTTTTTAAAAAAAATCTCAAGTTTTTGGTTTCCTAACGATAGAATGGAAATATTACTTTAAGAATATCAAAGAAGAGTAAAACCTAGTCGTAAAGGGATTTTAGTTGAAAACTTTGGTGCCTTTTTTAAGAAAATATCGTTTAAACGATACTGTAAATCAGTCAGTCAGTCTGTACATTCGTCCGTCCGTCTTTCCGACCGCTAGTCCGACTGTCCATGGCCAACGCTAGCACCTGAACAGTTCAGACGATTTTCTGATCTGAACAAACTCAAGACCTTCCGAGTTTCAAACGGATATTTTAATTTTTGATGGTACTTTACATGAAACCTCAGCATTTTAAAAATCTTCTAAAGAATGACTCCAAAGTTTTGTATCAAACTTTCTCTTCGGAGGCAGAAAGAACGGTTAGAAATGACATAGGTGTCATATTCGTTAATATCTTTGGATTTTCGAAATTTGTAAAAGTTTCAATTTTTTCGCGCTCTTTTACAACAACAATATTAATTATATAGATTTATTCCTTTATAAAATCGGTTGTTCAAGGACATTTTGAAATAAGGGCAAGTACAGTTTTCTCAAAAGGTGAATAGTCTTCGTAACAATGTAATTAGCTTAACAATGTTGAGTTGTTGTATTCTCTGTGTGACAATCATTAGCGGTACAACAACAGCATTTACTTTCGCGCATTATTTCTAAATTTGTACTTTTCGAAAATACAGAGATTTCAACGAAAATTATACCTACGCCATTATTTTAAGCGTCCCTTCTTCAATCTGTAGAAAACGTTCAAAGACGAAATTGGAGCAGCTTTTGATAAAAAACTTTTTTCTAGAAATTTAGTAAATTTCAGACAAATTACGTGATTACAAATTACGTAACGGACTATGAAACAAATATTTTTTCAAAAAGCTAATTTTTCACGACAGACTGTCTAAAACCAAAATCTCCCTCTGAAATTTTGTAGATTTTAAATGTTAACTTTTTGTTCTTCCCGAAAATAGAGAGAGTTTGCTAAAACTGGAACTATCACCATATTTTTACGATCTCTTGATATATGTGAAGTTAAAATGTATAGAAGAAAATTGTATACAATATTAAAACTTGCCTATATTTAAGGCAAAATTACGGCGAAAATGGCTCATATTTTCGAAAAAATGTACATGACCTTATTTCAAGATTTGTCTTTAAGGTTCCGGATTCCGTTAAGATTCCATTAAGGAAAACAATCTTTATCCACAATATTATCGCAGTAGGAAGACGCCACAAAATATTGCACTTTTTTAATTTTCGAAAAATCTGGAATTCAAACGAAAATGATATTTGCATCATTTTCTTAAACGCAATCAGAGGACAAAGTTTAATCAAGAATGTTGGAGCCATTTCTGAGAAAATTTTGAAAATGTTTTTAAGGCTTTGTGTAAAGTATCCTCAAAAATCTAAATATTCATTGAAAATCCCAAAGCCTGAAGTTCGTTCAGATCGATCGGGAATATCAATTTTGGAGAAAATCGGCTGAACGTTTTTTATATATGTGTCTATACATATTATAACATTACACATAATTTGTGGATATGTGTCTACATTGTTTTTAAAAACTGCAATATGTATTATCGTACTGCACATGTACAGTGATTAAAACTATTTCAATGTACATTTGACAATGAATATAGTGAATTCGGATATTGTGAACTTAGGTTGAAGTGAACAGAAGTCACTGCTTCCGATCATCATACATAATGAAAGAGCATTAAAAGATCTGGTTATAGTGCTCTATCGAAGTCGGCTGTAGTGAACATAGTAAATACAACTTCTAAGGGGGTAAATTACCCATCCGCACAGCGAATTCACATAACTCTAAGAGTTTGCAGGTCTCGAGAGGGTCTCGTGAATAATGTTTGTAACATTTATAACGAATGAAGGCGATTGAGGGAACAGTGTCAATGGCGGAACTGCCGCACCTCATCAATTACAGTTCTGTTCAGTCTGCAGACTTCATGGCCGAGGATCCCAAGTTAATAAGTAGTGAAATCCGACCCAGCTAGAACATCGGGACAGCGCAGAACAATCCTGGCTGACAGATTGCGATCAGCACGGTAGCGTCGAAAACGTACGCGGCCATCGCTGTACCACAAATTGAAGCGAGACTCGTCCGAAAAGACTATATTTTGCCACTCAGCACACCAGTGAACACGTTCACGTGACCATTACTGTCTGAGACGTTGGTAATTTCTAGGCAAATTAAATCAACTCAATGGTATGCGTGCCGCGAGTCCAGCACTCAACAGACGGTGCCAAACCGTCGACGCAGACATGACCACCCGTACGCGGCCATCGCTGTACCACAAATTAAAGCGTGGCAGTGCTCCAAAGTCGTGCCAACACTATGGATGACGCCGTTCTGTCGGTTCCAGCCATTGCGGTCATCTCGCGCTGTGGTCACATTCTGTGGTTCAATACCCGTTCGTCGCTGTGAACGGCCCTCCTCTATCCACTGGTTCCACACATGCATCACTATTGTAGCAGCGCGCTCTGTTCGAGCTGCAATGCCACGGTCCGACAAACCTGGTTCCCGGAGACCGATCTTTCTGCCCCGTTCGCACTCACTCAGATGCTGATATTGCACCCTTTGGCGTCGACGAGGCATACCGGTACTTGCGTGTACATTTCCAAGTAGTTTGATGGTTCTACACCGACTGAGAGTGGCATAACACTGACCTAACCTGTCCCACAAAGGAGGGCGCTGCTAGGTCAACGTGCACGCCATCTCTGCAAATTTAATCACTTCTTATGGGTACATTGTTATACATATTTGCCTATTTTTAAATGATTCCGACCATTCCTTTTGGGTATTGAAATTTTAACAAACACTAGTGTATAACTTAAATGCATTCGAGAGAGGGATGGCAATGCTGGACCATGGTGAACCAGCCAGTGACCTTAACCAACTTTGTTTGTTTTGGTTCTGCTTGGTACTTTGGTGCAAAGAGCGTATTTTTATTGATTTTTTGTAAAGTGGAAAAAAGAGAGGATTGAAAAACGAGAGAAATTTTCATCGTCGGAGAAAAATGGTCTCATCGAATGTACGAGAAAGTACATTTCCATTACAGAAAAGAAAGTTACAAATTGAACAACAAACCGACAAAAAATGAATCGTGGGATAACATTTAGCACAATTTTAAAGCAACAAACTACAATATAAAATATAAAAAACATTAAATAAAGTTGCGGAGATGGTTAAATTTAGGTAAAAAGGGAAATACAATAAAAAATACTGAATGTAAAACTTTGAAGTTGAGAGTAGCTACGGAATCATGGAAACATAACCTACAAAACACTAGTTGTTATACAAAGTAGTTATTCGCAAGGCAGTTAAGTACCAAATTATTGAAATGCTCATTTCGTTAATAATTAACTAGGAAGTAATTTTGGAAATTCCAATCGGTCTTCAATTACATAGCTCCAAAACATGTGTTGTCATCTTTGATAGGCGAAAGCGGATGCCAAAACCTCTTTCATCGATTTCTGCAAAATATTCGGACCGTGCTCGTATCACCCTCTGCTTACGAGAGGGCTTCTCAAAGCTCTCGTTTTTACAATTGCTGCAGTAATCACTATCAAAAGCAACAATCCACAATACGCTCGCTATTTGGACAATTTTGCGCCATAAAGCACGACTTAAAATGTATAAGTACAGCTGAGAGGTATGTTTAAATTTAAGTCGAACTTATCGTTTACGTTCGTTTTAAAGGGTATGGTGAAACGAAAAAGTCTCCTAAGTCAATCTTAAAATTCTAAAGACGAACCTAAATTTTTAAGAAAAGGTGGTGAAACCGCCCGTGTATGGTCAAAGTAGAATTAAGAGCGAAGAAACCATGAATATAGTGAAATTTTGTATACTCCCCAACTCTGTAATAAAAAATATACCATCACTGACTAAGTGTGTTCTATTTTAGGATTATGGGATATGGTAAATTTCTGAAATAGTCAACCAAGGAGGTTTGCTCCCAGCAAGATGTTCACTATAACTCGAGCTAACTATATTTAAATCAAGGGTGACTACGCCCTAGGCTTCAATAAATCTGTTCCTAAATGAGTGTTAAAAGACTCTTTGTTGTATGGATGTTGTATTAGTGTAGAAAAACTCTCTCCTTCAATATTTAAATACGACACTTTTATTTTGTATTTATGTCAAAACAACAGAATTCATTTGAATACGACATTTATAAAACATTTTTAATATTTACAATTAAATTAATTAAATTAGCTGTTAAATTGTATCAAAATTAGCTAGTTTCTGTCTAATTATTATTTTCGATGGAAATAAATTGCTTTTGGATGACCACCTGGACTGGACGAAAACGAAAATGAGATAAAGATCATTGATCTAAAAGCTGTTTATAATTGAAGAGCGTCTTATTATAACGACCATAGTCGAAAATCCAAACTTTTCAGGAGAAGCAAAACTCTTTCCCTTCGTTAGTATAATTAACTCGTGGTCCTACTGAATGGCACAGACTTTCCCGTATTAGTTTTCTATTTTCTTTGGTCTCGGTTAGCTATTCGAACTTACAACATATTCTTGCCTGCTGCCATCTATCGCCGCCCAAAGTACATTTATTTGACATTTTCCTAACTTTTTGGTTTCCTAGTTGTACAGCGGAAATATTTTAAGATTATTAAAAAACAATAAAACCTCGTCCTAAATCGCAATTTGCTTTGAACAATTTGGAGCCGTTTTTAAATAACTGGCGCTTAAACGCTACTGTAAATTCGAAATTTGAAGCTCTTTTTCACAGAAGATTTTTTAGTTTTCGAAAAACTTCATTTGAAGTCATTTTAAGTACTTTAACTCGCAAATGCAATAGTGTTTACAAATCGCTGGAAATGTGCATATCAACGACGTGAGAGATCTTTTAAAACATTTACATTTGTGTAATAAAACACAAACAATACACCGAAATTAACATTAATTATATTAAAGTGTGCAATTATCACTATCCTTTCGAAATGTTGAAGAATTTGAAGCCTTTTTTGAGAAAATGGCGTTTGGGCGTTTCTGAAAACGCGAAGTTTTGAGCTAGTTTTCACAGAAAATGGTAGAGTTTTCGAGAAATTTTATATGACATTATGTAAAGCACATGTACTCATAAATACAATAATGTGAACAAATAATGTGAATAAACGACATGAGAGGTAAGTCACAAAAATTTAATTTTTGTAATTTTGGAAAATACAAGAGAATAGACCAAGACGTTTATGTCATCTTATAGAGTACATTTAACAATATCCCTATCAAACTTTAAAGAAAAAAATTGGAGCCCTTTTTAATAAAATCTTGTTTTTGTAATTTTTTAAAATTACACACATTGCACGCGATATTGCACGAAAACTACCAAAATTTTCAAAAAAAATCACATAACTTAATGAAAGAACTCACTATGGAGAACAAATTGTATATGAGGAAAAAATCTATATCTTTGATTTTGTAATTGTAGGAATGCACTGAAAAAATTCATACTTTTAAAATTTTCAAAAATTCGTAGTTAACCGAAAAAATTAGAACTATGTCACTTTATAAGTCTATGATATCCTTTCTTACAAGAAATTTAAAGAAAAAATTTGGAGCCGTTTTTGAAAACATTTTGAAAATGTCCGGAAGGCTTCATGTAAACTACCCCCAAATTTAAAGAGTTTTATTCAAAATCTCAAAGATTCGACTCGAGCCAGATCAACACGGGTTTCTTCAATTTGGAAAAAATCCTACGCATGGTTTAGGAGCTAGTTGAATTCACAAAGCCAGACGGATAGACCGACGTTTCGAAAAACACTTTTTCAGGATCAGGGGACTCCAAAATGTGAACTTTCGTCGAAATCGATTTTCCGCAGTATTTCATAACTCTCCCTATATTATGTATATTACTTCGTATATACGTACGTATACGGGAAAGAAAAAAAATGGCGTGGAATTTAATTCATAGATAAATTGATGTTTATCGACGATTATTGAACTTTACATGTGTAGAAAGTACATTAATTGAAGTTTCAAAATACAGTGAGTGGGGGCTTTGGATGTTGTTTTTTTCTTTTTACCAAAAATTGTTAGTACTTCCCATGAAATCTGAACATCCACAGGTAATAATTTTAAACAAATTAAAATTTGATATGCAAAGTATGTACAATTTTATTCTCATAGCTATTTTACATTTTCAGGAACTGAATAAAAGGTATCACAGGAACAAATTCACAACAATATCAGGCACTGAATAAATCGTCGGCTTCAGTACTATTTTCATCATAAAATATTTCCCCATTTTTTTCAATGGTGTTTTCACTTGTATCACTTGTGTCTGTAAGTAATATGTCATAGAAGAGTTTGTTTTTAGGGTTCCTGAAATACTAAGAAAGTATCTGAATATCTGAAGAGTCTTTGGTTCCAGCAGAGGAGGTTTCTTGTACAGTGACTGAAAAGTAATTTCATTAGATAACTCTATCTTGCTATCTTACTCATAGCACCATGGTATGCTTACTAACAAGGACGTGAGGCTCTTCTTGCATTAATTTCAGGATTCTAAGTTTTCAACTCCAGAATTTACCTTTATTAACGGTAACATGTCTAACTCCTCTTCATTTTCACGGAAACTTAATCAATACGCAACAGTATTGCCAACCTTTTTGGAAAAACAATCATAGCCTGTCAATAGACAACGGATGTTTATGTCGAAAACTGAGTGGACATTGGTTGTTTTTGCAAAACTAGTGAGATTTCAAAGGTCCATATTTCCTTGACTATGGCTAATTTTTCTACACTATATAGTACAGATGAAGCCCGAAAAGAGCAGCATAGAATACAGTAGAAAATTTGAAAATAGTCGTTTTTATACTTCGGTCGTTTTTTTAAAGCTCTTCATTTGTTACAGATATAAATACATAAAAATTAATGGTTTAGAGTAGCAAAGGAATAAACATTTCATGGGAACAGTTGTACCGCAACGCATAAAATTTTCTTTTCTAATACACGCAAAATGCATGCAAATGTGATAATAAAACCTTCAATCAATATAAACTATTTGTTGTAAACAAAATGATGATTCATCAATTATTCCATTTAAATTACACGTACTCTGAGTTTTAGATTACATTGAGAGACAAAACCCATACAACAAATCAGTGGAGTATGTGAGGAGCTATAAGGAGTCAACCTTGCAAGAGAAAAAAAGAAAAACGTTTTCCGCCTCGAAATATTTCGGGAAAAGTTCTGCCAAATGATCACTTAAGTAGAAAACAGTAATTTTTCAGATTTTTTGTTTATTTTCGTTATAACTTTTCAGTAGTTGATGTAAGCGCTAAGCTTTTCAAGAACAATAAAAAAAATCACACATTCGTCTGCACAATTACAGTACAAAATATTTTTCTAACATATATCATAAGAGAGCTACGAAGTTCCAGTCTCACTACATTCTCCATTTTTTTCTAGAGTTGCTTCAAGTTACTACGAATGTATTTTTGTTTTTGGTAAACTGATTTATCGACTGCACTAAATGTCCCTTTAAAATGAAAGGGACATAAAAAAGAAATGATAAATGTATTGTATCGGATTGTTCAATTTTAAAGTTTTTTCAGGTTAAAACAACTTCCCAAAATACTAACAAATCTATTGAATAATAAATAATCTCAAAGAAAGATGTAAAATTACATATCTACGGGTATTTTGTACAATATGACTTTACAGATATTGGACTCCCAAAATTTACGGAATTCACGCTTTAAAGTACGTTTTAGAGATAGTAAAATAATACACTGTTTAAATTTTAGAGACTTTAATTTAATTCGCATGCCCAGATACAATAGACCTGCAAACGGAAAAGCTCCGGCACTAAAACGCAAATGAATTCCAGGAGCTTCGGCTACCATTACAAACCCCACGATGTTCTTCAGCACGTCTTCGAGAGCCCTCTTACGGAACAGACACTTCCGGCTTGTTAAATATCGGTAAAGAGGAACATCGTCGTAACCGTTTTTCGCCGTAAAGAAACAATTCGGTAATTCCGGAGTCGTCTTGCGGGCCAAATTGCTCCTGGAAGGCGACGAAACGGAACGCGCGCGCGAGCGAGCGAAGATGGAGGCGGGGACGGAGGCGGGGCGGAGGCGAGTGGAGGCGAGGATGGCGGTGGGAACGGAGGCGGGAATGGCGAACGTGCGCTGGAGTGACCCAAATGTGACAGGAAGCACTGGCGAATCTGAGAAGGCCGAGGTGGAAAAGTAGGGAAAACTCAAGGCGGGCAGAAGAGATGAAAATCGGTGCGCCTGGAAACAAACCTAGAGAATCGTGCGGTGACTACGCAGAGAAATTGTTTTTCGCGAGGAGAGCAATGGCAGTGGTGCGAAGAACCGTTGCGGGTACAGTGGTCACAGTGAGGATAAGAACATATACAGGAAAGGTGACGGAGGTGTGAGGTTGTAGGGACACGGAGACGGAGAAGTGGGGATAGATGAGTGGTCGGGGAGAAAGCAGGAATAGTAGGAGCCAGTAGCAACGGGCTGAGTAGAGTCAACTACAAATACAATAATGTAAACTAATGCAAGTAGACTAGAATCTGTGCAGATAGGAAGAAAGCGTATTCCCCGTTTAGTATGTCCTCATATGGAGACCTGCGTGGTGTTCGTATATCCGTCAGTCATCTGGCGGTTGGACACTTTTCGGTCCACCGTTTAGGGCGTGCGGGATGTCATTGAATGCGTCTTGATCTGTTTGACGGGGGCTGCCCATACCTTGTATCCATCAATATTATTAACTTGTTCATTATTATTATTATTATTATTATTATTATTATTATTATATTTTTATTATTATTATTATATTATTATTATTATTATATTATTATTATTATTATTATTATTATTTATCTTTACAGCCTTCGGGTACATTTTTCAAATGACATACAGATAGTTCTATCAAAGGATGACAACTTGTCTAATAATTATCCAAATATACAATAATAAATAACAGAAATCTATATTGAACACATTTACAAGCATTTACAAATTAAAAGTTTAAAAATTGAAATTTCTATAATTTAGAAATCCATATATCTCCCAAAAATCTTTTGACCAATGAGCCAGTGATCAGTATCACTGCGTTCTGAAGGTTGATAATGGAGACTGTTCCGATGTTAATTTTTTCAAGAGTGCCGCAGAATCTTCGGAATCACGCCTGTTGCCGAGAGTGCAATTGGCGTGGTTTCTACGGCGAGGATTCGCCACTGTGCCTTCATGACTCGCGCTAAATCCCTGTATTTCTAAATCTTGTTTTCGTGTGCTGTCGTGAGATTGCCTGTATCAACAACTGCAAAGTCGATAAACCATGCTTTCTTGTTGTACTATACCAGAGCACCACATCAGGTCCATTGTGATGATCGGTCGGTCAGTATCCTGCGGTCCCAATAAAGTTTACATTTAGTGTTTTCGAAGACATTATGTGGACAGTATTCATGGTAATGTGTATCAAAATCCCGATAATGTCACATTTCTTGTGTCAATTTGGTATGTATTATTCACACTACTGTGTCATGCCTTTGTTAGTTATCTATTTGGGCTAGCTTACTGCATCCTGAGCTACTGTGTTGGATGGATTCATGGTCTTGGCCACAGGCTCGACAAGCATCAGTAGGCACTGTGGGGTCTTTAATGATTTTTTTTTAAATTCTTGTTGAAATAACTTGATCCTGTATTGCTATCAAGACCCCCTCTGTCTCAGGGTATAAATATCTCACTGTTAGCAACTTGTTTGACAATGAGACATCAACATTTGGTTTGGCCATTTTGTTGAGATATCTACCGCGGAGTGCTTTTGATTTCCCCGTGTCTAACTCCCTATCGGTGACTCCTGAGGCGTTACTTCCTGTTGCTTCTTTAAAAATTCGTTGCGTCTATATAGACCCAGCGTGTCTCCTAGCTCCGTAAGTAGCGTTGAGCGCACCGCGGATGGAGTAATCCTCCGTTAATTTAAGTTGGAGTAATCCTCCGTTATTATGCACCCAGTACTCTCTAGGGGCCGCTGGGTTGTCACGTCACGTCACACGGTGGGGCCAAATGCCAAAAAGCTGGTCAAAAGTCGAAAGCGTTGTACGATTTGACTGAAACTTTGTATTCAGAGGTTTATGATCATTCTAATTAATAATCTGTAATAAAAATTCCGAAAAACAAAATGGCGGACCAATATGGCGGATAAAATTATCAAAATTTTGTATTTTTAACACAAAATGATCATACTTATAAGTAAAAATGAGTTCATTCGGGTTTTTAAGGATGCTGATTAATAATCTTGAATGAAAATGCCAAAAAAACAAAATGGCGGACCAATATGGCGGACAAAATCATCATTTTCTTCATTTTTAACACAAAATGATCGTGTTTAAAATTAAAAATGAGTTCATTCGGGTTTATAAGCATGCTGATTAATAATATTAAATAAAAATGCATAAAAAACAAAATGGCGGACCAATATGGCGGACAAAATTACCATAAGTTTGTATTTTTAACACAACATTATTATGTTTATAAGTAAAGAAGAGTTAGTTTGAATTTTTAAGGATGCTAATTAATAACCTTGAATGAAAATGCCAAAAAACAAAATGGCGGACTAATATGGCGGACCAAATCATCAATTTTTTCCATTTTTAACACGAAATGATCGTGTTTATAATTAAAAATGAGTTGATTTGGGTTTATAAGCATGCTGATTAATAAATATTGAATAAAAATGCTAAAAAAACAAAATGGCGGACCAATATGGCAAACAAAATCATCAAAAGTTTGTATTTCTACATGTTGCACGCGCTACGAAAATTTGTCACAGGCACTAAAACGGCAGCTACGGGCAGCTGTTTCTTTGTGATTCTCACAGAGAATAACATTTCGAATAATGTCATGTTAAGTTTTTAGCCCCGCACGACGGTGCACATAGTTATTTTTCATTTTAAACACAAATTTTTGATTATAGCATTTTCATTTTTCGCCAACAATCAACGTTAATTATTACATTAACAAATTATTTTAAAAAAAATTAAGTATACATATTATGTTTCTACTTACTCTCAGGAATAGATTCCATTTTGTTTTATTGAATTCGGCCGACTGCACGCTTCTCTATCCTTCGAAACACAAAGGTTCTGAAAACACGTTTCACAGCTGACCGATATCGATCGCTCGAGGCCCAACTTTGAACTGATCTCTTACCTCAAGTATAAGAGAGAAACCGTTACTAATTGCGGAATTCAACGGCCCAAATACCAACCTATTGAAGTAGCAACGACAAAATCCCTATCTAGTAACTTTTTTTTGGACTTTTGGCCAGCTTTTTGGCATTTGGCCCCACCGTGCGTCAGTCGCAGCCAAGTCAGCTAGCATCTTCGCGCTTGCACGCACCCTGTGTCATCTACCCATCGGCCAGAATAGGAAAGGATCAGAACGCTTCACAGGGGTTGGACCAGCCCCTGTGAAGCAGGCAAAACTGTTTTGTCGTAACAAATTTCACATGAGGTTCTACGGGCATTCTACGGGAATCGAAGCCGGAACACAGTGGTGAAAGGCAAGCGACTTTGCCACTGATCCACGAGAGTACCTTTGCTTGAGGTTGAGAGGAGTGTAGTTGTCATCTGTTTGCTATATTACCATGTAAAGTTGGGATGACGAGGCTTTCTTACTGAAGAATTTTCTCATACTGGTTATCATTTTTTCATGGAGATTTCCTATCTCCAAAATACCTCTTCCTCCTACTCTTCTTGGAAGTGCGACTCTTTAGATAGAGCTTCTGAGGTCATGGTACTTGGCGCGGGTCATTTGGACCCTTTGGAGACGGATGTCTCCAAATCCGTTGTAGACCATTTCACGATGCCTAGTGAAAAGACAATCACTGGTATGGAATATTCGCACCGGTACAGTACCATAATGGCTGATATTCCGTGAGGTAAGGGAAGTTTTGAGTATGGATTTCAATCTGTTTTTAACTTCATTTTCCATCTTTTCTTTATCTGGCTATGCATAACCATCTTCTTCTGTTAAATCCCCAGATATTTGTACAATGCACCCTTGTCTAAAGCTGAAATGATTTCCGCAGATACGGTTTCCCCTCTATTCCATCCCCTGAAATGGTTTCCACTCTATTCCATCAATGAGCTTACCTCTCCGAATATTTTGGATTGCATTTGTCTATAACAAATATTCGAGATGATGTTATTTTGTGTACAATGCGGATCGATTATAACATTTAGGCAGCCGGTTATGATATTTTATAATGCATTTAAGCATGTAATTGGTCGGTATTGGCATGGATCTGAGGTGTCGTTTGTTTTGGGTTTCAGATAAGTAACTCCCTCATTCGGGATGTCAGGTGTTTCTTCTGAGTATTTCAGGTAGTGATTTATAAGTGTTATACGTGTTATAAACTTCCCATGGGGAAGATGAATTTCTTAAACCAAATGTTGTGAAGCCCATCTGGCCCTGGGCATGTCCAGTTCTTTAGTTTACGTATAGTGGTCTGTAAGACATCCAGGGAAATTTCATTTAGTTTTCATTTCTCTGACAGAACCGCAATCTTTGGTATCCACGATGTACTGTCTTGAATGTGGCCCTCCGTTGAACATACGCCGCCCCAGCATTTTTCAATTATCGCTTTTGTTGGTAATTCAACCACCTGAATTTCTCCCTTCAGTCTTCTTTACACGTAGTTTTGTTTTTTCTCAAATTCTCGGTTGTTTTTTCGCTTTAAGCTCTTGGTATAACGTCTCATATGTTGACTGTAAAATCGTCAATATTTTCTAGAATACTTTTTCCAAATTGTAGTTCGCGTGCTTTCGGTGCCTTTTCCTAACTTATACTAACTTATAATAACTAACCCTATACTCCCCTACTTTTCTTCTCACACTTATTTTTACTTTCCCTCTGAAATGATCCAAGGTCTGCAATATCTGATCTGAGATGCTTAATTCTTCTCTCCAATTGTATCATCCAGGGAGGATCACGCATTTCTCCATGCATTTGTGGTTCTTGGTATTCGATGATTTTGCCGCCACTTGCCCGCACAACTACTACTGCTATGCAATACATCGTAGAGTGTAGATGGTCAAGTCATGCTTGTTCGATTTCGGAGGGAAGTACAACGTCCAGTTTTATATGTATTGCCATTTTCTTTGAAATGTGTTGCCTTGGAATTCACGGTCTGGTTTGAAGTGAAAATCCCCAGTATTCAGCCTTTGCAAGATGATATTGCTTGCAAAATTGCGCATGTAGTTTGTTTTTCATCGTGACTACGACCTCTTCGTGAGACCCGTCAGTTCGCTGTGTCGGTATGTCCGGTTTTGATACTTGGACGCAGGTCCGCCATCTGCATTGTTTCTTCTAGTTCTTCTACCTGTTTCGTCTCTGCCTCAACTTCGGCCTTGATTTCCTCCTTTCTAAAATGGGTTGAAATTTTATCTGATTTGAAAATTAAAGCTCTGCGGTCAGCTAGATTCTGTTTTGCGAGGTAAGATAAATCTAGGCAAAGTTGGAGGAAGCGTCTATGCAATTCTTGCCGGTATACAAGTAAACCGTTTCCCCACGAGTGAGGCATTGAAATATTCTCACAATGTTCTCGTTCATATCTATTATCCATTCAATACTTCGTCGTGGCAGGTATGCTTGAGTGTCCAGGAATCACTATTGGCAGCTGCAGATGATAGGTTTTGAGAGCTGCGTTCATCGTCTGTTGTACATTCGGATGATCCGGTGTGTGCCTGCCTGTTCAGCAACACCACCCTAGCGGCTTGCAAACTGTCACAACCAGCGTTTGTTCCGAACCTGCCCTGGCAGCGTCTAATTTCCCGAAACCTCATGCCTGTTATATCCACTCTCCATATTGCCCTGTTACCCATTACTTATAAATTACTAGAGTTGTCCGTCCCCATGTCGCATCGATATTCTTGCTCGGAAGTAGGACTGGACTTCAGGGGACTTATTTATTACTATTATATTATTATTATTATTATTATTATTATTATTATTATTAATATTATTATTAGGGATAAGAGCATCTCTCGGCGTTAACAGAAATAGTAGGTTCTTGAGTCAAGTAGGTTCTTAAGTCAAATTGTGAGCGTTGTGTGGCCTGTATTTCAGAGTGCAGCTCCGACATTCCCTTGAATTTGATCCAGAATTATTTAATGCAATGGTTATGACCCTCTGACAGTAAACAAACTTATCCACCAAAAAGGTGTAAAAATTATTTTAAATAAGGGTTTTTCCTCAGCATTGCCCTACAGAACCAAAGAAATTTATTTGCATCCCCTACATAGGTCATATATCTAAACGTGTACGACAATGTTTCACTAATTACAATACCTCAGTAGCCTACAAAATCTTAAACTCCCTCCACTCTTTATTCCCTAGTTCCAAATCATCTATCCCCCCATTGAAAGAAATTGAATTTATCATCTAACTTGTAATAAGTGTAATTCAGCATATGTAGGCCAAACGGACAGAAAATTTTCAGTTAGAATTAATGAGCATATTAGATGTTGGAAACAAAATTTAGACACTTCCACCTTTGCCAATCATTTGATTCAATTTAAACATTCCTTTGACCCCAATTATAATTTTAAAATCCTTCACCTAGTCAACAAAAGCACAAAAATGAACATTTTGGAGAACTTGGAAATTCTAAAACTTTTCAAAAATACTATTTTTTCTATGTTGAATGAACATTCCTTGATTAAAAGCAGACCCATTCTAAATATTTAATTAACTAGCCCCTAATCATTCTTTTGACCTATTTTCCCCCCTTTTTGCAATCTCTTTATCTAGTCAACTTGTTAAAAAATTGTTCTTTATA
Organism: Gryllus longicercus; assembly: GCA_038098605.1. NCBI lineage: Eukaryota > Metazoa > Arthropoda > Insecta > Orthoptera > Gryllidae > Gryllus > Gryllus longicercus. The sequence continues at coordinate 308,687 of JAZDUA010000679.1, read as the reverse complement.
TAATTAAAATTCTAGAATCTTGCATTCCTAATTTTCTGTTCGCTTTTACATTCCTGTATGAAAAGCAGTCATTTTTTAACTCTGTTTATGACTACCCTTTCTTCTGTATTCCCCCCTTTCCCTCAATTGGTAGGCTTCCTCTTCTTCCATTCCAAAAGATGGCTGCCACCTAGCTGTAACCAACATGTTTTGCAGTTTTCATATTCTTGACCATGTGAACATTCGTGGGTGATCCACGTTGCTTGGGCAGTAAGTATTTTCAATTTGTATTTATTTGCTATTATTTGTTTGTTTTTTCCACTAAATTCACTGTATTTCTTTTTTGTGTTCAACTTGTGTTAATGTTTTCATTTCTCCTCCTTGGTAGAGACCCACTGAGGATGGGAAAAGTGTTTTCCCGAAAGTTAACTCTGGATAATAATTAATAAAAATTATTAAACCTTTTGTGGAGTTTATTTCCTTTACCATACTATACTTTTGAACATAATACCAAACAAATATTTATTGTTCATTTTCAGATATCAATATAAAAGAAAACTATGAACTTATGCATAATTTATGATTCAAAACACAAACAATAATTTAAATCTAAACCCTAACGTACTGCAAATTTTCGACTGTCCCAGTTCGGCATCTTCATCAAGTGTGATTTATTTTAATTTATAAATCTAAATTAACAATATCCAGTTAAGCAAGAGGTAAAATGTTGAATAATCTGAACTTCATTCATATAGTTCTTTACTTTGATGTACATCCGTGTCTGCTCGCCTATCTCTGTTTGCATTTTGCAAAAGGCGAAGGGCCGTGCAGCCCCGTGGCTTCGCCATTAGCCGTCGTGACCAGCGGCGCGTGTCGGGGCGCGTGCCGCGGCGTGTGCGTGGGCGAGGGCCGGGGGGAGCGGGGGTGGGGTGGAGTGGGGGTGGGGGGTTCCGGAGACCGCGGGGTCGCGGGTGCAACAGCCTGCTCCGCCTTGGCCAGAGGGCCGCCCGGGGCTAGCGGAACCGGTGCGCTGCAGTCCGCGCCGCGCCCCACCTGAGCCTCCCAACCATCACCCCCGCCACGCGCCTGGAGGAGCCACTCCGCGGCTTGTTTTTTCCCTTTCTCCTAACGCGCACTTCCGGCTGCGGCCACCGAAATGAAGCGACAGCAGGCCAGTCATTCAGGGGCTGATGCCCGGAAATGCCGTCTAAAACTATCGATTTAACAATTGAAAACTATCAATAGTGAGATCATGCAAGTTAGTAGCACATTTTTGAAAAAAAATTAAAAACCCAAGTTCCTTGTTAATTACTTCCAAAAATTAAAAGAACGGTTTAAAATTCATCTCGAGTGCGGCAAGAACGATCGGAGAATATTCATTTAGGATTAGTTGATTGACTGGCGGATTATTTCGTGTTTTGGGGTGCGTCAATTGTTACGGTCATTAGTCTCGTAAGCATATGCTTCCATCAAGAGAGGTGGAGGTGCTCGTCTACCGGCAGTTGGTGAGATCCGGCGCCGACCTACACGTATTGCGGGAATATCCTCTTCTAGGTATCCACTACCAGCGAAGAATCGCCGAAAAATAAATTTCAGAGAAAGATTATACATTTTTTTTCGTTGATTGCCCTCAAAAATTGCAAACTCTCAACATTTTTCAATTGAAAATTTTACAACGGATTACTGAATGGAGAAATAGTTTTTGTTAATTGGAAACAGGACTAAACCAATTCTACAATTATTTAGGTGTGTAGACAAATTTAGAGTAATTTAGATTTAAATGTGCAGAGGAAAATAAATCAATAACGCTTCTTGAATATAAAATTTGTCACGTAAAATAAAATATATTTAAATATTGCGTGACGTCTCAACCTAGTCCTAGCACATTGTTGCGGCATAAAGTGTGTGCCAAGAAGTTTCAAAATTTGGAGCGTTATTCAAAGAGCTAAATTTTGACGGCACAACCCCTTACAATTCTCTCCACCGGGAGTCATACCTTGTTCGCATCGCGACTTGTTCGTTAGCCAACACTTGCTACATCACTTGCTACTAGCAAGAGGTCGTAGATTTTTAAGTAATAGAGCTCTTAAAGTGGGAGGATGCCGAGCCTTGTTAAGTTGTATCGAATGATTGTTGCCTGTACATATGAATAACAAAAATATCTAAGCAGCTCAGGTTTTTCGAAAACGATTGTAAATATACCTCAACAATGTAATATATTAGAGAGAGAAAGCAAAGTATAGGGAACTTAATTCACAAAAGATAACAAACTTCAACGTTTCATATAAAACAGAACACATTGATCTCAGAACCTTCAGAACTTTAGTTACCATTAATTATTTTGATCCCCACATTTTCGTACTTCCCAGAAACAACTAGCACAGTTCAAAAGCATGGACTAAAAATCATCTGGTGACTCAATTCGGAAAACCCGTGTGGACAGCTTGCTCTCTGACAGACTAAATAACTATATTACATGGCATATTTATGCCATGATTACATCGCAATCAGCTACGCTTTTTTCATACTATGTGTAGCAATATGATCAAACATAATTATCATTTAGCAAATAAAATACCAACCGCTCACAAAAACGTAATTGTGTATTACCTAGAAAAAATCGGGCTGCATGCTACTGCCTCTGAATCTAAAGAAAAAAACGTTCTTTTAAAATGAATGCGTGTTTTCTGCTTTTACATTTGTTTACATTCTATATTACAGCAAAGTGCACTTCTATTATAGATTAGTTTTATGTCATTTACTTTCCTAAGAGTTAAGGAAAGAATCTAGATGTTTATCGCAAATTACGTGGCGTGAAATTACCCTTTAAATTGCACCTAATGTGGGCAATGTCTTGGAAAAAGCAAGTATGCACTGGAAGAGTTATGTTTTGCCTTGCAACAAAGGAACAATGCATAGCATCCTGTAAAAAAAAGTTCCATGAATTGTTGCACACTCATGCACCATCCATCTACAGTCAGGTGGCCAAGTACACGAATTCGTGTTGCTCCATAACTAATGTCCAAATTCCGAGAAAATACACAGCACAGGTACAGATTATGATACAATACAGGATATTTTAAAAACGAAGGAAATATGTAGCGTTGTGAAAGTTTGTTCATTCGCTATCAGTCACTAACGACTGCATTAAAAAATTCAGATACACCCGACGATCAAAACCTCCTTCCTGGCATTATTGACAAATATCATGGAACTTCTTAACCCAAATCTGACTTGATGGTGATTGAAAAGTTGCTGAAAGCCTAAAGGAAGCTGATTCTGCCCACTCAAGACATACAGGACCAGATTTAGGTACAGTGGTACTTCAAAGCACAAAACCGTACGTGAGTGTCCCCCCTCTCGGAAGAAAATCTTTCTAATTCTCTAAAAATAACTCTAATAATAGATTAAGATATTGTACAAATTAAATGTAAACTAACTATTGTACAGATATAAATAAATTTTACAATTGATTTAGATAGACAAACATATTTTAAATTTTTTTCGCATATTTCAAGATATTTGTTCAGGGCAGGTCGTCATGAATGAAACGTCTAAGCATGCAATTATTTATGTCCGTAAAGTTAGCATACCCATTTATCACAAAATTGAAAGAGTATCCCAGAATTTTGTCCTAATTAAGAACTAATTTATATCCAAATTTAAAAATTTTCTACCGCACAACATCAAAATATTCAACACTAAAGAGTGGGTATTCTAACTTAACGTTAAGTTAGTATACCCACACAAGAAAAACGTATGAATCAAAAAACTAAATATCTCAGAATTTTGTTCTAATTAAGAACTAATTTATATCCAAATTTAAAAATTTTCTACCGATGCACATCAAAAAATACAATACTAAAGAGTGGATACGCTAACTTAACGTTAGGTTAGCATACCCACAGAAGAAAAACAAAACTTTAAAAAGAAACTAAAAGGAATGCTATGTCATAAAGAGCTGCTACTGTTTCAGCAGTCTAGCTCTGAAGAAGGTCGCAGAATGTTGGCCGAAACATCAACCACCACAACGCAGTCGCGGCTCGTTCCGGACCATTAAGATTTCATGAGATATGTTTGTTAATATAATTAAATAATACAATAAGCACAACTAAGTACATACACGGAAAAAAATACATCAGAAAGAAACGAATTTTAACGATTAAAAGTTACTGAATAATTTTTATCTAGGTAATAATTTTACTTAGAAGCAGTGCGGGGCATCGTCAATATGTAGTAGGTGGAGCTGGGAGGATGAGAGAGGATGGCAGAGTGAGAATAACGGGTCGGGGAATAGCGGGGCAGGGCAGACCTTGAGGTCTGAGCGGGGGATGTCAATGTAGGGTGGGGATACACCGTACACAAAATTCATCACTTTTGCTGTCGAGGCAATAATTATGATTAATAAATTCCTGAGCAACGTAGGGTACTGCAGCTAGTCTATGATAAAAGTTTGAAAAAGACGTTGCCCTTGAGCGTGTGAATAATTCAGTTAGGGCTACAGTACATGAAGGGCTGGTTCCCGGTCCGCCTGCTTACTGGCCATCAAGGAGTCACCTATTGGAAACCCGAAGTGCCGCGGTTAGCAAAAATTTTAAAGAGAGGCACAAGGTGCCGTTTTGACTAATCAATCGTAAAGTTTTTACGAATTTCTATAAAAACATAGTGTTACAATACATAGTAAGATAATTCTGCACATGTTGTTGGTTCCTCTGTTCCCTGTTGAATTCAAAACTCTTAATATAACAGAGTGTCTCTGATACACATCTCAAAAGATAATCAGGTAGTGCAAGATATCCAAATAATTAAGTTAAATCAAAGCCATTCGAAAGAAATACGCCGAATATGTTGGTGTTCCATCTCAAATTAAATCGTGTAACCATGCACATAGATAATTTTCTGAGACCTTGAAGTAAATGAATGGCAGTCTCAATACATTATTCCAAAGTTTTGGAATAGATAAGGATACACGTAAATGGCAATCAATTGTCTCGTTGTGGGATAAGTCGAGAAGCGATCGCTCTATTATTTTTCCTCCTGCAATTAGATCTCACCGACCCCAAGTTCATTTTCGAAAATTATGGCAAGTTAGTTCATTAATATTTGCAGGTTATAACACTAATTGAAACGGAAATAGAAACTTAACACTATTGTTGATACGTTTTTTATGAAAATAAATTAATATACATCGATGAAATATCAGCGTAATATTCTTTATTTCTAGAATGTGTATATTAATCCAACATTAAGTGTCATAGCTCAGAAAATTCAGGACTCGAAGTGAAATTAATGAAAACATAAGCGAAATTAGAACATAGATTACCGATCTACTTCGCATAAAAGTGATGCTGGGACGTGATCAAACCTCAAGCATTAAATAACGCTAATTGGCGTGCGCGCGTGTGTGTGTGTGTGTGTGTGTGTATGAAAGCGGTGCGGTGCGGATAAGACAAGGAAGAGGACGGTAAAATCGTGTGCGGTCCGTAGCCAGTTTGCTAGGGTTTTGCTTCGGCATTGGCCTGATCGGAGAAACCACGGAAAAGTAGTGATCAGAGCAACCGGCCTCCAGACAGCGACTAAATTGGATCTAGCTATCTAGCTAGTTTCAAAAATTCTGCCTCCATCGGGACTCTAATCCTAGGACCACCCGCCCAGAGGCTCCGCAGTTGACTTCTATTGTTGCCTTAAGCCTCCTCAGCCGTTATGACCTGATCAGCCTCTACACACTTCGACGTAAGAACAATGCGATCAAGAAACAAAAGAGAATGAATAACTAATTGATAAAATGAGTGGGCTCCAAAACGAAGAGTTGCTCATCCTATCGCAGTTCATGCGAAATATGACTATTGTTCCGCTTGACCCCAAACGTTGCAGATGGTGCGTTCTGAAGCACAATGCAAGATGGATAAACCGGCTCTTCATCAAAGCTGCCGCCGTACAACGCCTGTTCCACTCCACGCGTCTTGCAGTGCCGGTGTAGGGGCGCTGCACTCGCGAGGCTATGGTTCACCCGAGCGCAAATCACCACTTGGGCACACTCCAAAACGCCGGAGCACCGCTGGAAGCAATTGGAGGCTGGCCTGACGCGAAATATCCCTCAACTGTTAAATTCGTTTCATATGAGCGACTTATATTGTACTTTAAGCAACCAAAAACAGTTATAAAAACGTTTTTGTTTCAAGAAGAATCATCCATTAATATTCATATTATAATACATGAAGGGCTCGGCTAGAAATAGGCGTAAGCCACACACTCGTGCAGTTTTGAGGTCCAGTCTTTTAGTATTTGACAACCCATGCAAAAAATGTAGAGTCAAGACAGGTGTTATCCTTCCATACGACTAGAAAATGGAAACCTGCAAATTTCAACGGAAAGAGGATTACTCAGAGGGGATCGTGGTATTGTCAACTTCAAACATTCATAATTGTCGCTCATGACTATCTCTTACTGAGCCATTCACATACAAACCGCAATGGTACATCGCAATGTAACTAAGATACCATAATATCATTATGTAATAAAACTTACACAACTTTCCAAAACTTCTTTCACGTGATATTATATAAACAGAAAAAGAGGGGGAGACAAAAGAAGAAGGATCTCGAACAGAACACATTTTTAACGAGAAAATGGAATATATCGTTAGTCACATTGGTTCTTACATGATTTTATAAACATGTTAACACGTGAAAATAGTGATATTTTTAAAAGCAGTTGCTGAAGTAAAGGTTTTTAATTTATTTCCTGAAGATTAGCAATTGTATAGTGTTCTCAAGCCCGACCCAGTGGTATTTTTCTGGAAGGTTCAGACGTGATCATAATATTTAATAGGAAACGCTCTTCCTCTAATGCGAAAAAAAAACTTGAATTTGCTCGTAAGATTGAAGATCGTTGGATATATAATTTATATAGGTATACCAAGTATAATTAATTGCTATAGGTACTTCCTTCTTCCAGGCATTAGTAGCAATTCACATCCAACGGTACACACGGTGTTAACGTCCAATTGTTATGGAAGAATTAAAAGAATCGCTAATCATCTTCTAATTCATATTACCTAATATTTTATAACTCCTACATTTTGCATGAGTAGTTTCGCTGTGAAATTTCAAAGGGAGTGTTTCTAAATACGGGGGATGTTTTCGTTCTTACATTGCTTCGGCGTCATGGACATTTGGGCTGACCAGGTTCCGTCAAACACAGCATTCCTAAGCACAATTTTTACATGCCTACAGACTGAACTTTTGGCACTTAGATCTATAGATAGTACAATATGCGTTTGGTCATTTTGGAATCAACCTTTTTTGAACATGTCCTACTCGAGTTGAACCAAATTTCTGAGAGGTATAAGCACTGAAGTAGAAGCTAGTGCAGAGGTGGCTCGGGAGGAGCATTGCTCAGGCGAGTGCCAAGTGGGCGTGGGAAGTGCGGGGGCGGCGAAGGCGAGAGTGGGAGGTGGGGGTGGGGTGGGTTGGGGGCGGGGGGTGCGAGGGCGATGGGCGATTGGCACGGCGGCGGCGGCGGGCGCACCGGAGCACAGAGACCCTCCTCCCCTGGGCAGGAAGCGGCGCGGCGGACGCATCGCCGCCGCCATCGCCCACGCTGCCTCCGCCGCGCCGCGCCGCCTGCCCACCCAAGGCCTGTTATCAAGCGCTCAGGCGCCGTAAAGAAACCGCAAAATCGCCGCCCGCGACGGGGGGCCGGGCGGGTGGCTGGGCGGCCGGGTGGACGGACGCTGCGCGAGCCCTGGGTCACCGGCCTGTGCGAATCCGCCTCGCCGCCGCCGCCGCCGCCGCCTCGCGAGCCTCCACGCGCCGTTGCCCGAGGCGCAGAAGGCGGGAAGGCAGCCGCCGCCACCACCACCACCACCACCACCACCACCACCACCGCCTCCGCCGGTCGCTGCCGCCCCGTGTGTGGAGAGGCCCCCCTCATCGAACCCTAGTTGCTCATGCAACGTTTTTTCCTATCGACGAACTTGCTTCTTAGTACACACAACACAGCGGCCAGCGTCGTCGCAGACCGGTCCCTAGGTTCGAGTTCCGACGATGCCTGAAGTCTGTTGTCTGGAGAATTCTAGCGTCCGGCTGCTCTGATCGGTAGTTTTTCGTGATTTCTTCGGTTCATACCTAAGGAATACCCGATTAGTACCCCAATAAACAGGCCACGGACCGCGCGAAATCTTCCCTTCCTCATTCTTGTCCCCTTCTCTCCCTTTATACTCACACGCACAAAACTATTCTACCAGTAATGTCGCGAGCTTCGAACTTGTGCCGTTTGGGGGCGGTGATCTTTTCGGGGAAATTTCTGGATGGGGCTATACCAGGATGGTGAAACTCACTCAACGGTCAGAAACACTAAATACTCTATCACGTAGCCGTTATCACTGCAACTGCCATGTCTACCTCCGTCGTTACTGTCCACTGCCAGTCCACATCACATGTGTGAAATGGTTCCAGCTTGAACATCAGTTGCACATGCAACGCTTTCCTTACCTCATTTTCTATCTATAAACTGGGTTTTTATACAGGGTGCGGCAGCATAACTTCCTTTTTTAAAATGCGCGCCATTCAGTTAGTTGATGTCATAGCGGAGCGCTTGTGGTCTCGTTCAAGAGGGGATACTGTAAAGTTTTGTCCCGACACTGTTCAGTCGCCATCATGCGTTGGAATAGTGAGGAGCGTGCCTTTGCCGTTGAGGCCTACTTTTCAAGCGGATGTTCGGTTATTGCAACACAGCGTGCATTTTCGAATCGCTTTAATTTAGCCCCGTTGGCTCCCGTCCCAGACCGCAAATCAATTGTTACATGGGTCACTACATTCAGACAAACTGCAAGTGCGACAAAACGAAGAACTGGAGTCCCTCGGCCCGTTAGATCACCTGAGAACATTGAAGCAGTGAGAGCGTCAATGTTGCGATCACCACGGCGTTCTGCGCGCAAACACGCATCTGCCCTTGGACTATCCGATCGTTCTGTGAGAAGAATTCTTCGTGATGATCTTCATTTTCATCCCTATAAGATGGCGATAGTGCAGGAACTTACAGAACGTGACTTCAATTCTCGGATGAACGCGTGTGAGCTTCTTCTTGATGTCGTTCCCGAGGGTGCTATTGTTTTTTTTAGCGATGAAGCCCATTTTCATTTGTGTGGGTCGATTAACAAACAAAACATGCGCTACTGGGCTGACACCAACCCTCGAGAATTGCATCAAAGGCCTTTGCATTCACCCAAAGTCACAGTGTGGTGTGCAATTTCCTCAGCTGGAATTATTGGTCCCTGTTTTTTTGAGGAAAAGGAGGTTACAGTGACAGTGAATTCGGACCGGTATGTAAACATGCTACAGAATTTTTTTTCCCACGGCTAGAAGAGTTGGATTTGGGGGACACTTGGTTCCAACGCGCCAGAGCGCCTTATCAGAGCGCCTTATCTCAATTAGAGGCGATTTGGAATGGCCGGCACGCTCTCCCGATCTGTCCCCTTGTGATTTTTATCTATGGGGTTTTTTGAAATCCCTTGTTTATGTGAACCGTCCAAGAACCCTACAAGATTTGAAGACCAACATCGAAGAAGAAATTGCCAACATAACACCAGCTATGCTAACAAGAGTCATGACAAACGCCAGATATCGGTTTACGCAATGTATGGAGAATGAGGGACGTCACCTAACAGATTTGATCTTCAAATCAATGTAAATAAAAACTTTAGACATGTACCTACATTATAAAAAATAAATAAATATTTTCCGATGCACACAATAGTTTTTATTGAGTTTTGAAAAAAGGAAGTTATGCTGCCGCACCCTGTACCTACGAGTCAGACTGTAGCACAGTGGCCAGTGCGCACAACTCCGTACAGAGTGCACCTCAAATCTTGATCAGATCAGGTGGCAATCGACGACAAAAACTAAGTGTCATTCTGACGACAATGTGATGTTGCTAGTTAGTAATTCACTCTTTCTGGAAAGAAGAATATTTTCTACATTTGCCACTGAAATCGGGTCACTGAAAGTTCTGAATGTTGATCCATTGAAAACAGTTCAACGACACCAGGGGTGAGCAATGAGAAGCTCCTCCAAACTGACTTTGAATTGCCAAAATATGCTTCACCAGAATCATTTCAAGAATACCAAATAAAGAGGTAGAGAAGAATTTAATAAATTTAAAAACTGCATACTTTTTGTGTCGAATATTTTACCTTTAAATATTTCTTTCATATTGATAAAAATAAGTAAAATTTATTTGTTTGTAATTTTTCCTAGTTTATAAGGTCACAATTTTCAATAAAATATCAATATATACACATAAATGTAAATGTATGAGGTTGAATATATTTTAAAATCGTGTGATCACTTACCGAATGTTATCGAAGGTGTGTGCGCATCATAGAGAGTACTAAAAGAGCCCTCATTTGGTCATTACACGCCGGCGATAAAATTTTATTGTTTCAACGAATATGCAATTCAAATGTATAAGTACTCTAAAAGCAAATCCCAAAAGGACAAGTTTCAAAGTTAAGTTAGGAAATTGGCCTTTTGTCTATTACAAACTAACAACTTGAAATAAATTAAGTTTTATGTAAAAGTTAATACAATAATTACAATACACTTTTAACATATGAATTCATGAATATTCAGTTCCTTATTTGAATGAGAGGTTTGCCAAACTTCAGCGAGCAGTTCACACCGATGTTTACACGAACTCTGTTGCGCTCTTTTTTGTTATTAGTTATTCCGGGCGCATTAGCTGCTGAAAATCATTTGTTCCGTAAGTGTAGTGTATTGTATCGCGGGTTCCTGCTGCTCTGAGGGTTTTCTCCAACCAGGTATCTCTCACGAACTGGGCACCTCCCCACTCGGGCCAAGTTCTAAGCTCCTGACTGGTCCCCAGACATCTGTGGTAGTATAGTGTGCAGGGTTGGGTGCGAACAGGAAAAGGAAGGAAGGAAGAGAGAAAAGAAAGAAAAGAAAGAAAAGAAAGAAAAGAAAGAAAAGAAAGAAAAGAAAGAAAAGAAAGAAAAGAAAGAAAAGAAAGAAAAGAAAGAAAAGAAAGAAAAGAAAGAAAAGAAAGAAAAGAAAGAAAAGAAAGAAAAGAAAGAAATATCGCGCGCGCGCTCCTTTGCCCGTTTCTGAGGGTACAGTTTCGGCATTCGCCTGGTATTGATCGAAGAAACCTCGGAAAACTACCAAGCAGTCGGCCACTAGAATTCTCCTGAAGACTGCGAATGACCTTGTCCTATCTATCTAGCTACTGTAGAAAATTCTGTCACTGTCCAGACACGAACACAAGGACCTCCCAATCAGAGGCACTGCAATGACATAAGTTTATGCCCTGAGCCACCTAAGCCGGTGGTAAATGCTCATGAGCCACGACACGCTGAATGGCGGGTCTGGTAAATTGACTGTGGGACTGATAAACCGTGGATGCACCTAAAGGAAGTAGCGTCAGCCAGATGCGCAAAGACGCAAAATAGGAATACATGCTCGATCATCTGTGATCAGGTAAGATAAAATTACATGTACTGTCTGGAGAGTCGCCTAGACTAGGAGTTATTGCTTCTAGTGCCGAATATAAATTCAATTTAGGGAAAATTAAACAAGGAGGTTTACATGCAACCCGATACACGGCTAAGTAAATTTGCATTTAAATTCTAATGTCGCTATTATACTAATGAGTGAAATGTCAGCAGGACGTCTCTCCATAACCACAAAGCTAAAAACCGGCGACTGGCAAAGACTTCCGTTTTTCGTCAGCAGTTAACGTGTTATTGTATATTATGAAATGATTATTTAATGATGGATATTAATACTGGAGTATTTAGTATGTTGCGAACCACGCTCGTTCGTGGCTCAAGTGTATTAATACGCATTATATTGAGTTTCATTCTCTACTTTTTCCACGACTAATACTATTAGACGTTGAATCTAGGTGTCATTCATACTTTTTATCGAAATTTTTGGTGTGGTTCTTATTCATATCTCATTCACTTTCACTTAACCTTTTAGCATGTTTCTCTGCCGATGCGTTTTACCGTCACCTATCCCGCAGATCGTCTCAATAGAACGAAAGAGATACTAGAACTATGGCCAATGAATAATTTCTTCTTAATGCTTCGTTTATAAACTTTGCTGTGGCTATTCGAACACCTGTACTACAATGAAGCTGCATCATAATGGCTACCATTATACAACGAGCTGCAGGGATCTAATATACAGGTTATGCAATGAGAATAGCAAAAAACTGATATGTGTTCTAGCAAAGCACATAAAAACATTTCCAGGGATCCACTACTAAATCTTCAACAAGTATCAATTAGCAACATCTTTAAGAGCAGCTGGCTTTTTGTTTTGTTGAACAAAAATATAGTTACTTCTTCCAAACACTTAAAACGTTCAGTTTGCTCTACATTGACGATTATTAATAATTTTCTAAGAGACAGATGGGATTTATAGTAACAACTACTCTGTAAGAAATGAAATTTAATGAATATGTTTAAAAATGAAATCTTGACAGAATGTATAGTATAACGTAACTTCTATTATTTTATTTAGACTGATTTGCGCTCTCCTACAGTAGAGTTTTGACTGAAGTTTTAGAAATTACAGGTATTATTTTTTCCCAAGTAGTAGGTAAAGAAGACAGATTTTAATACCAGCAGTAAGAATTTAATAAATATCTAGATTTGTGTACACTCTCCCTTTGAAATAAGTATTACTCATCTACACTAACGCCAACAATATAGTGGAAATTGGTAAATAAAGTAAGAGGGTATTGCATTTCAATTAATGAAATCCAACATCTCCAACTTGGAATATATTTGTCAAATTCCTAAAACATCGTAAGAAAGCAAACATAAACTGAATGCCAAATAATGGGCAAGCCTCACGGCCAACTATGAATTAATTTACACCATTTGTAATAAAATAGTTGTTTGATGTATTTTCACTAAAGCTCGCATTTTTTCATCTCATTGATATGCGAAATCAGACTTTTAACTTATTTCTCATTGAAAAATATAATTTCAATTACGTCAAATTTTATGTAAAGTAATTAGTATAGTCCTATTGTAATGTGTTTCATCACGTGAATTTTTTGTTTTTGAAAAGAAGGCATTTCATTATTATATAAAAATAAATTACGTTCACGTAAAGCACACACGAAAGTATATATATAATCTTTAGATAGGGAGATAATTAAGTTATACTGTCTACAAATTAAGTCGTTTTTCTTTCTTCAAGAGAATGCGACGTTTCTTACCACGAGAAAATTACCGTGCGCTAGCGACAATAAACACAAAGCCTTGAGCTCATTTCACGAGCTTTGTTAATTGTTTCAGATTTCATTAGCAGGATTTCAGAAATTAGAATGTTTCAAAATTTGAGTAGTAGTCGTCCCGTATTGGTCATTCAACTCACACAAGAAATACGTTGCATTGTAACTTACAGCAGGTTATGATGGTATTGATATTTTGAAGAATATTTTTTGTGTGTAGAAGTAGAAGGTACGGGAAAGATATCAAAATAAAATATATTATATCACTGATACTTTATACACAACATCCTCTGTACTGGTTAAAGCGATGGAGGAAGTGCGTTTCTATTGTAATGTAGCGGGTTACTGTTGTCAGTTATCTTCTCCTAGCAAGGGAATTGTATGATAGAAGAAGGAGTCGTCTTTAGTAATGTTGATGTCGTTAGATTCGTATCTTGTAGTGTGCCATGTTGGTAATGACCATTAATAGTTTTTTCTTGACACTTCGACGCTGCCACATGCATCTTAGTTCCTATACTCAGTGGTGCTACAACAACGCATAAAGAAAAAAAATAAAAAATTTGGAGCAGTTTTGAGATTTGTGTAAATAGCAATAACTTCAAGCAGAAATTACAAGAAAAATTATCTTAGATTAAAAAACTTGTACATGAATTTATTTAAAGTTCTAATTTTTAGAACAGATATTATTATGTACGTAGTAGAGATGTTACAGCAGCACATACTTTCTCGCAATATTTCTAACTGCTCCGCTGTATTACACTACTACAAAAACCTGCAAAATTGCTTTGATTTAGCAAAAAATTAGTTTCCGCAACCACACTCGAACTCAGGTTTCGGCGTGAGCCTTACCTCTATTGAAACGTAGTGAGTTTCAAACTCGGGCTTGTAGTTTCGAAATGTTAACTTTTTCTAAAAGTCAGGGTTTTCAACGAACAGCGTGCACTATTCTTTTAAGCGTCTTTTATGCCATCGGAAGACGCAGTATAATACAACTATTTGCATTCTTATCTTCCTCTTCCTTGTCCTGTCTTCACCCTAAACTTACACACACACACGCACATGCACTACACTAACACACATGCCGGGAGACCGATCGTGAGCTTAGAGCTTGTCCCGATTGGGGCGGTGCCCCGCTGGCGGGAGATACCTAATTAGGGAAAACCCCACTAGCCGATGGTAGGTCGGCGCCGGATCTCACCATCCAACGGAGGAAAATCAACGCCACCGCCTGAGTAAATAGCATAAACTACACTTATGGGACTAATTACCTTAGCAGTAGCCACGTTCGTCATCAATAACAACACTAGTCTACAAAAAAAACTCTTTTCTCCGTAACAAGAACAAATATATTTTTTCTGGAAGATAATTTGCCTCTCAATCTACATCTGATTTCAGCATTTCTGTGTCGGTCTCAGTTTTCATGTGATAACTTTTTTGTAAATGCGTACGTATTATATTCGTCTGGGAAAATGAGAATTCCCTTTCTTATTTCTTCCGGAATTCTGGAAGCTCTCATCGTAAGTACCGGCAGTATTCGGACAACATTGCGCAATTCCGTTCGCCATGTTAGTCACTAAGAGCCCCAAGGTTATCCACGATGGTGTAGAAATGATCATTCAAAAAATGTGATTTAAGTGACATGTTATATCCCATAAGGTGGAATCATCTCAATAGTTCATTTACAATATCGCGATTTGCAGTCAGTCATATGTTTACCTAAAATGATTTTACCGACACTTGCGTAAGACAACCCTACCTTTCATGCAACAGCAGTAAACAAATCAACGAAATGTTCATCAGTCATTAATTGTCAAATTAGCAGTCCAACCTTCCTTTATTTATTTTTCCTTCACTGATCCTTGTGAACTTACCTCGCAATACATGTATCCACCTGATGTCCATGGCTTTCACAAAGGTTTTCAAAAGACCATAAATAATGTGCAGCGGAGGCGGGTACACATTTTTGGAGTCAACAAGACGACTGTTAATATTTCTCTGTTCAGGCAGTAGTTCAATCCGAGCAAGCCATTATTTTTTACATTATTGATATTTTTCTCTGCTCTCCCACTTACATAGAAAACAGCAGTGCTTTAGGTACCCGAGCTGCATGCCGAGCAGAATTTCAATTATCTTGACATCTTCACATGCATTCTATTTGTACAAGTATTTCTCATATTTGATAAGTGTGAGAAGCAGTTTAAAGTTCTCAGACGTCTTCTACGGGTTAACTACAACAATTGGAACAGAAAAAATTGTTGCCATTGTGGAGAACTTCTGCTTTTCACACTTATTGCCAAGAGTCTTCATAACGGGTAGGATATCATTACGAAAAGCTATGTGCAACTACAAGGTCACTTTTCTTTGAAAAAAAATTTGAAAAAATTCTTGGCGATCACTAAAAACACTCACTTTTATACAGGCGGAAAGAAGATTCCATCCTTTCAATCGTGAAGTTAAAAGCTCAGCCTGTTGCTTCGACAAATTTAAATCACGAACAAGTCGTTGCGATCCACTTCAATTACAAAAATGTGATTATTTGAGTCACGGGAGACTTGAAATGTCAGATTAGCACGGATATCACCTTTTTTTCTGAATGATTGTCACTGTAGCATTTATCTTCACTCACTGCCACCTCTTCTCAGGAGGTTGTGGTACCGGCAATTCATTCGTTCACAGGAGGACCTACAGGCTTTATTGCAGATGGAAATTAGGATAATGCACAGTTTTCTTCACTCTTGAGGCGATTCCAGCTAGTTTTGTCAGGCCGAAATAACAGTATGTTGTGTGATCCATTGGTTCTTTCCAAATTATGGGAATACCAAAGGGCATGTGTGGTGAACAGCCCTGTGCATGTGGGCCTTGTGCATGTGGACACCAAAGGGCATGTGTGGGAAACAGCCACATATGTCGCCAAAACCTTTTCATTTTCTAAAGATGAATTTTCTGAATTCAGTGTCATGTATAGGAACTCCTTGTACATATTTCGATTGTTCCTGAACATTTATATCGGCCGAATAGTTAATGAAGCTTCAGCAAAATATCCAATACGCAGCGTTTTCAAGCATTTTCATAGATAAGGAGTGGCGTGTCACAAGAAAACTGAGCCCGATAGGTAAAAACTGATTTCATATTTGAATCCAGTGGTCAAGATTTAGCTAAGATTGTCATTCACATTATTTGAGAAATGCTGTTGACCAGAGTAATCAAACAATCGATCGAGGCACAATGGCAGCCGAAACGTTGAAACCAGTGCCTAGGTAGCGGCGTCACCCAAACAGCCAGCAGAGTATTGACTCCGGCCGATGAAACCGACGCTTACATTTGAATACACTTATCTAACGCAGCTACGGGATCAGCCTCCCTTTGCCTGTTGAGAAAGACGAAATCATTCACACAGTACAGCTAAAGTGAGACACCCTACCAAGATTCTGGACTGAAACTCGCCACGCGCATCAACAGTATTGACAAAATTTAATTTACTATTGAAATATAAAAATACATTCGTATTGATACACCACCAGCACCCTTTATTTCGACGTTTTAGTGCAGATTTGATTCATCTCTGTGGTCTGATTCACCATTTTCGCGATGAAACTGATTAATGATTACTGTTCATTTTCACAAGGATAGGAAATAAATCACTGATAAAAAAAACAATAGTATTGATTCAATTGTGTGAAAAGACATCTCTCCGAATCCTCTGCCCTTCCCAAAGTGAAATTTTGAATTAATGCGTCACACATCTATTCAGATTAATTTGTATATGGGTAATTCCATGTGAAATCGTCCGAAAAAAGCACGACCGCTTCCGATTGGTCTAAACATTTTTTGACTTAATCAGTGTGATGTAAAAACGCTAGAAGCATCGTATTTAGTGTGTATCTTTGACCTTTGACCTTGTCTATATATACCCAAAATTAGCAAAATGTTTGAGCAATTTGGATGAACTTTGTTGATTAGTTCAACTAGTATTATAAAATTATGTATTATAAAATCGAGAGGGACAAAAACTGTTTGAAAAGCAGAGCACTTCCTCAGCATTTTCACAATAGATCAAGGGAAACTAAAGTAAAAATTCGATCGATATGATTCGTAAGAATGTATTTAGAATGAAATTTATTAAGAAGAAATAAGTTAAACACGCACGAACATAGATGTGTAATGGAAACTTCAATGGAAGTAATTATTACAAATGACGTGGAATACGTTTACTACGTGCATGGAATTTCATTAGAGAATCGTTGTACTGTTTAAAATATGTTAGGATTTGTGCGAGAAGGTGATATCTGGTGAAAGGAGAAGGCACTTATTTTTAGAAAATTCCTTATTGGTGGAGTTTATTCCTTACTTCCTTTTCATGAAAAATATCATATCTTTAAGTTTTTATTCTTCTTTGATTTTAATATTTATACGTAACATTTCTTCCCCGATTCCTCTCTCACTTTCCTGAGTGCAATTATTTTAAAATGATGGATTTTAATGATGTCATGGATTCTCCTTACCATTACTAAAAAATGCATAGTATTTAGCTGGTTTGTGAAAACGAATCCAGTGCTCAATCAAATTAATTCTGAAATTGTTTAAGATCACCAATTTGACGTTGCTAGGAGAGATTTATATCAATGGAAGATTTAATTACGTCTGTATTGAAAGGGTCACATATTAAACTTTGTAATTAGTAGCCAAGTGTTAACTTGCACGTCTTCGCATCTTTATTTTTCATCAAATTTCTCAAAGAATTGCACACGTAACTATGAGTCGTGCGAAGTATTCTTGAATTGTTTTCGATCTTATCACACTTGGTAATGACGTTAAATATATGATTCTTGGTAATGACCCTTTTTCGTTAACGTTATGATCTCTAACCATTGAATAGATGCTGTCGAAGCGAGAAACTACCATCTTATTAAAACCTGCATCATTTGAAGAATGGTAATTCGCTGTACGGTAATGACCGTGTTGATTTTGAAAATGGGTAATTCCACACGAAATCGGCCAAAAAGAGCATGACCCTTTCCAACTGGTCTACAAATTTCTTAACTTGTCCTATGTGATGTCCATAAACCCAACAAGCATCATATTTAGTGCCTATGTTTGACCTCTGACCTTATTTTTATATATACCCAAAATAAGAAAAATGTTGAAAAAAATTAGACGAACTTTAGAAATTGAAACCTCACATGAAAATCCATTCTAATATCAAAAGAAAATGTTTCTCCTAATGGAACGTAGTTCAAAGAAAATGTTCTGTGCATTAAATATCATATAATTTGCATTGTAAACTATTTTGTTTACTACTGAATTCACAAGCGCATACTTTTTCAAACATAAATTCCCAAAATATTACATCCTGGATTTTCGAGTTTGTTGGTCCTAAACATTCTACAAACGCTAAATATTCACACACACACAAACAAACAAACAAACAAAAACGATCAGCGTGGGAAACTGAAAATTTCAAACATTGCGAGCGCTTAAGAGGAAAACGTTTCCCTAATAAGCTAATTTATAATAGTGTACATATTTTTCACAAGGTGTAAGAATCTACATTTTAAGATCAATTTTATATAGTATTACTCGTATTAGTTGATGTAATATGTAATATTAGTTGATGTAATATTAGTTGATATAATAGTATTATTTCCAATTACATACTATTTACACTGCATGACAAAAAAAAGTGAAGCACCCAGACGTAGCGGTTGGAAGTGAGTGAAAGTACATATGCTGAAAGACCATGTGACCTCATTGATCTGATTACAATAGGGGAAGGAAGAGACAAGGCCGTCGGCAGTTTTAGGTGGAAAGTTAGCCCCAGTAAGGTGTCGTACCTCCTCTGGCTGCAATGCATGCCAATATGCAGTTCGAGATGGTGTCAAAGTCGTTGGATCCTCTCTTGAGGCAAGTTCGTCCACAGTTGTTGCAGCTATTCCTCCAGATCCTGCAGGTTGCTACTGCGACGGAGTCCCCTTCCTATTGTATGCCACACGTGTTCAGTGATGGAGAGGTCCGGCGAACTTGCTGGGCACAAGAGGATCTCAACATGCTCTAGGCAGTACATAGACACACGTGCTGTATGTGGGCATGTATTAACTGTTTGAAACACAGCTCCTGGGTGCTGTGCCATAAGGGATAGGACGTGAGGACGCAGAATATCTGTGACGTATCGCCGTGCATTCAAAATCTACCGAAGCACTATTAGAAGTGATTTCAACGCATACCCGATGGCTCCCCACACCACGATGCCAGGGGTTACGCCTGTGTGTCTCTCCACATTTTGGGCAGGATATGCCCTCTACCCTTCACGCCGACACACTCGAGAACGGTGGCCATCGAATTTCTACTGTTTTTTCACTGAATAAATCTAAATCTCAAAACTTTTAACTTTCTTCTCTTGAGGTAATTATGATAATCAATTTTAACAGTATATCATACGTATGTACATCAAGCTGTATAGCACAGATGATTAAACGCTGCAAGCGCTTCACTGTATTCCTGAAAGATACACAAATAGCACGAAAATGCCCACAGTTTGTCAGTCTCACACTAAAAATGTGTAAAGACCAAGTTCCTAAGACAAGAAAAGCGGCGACTAAGATGTATTTAGGAGGTGTTCGCAGTTGAAACATTTTTCGTTCGTTAGTGGAGTATTTCCCAACATTTTTTGGTTCGCAACCCACCTTCATTGCATAACTGCCGCCCAACAGAATGTTCATTATATTTCATGTGATGTCATTCTGCAAAACGCACATAATTGGTTGACTTCATCCAAAGGATTACTGTAGAGGAAGTCAAAATATATGCTGTCTACTCATTGAATAAAAATACCAGGAAGAGATTAACAGGATCTAGGGTATATGACACGGCAAAAGTCCGAAATATGATTAATGTTAAGAATGTCCAATTACATCGCACATTAGACAGATGGTATTGATAAAGCTATACAAGTGACGGCAAATGGATCATTTCAGCACGAAAATTGTTTAAATTGTAAATTGTGTACTTTCCGCCCACAACTCCACATAAATTTGCGTATGTTGTTGATCTATCCATTACAACCCAACATGAGTCCTTCGAAAACTCGGACTAAACACACACTAATGACCATAACCCCTTGGGAATACTGTCGCAAGTGGAGTTTGACACACAGAACAAACAAGAGTGAATGCTCAAACTTTCTTCTGTGAAAGAGAATGACAACGTAAACCCAAGAGATATTTCGAAGACCATCTTCCGGAGCATTAACCAATTTTGTTATAGTAATGGACTGCAGTGCGCCTATCTCGTACTTGTACTTTATCAGGGGGAATTCATCCCGGGGTTGGCACCTTGGGCTTTGGCACCCCCGCAGGCGTACAAAGACGCCCTTGGGCTGGTATCTGGATCCCGCCAGAACGCAGATTTCCCTCTCGGTAACCTTCCCTTATAATGTCTACGTCGGGCAGCCTTGCCAGCACAGAGTTTCTAGCTATCCAGGCTAGTGCTGGAGTCTAAACAATGCGCCACTCACATGCGCAGGGACAAATCCCTTCTCTATGCTCAGAGTCTTGGGCTACTGCAACGACGTAGCCAAGAGTCCAATAGAGGACCTTCCAAACTACGGTTCGAGCAACTTGGGGCCCATCTTCCCACCTCCTCACTGCCGACACATCTAGGCCTTTGACGTGAGCCAGAACTTAGGCAACCTGACGGGTGGTAGCAGCTTCCCGCCGGTCTTTAATCTGTGAATTCCAGAGCAATCCGAAGAATCTTCTTCACCAGATCCTGCCCAAAGGTCGTCTCTCCAGGGGCCCGAATGGTTGGTTGGTTGGTGGGTGGGTGGGTTACGGAGCAAGGCCCGGAAACCAGGAGCTTAGCATCGCCTACTTACTGCCTCCACCTTGAAGCTATCGACGCGTCTCCGTGAAACTCGTGGTCCGGGTGGTCGTCTACAATTCTCCACCAAAACCTCAATCCTCTAGGCAGAAGTGATTCCCCCCTGCGGGGGACCGATATTCGTAGAACTCTTGACCGTAACCTAAGTTATAAAGCCCAATTAACGAATACTTCTGTTGAAATTCGCACTATCGCACAAGAAACATATTCTGCTGAAGCTATATAACGGAGCGTGGGGACCAACAACTTCAATATTTCACTTCTCGGCTCTAGACCTTGTGAATGGTGCAGCAGAATATGGAACTGTAGAATGGTTGAACACACAATGTCAATTTAATAGATTACTATCAACGTTATCTCTGCCAACAATATTAATGAAGCCAACAATATTAATGAAGAGCACGGTCTCCCGACTTTTGCCCCACACAGCGAGACTGATAATGGCGGTAAAGCCATCGAAAGCCGTCTCTCGAAATAAATATATTAAGTTGACGGAGATGACTTCCATTATTTCTTCATGTAATTACATCAACAATACATCATAATGCCCACAATACACTAAAATATTAGATAGATAGATAGATAGATAGATAGATAGATAGATAGATAGATAGATAGATAGATAGATAGATAGATAGATAGATTTATTAAAGTTCGCTTTGAGCTAATGCTCGGTGGCAAACATGATAACAATTAAAATTAGAATTACTAAACATTTTCAACATTTACAATTGGGTTTACTATTAGAATTAGGGGGTCGATATAATAGTTCCAATTTATTTCTAGCTAACTCTAAATTCACTTCTAGTTTACATAACACTTCACTACACTACACTACACTGCACTCCCCTTCACTACATTACACTCCCTTCCCCCCCACTACACTACACTTCACATCACTTCACTGTATAAGGGCCATGACGATAATAATTATGACAATAATAATAAAAGTAATAGTAATATTAATAATAATAAAAGCAATAATAATATTAACAATAACAATAATAATAAAAGTAATAATAATATTACTAATAATAATAGTAATAATAATAATAATAATAATAATAATAATAATAATAATAATAATAATAATAATAATAATAATAATAATAATAATAAAGATAAATGTCTCAGTCAGTATTGTTCGAGATGATTTAAATGGAATGAAGCATATTTTTAAATTTGGCAACATTAGAAGGAAGAGCCTCTAGTGCTTCTGCAGGTAGTTTATTCCAATCTACTATAGTGCGATTCACAAAGGAGAACTTGCCTACATCAGTTCTTTGCTTTCTACATCGTATTTTCCAAGGATGGTCTCCTCTGCTTTTATAATCTGATTTCTGTAATCTTTTACCGATATCTGCCCAAGCTGTGTCCCCTCTATATGTCTTATACATTACGCATAAACGCGCCCGTTCCCTTCTCTTAGATAAGGACTCCCATTTTTCTCGTTCGTCACCAACGCACCCGTGATTTACAAACTTTGAGGCACGTTTTTGAATTTTATCTAACGCTTCGATTTGCCCTTTTCTGTACGGGTCCCAGCATGCCACTCCGTATTCTAAAATTGGACGAACAAGTGTAGTATATGCTAGGGATCGGGCATTTGGACTACTATTTTTTAGAATACGCATTACAAAGTGCAGCGCTCTCCAGGATTTTTTAACCGTATTGTTAATATGATCCGACCAACCTAAGTCGCTTCGCAGGACCAAACCCAAATACTTACAGTTTTTTACACGTGGTATAACGTTAGTTCCTAATTCATAACTGGAGCGTACGTTCGAGCGAGACTTGGTAAAGCAAATGAATTTACTCTTTTCCGGATTTAATTCCATCTTATTTCTGCACGCCCAGTTCCATAAACAGTTAAGATCGCTCTGTAAAACATTTTCGTCCTCAGACGAGCCAATACTCCTATATATTATGCAATCGTCGGCGAATAGTCTAACTTTTGATTTTAATCCAGTTGCAATGTCATTAATAAACCCTAAGAATAGCAAAGGCCCTAACACACTCCCCTGGGGGACCCCCGAGGTTACATCGGCTTTCGATGAATATTTGTCTCCTATTCTGACTGTTTGAGTGCGCCCCGTAAGAAATTCATTTATCCACAGGATTATTCGATGATCTATTCCCGTTTCTGACAATTTGGAAATTAAAAGGCCATGTGGAACAAGATCAAATGCCTTAGAAAAATCTAATATTATTGCGTCGACCCTACTCCCTTCGTCTATTGAATCTGCTGACAAAAAGCAATTGTCTGGCTGTCGCACGAATACCCAGGACGAAAACCGTGTTGATTTTGAAATAGCCAATCAGTTTTATTCCAAACTCGTCTAATATACTCCGCGATTATGTGTTCCATCTGTTTGCATACGACTGATGTCAAACTTATAGGCCTGTAATTGTTAACAATCCTTCTGTCTCCTCCCTTGTGAATCGGCACTACGACTGCCTCTTTCCAATTTTGAGGAATCATGCTATTATTTACAGTAACCTCCATTAAGCGCGCAAGGTACGGAATCATGGCTTCCCCTCCCAGTTTTAGTATTTCTCCTGGTATTCCATCAGGACCTACTGATTTATTTCTCCTAATTTTTGCAATTCGTTTTCTAATAATTCCTCCATCGATTCGAAAGGTTTCTACTACGGGTGTTGTTTCACTTACTAGGGTTTGATCCTTCGTCTTGAAAACAGATGAATAATGTCTGTTTAAACAAGCCGCCTTTTCACTGTCATCTGTAATTACCGAACCATCCGCTCTGCAGATCGCTGGAATACTTTCTTTGTTCCCTTTCTTATGTCTCACATACTTGAAGAAATTTTGCCAACAGGTCAATCGGTCACTTAGAATTGATTTTAGGTAATTTTCTTGGGTATGTAACTTTAATGCTAATAGGTCTTTGGATAATTGTAGAAAATTATTTTTCTGATCCTTATTTATATTACGTTTACTATACGCTTTCCTAACCTGCCTTTTCAGTCGCCGCACTTCGTTGTTATAGTACACAGGATCCGAATGGCACCGTAGTTTCCTGGTAGGCACGAATTTTGCTAAGCATTCAGAAATAATGTTCTTAAAATTTGACCAGATCTGTTCTACTGTATATCCGCTAGAAGCCCAAGCCGGAAAATAGCTTTTCAAGTATAATTGCATGTTTGTGACGTTTGTTCGAGAAAACTGAAAAATTTCTCTTTCTTTTACACGATCATTTCGTTTACCCTCTCTGCACATTTTTAGGAGGACTCCTTTGTGATCGCTAATTCCAGGAATTACCTCGCAGGCAAGAAATTGGTCTGCCGGTCTAATAAGGAAAACGTCCAGTAAAGCATTATCGCGGGTCGGTTTGGTCACTACCTGTGTTAAGCCATTTTCCCACACCAGTTCGTTAATGAGGCGTTGAGCGGCGCCTTCAGCCCCCACATCCCCCTCCCAGCTAACATGCGGTAAATTTAAGTCTCCTCCAATAATGACATTTTTTCCACTTTTCCTGATTACACGGGTTCTCTCTATAAGTCTTTGCAACGGTTCGTGTCCGTCTTGCTGTGGTCTATACACGCCTATAATTTCCCACTGATTTTTTGAATTCCTATCTCGAATGTCAACACCTATGATTTCAAATTTGTCGTCCACCCATGCCTCTACTGCTTCGAAGTTGTCTTTAATACATATAAAAACTCCCCCACCAATGCGATCTACTCTATCGCGCCTGAATATTAAAAAATGTGGTCTGAATATTTCAGCATTTAATATTTCCGCATTGAGCCATGACTCCGTACCTATCACGACATCTACATTACACGATTCTACCATGTTCCAGAAATGAACAGTTTTATTGTAAATACTCCTACAATTAACCTGCAGAATAACCAGAGACTCACCTTCTGCGTAGTTCCTTATTCTAATGCCGCCGTCTCTCGTCGTCATTCCCGCGTCGCTGTCGGGCGATAAGTCGCCGTTTATCGTTGCCGCCACCACGACGCCGTCCCTCGCCGCCGACCGCTGCCGTCGCGTCGCCATCCCGCGCCGCCGTCACCGCGCCGCCGACCGCTGCCGCCTCGTCGCCGTCCCTCGCCGCCGTCACCGCGCCGCCGACCGCTGCCGAATTCGCCGCCGACCGCTGCCTGCTATTAAGTCGACTACGTCCTATTGGCTCCCTTTCCCCAACATAAGAATACATAGATCCCTACTGAAAAGAAAACAAGAATATTTCCGGGAATACCGTTCTCCGTATTCATTCATTTATCCCAGATCAACACACTATAATTCCGAAAACTGGCTACTGAAAACAGATTCACACGCAAATGAGAGCAGCAAATTCGTTTTCACATCCAAACAGATTGGGAAAGATGTTGGACCAACCACTCGTCTGAAACATCACACAGACACTAGCCCCAAGCCATCTGGCTTCGATAAGTCTGGTCAAATATGGAAGAATATGGAAGACCATTCCCATTTGCAAACGCACTGCACATAGCCATGCCTCTTCAAGTGGAACGTGGTGACCTCGTGCAACTGTATGTCCCTAAAAATGTACGCTACACGGCAGAGAGTCGCGAAGGTACCGCTTACTCGGTAGATCCGTCGGTGCTCGGTAGTTCCTGCATTTAACACCAACTTTAATCAAACGTATTATGAAACTGAATATAGGTCAATTCGATATAATAAAAAAAGGAATTTGTATTTTAGACTATTAATTGTGAGATCTCTGCGTACTATTCTTTCTAATATGTTATATCATGCTCAATTTCCAAAAGGTAAATGGATTAATTAATAATAAAAATAAACTGTAGTAGCAACTCTGAAAAAATGTAGTTGAGGCCCCTGTATTATTTATCGTATTTACAAGTATGAAATATTTGCTATTGCTAAGTCATCGAAAATTGTTTGAGAAATTTCATCTGTAATTTACAGAATTTGGTATGCTGATTTCAAAAATAAGCTCTATTTTCTTCTATCACGTAAGGTTTTTCCACACAGTGAATTTGAGTATAAGGGAAAATAATAAATGAATCAAATTGTTATAGAAACATATATTTGCGAGTGAAAATTACATGCATCCCATGTAAAATTTCATATGCAGAATATCACTCAGAGAACTCGCACACTCAATATTTTGTGATACCGTTTCTCATCAAAGCTCTATTTACACTTCTCATATGGTATTACCCTTGTGATATTTCTCTAAGTAGCATTGAACAGTAGTCCAAAATCATATTCATGTCCCATCAACCCTGGTATCTGGGTTCCAGTTCTTTGACATCTTCATGGATTCTTTCACCTTCTTTTCTAACAGCACCGAAATTTTTGAAAGTAGTCCAAATGAGAATGTAGATAATGAACTTTCAATATCATTGAACATTCCATATCTTTGAATTTAATTAATATGTCCACTATGTGCTTAAAATTAGTGTGCTCATAGTTTCCATGAAATTTCTGCACATCTTTGAATACTGTCAAAGCATCTTTCTGAACCATCTCTATTTTTGTTTCAAATACATCTTTAAAGAGTTTTTTAATATCTGCACCTTTTAATTTAGCTTCTGAGTGTCCCAGAAATTTGCTGCGCAAGTATTAAAAACACACTCCTTTTTGCAGCCAGGCATTCACAAATTGTAGTCTGAACTTCATATGAAGTGGTGGAAAGACGACTTTTCTTCCATCAACCAAAGTTTCTCGTAAAATGTTTGCACTTCCAGGTTCTAAATTTTTCCTATCCAACAACCAGTCTTTTTTGATCCAGTGGTGAACCATATCTCTGCTATTCCGTAAACACAAAAAGCAGGAGAAATTAGTGTAGCCTCCCTGCTGTCCAAGAAGCATGGTTATTTCTTTTAGATCGCCAAATATCATTCATCTGTGATAATTGTATTTCAGTTTGGAGAGGATCAATAATTTCTCATAGCTTTTTTTCATGTGCACAAAATATCCTACAGGAACTGAAGCGTACTTGTTGCCGTTGAGAAAGAAGTACTGCTTTGAGACTTCTTTTTTATGAATTAAGAAAGAGCCTCCACGCTTTCATGTCATACTGCACTTTAAACTCATCAAACAGTTCATTGATATCACTGCAGTAAACCAGATCATTTAAGGTATAAATTTTTTCTCTATGTCTAAACCATGAGAAAAAGGTACCAGGAGCCAATAAGGTACCAGGAACCCAATGTTCTGCTGAATCTTCAGAAAGGCCTAAGTCTCTAACGAAGTCAATTAGTACTAGTTGTGAAAATAGTTTGGGCTCTGTACCGTCTGTAACTATATATTCATCACAATTTTCGTATTGGTTGTCAGTGTCATCAGGTATATTTTCTAGTTTATCCGAGGTGGTGGTATAGGACTATCAGGTCGTTGAGGTACCTTCTATCTGAACGTTAGGATAAACAATCTTTCTTAATTTTTACATTGTACCCAACTATACTACATGAACAGAAGTTCCAGTCAGTACTGTACTTGTGGGCTTTATCCATAACATTGGATTCCCAAAACGGAAAGATTTCTTCTTAACATGGGACCATTGTAGGACTCCTTCCACACAGAGAATACCTTATGTGAAGCCCACGGTTTGTCTTGATCGCCTAGTCTCGTCGCGAAGTATGTATAATAAACGCTTTTGTCAATTCAGTAATGTTTCTTTGTTGTTTCTTTACAATATATTTTCCACAAATATAACAAAAGTTGTCAAGGGAATAACGACAGCCTCTTGAGGTCATCTTGTGTACTAATTGTCTACAATACCTTCAGAAAATATCTCGCTACGACTGCAGAGCATCTGTACTCTTTGCAAATAAATCTATATTGGAATAACGAGTTCTAATGACAGTCAAGTTCACAAGTGAACAACGAAGGAACTTTAGTTCTACAATAACAACCTAATCTGCTTTAAGTAAGAATTCTCCGAAGTCGGAACAACCAAGAGCAGAAGTACAAATAGATTGATAGAACAATGTATATATTCTCTGGAATATCTCTTTATAATTGAAATACTAATTTGTGCGAAAATGATGGGTGATGGAATTTTTTCTGAATCCATCACACCAAAATATGCATAAATCAGCTATTAATTTGCAGACAATGTTCCCGTCACATTCGCACGGGATAACAGAAAAGTGTTTTTTTCTGCAGACACGCAATTAAAACCGATTATTACAATTAAAACAATTTATTACTTATTTTTATTAAAACAATTATTACTCATTTGTGGAAAAATGTTGGGCGATGAAAATTTTTAATAGCTTTTTCTGAATTCAGCACATTGAAATCTTTATAAATCGGCTATAACTTTGCAGACACTTTTTAGGTGCAGGCCTGTGTAATCATTTACCAAACCAAATATGCCAGATTCATTTAACTTACAATCAAAATAATATTGGAAGCAATAGGTAAGTACAGGCGAGTGCGAATCTGAAACATCGTAAACCGGGAGATCATAGGAACGAATCCTTACGCTGCTAAGATTTTTGACATCAGCTGAGTCGTATTCTATCATATCCTGGGAAGAATTATTCAGGCCGGCTACTCTGCTTGACAATTGCGGTTGCCTCCGATCAATTTCAGGTGGATGACGAAGACGCTCGCGATCCCCCCTTTATCATCCAATCCTCACTTCCATCCCTTAGAGACGAGCGATTCATCCCCCCCCATCCTTATGTGGCACATTCATCCGGTAATCTGTAATTATTCCAAAGTCAAGAGCCGGAGACTCCGGTACAGCAATAAACTGCATGATCTTCGAAACACGTCACATGTGAGTTTACACTTTTGTTCTGGGCGAACCAATATAAAGATAAAAAAGATGTACGTATGTATTTCGCATTCTAGGGTCGGATTAATCCGACTCCAGCCAACTAATGACGTAATCAAGCCTAGGCACTGTTTTATATATTATCCATACTTGGGGATAAGGGAGACAAGAAAAGATACTGTAAAAATTAATGCAGAACCACACACACGAATTCTCACTGAGCATAGCCGTTGACACGCGCGAAAACACGAAATAAACAATCAACTGAGCATCAGAAGGGTGGGGAATCATTTTCTGTGACCGAAAATCCACATGCTACAGGCAGGATGAGGACCACATGTTTGGCGCTCAGCAAAATAGCACGTAACCCGTTAACCCACATACACCCAAATTCGATCATGTGGCCTTCGCGACTTCGGAGAAAGAGTGGCAGTGGGAGCGCCTGCGCCAAGAGCAGCGGCAGCGCTGGCGGAGCGTGACCCCTCCGCGGACGCCGCGGTCGCGCTCTCAGGTCAACGGCGCGTTGACGCCCGTGGCCTTGGCAGTCCGCTCACCCCCGCCCGCGCCGCCTGCGTGCAGATGTCACCGCGATAGCGCCGCCGCGCCCAATTACCTCTAGGGTCTAATTGGAGACGCGCCCCGCGTCGCCTCCGAGCCGCCCTCGCGTCGCCCCCGCGTCTCACACCCGCAGCCACACGCCGCCCCCGCGCCGCCCCCGCGCCGCCCCCGCGCCGCCCCCGCGCCGCCCCGCGCCGCCCCGCGCCGCCCCCGCGCCGCCCCGCGCCGCCCCGCGCCGCCCCCGCGCCGCCCCGCGCCGCCCCGCGCCGCCCCCGCGCCGCCCCGCGCCGCCCCGCGCCGCCCCCGCGCCGCCCCCGCGCCGCCCCCGCGCCGCCCCCGCGCCGCCCCCGCGCCGCCCCCGCGCCGCCCCCGCGCCGCCCCCGCGCCGCCCCCGCGCCGCCCCCGCGCCGCCCCCGCGCCGCCCCCGCGCCGCCCCCGCGCCGCCCCCGCGCCGCCCCCGCGCCGCCCCCGCGCCGCCCCCGCGCCGCCCCCGCGCCGCCCCCTCCCTCACCCCGTATGCACAGCGCCTGCCTCCGCGTGGGTTGACGCCGGCGTCGGTCGATGCCATCGCGGCGCTCGTTAAGGGGCCCTTTATGCGCGCGGCTGAGGCAGATTCCCTGCTTCCGAACTCGCACGGTCCCAGGCTCGTGGGCTGTAGCCCGAAATGCGAGCACATTTGAAGAAGCAGATCGAACACCTTCTAAATGAGGCTCCATACATTTGGCGTTAGGCGTCTAGCGAGCCACTTCTTGCTACGGCGATCGCGCGCGATATACCCTTTATCTCCCTTGTCCCATCCTTACGCCTCACACACTTACACACTTAACCCACACACCGAAGTGTAGGTTGGCGCGGAAACTCATTATTCAGCGGAGGAAGGACAGATGCACTACACGTTCAAGATTAATGACAAAATCAGTTGACGCGACCAGAAACCGGAATAATCAATTAATCCAGCATCTCAAGTGCTGGGATTCCTTTGCTGTGATCGAAAAACGCTGCTACGGCGAGCGGTCACTCAGTACTCTACAAAAGTGTTTAGCTGAATTAAAATTGAGCCGGGTTAAAAATACAACACATTTGTCATGGCGAGCGATATGCAATACGAGAAGTAATACGGACAGACGGACAGACGGACAGACGGACAGGCGGACAGGCGGACAAGCGGACAGGCGGACAGGCGGACAGGCGGACAGGCGGACAGGCGGACAGGCGGACAGGCGGACAGGCGGACAGGCGGACAGGCGGACAGGCGGACAGGCGGACAGGCGGACAGGCGGACAGGCGGACAGGCGGACAGGCGGACAGGCGGACAGGCGGACAGGCGGACAGGCGGACAGGCGGACAGGCGGACAGGCGGACAGGCGGACAGGCGGACAGGCGGACAGGCGGACAGGCGGACAGGCGGACAGGCGGACAGGCGGACAGGCGGACAGGCGGACAGGCGGACAGGCGGACAGGCGGACAGGCGGACAGGCGGACAGGCGGACAGGCGGACAGGCGGACAGGCGGACAGGCGGACAGGCGGACAGGCGGACAGGCGGACAGGCGGACAGGCGGACAGGCGGACAGGCGGACAGGCGGACAGGCGGACAGGCGGACAGGCGGACAGGCGGACAGGCGGACAGGCGGACAGGCGGACAGGCGGACAGGCGGACAGGCGGACAGGCGGACAGGCGGACAGGCGGACAGGCGGACAGGCGGACAGGCGGACAGGCGGACAGGCGGACAGGCGGACAGGCGGACAGGCGGACAGGCGGACAGGCGGACAGGCGGACAGGCGGACAGGCGGACAGGCGGTCAGGCGGACAGGCGGACAGGCGGACAGGCGGACAGGTGGACATTTTTAAAAAAACACTTTTTCGGTTTCAGAGGCCCCCAAAACGTGTGTTTCCGTTGAAATCACGAAATTGCTTTTTTTCGCAGCATCACGTAAGTACGTATAATACTTCGTATATACGTACGTATACGGGAAAGTGAAAATGGAAGAATGGAATAGAGTTCAGAAATGTCTGTAATGTTTCTATGTACATTAGCCAACTATTTCTGTCTTCTCTACCTTTATATTTGTAGTTTTTTAATGTTTTTACGCCCGGTCATTACAGACTCAAAAACAGAGATATCTATTTGAAAAAGTTGTACCAATATCTCGTGATAAACAAGAAATGAATCTATGATTCTATAAGTCCCATTCCCTCGTGCACTGCCGTGAAAACCAAACGTTTTCCAGAACACAGTGAGCATGACATTGACCACTGATAGCATGGTCTTGAACTTTGTTGGCAACTGTGATCCTTAGTGGCGGAACTTCACTGATGATCCCTTGTTTTCGGGGTCAAAATGGTGAACCTAGCTTTTACCACCTGTCACAATGTTGTTAAAGATCCTATCACCCTCACTATCAAAAGGCAAAAGAATTGTTGACAGATTCCCAATCTCCTGTTGCATATCAGAAGTAAACATTCGAGCCCCCCCCCCCCCCCCCGTGGCCACTGTTTTCTATACTGCAGTTCTGTTATGATAGCCAGTTCACACTCTCGTTAAATGACACACTTACCTGAGAGCTGTGTTTATTATCCGACGATTTTCATTTTATGCGTTCTTAAAATCCGATTCCGATGAGTCTTGTCAGTTGCCATAAGCGGTCGTCCACTTCCAGCTGTCGCAAATGTTGAGTTTAGCATCACCGAATCTTTCACTACAAGCACGAACAATCCAACATCGCAAATTACTGATGTCGAAACAATCATCAAAGTACACAGTTTTCATTCTTCTATGGGTTTCAATTGTGGGCACGTTTTTTGCCGTTAGAAACTCAATTACAGCAGGATGTTTCTCACGCACCGAAATAGTTGTGTTACACACCGCAATGTTACCCGCTACAATTCGGAGCCCTCTAGCGGCGGGGGTTTGCGGTTAACGTCAGCAAATCCAGAAAGTTGACCGAGTAATATTCACGACGTAACAATTCAACCGACTTTGAGATCAAAATTCACTAGTGGTGCTAAAACAGAATGTACTTTCTCGCCCTATTTTCACGCACAATTACGCGAAAAATATTCAAATTGTCGAAAAATTGTACATTACATGACCTTACTTTAAAATCTATTTTTAATGAACAGATTTCATTAACGAAAAAAATCTCTATATTTCATATATTTTTTGTAGGAAGACGCAGAAATTAGAATATCGGTTTTAAATTCAAGGGGCCGCGACATCAGCCAGATCGATTGCGGAATATCTATTTTGGAGAAAATCGGCAGAACGGTTTAGATACTAGCGTTGTTCACAGACGAACGGGCACACAGACGTTTTGCGGTCATTCGATTTTTCGGTATCAAGAATCCAAAAAAACATGAATTCCGACTGCACCATGTATTAGAGAACTTTTTTTTTAATTTAGCAACTCGATTTATCCACTCCTTCTTACCATAGTTCGGTAATAAGTTTTTCTGCCGAAAATCCGTCGTTTTTTCGCGCAGCTTTACATAACTTTCTCTCCACTCCGTATTGAGAAAGTAAAATTTCAGCGGCACTATTTTCCAGCTCGCCCTTGTGTATATAAAAGAAAGATAAATGCATAACTAGATAGATATCCTAAATATGAGCTCAATATGATAAGAGTAATTATGCCTGTCACTCTTCAACTTCAGCATGTGGATCAAAGACTCCATCTCGATCAATTTTTTTGTACATTCCCATTCCTACATTGAGCTAATGCTGAGATAGCTCCTTGTTTTGCTTGTGTAGAATAATTTAGCTTCGCTATGAACA
Source organism: Gryllus longicercus (assembly GCA_038098605.1). Lineage (NCBI taxonomy): Eukaryota > Metazoa > Arthropoda > Insecta > Orthoptera > Gryllidae > Gryllus > Gryllus longicercus. The sequence goes on along the minus strand of JAZDUA010000679.1, from coordinate 275,487 downwards.
GCTTTTTTCGATCTCTCGTTTTGCTAGTCGTAGTAACAGTAAACTCGGCGGTGTGAATTGCTATTTTGTTAGCAATATTATAAAATTAAATCTGTAATTCATTTACCGATGCAAATGCATTTTCTATTACTCGGGAGTAAAAATATCTAGTTTCCGAATCATGCTTTTTTGGTACATTTATTCAACTATGTATAGTCAAAGGATAGGTAAAGCATTCTGCAGCTCACGGAAACGTACGCAATTGAATTAGTTCTTTTTAAAATCCCGTAAGGTTTTTTGCATTTTCGATTTTTGTGCGAAAGTAGAACCTGCAACATTGATGCATCGTTTCATGTGGAAATCCTGTAAGTCAGATGAATAGAATGTCCGTGAAGGCACTGCAAATTTTTCGTTTGGTTTTGAATTCTGTAAGTAATTGATTTTCGGTGTTTCTGAACGTAACTACTATTTCAAGCAGCTGTTGCTTTCATATGAATCATGTTGCCATCAGCCAAAAATGCGTCAGTTTTTCGCGCAGCATTACATAACTTTCTCTCTGCTCCGTAGCGAGAAAGTAAAAATTACATTACCTGCATTCACAATTAACACTATGTCTCCCCCATTTACCACATACAGTTTTTACTGGTTTTGGCGAAATAAATCAAAGGAAAATATGATAGAAATCATTGCGCAATAAAAGTTGATCTTATGGACAAATTAATTTGTTTCTTAAATTGATGTTACGGCCATGAATGCTATCCACACCTTAATTGTCTCCGATTTATAAACGTCACAAATTTACATTCTTATAATGGTATTTTTAGTTGGTAATTCCAACCGCATGCCGTAGAAGAATTCACGTCAAAAAATAACTCCCAGATCAATTTTTCTACACCGCTTGAACAAAGCCCGCAGTCGTATATTATGTCGAATTCTAATCGTAACATCGTTGTGTCATAGCGTCGGCGTCGTCTTTGTTCCACTGCCGTCAATAGCACAGCGTAAGTGTGGGTGGTTGTTATTCTGGTATACATATTTTTAGGAGCGGAGTGCCGAAATAACAAACTAATGAGTCACTCTTCCTTCTGAACCTTCATCCATTCCCGTTTTATGCGTTTCGCCACATAAGGATGGCCCTTATATTGTTTTCTTTTTTTAGGGAACAATGAACTCCCGGTACATAATTATTACTTGTTACCGTACGGCAAATTCTTTGAGATAAATATAAAATGTTAAAAAAAAGCATAAAATATATAAATTGTATGCTATTTTAATTTAGAACATTGTCACACATTTTGGTAAGTTAGTAGTTTTTAGGGGTTTTTGTACTAAGAAACGCTTAAAACCTTCAACATTGTTTCACTCTCCGGTATCCTCACCCTTGTGAACACACAAAGTTGTTCAGCGCCTACAAAAGGTGCTTAAAAAAGAGGAGATCCACGATTTGAATTCATTCGATCGAACGATTTGATCCATTCGATTTGAATCCTGAATGCTGGTTCTCCATGAGATTACCCACTAAAACCCAGTAGTTCGATATACCCTCAGGACTACGAAAAATTGATATTGGACGACTCCAAACTGGTCTCTGCAGGAGCCAAAGCAGTTGGAGGGTTTTGAGTTGAAAAAAAACATAGGAGTCTGGCGGGGGAAAATGACGTCTCTCATTATTTTCAAGTACATCCAGTAATTTTTTTTTCTAATTTAGTTTTTTTAATAATGAACTTTCACTGTGACATAGTGATATGTGTTTCTTACTTAGCATTCGATAACGATAAAACGATATACATGTAAAAGTATTACATTAGTAAACAAAATCAAAAATGTGTCGGAAAGAAATATAATACGAATTGGCGAATTGATGTAGAGCTACCAAAGGGAGACTTTTTCATAGTTAACGAAGACACCAAATAAGCACGAGTATTGCTTTAACCACTGCCGCCGCCATTACCTGCGTGACTGCCGTAGTTTTCTCAGTTTATTGTCAGAAAATGTTATAAAAATCATTAATATATAAAACAACATCAATTTTATAAACTATTGTGACCACTTTGTCAGTTTCAATGTATCAATAACAAAATTCTCAGAGCCAGAACTAAAACTTCGTGGATGTACCAACTTTTTTAATGCCTCCGCAAGTTGTTCGTGCTACAGATATCCACACAAGATTTCGACGAATCGGGGCTCTAATCTCTGAACATTAGCAATATCCTCTGATGATTTACAAATTAGTTGTAAGGATTCACTCAGGTTCTGCTGCACGCCTTCAAATAAATAGATTTCCGAAAAGTGACATAAATTCAAAGCGTAGCCATGGGAATGCGAGTAAGAAGTGAAAGAGGAAAGAGGACGGAGTGAGATCTCGTAGCTCAAGGGCTTCGGTTTTAAACTTAAGGGCTCGGATTCACTAAGGACCGGTCATGAAAAAACTACATCTGTCTCAGAATTAATGTTAAAAAGTTCAAGGGCACCTGTAGAAATGGCTCAGCGCATCAACTGATCCCACTGCAGTTCCTCTGATCGGATGGTCCCAGGTTCGAATTCCGACGGTGGCAGGATTTCCGACACTAGATCGAATCCAGTTGCTGAGAATTCTGGCAGCTGGCTGCTCTGATCGATAGTTTTCCGTACATTTTCCTATCAAAACCAGGCGAATGTCGGATCAGTAGTCTAACAAACGGGACACGGAACGTGCGAGATCTTTCCTTCCTTTTCCTTATCTTACACACACTTACATGTACAACACCACCACACCCCGGGAAACTAGTCGGGAACTTGTCTCGGCTGGGGGGGGCGCTGGTGGGAGATACCTGGTTGGGGAACCACGTTAGCGACAGTAGGTCGACGCCGGATCACACCATCCAGCGGAGGAAGATCAACTTCACCTCTCGAGGAAAATACATACACTACATATACGGGACTAATGTTTTTAAAGTTGATGCGCCCGGCAAGGGCATGTAAGGAGGTCGAAAATGATAATTTATTGCTAATAAACATCCTATGAGAAATTTCATATAACGGAGTTACACATGTGATATTTCCCCCTGAATGTTAGGTAACCCGAAGGTACAAGAAAATTCTTTGACTGCGCCACGAAACATCTATTCTGAGACATATATTTTCTTTGTACGAAATAAGTTATGAAGAGAGAAATTACGTAAGTACAGGTGTCAATACATTGTATCCCACCAGCAATATTAGCAGAGTCAAATAGTTCACTAAAGTGTCCGGACATTTATTTATACGTATCTCTTTATAAGACAAAGAAAAAATAAAATTTGAAATGACTCATTTCATTTTAAACACATGTCTTACGTGAGTCAAAAATTTAATCCAAGCCGATTGATTAAGAGTAAGTATATTTCTAGCAGCCGTTTGAAATAGGTCGAGACCAAAGTCTGCGGAGAATGGTGAATGCTACATAAATACATAACAACGTACCCATGGAAGCCATAGATTTGTGTAGAACTAGAAAAATAAATGGAAATCAAACGGATATTTCAACAGGTAAGACGTCCATTCCCTCCCACACAAGTAGTCATGCAGGTCAAACACATCGTTGGGCGTTCAGAAAATAAAAACGGGCAGTGAAGAAGAAAAGAGGGCGATAAATAAGTACAAATGCCTAAAGAAACTGAAAGCAAGCGAATGTAAAATGGAGAAAGGATTACACGTGTCTTCTCTACATCTCCCACCAGGAAGTGGATCAACCTGCTTGGGTTTCCTTTTGTCTTTTTTCGAAAAAAAGTTTAGGGATAAATGCGAAAAGTCCAATATACCGTCGTGTTAGGTAGGCAGCTTGCAGCGACTTCTTACGCTTAAGAGTAGATGTTATCAGCAATCCACGAACATGCTAGAGAGAACATCCTTATATTTGACGTACTTTTCGTCATACATGTTTGGAGGAAGTGCAGTAAGTGATTGATTAACATAATGTGTTCTCTATGAAGTGTATTTGTTCTAGTTGAAAGCGCTTCTAGTTCTGGCTCCGTGTATCTTTATGTTCATGCTTCCATCTGTTGAGAGTCACTAGAGCACTTTTTGGTCTCGTGCAAATGGATTCCACTATGATTCACGGAGTATCGGGGCGAACATGTCTACATCACAATGGCAATTTTTCTGACGTTGATGACTTTTTTTGTAAATAGGGTTATCATATTATAGATGTCGCTTTCATGATCGCTGGGTTATTGTGTTCTTTAAATGAGTCCCAGGCATTTCTTTGTATGTACCATTGACATTGTCTGCTGATTACTTGGTTAGAAACCGATGTGTATTAAGAGACGGAAATTGTTACTTCTCACGGGTCCTCAATGGAAGATCGTTCTAGAATGATCGCGAGAGTTTTTTACCTTCCTGCTACGGAGTAGAGAGAAAGTAATGTATTGCTGAGCAAAAAACGGTGAATTTTTTGCAGAAAAAATCTTCTTACAGGGCCCTGGTAACGACAAAGTGGATAAAATCAGTTGCTAAATTTAAGGGGAGAAATCCTCTATCACGTGTTGTAGCCAGGATACATGTTTTGCGAGTCCTTGATACCGGAAAATCGAATAACGGCAAAACGTCTGTCCATCCATCTGTCTGTTCGTCCGTCTGTGAACAACACTAGCGGCTAAACCGTCATTGATATTCCCCAATTGATCTGGCTGATGTTGCGGTTCCTTGAATTTGAAAAATATATTTTAATTTTATGAGGTACTTTACATTTAGCCCATGGAACATTTTCCAAATTTTCAAAAAAATGGCTCCAATGTTTTTGATTAAATTTTGTTGTTGTATAGTGTGATGGACGTTTAAGAGCAGATCCCATGTTCATTGAAATCCGTGATTTATCAAAAATGCAAAAGTTCAAAATATTTTCGGAGTCTTCCTAGAACTAAAATACTAAAGATGGAGATTCTGCCTCAACGAAATCTTTCCCTTAAAAATAGAAAGAAGAAATAAAAATAAGAATAAGGTCATGCACAATTTTTCGAAAATTCGAGTACTTTTCGCAGACTTCTGCGTGAAAATACAGGCGAGAAGGTACGTTCTGTTTTAACACCACTAGTTTTTAATTCGTTGCGTCTTCGTCGCCGTAACGCGTCTCTGAACCCTTCGTGGACATTGCGCGCCTTGAATAATCATCTGTTATTTTTTGTTAAATCTCGCCACGTCGCAGTCAGTCAATGCATTTCATCCCTTAGGATAGGTTCTCGGCGCCGTTAGATTTCGAGATTCTAGCCGGTCACCTAAGCAGAAACCCGAGAAGATTCGAATTCGCTTAACCAATTTGACTTCAGGGACGTACTTAGAGAATTCGGGTAACGCTGCCGGCGCTGCAGAAGTGTAGGTCGACTGAGGATCTCTTCGGCGCCGCAGAGATCAGGGTCACATGTCCAGAATTCAACAGCAGTAAGTTGTTGTTGATGTTTTATCTTCCTCTTAGGCAGGATCTTGTATCACTTCATAGTCCTTTTTGAGTAGTTTTCTTCCTTTTTTCAACAGCTTATTGATTAAATTTTGCACGTCTCCTGTAGTATCTTTTCCAGCTGAAATGTAGAAAACTGTCTCGGACGGGGAGAAGATGTCTACACCTAATATCTGAACACATAAAGAACATCTGAACAAATATTTAATATTTCTGATTTTCACTAGCCCTTGGATAAAAATCACACAAAAATTCATACACAAAAGCATATAATAATATTTCTTCGTTTCGAAAGATTTGACAGTTCCAGTTCAGAGACATCGGCTCTGGTTCGAATTCTCAGATTATTATGATTAACGAAATTAAATGACTGCGTGGAAAAGAACTGAAGGTAAAATACTACACAGAGAATAGCAGCAGCTGATCAACTGATGTCTCCACAAAAGTAACTTCACTCATCAAATGCACATTTTAAATCAACAAATCTAATATATTATGAAAATAAATTCACTAAACGATAAATAATCTATTCAATGTCAAAATTAATCGAGCTTGTTTACTTTTAGTATCGAGCAAATAAATGAAATGATATGCGCGTGTACAGTTTTATTAGACAAAGAAAGAAAACATATTCCCCGAGACCCCTCAGGGCAGTCGATGTGTTTCCAAGCACTCCACGGTGACAGCTTGTGGCGCTTTCTGTGGTATAGTTACAGTACTAAAACGCACAGAGAATGATCGCCTGCTTGCAAAGGGACGGACATGAAACCGGGAAGCACGTGCTGCGTCAAAAACATTTTCAAACTTTTCTCAAAAATGGCACCACATTCTTATATCAAACTTTCTCCTTTGATAGCGTAAAGGACGTTAAAAGAATGGTATAGGTCTCATTTCCGCCAAAATCCCTTATTTTGTGAAAATTGTAAACGTTCAAGTTTTTGGCGTCTTTCTGCAACTAAAATAATGAAGATAGAGATTTTTCTTTAATAAAATCTATGCTATAAAGACAAATCTTGAAAGGTTACAGACAATTTTTCGAAAATGTGAGTAGTTTTCGCGTACATTGCCTGAAATATAGGACAATTTTTAAGAATTAAAGTGCTCAGGAGAACAAGAAGCTATGCCACATTTTTTTGTTAAATTGAGTCATTAACATTACATAAAACGTCAAATATTATTGTATTAGTGTAATATGTTATTTAAATCCCATATGGACTATATGCAAGTGTACTGTGTATAATATTTTCTAATTGCACTGAGCTATATTATGGAAGTTCTAGTAAAACCCACAATATCTCAGAACAAAGTCTACATGGGACCTTTGTTCTACTAAGCCCTTCAATTTTTTTTCTCAATAACGCCACCATTTTTTTGTTAACATTTTCTTCTCGTCTGTATCAAAGAACGGTGAAAAATTGGAGCTGGTCTCATTTCTGGCAAACTGTATTTTCAAAAAGTTAACATTTCCAAACTACAAAATTGAACATATTTTAGCTTAAAAATCTGGTCAAAAAAATTCTCTTTAAAAACAATCATGCACATAATTTTTAAAAAGCAGTAGTATTGGCGTAATTTTTGCAAATAAAAAATGCATATTCTCATACACCGCTCCAATTTTTTCTTTGTTTCTTTTGGATGGTACAATTCAAAGAATGGCACAGGTCTCATTTTCTTGGAACTCTCTGGATTTTTTAAAATTGCAAATTTAGAAACAATGCGAAAAAGTATGTGCTGTTGCAGCTTAACTAGTTTCATTACCACGGCCTGGATAAGAATTTTCCTGTTGAAAACTCGCTGTTTTCGGGCACACGATTACAATGCTTTCTTACCAAGTAAGGTCTAGAAAGCAAAAATTGAAGTTTGAAATTCAAAGTTATCTGTCACTTTATCTTTCGTTAATTCTTTCAAAAACATTGCAGATGCTTTTTCTATTTGCGAACGGAAAGTCTCTCGGAAAAAGGAGCAAGTGTTTTTAGACTGCCAAGATGGATTTAAAAAATTAGAATTAACGAAAACAGCCTCTTTTCTTTTTTAAATATATTGCTTCATCAAGCGATCATAATGATGCACCTATTGGAATATGGGTATTGACATTTCGAAAGCATTTGACGTCTTTGACAAAGTTACCATTTGTTTTCAAAATTAACTTCACATGAAATTTGTGATATTTCCCTACATTGAATAAATTCATTAAATATAAATCTTGAATAATAGAAATACCGTACCTCCATGAAAGAACACTAGTATATCCATTTTCCGATTCATTTCCAATTAAGCATGTGATACCGCGGGGTTAGATGTTACGCCCTTTCGTCTTTCTTCTATGGGTAAACGATATATTCCCGTCTATTAGGAACGCAAACACACTACCCATTTCTGATTACAAGGGTATTCCTTAAAAAAAATGTACAATTATTACAATTTTGAGTGTTTCAAATTGTTTTTCTAATAAAAAATTGTAAGTAAATGATGAAAAACTGTTTCAATGCAGTTTTCATTTCAAACAAGCAATAGCATAGGTCATTGAAAGTTCACATTGTGTAATTGGTAAGCTGCCGATTTTTGCCTACTTGCCAATTTTTTCCTTCAACGAATCTTCCTTCAACGATCTTTTAGATTACTTATTCATTTTGAGGCATAATGACTATTATATGCGAGTTTTATAGTGCCTATAAATCCCTATTTCACTAATAATGACCTATTTTGTGTTTAAATGATTAGAAGTTGCCTACACTCTTCGCTTTTCCTCTTAGCCAATTTTTTGCATTCCATATTATAAACGTCTCTCAGCATGTCTGTATACATTGTACGAGTCTGTCAGCAGATCATTCAATATAATTTTTTACTCACTTAAACTCAACTACAATAAATATACTGAAATGAATCGAACATTTCGTGTTCCTTCAGACACATCGCGCTGTTTTTATTGTCTTAAACAATTCTCGGTGAACTCCGCCAGCTGTATACCTATCTCACTTTAATGACTTGGCGGTTCAAAAGACTAGTTATTATGGAATAAGCTCTTCCTGTACTTTGCACGAGAATGCCGGCTACAGATTGGGAGCGATAGAATCTTCTAATTTCCGGTCACTGTCAATGTTGTGACTACGTCCTTGAGAGTGAAGGTTCTACTCCCATCATATGATGAAGTTCAAAATCCCAAATTATGCATTTATCCCAAACGATTCTTCTTTATTTTCTGGCGCTCAGCTTTGAATACATTTGAAAATTAAACATATATAACCTGACCAAGCGAAGTGTAGGACTCGAGAGAGCAGTGCATATTGATAACTATCAACGGTGCCAGTTGCGTGCGCACGAGCAACGGAGAGGTATCGTCTGGTGCATTCATTTTCTTGTTCCAAAGTAATAAAACATGTTGCATAACATAGTACGTAATGCTAATTAATTTGTCCAATAAGATTTTCTTCGGATAATTTTTCACTCAAAAACGATTTGAAATACATTACGTTGTTTTTTATTGGAATCTGGAAATCAGAGAAGAAATTCCTGGATGTTTTTCATTAAATCGAATAATGACATGTACTCATGTTGTATAATTTGTTGTGTATTGTGCCTGGAATATGTGGTTACTTTTAGGGATTCAAAAAACTTCCATTCTTCATATCGTTATCAACATGTATTACTATAATTACTAATCGTGTCGGCATTTCCCTGTAATTTTAAATGGACTGTCACGGGTATTGTTGAATATATGGTAAAATGGTTATGTTAAGTTAAAATGGTATGGTTATGTAAGATGGTATTACAAGAGTGCCATATATACCGAACCATGGTCTAGATCAGTACTTCAGTTTTCAGTTGCACTGAGTATACCAATAGCTCTGTCTCTTTCTCTCCGAAGTAAAACAAAGTCCTGTGCAGCCTTCATCGTCAATCCTACACTCCTCTTGGTCGGGATATAAAGATGTTCACGAAATCATTTTTCTTCAGCCGATACAAAAATGATGGTTTTTTCCATGTCGTTTTGGTATTGAAACCATACTAATGTTCTCACATGAGGCCAAAAGCAATCATTTTATTCCCGTGTGCGATTTCGTTAATGTCACTGAGGGGGGGGGGGGGAAGAAGCAGTCTTTGCACTTCCGCTTCCTTCCAGCAATCATGCATGAGTTCGTATGCGGCTCTTGGCCTCTTCTCAGAATATCTGTAACCTGCCGTCTGCCAAGTAGTCATCGTGGGTTTGTCTCCAAAGTGCGGTCGTCAGAGTGAACACACTTGCCATGTGCTTGTCTTGTTCCAGTGGCCAGCCGCTGAGTCACAAGCTCGCACCGCGAATCCTGTAACCGCGAACACCGGAAAGCGAGAGTTAAGATGATCATGGCCCATGAAGATGCGACGAACGCGTCTGGCACAGGCAAAGGAAAAGCAATGAAAATATGGAACTTCCTCGCCGTGAAAGAAAGAACTTCATCAGCAGAGTGGCTTGACAAGCATGGTGATCAAAGGACCCAAAGAAAAACGTGATAAGAGACATTTACATGGGGGAATAACTAAGCCTATTTTAAACCGAATCGCAAAGTATTTAGAAATAGAAAAGTTCGAAATGATGATTGCTGGTATTAATGAGGTTGTTAGTGTGGAATGTATATATCCAATTCTTGCTCTAAAAATATCTCAATTATTGAATATCCAAAAGTTCTTTACCCTGAACTGAGACTTTAAACTTACTCGTTTAGCTGAGCATCATACAGTAATACTATACGTCTATTGTGAACACATTTTGTTCATATCTTGTATACACCAGAGCAGTACTTTATCGAACGGTGCAAGAAACACGCGCAGATCATTCCTTCCTCATCCTTGAGCTCTGCTCTCCCTTTACACACATACACACACTCATCTGCACTACTCTGCCACATAGTTGAGAGGTTAGAGCTTGCCCTGGCTGGATTGGCTGAGTTACACGGAGGAACCCCCCCCCCCCCCGCAAGTCGGCGTGTATATCGGCACCGGATCTCACGTTCTAGCGGGGGAGAAAGATCGTCACCGCTCGAGTTATAGGGGTAACGACTCCAGCAGTGGTCACTGAGTCAGTAGTGATCAGTAGCAGACAATAAAAACTTGAAAACTGGCCGGATCGCTATTAAATCACTATATTATTTGGTAATATTGGAATGATATTTTACGATACAATTCGGTAGTTTTCACGGCAGCAATTTAGTAGCTTAAATGAGTTTGGGGAGTTGAATACTATTATAATAGATGACTCAAGAGCTTTTTGGACATTACCGTCATGTTCATTAAAGCTAAAAATAAGTATAAATGCTCATTCGAGTGCATTAGTTCTTTTAGTAAAATTCGCAGAATATGCATTATTATAATTCAGATAGAATGAATTAATATTCGGCTTCAATAAGCTTGTATGCAACGTTTACTACCAGAATTTAACAATTACCTGAATTTACAATGACATTCAAAAAAAGATTTTATTATATCATCAGTTCATGACGAAATTCACTATCTCAGTTGACTCCTGTTTTAGAGCTAATTTTAGTCATTTTATAGGTCATTTTCACAGAATTATTATCTCATCAGAATCCGAGTCCTGATTACTACATATGTAACTTCGTTATACGAAATTTCCCACTACATGATAAGTGGCAAAAAGTGATCGTTTTCAATCACTCTACATGTTCTAGAAATGTGTTTATTCTGAGACACTCTGTAGAGACAATTATCGTGGCAATATGATTTCGTTCCGTCATTTTTGCCAGGTTACCTCTAAAAAAATGATTTTAAAAAATAATACAAATGAAAAATATGCTTTTTTAGAGTATGGACTTGTTCAAAAAGATGTACGCTAAACGAGTATTTAGTTTCACATAGAGACTTTAGTGCTAGAGCTCAAAATTGATGAGATAACTACGAAAATATGGTCACTAACGGCGCTTTTACCTTAACATGCATTACAGTAGCGGAACTAATTACCACAGTAATTGAGGGTCTAAAAACAGGAAATAAACTGTCAATAATATTTTTTCATTAAGTTCTATGATAATATCCGGTGCCGACTACGTAAGCTTGCGGAGTTTTCGCCTACCAAGTACCTTCCACCAGCGTGACACCACCCCAGCCGGGACAAGCTCCAAGCTCCCGGTATGTGTGGTTGTGTAGTGCATGCGTACGTTTGTAAATAAGGGATGGGGAAAGAACAAGGAAGTGGAAAGAAAAATCGCGCTCGGTCCGTGACCCGTTGTTAGGGTAATGCTCCGGCATTCGCCTGGTGTTGGTCTAAGAAACCACGGAAAACTACCGATCGGAGCAGCCGACCGCTACAATTCTCAAGACGGCAGCTTAATACGACCTAGCCAAAAATCCTACGGTCGTCGAGACTCGAACCCTAGAACCTCCACGAGGCTCGAACCTTAGAACGTTCTCACGTTGTGAACGTTGTAGGTGATCCACGTTGCTTGGGCAGAATTTTTTAAAAAACCTATTTATTATTTATTTCATATTATTTGTTAACTTTTTCACATAATTTTACTGTATTTCTTTTTGCTTCCTTCCTGTTGATGTTTCAATTTTCCTTCTCCTTGCTAGAGACCCACTAAAGATGGGAAATGTGTTTCCCGAAAGGTGACTCTAGGAATGTGATAATTAATAAAATTATTATAACTTTAATTGTGGACGATTATATACTTCCTTACATTATTAATATACTGACGAGTCTAATGATCATAGCAGTTGACGTACGTGTGAATAATAAGTCACTCCAGTCCTACAGGTGGGAGTGGGCGCTGGAGAAAGAATCACAAGAGGACCGTCGTCCATGGCTCAATCAGGGCAGCCGGCCTCTAGAATTCCCAATCCAGGCAGGGCATCGCCCGTCCTCCTACTTGGCTGGTGTCAGAAAGCGACGAGTCGCATGGTAATTTTTCCTCTAAACACTTTCTTCTAGATTTCCAGACTGATATTATCTCCCTTTTACATGTCGATGCACACGAAAAGTGACACAGTTCAAAAATCGCCATTTTTAGGTATGTGAAGAAAAACGTTTAGAAAATAGACTATTTATACACAAACAAAACGTTTTGTAAAGACCAACCAGGCATACAGTACAGTACTATAGTAAAACAATTGATCTTTCTCTCAGAATATATCCATTCTTCTGCAAAATGACAATTTTTAGACCTGTCATTCATCTTGTGTACCGACGATGTCCTCCTTTACGTGATATAAAGGAGGGAAACGTAGTTGAAGAAAGATTCTCAACTACACTTCTCTACGACACAACAGTTCGATAATCCCTCTTCATTAGGGAGATCAACTTCAGTTTCAGACTTTAATTATGGCTTTTGCACCCAAGCGTTGAGAGAAAAGTCCTCTTCCCCGACTTGTCTGCGGAGAGTTAAAAACAAGAACAAGAAATTATGATTCCGGGAATTTTGCGGTCTTCAAACAATCTCTGGAGTGGAAAGCAAGCCATTTACGGCACATGAACACACACGTTTGTGTTTTTCTTAGAACTCTTGATGCCTATTGTTTGCGTCACTTCTCCCGATTGACTCTGCGTTACTCGCCGTGTCGAGTGCTGCCATGAACGAATCAAGGTCATTGGGTGGCCTGACTTCGACTTGAGAGCCTAGTCATTCGATTGCCCCCCTGGAGATATGCAAAGTCGATATGTTGTCAGCGCTAAATTATTCTATTTAGCAAGTAGAGAAGACGCCACAAAGAGAAGAGCATCGTCAGGAAATTAAACATACTTCAAAGCGATTTTCATACATGTTGCAACAATGGAGCGACTGCGAAAACCCCGTGAAGCGAATCATACAATTCTTTTCTACAAAGGCAGCACCGAGACAGGAATCAAGCAAATTTGCTGCGATGCGACTAGACAAAAGGAACCCAGTGTATCCGGCACCAAGTTCCCTTACCTTTGTGTGCTGTTTCTTCGTGGTCATGGCCCGCTGACTCTGAAACGGAAAGCAGCTTCGCGAAGGCTACTGCTGTTTCCCTCACGGTCGTAGCACTTTCCGGTTCCTCTCACTGCACGCATCTTGACACTTTTAATTACACTCATTTGAAGAAAAAGACAATGTCATACGTTTCACGGATAGATGACCATAGAGTTTGTCTAGGAACCAGATAAGAGCAAGGGAGTTTTTGGAGCAAATTATTCATATTTTTATATCTTCTAATAATTTATCACGATTAACCTCACCTACTCTGCACGTCCTTCGGTCCCTACATCGCACCTCCCCTCTCCGCCGCTAGAATACGAGTGTAATCCTGACGTTGTCTCGCGACTGCACACTGCGCAAGAAGCTGTAGACTGGGAGGTGCTAGTTTTGAATCCTCAAGGATCAGCAAACATACTGTAGAACAAAACCACACAAAATTGTTTTCCAAAAACTAGCGCACACACTGCTAAAAACCAACAAATAATATATACATCACTACAATACGTTAAGTATTTCAACAAAAACAGATATCAGGAATGCTGCAAAACAACATTTAATACATATACACTACAGCAGTTCATTACACAGAAATAATATCAAAAATAAATTGCTGTTACGTAACGCAACGCGTCAAGAGCAAATATTGAATAGCGACCGATGTCTTCTCAGGAGCCTTGCTGTCGCATCAAGACAGCTTTGTCGTGAACAGTGACGCAACAGTGAGTATGAGCATTCAGTCGATTCGCGAGTATAAAATTAGACGGAATAACACAGTCAAAAATTTGAATGTTTTACTCAGACTCGAAACTGCTTCATAGTTTTTGGAATTTTGCTGAGTTCCTGGGTATCTGATGAAACCATAGACAACTCTCAAATGACCATAGAATGAATAGATTTCTTTCATGTTCTGCGCGCATTGGAAATGAGTATTAGTAGTGTCCTGCAGTTGCAAAACCTTAGCTGAACAAAACGCAGAATGGGTTTCCAAAACATAGCACGCACACTACTCAAGTAAACAACGTACTCTGGTATAATACTGCCAAAAATGAAATATCTTAACAAAAACAGTCTTCAGGAAGTCTACAATAACATAATATATTTATACATACACAAGTGTCCCTATACGTTCGTAAAAGCTTGTAACATGTGACAGAACACATTAAATAAAGATGAAAGATTAGTACAATTATGTGTGCATTCCCTATAGTTTCCACGCAATCGCTTCTTGAAAAATGCACAAAACTTTTCAGTTAACGGTGACTGAAAGTTTATTTATATTTTGTCATAAAGACTTAAAATGGCTGCAGAGTTCTGCGCAACACGCGCAGAGCATATTCCTGACTTCCTACGAAAGCGTTACAGTGACATTCACTGAAAATAAGACCAATATCACAATATTAATTTGTGAGCATTACCTTGAGCAAATACAATTTGCGAAGGTTTCCCTTTTGAGTGGTCATTCGGCAGCAATACGGCTCACATACAACGAGCTTTTACGAACGAAACAGATTTATCTACTTTTGCGTTACCAGCACCCGGCTGTAAGAGTTTTCTGTCGAAAAAACGTCCTTTTAATTTTTTTCAAAAATGTTTTTGTCAATAAATAAATAAATGAATAAATAAATAAATAAATAAATAAATAAATAAATAAATAAATAAATAAATAAATAAATAAATAAATAAATAAATAAATAAATAAATAAATAAATAAATAAATAAATAAATAAATAAATAAATAAATAAATAAATAAATAAATAAATAAATAAATAAATAAATAAATAAATAAATAAATAAATAAATAAATAAATAAATAAATAAATAAATAAATAAATAAATAAATAAATAAATAAATAAATAAATAAATAAATAAATAAATAAATAAATAAATAAATAATCTAATTTTCTGTCTTACTTTTCTTCTCAAATTATTGGTCAATAGCATTTTTGTAACAAAGAATGTGAATGGTCCGACCTACCGTCGGCAAGCGTGGTGTCCCTCAACCCGCTTTTCTATTTTTATTTAAACAGGCGTGTAATCGTGCCCTAAATTTGTAAAAATATTGGTGGCTTAAGATAGGTAGGCTTCTATGTACGAACCCTGCGGGGGCTACTACCCCAAAGAATTACTTGTTCTACCAGGGGGCACAAATCCTCATGGTGGGCACCTTTGGCTTTCTGCCTTTATCCGCACTCCCCCCCCCCCCCTTCGGCGCACAAGTACGTCGACAGGTTGGTATCCAGCTCCCGCCAGAACGCAGTTTGCCCTCACAGCTACCTCCACATACGGGCCGCCCTGCCAGCTCAGAGCTCCTAGCTATCCAGGCTAGTACCGGAGTCCAAACAAAGTGCTACTCACATGCGCCGGGAACAAGTCCCTCTTTGTCCGGAGTGTCTGGCCACTGCCACGGCGGGGCCAAGAGTCCATCAGGAGTCACCCGAACTAAGAACCAGGCGGCTCGGGTCCCCTTCCCGTCTCATCACTCCCTCCACCTTGAGGTTATTGACGTGAGTACCGCCCAAACCTAGGCAACTCCACAAGGGGGTAAGATACGTAGGCTTTATGCATAAGGTATTTAGTTTGAAAAATCTTATGAAAGTGTTGCTATTTAGATATTACCAGCACTTTCGCTTCTTTCACCGCACGCCATTTTCACCACCCAGTCATTGGGCGGATGTTTATCCCTCCGATGAGGGATTTTCACAGAACGGATCTGGCAACCCCGCTTAAGGCACGTTTAGCTTTTACCACCGATTGCTCATTACCAAAGTCCTGGCATTTTGAATACTGCATTGGTCCCTTATTTTTTCGCCTTGTTTCAAAATTCCCTACCGAGTTGCAAAAGCATTTTTCTTCTAAGACTTTATTGATATATTCTAGATTTTGAAATTTTACACCTTCTACAGAAATTTATTTTCCGTTCTTGCCGTGAAAGCGTTGGATATTTATTGCTGTTGGATGATTCTCGGTAAGTTCGGGTTTAATTTCGTCTTCAGATATGGATACGTGAAAGTTTTTTATCATTAATGTTGTTGATTTTACTATTTTTATAAGAGGTCTGAGTACGTATAAAATTGCGTTTTTTGATGATTTATGAAATTGTCGGAAGGCCAGCGAGGGCGCGGGGGCAGTCCAGAGGCCTTCCGAGGGTCGGGGTGGGCGTGTCTCGGAACGCGGTTGTCAACTAGCGCAGAGGGAGATTATGGGCCAGCCGCGGGGCAGCTGGGCTCCAAATTGCAATCAGGCCCACGTTTCGGAATGAGATGACGCCACCGGCATGAGAGGTCTGTCACATGTCACGCGAGGCGGCTGGAGAGTAACCAGCCGTGGTCATTCGTTTTTGAACCGAATCGCAGTGCGTAAGGCACTTTTCAACCGCCAGGGGTTATTCCGAGCTTCGGCTGCGAGGTGTGGTGGTTGCCACGGGACGAGAGACCAGGAGCGGCGCTAAGACGCTGGAGTCTGCGTCAGGCTGAGGGGGTATGCCTCAGGGATGTGCAGGGCTAGTTTCCGAGGAGGGTAAATATTGTATAGAAAAAATTGTCAATAAGTCTGTACAAAACAGCTCCGTGTCTGTGTTTTACTCGCACCAGATGACGTCACAATATGTATCGGGTTGATTGTGATATCTTTTGGTTGAAGTGCCGAGCTCGTACTCATTAGCTCGCTTTGGCTTGTGGTTTCCGTGGTCGGAATAGAGTTGAGCGTTGTTTTAGAACAAAAAACATTTCAAGTACTAGTTTCACACAGGCACAAACTGTACTACACTTATAGTTCACTTGTGGAAGACCGTGCCGGGACCGCTTGTTAGTTTCCTTTTACTTTCTCGAATACACAGTATAGACAGAGCATAAACGTAGTATAGAAAAAGTAACGCAATGCTACGGAAAATTTATGCCGAGATTTCAACGGAAATACACATTTCGAGGACCCCTGAAGCCGACTTGTTTCCCCTCCCTCTTTTCTCCCACAATGTCCGCCAGGGTGCCCGTCCAACTAAACCGTTCGAAACAAAACCGTACAAAAAGCATTTTAAAAACGAAAGTAAAAACAACAAACTAACAAAATAAAAAATCAACAAAAATAAAGAGAACGTATTTAAGAGAGGCTATAATTTCTCATAAGTCTCAATAGTGTTTGAATTACTAGAATGCAAAAAAGCATAAAATTATTAGATAATATATAACTATAATAATAGAGGAAACAAGATTTTTCTCCTATTACAGTCTCAGTGTTGAAAACGGAATAATAGATATGTTTTGCATACGTTCTTCAAAAAATGTATGATTGTGTTTTGAAAATAATTTTGGGACTCCCCAATATTGGCAGAAATGAATTTCTAAGAGTTTGTATAAGAACAAAATCATTAAATCTTCTGTGTTCTTTAAGCTAGCAGTGTGTGAATAATTATAAGGCGTTTTAGGCGAATATAAAAGGAATTTGTAGGATAAAACTTCAAAAAAATTGTTTTGATCCAATCTACGTTTTTGTGAGAAAACTTCAAAATGTGGTAACCAAACTTAAGCGGCATGTAGAAGAAACCAGTAGCATCATATATCTTGGTTTATGTTATGAATGGGTCATTAAATTTCAACAGTCTTCTGAGAAGACCAATATTGAGTTGGGCTTGTATTGGATCTGTATGCATTGTATATGCATTGTACAAGTTCATCTAATTTTAAAGTGGAATCAGATACAACTCCTATATCTTTGTATTAATATAATTAATCTCTTCTAATTTCGAATTCAAAGTAGGTAATCTATTAGCTTTAGACTAGCTAAATAATACGTTAAGGTAAAATTGTAATGTACTACTATCATTCACAGATTTTATTTCATTAAAGATTTTAAAGTTACCAATAGAGAGTAAGAACCTATAATCAGGTAGGGCATAATTCAATTCATTTACATAAACAAAGAAGAATAATAAGCCTTGACGTGAACCTTGAGAAACTCCCAAAGTTACAAAAATATCTCGAAAAACTATATTTTTACACTAGATATTTTGAATTTTGTTCGTAAGTTAGTTTTTGATCCATTCAAGAAATGGACGACGAAGAAAACAAGTAGGATATTTATGTTGATTTTGTGAAAATGGTATAAAGGAAGGAAAGGTTTTCAATTTTATCAATTATGTAAAGTAAGATCAAAAGATTCATGTTGTTCTTCAATTAACATTGTGTTAATGGATGGAAAATTTTTGGATGTAATGATTGGTTCAAATAATTGAGGTAAAACACTAACATTGTCTATAATGTCTAATGCGTGAGCGGTTATTGGATTTGTAAATAGGAATAATGAAGCTTTTCTTCCAGATCTGTAATAAACACACTTCATTGAGAGATTTGAATTATTCATTTTAATACTTGTACACTTATTTTAAATTCAATTTTATTTTGTAACTGAAATGGAGGACAATTTCAAAATATTGTTTTATTAGTGTTATAATTTTGTTATGACACCGCCTAAGAGGTTTGGTATCCCTTAAAGAAATGTCTTTGTATTTAACATGGAACCAATGGACTGCCAAGTTTTCAAATAGATCCCGTTGCTACATTGTTTTTCATAACCTCTTCTCCCAAGGCAGACTGATATCCTGTTAATGAGGGAGACCAAAACGTACAAAACATTAAGAAAGATTTTATCGCATACAGCACTGCTTTAAATGCTTTCCAAAGAGTGAAATTATTTTTTTAATACATTTACACCTTCCCACCTGACCCACCAGCAGAGCGACTGGCTGATGGATTTAATTTAATTTAATTCTAATTTATTTGTCTTTAAAAACGGTAAAAGCTGTACTTAACAGAGACAACATAAAAAAATCTACATCTCCCTCCAAATAAAACCAAAAAAGTACCTTTTTAGAAGGCATTACTCTAAACAACAAACTGATGTATTTACAAAACATAAATTAAATACAGACATTTAACTAGTGCTACAGGAGCACATACTTTCTTGTATTATTTATAACTTTTGCAATTTTCGAAAATTTAGAGAGTTCAATGAAAATCAGACCTGCACCATTTTTTAGCATATTTTGCTCCACAAAATTTACAAAATTTAAAATAATTTATTATAAATATTATAAATATTTATAACTATTTACAAAACATAAATTAAATACAGACATTTAACTAGTGCTACAGGAGCACATACTTTCTTGTATTATTTATAACTTTTGCAATTTTCGAAAATTTAGAGAGTTCAATGAAAATCAGACCTGCACCATTTTTTAGCATATTTTGCTCTAAAAACTTGTTTTAGTAATGCTTGCTAATATTAATTATTTAAATAATGTTTTAGAACTGATTTTAAGAAAAATCTATATCTTCAATATTTTACTTTGGCAATGTTAATTTTTTGCAATTTTCAAAAATGTAGAGTGATTAGCGAAAATGGGACCAGAACCAATTTTTACCATTTTTTATACATACGAGCAGAAAATTAAAGAAAAATGTTGAGCCTTTTTTAGAAAATAATTGATTAAAAATAGCCCATATTTCACGGAAACTTACGCATATTTTCAAAAAACTGTTCAAGACCTTATTTCAAGATATGACTTAAAGAACAGATTTCATTAAGGAAAATCTCTATGTTCATAAATATAGTTGAAAAAAGACGCCCAAAAAATCTCGAACTGAAGGAATTTTCGAAAAAAGAAGGATTTAAACGCAATTGAGACTTGCTTCAGTTTTCAAAGCGTACTTTTTCCTATCTAAGGACACAGTGTAATCAAAAAATTAGGAGCTGTTTCGAGGGAAAATTTAGAAAATGTCGTTGCGGTTTTATGTGAAGTACCTCCCAAAATCAGAATATCCGTTTCAAACTCGTAGGGCCCTGAGTTTGTTCAGATCGATCAGGGAACGTCAAGTTTAGAGAAAATTGGCTGAACGGTTTAGGCGATAGCGTTGATAACAGACAGATAGACAAAGGAAGATTTGCCGTTAATTTCTTTTTCGTTATGAAGGACCCACAAATTATGGATTCTGACTGCACATGTTTGAAGAAGTAATACATATAATTTTGAGTTGCCATACACGTTTACTGTATTACGAGACGCATAAATTATTATTTTCATTTACAATTACATTTTCTTGTGCTCCAGAAACTCGTTTTTACTATAGATAGACGAGTTATGAATAAATATACCATCACGCATGGTTAACATTTTAAATCTAGGAATTTTTACTTACATAAAAAAACTTCTTGCATCAGCAAATGATCTACAAATTTGATCTTGTATTTCTGACGAAATAATTAACTCCACAACCACAACTTCACTAGGCTTTGTATGATTAAATAAAGACGAGAAAAGTACCACATTAATATATTAAAAGAAGATAAGGCTTGCAAGTAAATTCCTTGCCCTCGAAATCAGTAGAATCAAGGAAAGGAATACTCTCCTTAACATTATTCAGAAGGGCAATATGATCTTAAAATTAACTACAAAGAACAAATAAGTGAAAAAGTTGTGGAGATAAATGGAAAATAAAAGAACACAAGAAACACGAGTTGTTTCAAACTCACAAAATTGTAAAATATTTTATAATAATATATTATTATTAATGTTATTAACTGTTAAATTGATTTTTAATCCAATGGAAATAATGTATCTATAGTGCTTTTTTTATTACTTTGAGCAACGAAATGCCTTCAAGTTTTCAACGAGTTAAGTAGATTACATATGGATGTGGCAGTACTTTACTGAAACAAAAAAGAGAGGACAGGGAAATGAAATCCAAGAACAATATATTCATTTCTATAGTGCGGTAGATAAAAACCAGAGAGCAAAATGTGGTTTTTCTATCGCAGTCTATAACAAATATAAACATGTTTGTTTATACTTTGTATAGTTTGTACATTACGATTTGGGAAACTATTTCACCCAGAATAATAAAAGTGGAAATGAAATTATTTAGGGGTTATTATTTAGGGGGAAATTATTTAGTACAATTGGAGGACTGTATTGCCGGATATTAAGTGAAAGATTGGAAACAGAGTGGCTTTTGTGTAGGGAGATCTTGTATTGACAACATATTATGTCTAAAACAAATTATTCAAAACAAACGGTGTTAACAGATATATGGTATGTGTAGATCTGAGAGAAATTTGACTCGGTACCCTTTGCTAAACTGTGGGATACTATGGAAGATGAGAATATAAATACAGTGTATATAAATGCTATAAAGCGATGATATTTGCCAGTGATGAGGATGATATCCACAACATGATTCGAAAATTAATTGAAGAATATGAAAATTGGGATGTTGACGTCAAAAGCAAAATATATGGTAGAGGGAGGCAATTGTCAAGACCTGTTCACATTAAATGTGTAAAGGAATTTAAGTATTCGGGTGTAACATTAACAAGTGATAGTCGTGATAGCAAAGATGCCCTGAACAAAACAAATAGAGATAGGCAAGTTATAAGATCTTTACATCCATTGACATGGAATTCAAGCACAAAACGAAACACAAAAATGACACAGTATAAAACAATTGCTGAAAGTCTATTCACATATGGAGCTGAGTTATGGACTATTAATGCAAGGGATAGAAGTAGGATCCAAAGAACAGAAATGGAATATTGGAAGCGGTGATGTCAGGTTACAAGAAAGGAAAGAATTAAAAATATAATAATAATAATAATAATAATAATAATAATAATAATAATAATAATAATAATAATAATAATAATAATAATAATAATAATAATGGAAAACAATACGTCCACACAGATACTATACACATCAGCCGAGGGATTTTCCAGGGTGACTCTTTAAGCCGTTTATTGTTCTGCTTAGCCTTGAATCCCCTGTCTACTCTACTTAATTCAGCTAATTATGGAATCGCTCTTAAAAAGGGGAACTCAACTCTTCTCCTTATGCAAGTTATAAATTTGGAAACTGATAATGAACCAAAGATTACTTTCATGGAACCCCATGAAACTTACAAATACTTGGGTTTCCAACAGTCACTCCGAATCAAACACACTGTTACTAACAACATACTAACAACTGAAGTGTGTAAACGATTGCATGGACTCTTAAAAACTCAACTCTCTGCTAGAAACCTTGTGCAGGCCATCAATTCATTTGTTATTCCAGTGCTCACATACTCCTTTGGCGTTATTAAATGGAGCAATACCGACCTCGACAACCTCCAGAGGACAATTCGAACCACTATGACTCAACACCGAAAACATCATCCCCATTCAAGTACTGAGCGTTTTACCCTTCCAAGGTCGCAAGGAGGGCGAGGTGTTGTAGATCTCATAAATCTACACAGCTCTCAAATTGCTTCACTCAGAAGATACTTCTTGGAACATTGTGGGAGAGTTCAGCAAACAGTGAGCGCAGTTGATAATAACTATAGTCCTCTGAACTTGAAAAAGCTTGATCCGCCTGTTCAACCAATCATTGAAACGGAAGAGAAGATATCCTTATGGAAAGCGAAGGCACAGCATGGAAGGTACCCTCACGAGCTGAGTAAACCAGAAGTAGACATCTCTGCGTCGCACGCATGGCTCCAGCACGGGGATCTCTTTCCGGAGACAGAAGCCTTCATGATAGCTATCCAGGGCCAAGTGATACCAACATTGAACTACAGAAAACACATTCTGAGAGATTCTACCATTCATTCCGACTCGTGTAGAAGATGTGAGGCTGCAAGCGAAACTATCCAACACGTGACAAGTGGATGTAGCAGCCACGCACAGTTGGAATACAAAAAGAGGCATGATGAATTGGCGAAGCAGGTCCACCAATTATTGGCATTGAGAACGGGCTTACTCGCCACTTCCGTGCCGTATTATAAATATGTGCCTCAGAATGTGCTTGAAAGTAGTGAGCACACACTCTACTGGGATCGCTCCATTATCACTGACAGACATGTCGGCGGCAATAGACCCGATATAACGTACATTTATAGAAACCATCAGCAGGTTTTCCTTATCGATATATCAATACCCAATACCCACAACATATCGGGAAAATATCAAGAGAAGATCCAGAAGTATACCGATCTCGCCCATGAAGTCGCATCTCAATGGAACTTCAGTAAAGTGACAACTGTGCCTATAATAATATCAGCTACAGGAGTGATCCCAAAAATGACACTTCGGGCACTGGAGTGTCTTCACTTGGATGCCAGGAATGTATATAATATGCAAAAGTGTGTAATTTTGAATACATGCCGTATTGTCAGAAGCCATCTGAACCTTCAGTAAAGCAACCACACACCTGGTCATCATTCCTGTGTGTGGTTGACATACCGACCAGTAGATACTGTGAATAATGTATAATAATAATAATGTATAATAATAATAATAATAATAATAATAATAATAATAATAATAATAATAATAATAATGAAACCTGGAAAATCAACCTTACAACTGATAGAAACAAAGGTTCTATTATGGTATGGGTATTTAAGAAGGTTGGACTTCAGGAACTAATGACCATAGCAGTTGAAGTGCCCAAAAACACAAAATAATCAATCAATTACTATCTTTTAAAAAATCATAGCTTAAACTAAGAAACTGAAATAGTAATTCATCAATTCGTCCATCATGAGTTCTTAAAGAAAAAGGTATATCTTAAACTCCAAATTAGATACTTTCATATTCAGACCTACAGAGTTTTCTTTTTCCAAGTACATTTTAAAAGAACATCTTTCACAGTATTTTGTTTTATTTTCAACTGAAAAATTTGGAATTAGTCATATTTAGTTTTAAACCGGAGTCTAAAGGCTATTGTATTTTCAAAATATATTTATTTAAGAAAATGTATTGGTAACATAACAAACTGGATCATAACATCCCAGTAAAAAAAAATCCCTATGTGCTAATGAAGTTCATGAAGATTTGAAAAATATAGTACTATTGCAAAAGAAGATATATAAACAAAAGTGTTGAAAAGGAAAATCAGATAAGTGAAGGATCTGTCTGAAAAACCAACAACACAGAACAAAAAGAGCATACACATAGAGATAACAGACAAGATCGAGATGAAGGATTATTTGAGAAAGAGGAAATAACATGGAAAGTTGTATTGTACACAGATGTAGGCTGAAATACAGTATATGGAATGGTTGGGTGGACGGACAGACGGATGAAAGGATTTAGTAAGTATGTATGTGTTCCTGTATGCTTGCATGTATGTATTTTTTAAACCCACTTATTTTGACAGCATGCTCCATTACATGTAACACTACATGCTTTAAACAATAGTATATCTTACTTTGCATTACCACAACTGACAAGGTTCAACAAGCTGTAATTTTTTTATTCAAAATTATATAAACCCTTCTTACAGCAATTTTTAAACAAACACTAGTGTTTAAATGTCCTGAATGGATTGGTTCACATAAATATAGTATAACTAGATATTGCTGGCCATTATCCTGTCTTCATTTTTATCCGCTCTAACAGTTTTAATTTTTCTTGTTCTAGTACTAATAGGCAGTTAGAAATTAAGTGATATACTGTTTTACTCTCCTTTGCTACACGGTATATGCTGAATTGCTTACAATACAGAATTGGTGTATCTATGATTTAGTTGAGCTATGCCCTGTTATAACTGAAGTATATTCTGATGTTGGTAATTTTTATCTTATCCCGTTTTTGATGTTGCAACTGTTCTGCCAAATTTGGAATGGATCATTAAATTTTGTTACTAATGTAGGGTGACCAGTCGTCCCGTTCTTAACGAGATTGTCCTTTTTTCATTATATGTCCCGTTGTCCTGACAAAATATTAACGGGACGCAAAATGTCCCATTTTTTCGTCCTTGGCTATAGCCTCACTCTCCCTTGACGCACTCTTGTTTTCGTTACTTTGCTAGCTCTTACACTTCAACAAACTTTTATTCAGAAAATTTGAGGAATGGGAAGAAAATAATGTAGAGGTTGATAAAAAATGGTGTCTTCCACACATTTAAAAGTAGAGGCAATCCATGTAAAATTATAAAGATGATTGTGTGTTTTGCTCTGGCTGTACCAGACAAAAATGTGATGAAAATAGTATTTTCAATTATGAACTCCCTTTGGATTGATGAAAAAAAGTTTTAGTGAGCTATAAAAAAATCCACAAACTGTTATTAAGTAATTCCAAACTCTTGCAAGATATCAAATCATCTGATAAGTACAAACTTCATAGTGATGTTCCTGAATGAGAAGCCACAGCAGGTTGTTCATAGATTTGTTATTAAAATATGGCATTTTACGTATAAAATTTAATTTTTACTTGTCTCAGTGAAGCAGTGCAGTCACATATGAAGAACATTGTCTTTGTAAGCTCATGTCCTGTTTTGTCCCGATTTTTTGTCCGTATTTCAGAAATGTCCTGTTTTATGTCATAAAAAATCTGGTCACCCTAAGCTAATGCAGTTTTTGGAGGTGTGTTGTACACAGTGAGTAATACTTTATCTTCAGCAGCCTGTTTCGCCAGTTTGAGTTCTAACTTGTTGCCTCTAATTCTTGCATTGACCCATCCGAAATATATTTGCCAGTCACATTCTTCCAGGATTTTATTTCTTGTAGGACTGATTCTATAATTAGACTGTTCTGGATTGTCGTTTAACAGTGACTAAGTGACCTCCGTATTTAGTGGTCGTCCATAAATTACGTAACTCTAAAAAGGGGGAGGGGGTTTCAGGCAGCGTTACTCGCGGGGAGGGAGTGTTAGTTTAGTGTTACGCCAATTAATTGCCTCATTCATTCTGACTTTAATTATCATAAATTTTAAAATATAATACAAATAAAATTAAAACTTTTTCAGTTAAATAATTTATTTTTATTTCTCGTAAATGGAAAGGGTGTTTTCTCAAGCGTTACGTAATTATTTAGGGGGGTTCAAATGCACGTTACGAGTGTGTTACAGTGAGGGGAGGGGGTATTCAAAATACTCCAAATTTGCGTTACGTAATTTTTGGACGGCCCCTTAATGGTTCTATTGAATTGCTAGTCTGAATTCTAGCTGATTGTATATACTGTTCTGTTGTTGTCCGTTAAGTTTTGTAGTTTTCTAAACATCTGAAGCGACTTCAGAATAGTAATTTCCTCAGCCCGATTATTTGAACAATTTCCAATTAATCTGTATTTTAATTTCTTGATTTGTGAATCTTCTTAATACATTGCTATTGCTCCCATCTTCTCCTTGTTTTATTTCCATTTGTACACGTAAGTAATGCTGACTATTTCATATTTAATGCAAATCCTTTCTGCAGGGTGGCTCCAGTGTTTGAGTTCCGGTGGCTTATCATACTCTTTTTACAAGGGTTGCTTTTTACAGCTTGATTTTTATGGTATATCTATTACTTGAACGTAAGAAATAATACAAGAAGCAACTTAGGAGATGGTCCTGTATGCTTTGAAAATATTTATATTAACCAGTATGATTTATCTGGAGCTTTTTTTATGTTGTTTTGGATTTTCGAAGCTTCTTCCCGAACTGGTTATTCATATGTTAGAATTAGTTCCATTGGTTCCCGGTGAATGGTATAAAGTGTCTTGTCTCCTAGACCCCACTTCAGCTTAGCGGATTTTGATAGCACATGGATAAGTTTTAGAGCCTTCTCCAGAACGTATTCTATATTCTTGAAGTTGAATTTCTGAGCAATGTATATTCCTAAGTAGATTTTCCACGCTTCCAATTCCTTAAGAATTTTATCATTAAGTTACATTTTGATTATCTTATTGAATATTTTTCTCATTTTGGAGACCAAAATGTTTTTGCGTCTCGAAATTTAATTTTGTTTCTTTAGACCAAAATTCTATTAGTTTTAGGGCATGACTTGCAAAATTTTCACCATCCATTATACTGTGACCCTTTTACATGGCAAATATTTGCCTTCAATAGCTATTATTTCAGTTTTGTGAGTGAAATGTAAGGTCAATAATGTATTATACAAAATATTTTATAGGGCTGGTCAGCAACATGATCCTTGTGAGCAGCTATTCTGAATTTGTTTCTCAATTGTGTGTTAGTATTAGGCAGGTTTTTCTGTTTCGGAAACAGAGGGGGCTGTGGTCCCTTGATAATTTTGAAAGAGGTCCTATAGAATTCAATAATAATGTATTTTATTTTCATAAATATGTGCAATCCCTTACTTTCCCTTTCAATTCAGCATCTGCCACACGCCACCCAAAGGCGACGGTGCTGCAGTCAGAAGCTCTAAAAGTCACGTGTTGTGGACATCTCTGTGGTAATTCCTGCCACAGGACACCAAATGCGCCCCGCCGCGTAGACGTTCCGCGCGATGTGACCGTTGCCAAATTTTTTTTTGCCGACGGTTCCGAAAGCCGCACGCACTCACCACGCCTGCGATTGCCAGGGAAGCGACATCGCCAATAAAACGTCCATGATCGAAGACATCAATATGCAAAATTAAAACATCACCCCAACCTTCGATATTTTTAGACATCGATGTTTCAAGACATCCATATTAATTAAACCGCCTAAAAACCATCAATGCTTTTAAACGGCCAAAGGGCAAAAGGAAAAATTGCAAAATGTCGTGGGTCAAAATTTCACGTTTTTCTTTTGTACTAAATGCTGGCTTATTGTGATATCCAGCCGGTGGCAAATCGTCGTATGTAAGCCCATACAGCTGACCTGATATGTCCTATCAGATAGCAGGTACAATCACGTGAACGTAATGAGCTAAAAAATAATTGATTTTTGTAATTACTTGGGAGATACCGTGTCCTATGCACAGGTGCGCCGTGGCGTCCCCCGATAGCCAAGTGGTTACACTTGGCTATCACACAAACTAGTGGTGCTAGTTTATTTTTAATCTTTCCCTACAGAATTATGTAACAGCACGTACTTTCTCGCCTTTAGTAATAAGTATTGAATACTATTTACATCACAATTTCGCCGAATTAACGCACCGAATTAACGCACCTGTTATTTTTTGTAAAAATCATTACAAACTAAATATTTTCAAGCAAATCAACACAAATTTGATAGTTATAACTATTTTTCATACAGATAAATCATTTCCCAAAAATAAGATGTAATTCACAGAAAGTAGCTCCCGAGTCATTGTTGCATTCCAATTTGAAATTCCCTGAAGGCTTGTAATATTTAATATATTTATATTTCAAATAGATTTTAAATAATTTCTTCTGACTTTTCCAGCTGGCAGCCGGTTACTCTTTGCGTCTCGATGCGACGCATATTCGACGATACACAAGATATTGACACACTTGCCCACTTTGCGGGCTCCTCTCATCTGTGGTAAGCAGAGCGCGAGGTTCTCCGCAACAACACATACATGATAAAAGGACAAATCCATGCCCAAGCCAAGGCGGGACAAACCCGCTACCCTTCGGACCGAAGCACCAAGTCGGTGCACACTTTTAGCCACTTCGGCCATTCAGGTTGACTGAATTTCTAAAAGATTAATTTGTAAATGTATAACAAAAGCTAGAATGTATGAAACGAACAGAGAAATATGAAATAATATACAATTCTAACTTACGAAGAATCCAACTGCCTGGAATTGAGTTCACGAAGTACAATAAATTCGGATCAGCGACTGTTATGACAAAAACAAGCCAATTTCATAAACCATTCATAATCAATTTTTTTTTAATTCAAGTTTTCACAATATACAGATAATACCATAAACAAGCGTCGTCACAAAAATTGTCAGGAGATATGCTGGAAAAGTGACAGCATACAAAAACGGAAACGATGTCCCAAAACTATGCCGTGGTTGTGAACAAGTAGCCAGAAGAAAAGTTCTTAAGCACAGACAGCGTTATCACTCACAATCACCAAACATTAGATACTCTTCGCTGCTCGCACAACGCCAGGATAACTCGAACTGCCTCTCCCCCAGCAGTACCTTTTGTGCAGTTTTGTGAACGCACGGAAAGTGCAATGTACGTTCACGCCATTGCGGTGGGACCATTCCTACCCTTACAGGCATCTATGGTCTATCCTGCAACATGAAGAAAAACAGAAGGTCAAAAATGACTTTAGCCTACCGGCGCGCGCATTGCATGTAGGGAAATAGTACGTTTATGTTTCAAGTCTCATTTCTGTTTCAGATTACTCTTACTCCAGAAAGTGCTTCGGTCGCCTATACTTGGCCCTTTGATGAGAGCGTTTTCCGAGTCAGCTGCTTTTTCAAAAAAAAAATAATTATATTTTTGATATGATTTATCAGCAGTGGCATTGATAATTCGCGATGTAGAGTTTTTATACAAGTGTTTCTAGGGGCGCAGAGGGCAGCTCTGAAACACTCGTTTTGAACTACTTGCAGTTTGTTCAGGTGAGAAGTTGCTGCAATTGCCCAACTTGGGCATGCGTAGTCCATTTGCGGCCTAATTATTGCTTTATAAAGCAAGGGGCAGTTTGCCGTTGACAGTTTGCTCTGCTTGTGAAACAAGCTTCGCAATCTGCCTCGGGTCTGCCGCGCTTTCTGTCGCACATTTTCGATGTGCAGATTAAATGTTAGTGAGCTGTCTAATGTGACTCCTAAATATTTGACATATTTTGCCCAATTAATCGCGTCTCCGCATAGCGCGAGCGGCCTTGACCGCGTGAATCGCAGTCTCCGTGTGAAGAGTACAGCTGCACTCTTACTCACATTGACTTTGACCCGCCACAGTTTCATCCATTCCTGGATCAGTAGCAAATGTTGAACCAAGTACTGAACTGCCTCTTTGCCCGGCGGGGACCGTTTTGTACTCCAACCAGGCTGAAGGCTCGCCGACTGGCCAGGCCGTAAGGGCGAAGGCGCGCCCGGGCGTCACGACTGCCCCAACTCCGACCTCGGCGACCTCTCGTGAGCGGTGTACGCATTTTCCGAGCGCGCCGCCCTCTCGCTGCAACGACCCAGTGGCGGTTCTTTTAACGGGAGGCGGGCGACCACTTACACCGACTATGTGGTCAAATTACACAAAAAATACTCATATTTTCAACAAATTCAACATAATCTCATTTGAAAATGTATTTTTGATTAATACATTTCATTAAGGAAAAATATCTTCACAATTGTAAGAAGACGCCGAAAGAATATTGATTTTTTTTTCAATTTTCGAAAAATCAGGGTTTTCAACGAACATGAGACCTGTGTTATTCTCTTAAACGTCATTTTCACTATCCAATAAAAAAGTTTAATAAAAAATGGAGCCATTTTTTCAAATTTTAAAAATGTCCCCGGGGCATCATGTAAAGTACCCCAAATAATTAAAATATCGGTTTCAAATTCTAGGGGCCGCGACATCAGCGAGATCGATTGGGGGATATCAATTTTGGAAAATATCAGCTAAACGATTTAGCGGCTAGCATTTTGCACAGACAGAGGGGCAGAAGTTTTGCTGCTAATCGACTTTTCGGCATGAAGAACCCACAGAACGTGGATTCCAACTACACCACGTGTTAGAGGATTTTTTTCTAAATTTAGTATCTTTTTCGTCCCCATGGTCCTGTAATAAGTTTTTCTGGCGAAGATTCGTCGTTTTCCGCGCAACATTATACTGCGATTTATGAAACTCTGCCCCTATCAGGTATCAGCTGTTGACGGTTTCATCCAATCGGGAGCTTGAACATTACCATAGTGACGTCTTTGTGGTGACGTTCAAGATCCCGATTGGATGAAACTGTCAACAGCTGATACCTGCCAGGGGAAGAGTTGCGAAACTTGAAATATAAATAATTGTCTCTCCACCGCATAAGTGGTAGTGAGAAAGTAAAACGTCCTAGGCACATGTGCCTGTGTCTAGGACGCAGCGTCTCCGGGACATTATTTTCTTGGCTGTCCGGGTGACGCCGCGTCCGTGGCGAAGATGCCGACGTTTCGGTCGCCATTCTGCGACCTTCCTCAGGGCGTAATCATTAAGTAAATACTGACTCCGGCCGCGAAAGCATACGCAGTCTTCGGGACAGCCAAGTAGTTACTGACTCCGGCTGCGGAACCCTACGCTATCTAAGATTTTTCTGCTCTCCTGAAAAACTACAGTTTTGACTTACGACTTTTTGCACGTTCAGTGATGTAACGGGACACTACAGTCCAATATACAATAGAGGCTTCGGCGTACCCGAAGGCTATACAATCCACATGAGATGGGATACCTAAGAGAAGGGAATGGAGGATCGAGTGCAAGTGAAAATTTGCTTGATCCTGTTCAAATTGATGATGCCTTGAGGCCGGAAGAAAAATGTCGGCTCTTCAATATTTTCTGTCAAGAAGTCTTCACGCCTCCCTTTCAAAAATTAGTCAACATTTTAACCTGGAGGCATATTCTTCTCTTATGTGAGAGATCCGCTTGTAACAGTTGTCCGCTTACAGTAGACAGAATATTGATATCAAAGGATTATTTTCCCGCGAGAGGGGCACAAAACGAGAAATTTTCGCACGAGGCAAGTTGGTAACTCATTGTTTTTACTATCAGGCACTTTTGTGAAAAGCAGCATCAGGAGTATTTAAAACTACCAGCAACCACACAAGAAAATTCTAAAAGCAATGTAGTGGTCAAAGTGAATAACATTATTGATTTTTTTCTGAAAATTATGGGGGCTACAGAACTAAATTTGTCGTGTGAACCTCAATGAGCGATTATCATAACTTTCTGAATAAATACCTTGTCTAAAACTCACCAATTTTTATTTAAATTATTTACAAAGCCTGAAGTTGATCCAATAGTAGCCACTTCAAAATTGCAAAAATTTGGAAATTGTCAGATTCTTAACACAGTAATGCCCATTTCATAGTCTCCCACCTGAACTTGTTGGAGACACTTTAAGCCCAAAGATGCACGAGTTTATGTTCAATTTTTTCAATTACAATATTAATAAGTTTTCAACTTATTCTTTATATATAAAAAAAGAGAAAATAAATGAATCACTTTGTTTTACTCCTATGCACTAGAAGGCATAAAACCTACAATTTGCAAGTTTCCTGCAAGTGGAAAGTCTCCAATTTGAATTTTGAAATTTTGTGCTTAAGATGACCACTACTGAAGTATGTTTTTACCCTATGTGGTGAATTTGTGATGTTTTTGTTTAAAAAAAGACCTGAATTTTAGGCTCTTTTAATTTTTTTAAATATTGTTGGTGCTGCTAGATTCTCTCTGTGGTTCCATTCAGAAAATAATTCTCTATGCCAGTGAAAGTCAACAAATATAATCAAAATTATAGACTAATTTTGCACTCTAGAAAAAATAATCCAGTCATAATTACAAACAGTCAAAGCTAAACAAATTAAAATCAAGTAACTTACATTCTTGTGGGCTAACAAACACCAAAACCTAAAAATGTATTCCAATCTTATTTTCAAAAATACAGAATGGTAGGACTCTGAAGTTAGCAACACTCATTCATAAAATCAAATTTTGCACTTCTGAAATATGATCCAAAATTGAAGGCATATTTAAGCTATATAAAAAAAATATTCATCATTATTAAAAAACCAACAGTCAGGGATATTCTAGTCAAAATCAGTAACACATATTCTTACGGGCTTACATAAACAAAACTTTAAAATATAGAGCATTATTAGGTTAGGTTAAGTAATTTATAATATTGCCATTCTGTCCTAAAAACATTTTTATCTCTCACTTAAAAGTGTTCAAACAAGTGAAGTAAAGCACCAGCAGGAACAGTAGCAAGAATATTTTGAAAGTCAGGAACAGTAGCCATGGTTTAATTCTACAAAAGAAACAAAAATGAATAAATCTCAACTGTTACAGTATTTGCAGCACATTAGACAGACAAGCAAAAATAAGTTCACAAAAGCTTGCCTTAATTACAATGAAGTAAACATTCATATTTTGAATACCATAATCAGCATTCAAAACTGTTTAAGAAAAATAAGCGTATAAATTAAACATCTAGAACTGAAGGCCTTCCAATGTCTTATGAATGCATAAAAATAAGGTTACATATCTATTACCTTATAAAATTTAAATATTATATCTGGAACATGAGAAAAACGTTTGTACAAAATTACTTTTTTTTAAACAAAAACATCACACATTCATTATTTGAGTCTTACTATGTGAGGGGTATGAAATGTATTAAAACTACAGGATAGTTGAAAATTTGTTGGCTGATAAGTTGAGCCAGGATATTAATGATCTAAATGGTTGCAAAATATGCAAGCAATTATGGCTTAAAAAATGTATAAATGTTACCTTAAAAATTCATATATTATTTTATAAATATTTGTTACAAAAATTCTTGTTGATTTTTTTATATAAAAAATTACAAAATTACCTTCAAATTAAATTGAAAGTATACAACTTACTTTTTACTTTGAAACAAACTTTGCTTTGAAGCAAGGTCACTGCAGGACAGCTTTTGTTAATTATTGTCTTCAAAAATTTAACATTCCTAAAGATGATGTCACTAATTTTGCTCATTGTAGAATATTCAAGATTCCACTGGAGAACATATTAAACTAAAGTAAATATCTGTATTAATAAGTTGGTAAACATCTGTGAATCACAATGTTTTTTCAATTGGAACTGGATATGTTGTGTACTTCTCCAAGAACCGTCTAAGGCATCCAACCACAATGGCCCAAGTTAGTGTTCAAACTAAAGAGTGTGACCTCATGTGCAATGGGTGTTCTACACTACTCATCGATGTTTCAAATAAAGTCTTGTAATGTAATTGTTGTGTTTATTTGTGGCAATATCCCTTGAAACTTCATATATGAGACACATTTTAATCGGGTTGTTCTCGTCGAGGGTAGCTGACATTTGGTGACCATTTACTGATATTCTGTTTAATGGGGTGTAGTTTCGTGTGAAGACTGTTCCACGTGGTCTGCCATTCTGTGAGGATGCACTTCAAGACAGCATTTCTTGCATCCTGAGGTCGTATTTCAATATCCATTTCTGACTGAATGTTCCCGGCATTTCGTGCTGCAGAATCGGCTTCTTCATTGCCTAGGATACCCACGTGTCCAGGGCACCAGATAAACGTAACTGATGCTCCTCGCTGCTCTAATTTATGGCATGCTATGAGAATCATTTGTAGCAGTGGATCTACAGTTTGGCGCCTGTCTATTGCAGTGAGAAGACTTAGAGATTCTGTGCAGATGACCTTCCTGAATCGAGAGTTTCACAGTGACGCAAAGACTGCAATACTGCATATAATTCGGCAGTGTACACGCTTGCTTCAGGTGGAAGCGCCCAAGCCCTCGACAAGTTCTCAGTTACAAATTTGCTTGCGATCTGATGTTTTGTTTTTGAACCATCTGTGTAGATTATGATGTGATTTGCAATTTATTCTTCGAGAACTGATCGAAATCTGACTTTTAAATCTATGGGAAGGCATTCTGTTTTCTTTACACTGGTATTATCGAGTCTTACTTCTGGCATTTTCAACATCCAAACTGGAATTTCATATGGTTCGTATTTCAAAACTGGTGGTAGGACGATGTTGTAGCATTTGGCTATCTTGATTGCGCGGATGTTGGCTGGACGAGTAGCTAAAGGTCTTTGATCGTAAATATTTACTAGCTTAGGTCGAGTCATCAATGAGTGGTTTAAATGTTTCGGTAGAGACAGCAATTTTGATCTATAGTTGAGTAGCATTGCATATTAGTTGTCCTTCGTGTTCAATGCATGTTATTGGACTGAAAACATTTTTCTCAGCTATTGACCGCATTTTCTGCCATATTTCCGTGACTTTGGTCGTCCGAGTTATGGTGGTTACGTACTTTTCCCAGCTTGATCGTTTTGCTGTAAGTATTTTTCTGCGAGCGAGCGCACGCAGACGCTTGAAAGCAATAAGATTGTCTTGGGTTGGTGCACGTCTATATCTATTGAGGGCTTTTCTTTTCTCCCTTATTGCTTCTTTGGTCTCCGTATTCCACCATGGTACTGGAATCCTAGATGAGCGGCCACTAGTCTGTGGAATGTATTTTACAGCGGAAGGTATGACAGTGTTGGTAAATTCGGTAACGTCTTCCTCTGAGTTTCCACTGACATTTATTGGTGGTATACGTCTGGTGAAGCTGGACCAGTCTGCGCGGTTGGTACACCAACGTTTTGGTAAGTGTACTGTGTTCTTTGGCATGCTTGATGATATCAACAGAGGAAAGTGATCACTCTGATGAAGATCTGGAAGTGGTTTCCACGTCAGCCGAGTTGCAATATTTGGACTACATATTGAGAGATCTATGGCTGAGAATGAGCCATTTCTAGCATTAAAATGAGTGCTTGCTCCTGTGTTTAAAAGTACGTATTCGTTGTTAAGTAGCAGGTCATCGATTCTGCGACCGGAGTCATTTGTCCTAGAACAGCCCCATGTGGTACTGTGAGCATTGAAGTCGCCTAGAATTAGAAATGGAGGCTGTAGTTGATCCATCAGGTCTTGTAGATCTTCATTTCGCCATGAGGCATCGGGTAAGTATATACAACATACCGTCATCTTCAATGGCTTGTATAGGGTTACAGCAACTGCTTGTAGAGGTGTGATGAGATCGAGACGACTAGCAGGATGAGTATTGCTGATCAATATGGCAACACCACCTCTAGCTCGTCTATCAGGTTCTACGTCACTGCGAAAGGTTTTATATCCTCTAAAATTGAAACGGTCTTCTGGTTTAAAATGAGTTTCTTGTAAGCACACACACATTGGTGTGTGATTGGCCAGTAGCAATTTGGCAAGTAGCAATTTCAGCTCACAGTAATGCGAGATACAGCCGTTGATATTCCATTGAATTATATTTTCCATGGTTGGAATGGGGTTTTTCTGCTGTAGGATGCGTAGATCTTGCTTATTTTCTTGGTTTTCCTTTTGGCCATCCTTTCTTCTTTCTCTTCTTACGCGGGGTTTTGCACAGATCGATGGATTGGTAATCATTATTTTCAGCACTTACCATCAAACTTGTCTCAGAGCCAGTGGTTGTGTCTTGATCATTGGTCATTGATTTCATTTTTTGTTTGAGGAAGTTGTCCTTGGTGTGCTTAGGAGAACGAGGCGATCGACTTCGATAGCCCGTTGTCGATACTTCTTTGCTGGGTATGGCTGCAGGCGCAGCTACTGGATTTCTTTCTGCCTCATTTGGTGAAGGTCTTGAAGATTCTTTTTTAATTACCATTTCACTTTGAGTGTTTGTGGTTAAGTCTTCTGTGTTGATTTTGTTATTGTGAATTTCGTTAAAGTACTTTTCTATGCATCGGGTTATTGCAGGCATTAGTTCTTTGACTACTAAAGAAGGTGAATTTGTGTTTTTAGTAACTGCTTCCACGTATGTAATGTTTCCTTTATTTTCAGGACACACAATTTTTTTGCTTCAGGATAGCTGATCTTCTGTCTGGCTTTAACTTGTTGTATTGCTGCCTCCTGCTTATATATATATATATATATATATATATATATATATATATATATATATATATATATATATATATAGGGCAGTCTCTTGACCTCGATGAATGTTGTCCACTGCAATTAATGCATTTGATAGGATCTAGGCATGGATCATCACTATGAAATGGCTTACCACAATGACATACTTTGATTCTCGCACATCTAGATGCTGGGTGTCCAAATCGTAAACATTGGAAACACTACATTGGTTGAGGAATGAACATTCGTACGGTTAGACGATGAATGCCTGCTTTAATCTTCTCTGGTAACGTACAACGCTTGAACGTCAGGACATGCGACGCTGAAGGAATTATCTGCCCATCCCGCCTCATTGTTAGCCTACGACAGGCAATGACTCCTTGAGAAGCTAGTTTTTGAACTTTTTCCTCTTCACTGCAGTTTAGTAAGTCACTACAAACTACAACACCTTTGCAGGTATTCAGTGTGCCGTGAGCACTTACTTCAACATCTATAGTGCCTATTTTCTTCAATTCTAGTAATTTTTTACCTTGATTGTCATTAACTGTTTCTACCAAGAGTCCAGATGAAGTTTTCTGTATATATTTTACGGCATATCCAGCGCAGGTGCTAATACTCCTCTCTATTATAAACGGGATCACTTTATCAAAATTTCCTTCAGTTCTTTTTACTGTAAGGTACTTTAGTACCGCTGCGGTGTTCTTGAACAGGTCATCATACTTTGTTGATTTTCCAACTTTCATTCTTTTAGCATTAAACTCCGGGCTTTTTTCTGGACGAAGGTTTTTAAGGGTTCCCTCAACCCTAGGTTCGCAGACTTCCATACGAGTCCCGCGAAGCTAGCTATCACTCGTAGCACTATCTGCCACCGGTGCCGAGTGATCCGCACCCCTGGCATTGCAGTGGCTGGGTGACGACGCCCGGTGGCCTGCTTGCGCACCACCGACCGCCGGTACTGGGGCTCCGATCCCCTGCACCGTAACTGTCGATCCTGACAGATCCTCCATCTTGGGTTTTTTCTTCAGGGCCACCCTCCCCTAGCGTTTTTGAGCTACCGCCAGCTTAAGGAAACGGAAGGAACAAGGGGGGGCAGAGAAGACAGAGTTAGAATAGAAGGGTAGAATGGAAACGACTCCCTAGCCCTCGCAACCTAATAGCGTCGGGGCGGAAACACAAGAGTTGGCCACAAGTAAGTGGAAGCAATGACACACAGAGTTTGTGGGAATGACGGGATGTTTAGGGGAGTGACAGCGGACAGCTGCTCCGATTAGTCGCCTTCTACGACAGGGGGAGGTCCCGTGGTGCTATTCTACTAAAATCCCCGACACCACACGGGGTATTATTATTATTATTATTATTATTATTATTATTATTATTATTATTATTATTATTATTATTATTATTATTATTATTATTATTGTTGTTGTTGTTGTTGTTGTTGTTGTTGTTGTTGTTGTTGTTCCGGCACTCGTACCGTGTGGACGTGTTCTCGTGTACCTCCCGTTGCTCAGGTTATCAAGAGTTGTTTAGTGTTTTTTGTGAAACCATAGTTCGCTTTTTCTATCATCACAAATATGAATATGTGCAACCTATGTGAAGAAGAAATATCAGAAGACGGTGTAAAGTGTATGGGATGCCAAAATATGTATCATTTCGGGTCGTGCTAAATATCGGAAAAGACCCATAGGGCGAAATCGCGTGATGCAAAATCAAAATGGCGGTGTATAAAATGCAGAGAAAACGAATCCGTACAAGGACGCTCATCAACTTCTCACCCTAAAAATGAAGAGAGAAATCTAGAAAATGACCTCTTAAACCTGGACCACGATTTGTCACCGAGTATGAAGAAACTAATACAAGAATTAATCAAGTCCGTCCAGCATATGTCGGAGAAATTCGACGAGATGGCCAAAAAGCTAGATGAAAATATCAAAGAAAGCAAACTTCTGAAACAAGAAGTGAACATTCTGAAGGGAAACATGTCAAAAAAGACACGGAAATAGCCAATCTTTCAATCAAACTACACAAAATAGAGCAATATAAAAAAAGAAAATATGTGGAAATTCACGGACTAAAAATAGCCGACGACGCCTCTCCCATGGAAGAGTATAGAGAAATTGCTAAAAAAAATAGGTGCCGATGAGGAATGTGAAGCGACGCAAGCAGAAATAATACCAATGAAGAGCAACAAAATATTAGTGGTAAAGTTTAAGGAAGAAAATCAAAGGAATGTTTTTAGGAAGAAAGGTATTCAATGGTGGAATAATATGAACAGGGAGCAAAAATTAAATGAGGATCGCCTATACTTCAATGAAGCCTTGACACCAGAAAATAGGAATCTACTAAAAGAACTGAGGATACAAGCCAGGCTAAAAAACATTAAATATGTGTGGGTGAAAATGGCACAATATTAGTGAGAAAAGAAGACAATGGCAAGGTAATTGCAGCTACTAGTGTCAAGGACTTAGACAAATGTTAATTTTTTGTTAGACTTGGATAAACTACTTCGACTACTTCACAATGGATTGGAACACTAGTGACATAAGAAATCATCAAGTGAACTTTAAAGCGTGTGATAACATTTAACAGAGGCAAGAATTTGTCATAAAATCTGGTGAAATTCATCCTACTCAAGGTAAATTGTCTGTTTTTCATATCAACATTCGGTCATTAAAAAAGCACTGGAATGAGCTTTTGGTCATCTTAAACAATAGCTCCTTTGATATTATTTGTGTAACAGAAGCTAATCTAAAAAAACAAGATGTAGAACTCTACTTCATAGCAGGCTATAAAAGAAGCTACTCGCTATGAGAAATTAAATCAGGAGGGGGAATACTAATATTTTATAAAAGCAATCTAATATTTGATAATGTAAACTATATTACAGACCCATTTGAAGCCATAACTGGCACCATTAAAACCGAAAAAAACTTAATTATTACAGAAATAATTATAATCTACAAACCACCCAACACAAACAACATATCCTCCCTTAAAAAATTAAAAACTTTAGTGGAAGCCTTCAACGGCCATCCTGCACTCATTATTGGCGACACCAATAGCAATATAATAGAAAGAAACAAAACAGTAAATGAGTATGAGCTACTTCTATATAGTAATGGGTTTGTGAATGCTATAGAAGACTTCACAAGAGAGGAAATCAGAGAAGGAATAGTACGCAGCTCCATAATCGACCACATCTTTGTAAGATCGCAAGCTAAGGCAATTTGGTCTGCCACTCTTAAATACAAAATTTCTGATCATTACCCAATAGTCATTCAATATAACCCCACAGAAATAAACATCTTAAAAATGAGTAGAGACATCAAGATTACAACTGTTAAAATATATGATAACAAATCAATCAATTACATCATCAGGAACCTAAATTGGAATGAATGTGAAGATGCAAATGCAGATAAGTTTCTAGAGAATATTGTGAACATCTTTAAAACAACATATAGGAATTATACCAAAACAATACAAAAAAGGCTTCATAATAACTCTGCAAATAGGAACATCAATAAAAAATGGGTGACAGATAAACTAATAAATATTCTAAAAGAAAGAGACAGATTATTTAAGAAATGGAAGTCTAACCCCAACAATGAAATGTATAAAAGAGCCTATAAACAATACAGGAACAAAGTTAACAATGAAATCAGAAATGCTAAGAAAGAATATCATGATCGATACTTTAAAAACAAAGAAAATGATTGCCAAGGAATATGGAACGAGGTGAACAACATGATAAATAGGAAGACAGATAAAAATATTGATGACAAATTGCTGATGGCATTTGGGAGCCGCTTCAGAACTGATATACTTGTAAATAAGTTTGCTGACCATTTCATTCAACAAGTAGAAAACATAACAGATAGCAATGCAACGGTCAACTCTAGCAACAATAACGAAGTGATGGATTATAATGAACAAACAACTGATTGCAGCTTTTATTTACCTTGTACAAATGAAAAAGACTTGATCAAAATTATAAAAAAAGAAAATTAGTATCAAAAAAGCTCCAGGGAATGATGGAATAAGAACAACAGATATTGTGAACAATGCAGATGTACTAAGTGGAATATTAAGCAATCTAATAAACAAGTGCATTAGAAATGGAATATTCCCAGAAGGATTAAAAAGCTCCATTATTAGGCCCATTTACAAAAGCGGAGATATGAGTGATCTCAATAACTATAGACCTATATCTATCCTCCCTGTGTTTGAAAAAATATTTGAGAAGTACATAATACAGAAACTCTATCAATATATGAACGATAATCATATAATACATACAAACCAATATGGATTCCAGAAAGGTAAGGGAACAGAAGAAGCTCTGATCCAAGTCACAGATTACATAAATAATAATCTTGATAAAGGAAAGGAGGTAATGGCAATATTCATTGACTACTCCAAGGCATTTGACACTGTTAGTCACACAATTCTGTTGAAGAGACTGCAAGAAATAGGCATTGAAGATCGGTTTTTAAGATTGTTTAAAAGCTATCTAAAGAATAGAAAAATATTAGTCAAAATAAACAATATCTTAAGTCATCCCAAAACTATCAGACATGGAGTACCGCAAGGAAGTTGCTTAGGGCCAGTGCTATTTTTAATATATGCCAACAACATATTTAAAAACATAGAAAATTGCAAACTTTACATGTATGCAGATGATGCTGCTCTTTTGTACTCTAATAGCGACATAAACAAATGTAAAGACCAACTACAAACAGAATTTAACAACATTGTTAACTGGTCATATGAAAACAACTTGTATGCTAATCCTGTGAAAACCAAAGTAATTCATTTCAAAACTCGGAAAAAACGTAAAAACTTAAAATTAGAAAAATTAACTCTGCATGATTATCAATGCTCAACCATTGGTTGTAGTGATAAATGTATCAAGATTGACTACGTAATACATTACTCATATCTAGGAGTTGTTTTGGATGAGTACCTGAGATGTAACTTGCACACAAATTACCTGTTCAACAAAGTAAAAATGATAGCTGTCTGTATGTATTCAATTCAGACTTTTGTAAATGAGCAAATTTTGAAAATTATATATACCTCTCTAATTGAATCATTACTGAGATATGGTGTGCAAGCCTGGGGTGGTGCATGCCAAACATACTTACGCAAATTGGAAAATATACAGGCTAAAGTATTAAAAATAATGGCCAAGAAGAGAAATCTCAGCCAGTGACCTGCCAGCTTGCTACAACACTCTAACACCAAAAGAATTCTACATGTACCTCAACATAATTCGGAACAATAATGATAATAAATTCAAAATTGATGCACCAAATGGGTACAAAACAAGAAATCCAAAGTACCAAATACCATTAACATACAACAGTTATGGAAAAAGAACTCTTAAGTATCTGATACCTAAACTATACAACCAGATACCCAAAGACATTAAATACCCAAAAACCAACCACAAAGACTTTAACAACAAAATTAAATCCTGGCTGCATATAAACAAACCTGCGGTGTGAGAACCAACAACAGTGTACAGGACACTTTTGTCAATAAAAGAAAGAGACTAGATTGAAATTCATAAACAAAATTGAGTAACCATAGAATATTTTCTGTGAAATTAAGAATGTTTATAAGGTGTGTACCAAACTAATACGATATACTGTTATTGCAAAATGTGATGAGACTATGTATTAATTTGCATCATATACAAATAACTATGTTAAGTTCAATCATAAAATACAAATATAAAACATGTAAAATATTATTAATTATTGTATAATTGTAATAATTATATTAATTTATTGTTAAAATGTTTTATATGACAAAATTGTCTGCATATTATATGAATTGTACGGGAACCAGATGATAAGTCTCTGACTTATCTGGACCCTAAACTAAAGAAGTTAATAAAATTACAAATTATTATTATTATTATTATTATTATTATTATTATTATTATTATTATTATTATTATTATTATTTTGTTAGTTTGAAGGCTTAGCATCTAAGGCCTTTAGCCTTTTTACTGATTGATGTTATGATTAATCATATATTAAATCTAAATTTTGAAGAAAAGATTGGCTTCTTTCAAGAACTGTATTGTTTTGTCAGTTGCTGTCTTGTCGGTGCCGAGATCTATCTTCATGTTGCCTCTCATGCCGCATCTGTGTCTAAGTCTTGAGAGATCTACGCAGTCTGTTAGAATATGCTTCACTGTCAGAAGTCTTCCGCAGCTGCAGATGGGTTGTTCTTCATTTCTTAACATGTATGAAGAAGTCATTCTTGCATGGCCTATTCTTAGTCGGGTTATGCACACTTGTTCTCGTCGAGGGTAGCTGACATTTGGTGACCATTTACTGATATTCTGTTTAATGGGGTGTAGTTTCGTGTGAAGACTGTTCCACGTGGTCTGCCATTCTGTGAGGATGCACTTCAAGACAGCATTTCTTGCATCCTGAGGTCGTATTTCGATATCCATTTCTGATTGGATGTTCCCGGCATTTCGTGCTGCAGAATCGGCTTCTTCATTGCCTAGGATATCCACGTGTCCAGGGCACCAGATAAACGTAACTGATGCTCCTCGCTGCTCTAATTTATGGCATGCTATGAGAATCATTTGTAGCAGTGGATCTACAGTTTGGCGCCTGTCTATTGCAGTGAGAAGACTTAGAGAGTCTGTGCAGATGACGAACCTTCCTGAATCGAGAGTTTCACAGTGACGCAAAGACTGCAATACTGCATATAATTCGGCAGTGTACACACTTGCTTCAGGTGGAAGCGCCCAAGCCCTCGACAAGTTCTCAGTTACAAATGCGCTTCCGACCTGATGTTTTGTTTTTGAACCATCTGTGTAGATTATGATGTGATTTGCCATGTATTCTTCGAGAACTGATCGAAATCTGACTTTTAAATCTATGGGAAGGCATTCTGTTTTCTTTACACTGGTAGTATCGAGTCTTACTTCTGGCATTTTCAACATCCAAACTGGAATTTCATATGGTTCATGTTTCAAAACTGGTGGTAGGACGATGTTGTAGCATTTGGCTATCTCGATTGCGCGGATGTTGGCTGGACGAGTAGCTGAAGGTCTTTGATCGTAAATATTTACTAGCTTAGGTCGAGTCATCAATGAGTGGTTTAAATGTTTCGGTAGAGACAGCAATTTTGATCTATAGTTCAGTAGCATTGTTTGTCGTCTGTGATGTAGCGACATGGTGCTGGTTTCACAGTAGAGGCTTGAGGAAGGGCTAGTGCGGAAAGCGCCAGATGCATATCGGAGGCCTGCATTGTGAACGGGGTCTAGTTTCCTTAAACTTGATTTTCTGGCTGAGGAGTACACTGCACATCCATAATCTATTTTGGACATCACCATGGATTTGTACAGCCGGAGTAAGATGTCTCTATCTGCTCCCCAATTTATATGGGA
Organism: Gryllus longicercus; assembly: GCA_038098605.1. Lineage (NCBI taxonomy): Eukaryota > Metazoa > Arthropoda > Insecta > Orthoptera > Gryllidae > Gryllus > Gryllus longicercus. Next base: position 231,426 of record JAZDUA010000679.1, on the reverse strand, counting down.
AATGCATCTTATTACATTCAGAGCTGTTTTGCATCTACGCAAGGTATATTCTATATGCTGTTTCCTTGTTAAATGCCTATCAAAAATCAAACCAAGGAATTTTGCCGTTTCATTGTATGCCAGTTGAACACCATTCAGCGCCAGCTCTGGATCTCTGTAACTTTTTCTTTTCCTACTGAAGTGAACGCATTTCGTTTTGGCTGCTGTAAATGAGAAACCAATGTTTTTTGCGTTCTGTACTAATTTATTGATGGCATTTTGCATTTTGAATTTGATCATTCCCAGTGATTTGGCTGAGTTAAATATAGCAATGTCATCTACATACATGCATTTTCCTATTGACGCTTCTATGCCGTCAAACATCCCGTTAATCGCTATGATAAAGAGCGTACCACGCAATGGAGAGCCTTGCGGTACACCGTTCTCTAGTACGTAGCTTTCTGAGATAGACTGCCCAACGCGAACTTTGAAAGATCTGGTACTAAGGAAGCTGGATATTAATTTTGGTAGATATCCTCTTATTTGCCAGTTATATAGCTGTCTCAGAATGTTATGTCGCCAGGTCTTATCGAAAGCTTTTTCCAGGTCAAAGAATACGGTAACCATATGTTTTCTTTTGATGAAGGTATTCTGAATTGCATTTTCTAGATATATTAGCTGGTCGATTGTAGAGTGATGTTGTCTGTATCCGCACTGGTGTATGTTTAGGAGGTTGTTTCTTTCGAGACACCATGCTAGCCGGGTGTTGACCATTTTTTCCAAGATTTTTCCTAGACAGCATGTCAGCGATACCGGGCGATAGTTTTCAGGATTTAATGGATCCTTGGCTGCCTTTAAAATTGGAATTACTATCGCTTCTTTCCAGACTTTGGGGTAATTACTTTTTGTCCAAATGTTATTGTATATATTTACCAAAGTGGACAGTATTTTCTTCGGTAATCGACGTAGTATGCTGTAAGGGATATTGTCTGATCCTGCTGCGGTGTCTCCAGCTGCATTTATGGCGTCTTGCAATTCTCTCCATGTGAAAAGAGCGTTATATGGCTTATCTATATTGGTTGTAAAGTCAAGTACTTGTTCTTCTTCTTCTTTCTTTTTGTCGAGAAAGTCTTTAGGATAGCTATTTGTGTCACTGGCTTTGGAGTATTGGGTCGGTAATGCATTGGCTATTTCGTCAGGGTTGCATATTAGTTGTCCTTCGTGTTCAATGCATGTTATTGGACTGAAAACATTTTTCCCAGCTATTGACCGCATTTTCTGCCATATTTCCGTGACTTTGGTCGTCCGAGTTACGGTGGTTACGTATTTTTCCCAGCTTGATCGTTTTGCTGTAAGTATTTTTCTGCGAGCGAGCGCACGCAGACGCTTGAAAGCAATAAGATTGTCTTGGGTTGGTGCACGTCTATATCTATTGAGGGCTTTTCTTTTCTCCCTTATTGCTTCTTTGGTCTCCGTATTCCACCATGGTACTGGAATCCTAGATGAGCGGCCACTGGTCTGTGGAATGTATTTTACAGCGGAAGATATGACAGTGTTGGTAAAATCGGTAACGTCTTCCTCGGAGTTTCCACTGACATTTATTGGTGGTATATGTCTGGTGAAGCTGGACCAGTCTGCGCGGTTGGTACACCAACGTTTTGGTAAGTGTACTGTGTTCTTTGGCATGCTTGATGATATCAACAGAGGAAAGTGATCACTCTGATGAAGATCTGGAAGTGGTTTCCACGTCAGCCGAGTTGCAATATTTGGACTACATATTGAGAGATCTATGGCTGAGAATGAGCCATTTCTAGCATTAAAATGAGTGCTTGCTCCTGTGTTTAAAAGTACGTATTCGTTGTTAAGTAGCAGGTCATCGATTCTGCGACCGGAGTCATTTGTCCTAGAACAGCCCCATGTGGTACTGTGAGCATTGAAGCCGCCTAGAATTAGAAATGGAGGCTGTAGTTGATCCATCAGGTCTTGTAGATCTTCATTTCGCCATGAGGCATCGGGTAAGTATATTCAACATACCGTCATCTTCAATGGCTTGTATAGGGTTACAGCTACTGCTTGTAGAGGTGTGTTGAGATCAAGACGACTAGCAGGATGAGTATTGCTGATCAATATGGCAACACCACCTCTAGCTCGTCTATCAGGTTCTACGTCACTGCGAAAGGTTTTATATCCTCTAAAATTGAAACGGTCTTCTGGTTTAAAATGAGTTTCTTGTAAGCACACACACATTAGTGTGTGATTGGCCAGTAGCAATTTCAGCTCACAGTAATGCGAGATACAGCCGTTGATATTCCATTGAATTATATTTTCCATGGTTGGAATGGGGTTTTTCTGCTGTAGGATGCGTAGATCTTGCTTATTTTCTTGGTTTTCCTTTTGGCCATCCTTTCTTCTTTCTCTTCTTACGCGGGGTTTTGCATAGATCGATGGATTGGTAATCATTATTTTCAGCACTTACCATCGAACTTGTCTCAGAGCCAGTGGTCGTGTCTTGATCATTGGTCATTGATTTCATTTTTTGTTTGAGGAAGTTGTCCTTGGTGTGCTTAGGAGAACGAGGCTATCGACTTCGATAGCCTGTTGTCGATACTTGTTTGCTGGGTATGGCTGCAGGCGCAGCTACTGGATTTCTTTCTGCCTCATTTGGTGAAGGTCTTGAAGATTCTTTTTCATTTACCATTTCACTTTGAGTGTTTGTGGTTAAGTCTTCTGTGTTGATTTTGTTATTGTGAATTTCGTTGAAGTACTTTTCTATGCATCGGGTTATTGCAGGCATTAGTTCTTTCACTACTAAAGAAGGTAAATTTGTGTTTTTAGTAACTGCTTCCACGTATGTAATATTTCCTTTATTTTCGGGACACACAAGTTTTTTTGCTTCAGGATAGCTGATCTTCTGTCTGGCTTTAACTTGTTGTATTGCTGCCTCCTGCTTATATACAGGGCAGTCTCTTGACCTCGATGAATGTTGTCCACTGCAATTAATGCATTTGATAGGATCTAGGCATGGATCATCACTATGAAATGGCTTACCACAATGGCATACTTTGATTCTCGCACATCTAGATGCTGGGTGTCCAAATCGTAAACATTGGAAACACTACATTGGTTGAGGAATGAACATTCGTACGGTTAGACGATGAATGCCTGCTTGAATCTTCTCTGGTAACGTACTACGCTTGAACGTCAGGACATGGGACGCTGAAGGAATTATCTGCCCATCCCGCCTCATTGTTAGCCTACGACAGGCAATGACTCCTTGAGAAGCTAGTTCTTGAACTATTTCCTCTTCACTGCAGTTTAGTAAGTCACACACCTCTGAGAGTGGCGACTAAAAAGGTTGTGATTGATTTTCACACAGTGAAATGTCAAAATTTATTTTGTATGCTGAGTGAAAACTGTTGTGCCACAGATACATATTATAAATAAGATAAAGACACATTATTTTTGGTAACTTATTGGAAAATCATTATTGTGAATGACGTTTTTGGAAAAGAAGGATATGCCCAAAATAATTTTTTCTAGTAGTTCCTAGCAAGTGGAAAGCAAAATTTTTGTCCAAAGTTGGAGGACATAACAGCTACTAAAATGTAAGACAATAGGTTTTTCTATTGTAAGATAAATGTGAATTAGTTCTTTCAGATTCTGAAAAATCAGTATTTTCGACTTGACTAGTTCTTACTTTCAACCTTTCATTTCTATTTATCTACAAAATGTTTAGTATTGCAACTGATGATAAACTCGTATTTCCTCAGAAACAAGTTATTTTAGTGTTATTTCCTTTTACAGGCAAATCTACATCATTTAAAGAAATAAGTCAACTTCAGTCCACATTACATCATATTCAGTTACATTCAGTACACTTTAAAATAAATATTGAATATATTTATTCAGAATAATAACTAATTAATACTTGTTGATTCAAAATATTAGGAAGATTTTTTAATACAACTAATATCCTCTGAAAAACAGCTAATACATTTAAATCTATGCCATAGTCTAAGAAGTAGGGGAGACTATTGTATCTTTGAACACTTTACTTTCAGTCCTTGTCAATGCCATCTTGTGGTTGCTATTCATGTCAGTTCATCAAGTACATGTACAAGGGTTCTGTTATAAGAAACTATTTGATCCTTGCAGCCAAATTTTTATTTTTTGGCACAAAAAAATAGAATTTTGTTGAATTAGTTTTTATTTCTTTTGTGATGTTGATTGCCAAATCGAACACATGTGACAGCACATGTGCTCAGTTTGTCATTTTTAACAAAACCAGTAACATGGCAACATGATTTTTTCGGAACTAGATTTGAACTTATAACTGTGAAAGTTTTCTATCTTTTACCTGTGAGCATTATATGTTCACTTTACAAAGTTCAGTTATTCTGAAGATATTTAAGAAGCAATGATCCTACAAGAGAGCAGTGATGTAGTTGATGAAATGAGAACTGATATTTTGAAGGATGTTGAAGAAGCATTATGGCAATAATTTTGAAGTTGGCAACTTTGTGTATGTTCAGTTTTAAAGAAGAAAAGCAATGCTGATTACATGTAAGAAATTATAAATGTTGCTCATTTATGTTCTCAATATTAAGTGAAGTATTAGAAATGTCTAGCCAAAACAACTTTTTTTTATGCCAAGGGGGTAATATTTGACATTTGTAAATCTGAAACTTGGTAGTTCTGCAACTATCAAGTGAAATACAAAACCAGCAAATTACAGTAGGTACTTCATGAGCACAGGATGAAAAACATGTTCTTTTAAATAACTTCTGCAACAGCCCAAAATATATTGTGAAATAAAGGATTTGATATATGCAACTAAAAAGTTATCTTTTGTTTCATTTTTAAGAAATAATTAAATTGAAGATAATAATTACAATGGCTCAACCAAAAATATATTTTCATAAACCTTGAGTGAATTAGTAAAATGCAAAGTGAACAATTTTCCTTGAGTTTTCTTTAAATTCACAAAAAAGAACTTTGTTCACTGGTACTAACAGCTGTGTTCAGTGGTAAAAGACCATCATGTACCTCTGATCAGTTTCCCACATTTTTCTTATAGAAAATGTTTCAAATGTCATTCTTATAAAGAAAAAGATTTGATATTTAATATGCTTCTTTATATTATTATATATTTTGAAAATATAAAGAAATAAAATAAAATAAAATAAAAATGATTTGTACTTAAAATGACTTGAAAAGTTCAAATATCCCCCATACTACTTAATAAATAAAGAGATACATTTTAAAATATTCAATTGAAGTTAAACATACAAATTTTTTATTCAAGAGAAATGATTCATAGCTTTCTGTTAAGTAATCACATGTTTAGATTAGGTTTTATTTAGTCAAAAAACAGTAAAAACTGTATGGGGGAGAAGATGATGCTTAATATATAAAATTGATATTCAGATAAAAATTTCAATAGAAAACATTAATTTTTTAACTATACCTAAAAATATAGCTAAACTTGTCAGCTAAACCGTTTAGAACAATAATTTTGAATGAAATACAGGAACTTCTCTTCTATACACAAGAACTTTTTAAAGGGCCTCTTCAATTACATATGCTGTATACTAGAGATATATTCCCTATATTCCAAAGATTTGTAATAAATTTAACAAATCTCATGGCAATCCTGATTCAAAGATCATTTAATGTAATAAAATAATAAAGAAATCTTAGGTAATTATGAAAATTAAAGATAAAATTCCCAAATAGAAAGATGAAGGTGTTGTTTATCACACAAAATGTATGAACTGTGATAAGTGATACACAGGTAAAACTAAAAGAAAATAGAAAAATAACTTATGAATAATATTAAGGAATCTGCCTGGAAACAAAATTCAATCTCACAACATCGAATTAACTTATTGAAGGGAAGAGAAACTACATCATCATATCATACATACCAATTTTCTTTATTGTATATAGAATATATAACTTATACTAGATAAACTCATTTTATTTTTTACTTTGAACTATATTTATTTTGTTAAATTATTCACATGTGTATATCTTTTAATATTATAATTTTGTCTATGTGTTACCTTATATGATTATGACCTTTTAATTCTGTTTTATTATAGTACACTGTCTGAAGATGTGAATACATCTATTTCCAAAATGTTACATTTTATTAGTAAAAATATAATATGAAATTTTGAATTGCAGGGAAATAAATTAATCTTTAATTGTCTTAATATTAAGGAAACATTTGAATATTATTAATTTGAAAGGACATTAGTTTTTTCTTGTGAATGATGGTATTTTTCAAAATTAAATATTTCAAAATAAATTATACACATCAAACCACAAAATAAAACTTTTTGACTTAAAACTTTCATTAGTTTCTATTTAATGTTAAAAACAAAAAATAACTAAGGAACTTGAGAGCAGAAAAAATTGTTCTTGTTATACAGTATAATCTACATAATTTGTGAGTGACAAAAATAAACTAGTGTTACTCAACAGCTCATACTTTATCTTATTATTTCTAAATTTTCAATTTTCGAAAAGTCAGATAGTTCAACGAAAATGAGACCTGTGACATTCTTTTAAGCATCCCTTGTTTTATCCATGGGGGGGGGGGGGATTTAAAGAAAAATTGGGAGCATTTTTTGAGAAAATGTGTTTTTTGCACTAATTGCGTTGTTTTTTTGTGATTTGCATGAAAATGTTTTTATTATAAAAATTGTAAAAGTTTGCAATTTCCGGTAAATAAGGGGATTTCAAGAAAAATGAGGCCTACACCATTCACTTACGCGTCCTTTACGCTCTCCGAGGACAATGTTAAATCAAAGTCACTTTTAAGAACATTTTGAAAATGTTTTTGAGGCTTCAGGTAAAGTACCTCCAAAAATCACAAAATCCATTTCAAACTCCGAAAGCCTCGAGTTTATTTAACTCGATCCGGGAATGTGGACTTATCTGCCGAACCATGGCTGTCTCTACGTATAGAAAGAGTGGGCCATGGCCGAACGGTTTAGGAGCAAGTATTGGCCACAGACGGATGGACAGTAAGAGACGTTTTGCAGTCAATCGATTTTTCGTATCAAGGACCCACAACACATGGGTTATGGCTACACCACGTGTTAGAGGAAATAATTTACTATGTATAACAATAAAATTTATCCACTTTTTCTTTACTATAGTCCGAAAATAAGAGTTTTTGTATCTTCACAACTGTAGGAAGACGCCGAAAAAAATTGATTTTTTTCAATTTTCGAAAAATCAGGGTTTTCAACGAACATGAGACCTGTGTTATTCTCTTAAACTCATTTTTACTATCCAATAAAAAAGTTTAATAAAAAATGGAGCCACTTTTTTAAAATTTTGATAATGTCCCCGGGACTGCATGTAAAGTACTCCGCAAAATTAAAATATCGGTTTCAAATTCAAGGGACGCGACATCAATAGTTAGATAGGAGAATATCATCAATTTTGGAGAAAATCGGCTGAGCGGTTTAGCCGCCAGCGTTGTTGACTGACGGACAGTCGTTTTGTCATCATTCTATTTTTCGGCATTAAGGACCTACAAAACATGTTCCCTGGCCACATCACGTATTAAAGATTTTTTTTCTAAATTTAGCAACAGGATTTATCGATGTTTTCGTTTCTAGAGCACTGCAATAATAGTTTTTCTGACGAAAATTCGTCATTTTTCCGCGCAGCATTACACAACTTTTTCTCTACACCGTAACGAGGAAGTAGAAGGGAATCCAACAATATCATTCCGAAGAGACAGCGTTGCGAATAAAACAAATTCGTAGCCATCGTACCGGATGGTTGTTGGAATCAAGATTACAAAGAAAATATCGTTTTCTTACACGTTAAGGGCTAGTGTAAATTTTAGAGTTAGAATAGAAATGTGTATCATTATAATTGTTATTTTTTACAATAATTCCTTTTGAATGTGATTTTTCATTGTTTATACGTTTTTTGCACCCCTACTTTTGCTAGAATAAATGCTTTCTTATGCATATTTCAGTAAAAATAAATGCCTTTTTGCCGGCCTATATTAGGTAAAAATAAATGCCTGCACTTCCGGGCTCTAGTGATCACGAACGCTTCATTTGATGGACCTACCTCCCACGAGTTACTCGTATAGTTTTCGCAGTCTACAAGTAAGATCAACAAGAGTGAGAGCTAGTAAGTAGCACGAGTATTTCGTTTTTCCAGACGCGTCAACTATTTCGGTCATTAGTCCCGTGAGGGTAGTGCACGATATTTCTCGGGAGGTGGACCGGCTGAGTAAACTCAGAGCTAGATTTGCCGTTGACTCTCTAACGTCTAACGACTCTGATCGGAAGGTCCTAGGGTTCGAGTCCCGTCAGTAGCAATCTGTCGACACATGCTAAATCGAATTCACCCTCTATCGGGAGGAAAATTCTAGCGATCGGCTGTTCTGAACGGTAGTTTTTTGTGGTTTCTCCTATCAATACCAGCGCAGTATTAACAAAGGCGATATATTTTTCCTTCCTCATCCTTGTCTCCTCCTCTCCTCTGACACACTTAAATGCATTACGTTACCTCTTATGTCGGGAGGGAAGAGCATGTCCCGGCTGGTGCGGTACTGATGGGGATACCTAGAGGAAGAAGCGCGCAAGCCGAAGAGTAGTTTGTTGGCGCCGGATCTCATGTTCCAGCGGAAAGGAAGATCGCAACCCCCCGGGACCGTGGTGGATTTATGAATAGGCAAACATAGGAATGAGCCTAGGGCGGCAAAGTTGGTGCAACTTTCTTTTTAGATAAAAATGTTTATCGAATGTTAAATTAAATCTTCTACTGTGAGACATTATGGCTAGTACGGTAAGTGCCAATGGAGAAGCCAATACCAGCATTAGAGATTGTATTTAGAGAGCGGAGGGTAGACGGAGGAGCTGTCCCATAGACCGCGCAGTCATAATAAAAGCTGAGCGGGTGAGCGATCTGGTTGCAGGGGGACACGCAACCTGCTCCCCATGAGATAGCGCAAAGACTGCTCAGGTTTGAAGGAAATAGATTACTTTGTGTTTCCGCGCACGTCAATTGCTATGGTCACTAGTTCCGTATGTGTAGTGCACGTTCCATCGATGGTGGCGGTGTTTTTTCCTCGCGGAAGAGTGAGATCCGGTGTCGATCTACACACCGGTTTGCGGGGTTGTCCCCATTCAGGTATCTCCCACTAGCGGGTCACCAACCCAGCCGGGACAAGCTCTAAGCTTGCGACCGGCCTCCCGACATGTGTGGTAGTGTACTAAGTAAGGGACGAGGGTAGGACAAAGAAGAGGAAGATAAGATCGAGCGCAGTCTGTGGCCGGTTTGTTAAGGTACTGCTTCGGCATTCACCTGATATTGATCGGAGAAACTACCGATCCGTGCAGTCGGCCGCTAGAATTCTCCTTCAGACAGCGGCTGAACTAGCTAGTTGTCGAAAACCCTACCACCGTCGGGAGGGAACAGAAGGCACTGCAATCACATCACTTGTTGCAATGAGCCACCTCAGCCGGTTTTAACGAGGTGTATCTTGTCTACGGTCCACGAATGTGGCTGCGCCTCGTAGAGATCTGTCGAACTTAAGTCCAAGGAACCTAATGTCAACTAAAGAGAACTGGTGGTCTCTTCGGAAAAGTTTGGGATTGTTATGAATATGGCATATTCTGCACAAGGCGAATTCACCATGTGTTTGACTTTGAGAAATTAAACCCCGCGAACTCGCTCCATTTACGATGTTACAGAAAAGTTGGACTTGCCTGTGAATGACGTTTATGTTAAGAAACGAAAAAAGATAATGCCAACCACGAAGAGCGACGTTTGGATTGATTCATGGGTGGCTGAAGCAATAACGTTCATAATGATGTCCAACTGTTATGATAGAGTCATGTGGAACACCGTTTTCAACAGGGAGACTGCAGTTTCGTATGGGTAAACTAGTCACTCGAGCGGTTTTGATAGGATCTCTTAGACAAACGAATTTTAGAGTAGCAGAGAGATCCGTCCCCTGAAATCCGACAAACAGGTGCGCAAGATGTAGTGTAATAGGCTTTTTTTTATGTCGAAATACGTCAATTTGAATGGCGTCCCCTTCCGCATGTCTCCATAAGGGAAAAGTCAGGAAAATCGTGTTTTTACGAAAACACTGTACTATTTCAGATTTACGAAAGTATCATCCGCAGTGGCATTTACTACTTGTAAGGTTTGGCTTTCCCTAAACCGGTGTGAAGAAGTACTGTGAAAAATGTACAGCGACAAATACTTCGAAAAGTCGGAGAATGTCCCAATCGCCGAGCGTGCTTGCTTCCCTTGAGCTTCCCAACCGCGTTATATTCTGAGGCAACTCGACCTGCGAGACGAGGATTTACAACACTCAAAAATCATGTTCCAGGTCATACGCCCCTATTTTTAACAATAGTGGATGGGCTTTAAAAACACTCGAAGTGGAATTTTCGTCTCAAAATAACCTTATCTGCTCAAGAAAATAGACCATACACCTGTGTAATTGAGATACTACGTATTATTTACATGAAAAGCCGTTATTTTCAATTTTATTTGCCACTATTTTTATCCCACTTGAAGGATTTGCCCACCAGAAAAGTAGACTGTTCACATGGGAGGAAACCTCAGACCACCTCCAATTTAGAACAGATAAGTTGCGACTACACATTGTTGAATTTTCTTTCAATATCTTCATTTTTTTGTAAAAATGGCCAAGAAATACACTCCACCGAATAACTTGTGTTCAATCAGATGCAGAAAGCAGGAAAAGGACTTAGGAGCACAAAATTAATCAGAGAAGAGAGTTCTGAGATTTTCATCTGTTGTACATGAAATCAAATTTCTTCAAGGACATTTTAAATTATTTTCGAATGTCCATGCAAAAGTTAGAGGAATTGCACAATAACATGATATTGAAAACACTGATGAAGACCACAAACTGGAGAAGACCCATTGAGATGAAGGAAATGTTGGTGATTCAACCACAAACTCTCAAAAAAAAGTTTACTTTTGTACAAGAACTGTTGTACTGAGCAAATAACTTGAAACATAACATGAAATATAACAATAAGTTATTGGATCAACAAATATTGAAACCGATTAATTTCATTTTTGTCAATACACATTAAAAAATGGCTGGACATGTGGGAGGGAAGCGTAATCCGAGATTTTCTCAGAACTGTAGTTCGGAGCATTTGTGTTTCTATTCACCTGTCACTATTGTATTTTCTTCAAAAATATTTTTTCATGAAAATAAATTCTGATTATTGCTCGACTTCTCCAGTGAATAACAAATTCTAATAATTCCAGTGTTCCAGGTCTGCCACCCTCCTGTTTAATGATTTTTTCTATAGAAGTTACTTCACATGACAGACCTTCAGGCAGCAAGTAAATTTAGCATAGTAAAGAATACATTTCTACATTATCACATTCACCTTTGTTGAAGATAAATTCTTCTTAAACCATCTTTCATACTGCATTTGCATTGCAGCATTATATACAATGACATTCAACAACCATACTACCAACAGAAGTTGGAAGACCATAAGTACAGCTAACATCATGACAAAACATTTCTCTCAATTTTCCACAAGGTATAGTTAAAAGAGAATAAATAATATAATCCCTTTTTTGACTTAGAGAAATTAAAAAACAGACATTTGAGAGTAGTAGACACTGGTACGTAATAAAAAAAACTGGGTCTGTCTTGGGAAAAGTGGGATGAATGGAGACCCTACTATTGGGTTCTGCATTTTCAGGAACATAGTAAAAGAGATCTTATGAACTAACATATTTACAAAAATAAAATTTATTGCAAGTCCTTTAAATTTATACTTGCCAAAAATGCAATTCTTTCTCGACCTCCTTTCTCTTGACTGTTCTCAATTTCAACATGTATAATTGTTTACTGCCTCGTGGCTAGCTGTCGATCAGTGTGCTCGCTTTCCACTACGCGCCCTGGGTTAGATTCCTTGTGAGGCAAGATTATAGTGTAGGTTTTCCTTGCAATGTTTTCCGTGCAAAGTATATATTGCTGTATGACGATGAGAAAATTCACTTCTCAGGTTGAGAAGTCCAGAATACAGAGTGGGCATGCCAACGTGCTAACCACACGTACCCCCTTAACTCATGGCCATGAGGTAGGGATGTCGCCGGTAGGCCTGAGCCCATTCATGGGTTGTTGCGCCAAGTACATACGTACATAATTGTTTACTACCATTATAAATTTATTAAACATATTTTGGCACCATTTAAAACAATGGAATAAGATGGATTGGAATGAGGAATCCTTCACAAAACAGGAGAAAAAATTAATGAAACATCATTTTTGTTGTATTAAGATGGGTTTTATTTGAAAATCAAATGACAGAAAGGGGTCTTACATATTTGTGTTTGTAGTACCAACTAGACAATTCTCAGTTCTGTCGCAAGTACAATATGCAACGTTTACATAGCAATGCTACTCGTTAATAATTTCAACACACACCTGTTCAATCACTCTCTCAACACACACACATAAGGGTACACACACACATATGTACCCATCCTTGCACACAAGTCTGATATAATTCACTACATACATAAGTAAATGTTTGAAAACCACAAAAATAGAAAAACAGAGAAAGCACTATAATGTAAACAAAGGAAAAATACAATACAAATGCACTTGTGCAGTGCATGAGCTTTGTCACAACATATTTCACGAAATAGTTTTACATACACCGGGCAAAAGTGGTTTACAAATATTCAGGTCATTGGTGGTTTACATATATTCAGAGACATATATTATCACAACATATCAGTATGTACGAGATATGACTGTTCCTACTATTGCAAAGGGATGTTACAGTGATGTCTCCTTTTTGATACAAAACTTATAACAGAATTAAAACTAATAACCACTTCACAGTAAATGAGACCCTTCACATGAGCAAATATAATAGAATGTTAAATATTCTTGAGTTTGAAAGTTGTGTATCTCATTTGTCAGCAGATATAAACTACTGAACAGTAAAATATATGAAATAACTATCAGTCTTTGTATGCCGGGTAAATTTTAATTCATACAGAAATTCAATCCCATACCATGAAATGCATTTAGTTACATGTCTTTTGACATCTTGCGAACAATTATTACACTGTAGACTGATTACAATTATTCTGAGACATAGCTGAGATTGCATTTACACAGCAACTATTTCAATGCAATTTCATAATACAGTTATAAAAAACAACAAAATGAGTGCAGTGAAAACTCATACACCAAAGTTTCATATTTGAGAATAACATTCCCAAATAAGAAATTTGATTACACAAAAATAATTTTAAATACCTGTACAACATAACTGTAACACTAACAGTCATCTACAAAATGCCAAATGGAGCAAATGAGAATTCGTAAACAATTGAAAACTACACGATGTGTCTTAAGACTACAGTCTCATACTTCCTCATTCATACGATTACATATAAATGAATATATATACAAATAAAAAAAAGTCTTGAAGGAAAAATTATAGCAAAATGTCAATCACAAAGCTACAACTTTACTTGAACAAAATGTCACAAAATGCCAAGTCTTATGATATATAATAGTAATTATAATAATAATTATAATATAAAAAACACACAGCATTATGTAAGTTTAAATAGAAGCCACATCCTTATTTCTACCCAGTATGTATAATACATCTCACTGTTCCATGTCATGGAATTATCCACAATTAACTGAACAATTTGTTCAAAACTATATTCGTTGATGCAACTTAGTATATCACGAAAACCAATGCAGAGAACAGACAGTGAATGCACATGAAAAATAAATACTGATGGAGAGATGAGATGACCCCTGCCCAACCCCTCAGCTCAAAGCTACCTGAAAGGGATCTACTAATTTACTCACTGGGTAGAAATTGTGGCTATGACTAAACTCCACTGGAAAGGCAGGAAAATAATTTTTTTAATTAAAAAATTAAAAAAAAAAATTTACAAATTACATCAAGTCTTAGTAACATGAAAGTCAACCACAAAATGAAATAACGCATTTTAATTAAGTCTTGTAAGTTAAACCAGGAAACAATAAAGCTATTTCCTACACCAACGGATACATTTTAATTTATTATAAAGTTTATATATGCCATTCTACTGGAAAACTCGAGCAAGATAGTACCAGAGAGAATATATACACAATGATAAAGAATTCACCAAAATAAAATCAACAGTAACATGTATTTACCACCAAGAACAATAGTCACTGCACAGGATGTTTCTTTTTAATTGGATATGATAAAATTGAGTGCTATTAAAAACAATTGTGATTAACCCAAGTTATACCATCAGGTAAATCCAAATGGATTCAAATTTATATTTAAAAGATCATATGTGACTATACAACAACTTTTGTAAAAATGGAAACCATTTGAAATTGAAAAAACTCAAAGATAATCCTAAAAGTTATTCCGATTGCCTAAAATTTTCTTTAAAACAATTTAGATACATGTTACTGCAGCATTAACTTGCATAAATGGAGCTGGAACATTGCAACATGAAATTTTAACATGCCTTCACCAGTTACATTAATTTGTAAACTCCAATAATCGAAACCTCTGATTGAAACAGTAATAATGGAACAGGGCAGACAGGAATGCCAGCAGCTCAAGTACAAAGGGAGCCAAGTATTGTATGTGGCAGGCATATTCTGCAAGATATCATAAAAATATTGGTATATGAATACCAAAGCAGAAAGTACTAATATTTTCTTTAGCCTGCATTTTCAAATTTAGTAACTACTTTTTCCAACATGACACCCTATCATGCCACAATTCTAATATGTTTACACCTATGTGAAACAATACAGTTACAGAAAGAAACAATACATTTAACCTCCAGTTAACACTCATATTCTCTCAAGTTGAGTGCTCTCATTTTTGATTTATTGTACACAGACAACAGAAGCAAATCATTACAACTAGGTTCAAGCAAGCCAACGGCTGTGTCAGAATACAATGGGGGTGTAACGGGGAATATAATTATTTCTTCCACAATATTTCACAAGAAGCAAGATTTATAATCTGACCAATACCTGAAGTATACATGATCTCATACTTTTCATAAAAACAACAACATTCTTTAAATTTACCAACACGGTTCATAATAAACTATCCATTGTTATAAGGTCAATCCTCATTTAATATGCTAAACAAATTAACATGAAAATAACTCCAGTTCAATTTATAAAGTAATGTAAATCAAACTCATATGATGTAAGTGAAGAATCTGAAAATTTGGGTGGAATAGAAATTTGATGTAACATATGCAGCAATCACAAAATCTGGAGTATTGAATGTAGTAACCAAATAAGCAGAAGTATAGAATACAGATACAGAGAACAAAATTAGAAGCGATTATGTGCTTGCATGTGCAAATGTGGAGGAAGAAGTGGTAATTGATCCCCTTCGTATCAATAAGTAATAAGGACTGAAATAGCAAGATTATAAATGAAGAGGTACAAGGAGAGAATGGAAGATTAGTGAGAAAAGGGTCAGACAGATGAAGAAAGCATGCACAAGGAAAAGCAAGCAATTTTGATAATAAAAGGGAAAGCAAAATATGAACCAGAGAATTTTCCTCGTATTTACAACGGTATTTTCACGGTACTTCTGTAATCATATAAAAATGGTACACCTAATTTAAATTTTAGAACATTACAGACAAATTAAATGATCAAGAAATCAAAAGGCATCGATATTAATATTTTCACATGAAACTGTGGATCATAAAGGAGTGCATAATACTTGGAATTGGGTGTACAATCATGTTTATGGCACACAAGACCATCAAAAAGTATATTGCAAAAATTTAACACAAACAGTTCTCACTAATGAAGTTCAATAGAAACCTAGTGATGTTTGTAATACACAGATCAGTTAATGCAGCATGACACAACAAACAAGAAGAAAAATCCTGGCTGATACAGATAGTTTTACCACCTTCAGGTAAAAAAATTCTTTACTCGCAACACTGAATTGTGTAACATTAACTTCAATTGTAGCCATTGCATTTTAAAAATATTCATGCACAAAATTTATGTTGCTTTATCCAATGCATAAATGTAACATTTAATTTTTATATTAGTAGTTCTGTATTCCCAATGCACTTTCTTCTTGGAAACCATTTTCAGTAATTGGATTCCTTACAAATGTCCAGATAATTTACATGACTGTGTGATCTGTTTTGTAGATAGATCAGCAGAAAAAATACGTTATCGTTAACTACCAGCAGGGCAAATTATGGGCATCTCTTGTACACAACTTGTGTGGATGACAAATAAATAATGACTTTTCAGCCAGTATGTAAGAATCAAGGTATGTCAAAGTAGTTTTTTGGGTATGCTCTCTATTGTGTTACATTAAATTACATGTATGTTCTGATTGTTGCTTACAATGCCACAGTATAAGTGACCATCAAAGTTCACCTTTAAGACCACACCTCCAGTCACAAGTGTGAAACAGAGCTGTGGCGTAATTTGGGTGGTCCTGGTATCAATTATATAAGAGCTGACATTTTCAGCGCATACGGAAAGACATTGCAACATGAACCATTCATCACTATGGAATACAAGAACAAAAACTTTGAACAACTACATTGAATATCATGAACACTAACACAGGGTCGGACTGGCAACCGACTGGCCCCATTTTCATTCTTTCAATGCAATATGAATTTTAAGATATATCAATAACGCAATAATTGTATTTAATGTAGATACTATTCATAGCCAACATTCACAAAATGAAGGTTGGTTACAAATTTGTAAAAGTTACAGCACAACACACCATGCACAATGAAACAAAGTGGATTGAACTATACACATTTCTGTATAAATGTTTAATTATTGAATTTTTCAACAAGGTGTCACAAAAACATAACATAGATATATATATATTCTAAAAATATTATTTTGACATTATTTTACTAATTTAAAATTATTAATAGCACATGTTTCAAACACATGATCAAGCTATTTAGAATTCTTGCAAGATCATGCAATTTTTAATTATTACCTGACTCAGATTATTTCAGAAGATCTTTCAAACTAAAAAATGAAACTTTCTGATAATTCTTCATTGGTTTGAGTGCATGCTATTTCCAAAAGAACAAGGATAAAGAAGAAAACTTTTGATAACCATAATAAAATTTTAATTTTATTAATTTAATTTCTAATTAGCCATTTGGATCATCAGATAGGTGGCACAGTCCGGCCCTGTACTAACAATAGTAATTAGGAGACACTTTTAGGATGGTTATAAAGAATGACCTTTAGCAGGTGAAAGCTTACTAGTCACTTTTTCATGTTGCACAGTAACATTGTGCCTACATCAGGGGTGTCAAACTTATCAGACATGGGCCACATTTCTAATAAGTAAATACACAATGGCCATACAACATGTATTTATGTTATTCCCTAATTTATCAAATTTCTGTTTTTTGTCTATTTATATAAATAAATATGAAATTTAAAAAAAGTTGAAACAAATAGAAGCTGAAATTGTAATGATATCGTGGAACTTAAATTCACGACCAAATATAAGAATTCCAAATTATTAATTGATAAGCATCGTATTTTGATACTTTATATAAATTTTTAACCACATTCCTTAATTCAGATTCTTGCCAGACTTATTGTTGCTTTCAGTTAATTTCTCACAATTAGGGGAATATTGTGTAAACAGCACCATAATTACAATAAAGGAATTCATTGGTTACTATAGGTCACTGCTTGCAACAAAAATACATATTGCAGACCACATGCAGCCTGCCAGTTTGACATCCCCAGCCTATACAATTTCACAAAAACTGTATTGATATTGCCTTAGCAATTAACTGTTAATTATTTATTTCCACTAAGACAGGTGCAACAATGCACTCAAATTAATGATCTACTCTTTAACTGACAATTTAACTTGGACAGTAGACTTCTGATAAAGACTAAATTGTTGGTAAGAGGATGGCTTAAAATTAGGAAATGCAGAACTAAAGAGATAAATCTAAATTACAATTACATTTAACTTTTATCACAATAGAGTAAGGAGTGCCCACACTACTGCCATGAGATGTTAAAAATACATCCTCATTCCCATAAAATTTCCACACTTATCTTTTCATCATTATTTAATCTTTTGAATGAGCAGTCAGTCAGTCTTGTTTAAAATTACCCAATTGTGAATATAAATCAAAATATAATAGAACACAAACCTATGAAATTCATAAATATCATCAAGATATAATTAATTTTAGCTTGTGATATTGGTAGCAAAAATTAGAGAAATAGGAACACAATATTAAAAAAATTAGATGAGCATGTTATAAGAAAAATGGCTTCTTCCACACACGAATAATTAAAACCTCAGTTGAAATTGAAATATGCCAATGCGTTAAATGTCCAGAAGTTACATGCCTAATTTTTACATGACATATTCAAACTACAACTCGTATTGAGGCAATCTCAAATTTAATGGAAATTCTCAGTTAATGAGCCTAACAATTTTCTGAAACATTACTGATTAATCATGGCTTTCTTCCACAAGCATTTCTTGATGATTTACAAAATAAATTGTAATCATTTAATTAACTGAAGAGATTCAACAACTTGTACCAACGTTCTAAATGAAATAAATTTAAACATTTTCAGAATTTTCTCCAGTGGATAACAAACATTTCAAACACAACAGCTCGTATACAGTGATCCCCCTCCCCTAGAACTTTGCAGGTGATATTAGCTTAGATGTGTATATGTGCACTAATCAACTGAATCAACTGAATTACTGTTACAGCTTGAAAATTGCAGTGCCTGTCCTACAGCATTATGGTCTAATTGAAATAGTTATGAGATCGATACCTATAAGATACCAAAACGTTTCCATAGACACAATCAGAATGCACATGGTATGATGTCAATTATTTGAGCACATGGCTATTTTCTTATGAATATCAACCCCATATGTATTTCTTCATAACCACAATTGCCTCATCACTAGTGAATATGGAGTAGAATAGGTGTTAGCATTTTACATGTCATATCATGAATATACGACAACTGACAGTGCACTATCACATATAACACTATGACTGACAAAACACACAGGTAATGCTCTAACAAAGTGAAAATAAACTCAAGACAAAAGACCATTTGAAAAAGTTGATAAATAGTCAATGATTCAATTCTATTGTAGTAACACGGCATTGTCACAACTGAAGAATTTTTATAACTTGAATTGCCATGGCATTTAGATTTGAAACAAGAAAATGTCAACCCATTCTTTTCGTTACTACAAAAATATTCATGCCAGACCATGTAAGGAATAGAAGAAAAGAAAATTAAGTATATATATTGAAGTAGTATGTCAATACAGAGAACCAGATTATTATATCCCAAAATTCTTCCTACCATATTTGGTGCACTTTGGAAACTGATGGTAAGAGCGAAGAATTCCCAAAACTGAAGGCAAGTTGACGATTAACATATCATTGTTATGAAGTATATTGTGATATGATCAATAATATGAAGTTCTTAAGCATAAAAAGTGTACAATAATGCATTGATCTTCACAATTAGTAAATAAAACAAAATGTTTATCAGGCATGGATTTTTCTAAGATGTTCATCTTCCTAGTGTGACTCTCCAGATGAAAATATTTTATAATCCGGATGTGTATGCTGAAAAAGTTCCTAGCTCCAAAATCAATTTGTTTTACTGTACATGTACATAATGGCTTTAGTTGTCGTCAAGACATTTGGATATATATATCATAACTCATTATCAGTAAAATTTTTAGCCACCATTAGAGAGATGAACTTTTAATTTCATGATGACTTTGCATTTACCTGACATTATAACTTGATAATAAACAAAAAGAATTATCTCTATTGAAATTCAAATCATAAACAAGTAACAATTTTTTTTATTTAAAAAAAAAAATAATAATAAAAAAATAAAATAAAACTGTTTGCAACTGGTGGGTTTTAAAATTATTGAAAATGAATTAAAAGAGCAGAAGCCAAGAAGCAGTAGAGGTAGAAAAGTGGTTTAAAACCAATTGCAATATTGTCTGATTAAAACAAGTATGTTCTGAACACTTGTAAGATTATTATAATTTCCCCAGGAACTATCAATTATAGCACTCAAACACAAAAAGTGAACAATTTAGAGGGCTATGATAAGGTTCCTTAATACAAGTGTTGTTAATCATACTCCTATTAAATCGACAAATAGTGCCAACTATGTTAAAGGGTAAGTATGGACATAAAGCTATTCAAAATCATCGTAATTTGTAGTGGGACAAAGGAAAAAAAATCCATAATTATTATATTACTATTATTATTATTATTATAAAACGTCTCCCCCACAGCAATATGCTACTGGAAATGGAATATGCATCAAATATGGAAGAAAATTAGCAAACAGAGCTAGTCTCAAATATTACTCCCCAAAGGAAGTGTAACAATGGAACACTAAGTAGCAACAGTTGAACAAGAAGGATTACTTTAAAGGTGGGTATACTACAGTAATGCAGAAATGAAAATGTCAAAGTGAAACAACAGATCACGTATGTTTGACGACAATTACTCCTGGTCTCTGCTGCTGAAGAGCCGTTACCACTGAAGTGGACATTGTGTTCACCCGCTGCACTGTTGTGGAAGGGTGAAAGTGAAGGTAAGAAGGGTTCACCTCCAACTTGACGTGCCTGTGAGTTGTGGTGAGTGCCAGGGGTGCTTCCTGGGGCTGCTGCTCCACCAAATGTTGTGACTGAGGTTCACTCACAACCAACTGGTGACCACCCACAGGACTAGTGTGGCTGACAGCTGTTGTTGGACCATCATTGATGAACTGGTCTCCCTCAAGGTGTCGTATAGCTTCCACTATGGTCTCCAGATTCTGACGAGATGTGCTTGCAGCATACAATCTGCAACAATGAGCAAGAAGTAATTAAATATAGGCTTTGTTTTCTGACAAATACAAATTGCTTTACGATGGTTCCAAGATATTATGTAAACATAACATGGAATTGTAGGAGACAAAAAAGTAAAATGGAAAAATTGGGCTTGCTTTAGAATCAACTCCGACAAAATAAAAAAAATCAACACAAATTTATAAAGATAAAATAAAGAATTACATATTACGTCATACCTCGACTGAGGGGTAACGTCATCAGAAGCAGTACTGGGAGATGGCAACCTTTCCACTTCTACCTTCGGCTCAGCTTTAATTGCAGCCTCAAGGATGCTTGGTAGCCTCTGTTCCACACCAGGGGGAGGAGATAGAGCTGGGGGAGCAGGAGGTGGAGTGGGTGTGCCAGCATCTCGAACAATGCATGTAGGAGGGGGACTTTCCACAGGATGTGGTAAAATCATCTGTGGGGAGGGCGACCTCATATAATGAACAGGAGAAGAGCTTGTGACGACTGTTGTCTGACCGATGGCAGGTACAGCAGAGCCAGAAACAACCTGTGAATCAAACACAAACATTCATTATTTACACAAAGCAGAACTTGTGTAGACCTAAACATTGTTGGACTTTAGAAGTTTTTAAAACTCTAAATTACAAATGAAACAATTTCTTTGAGGAGAAAAAAATACTATAACTTGCATTGTATTTCTCAAATAATCATTTCAATTCATTTTTATTATTTTTCATTTTTAAGACAACTTTTAAAAATGAATTTTGTCAAGCAGCATTTTTAATAATATTCAATTTATTTAAATGTTCTAATTTTATGACCATTTGGATACTGAACATGAACTATTATATACATCCCAACATTATTGAATATATCTAACAGGATGTGAAAGAGAACACAGATCATTACATTAGGCTCATACCTGAAGATGTGCAACAGCAGCCGCAGTCTCTTGCATTAGTGACAGTGGTACCAATTGCTGTGGTTCAGGATACAGTTGACCTTGTAACGAACGTACTTGCTCTTCCAAGTCCATCCGAAGCTTACGTTCACGACCAAGTTGAACACGCAATTCTACCATTTCCCTTGCGTGATCAGGATTCTCAATAATTGTAGCACTGCTTGGCTCAGGACTCATTGAACCAATGCCTTCATCAGCTGATGTTTCATTAAGTGCAGTCAGTCCAGATGCTGAAAGCAAGAAGCAATGAGAATACCAAACTTTGAAATTTTGTTTGAAAAATGATGATGATGATGATGATGATGATGATGATAATAATAATAATAATAATAATAATAATAATAATAATAATCATTGAATCTCATATGTAATGATGAGAACGACTGATGAGTTATGAAGAACTTACAGTTGCTGTCCATTAGTCTCCTTTGCTTTTTCATCACACTCCCAGAATTGTTGGTCTCAAGTTGGTTCACTAATCTCTTCAACTGGCAATTCTGAGACAACAGGCTAGTCTTCTGTTGTTCGAGCTGATAGATGTATTCAGCAGTCTGCTGTAAGATTGCAGCCTGAGGAAGAGAAAAATGAATATGACATTATTCTGCATTGCCGAAAATATCTTCTATTTAGATTAACACCTGATAAAAGTTAGTATTACTGCAAAATTTATTCACGTTAATTCAAACCAAATGTGAATAAAAGTGTTAAATGTAAGAATGTAAGTAGTATAAATTGTTTATTACGCAATAATATCATGTGATCTTGGCAAATGAACAACAAATACTATCAGCAGATCCAGCCCAAACGCATGAAAATTTTCCCACCTAAACTTACGAAGATACTTTGGAAATGACACTACTATCCTGAAAAACCCAAAACATTTTGAATAGCTAATACAGTTTTTTCTACCTACAATACTCAAATGAATGTATTTGCTCCTGAATCTTGGTTTGGGACCAATTTATGTTAAACCAGTTATTGTTAGGTGAACTCCTTTGGGGAAAATAAAAATCAGGGGAAGAAGGTAACTAACAACCTGATGTTATTAAATATCAATTACTTGAAAATGTTCTTGAACCGTGAAGAATTTACACATTAACAATAGAAACTTGAACACAAATTAAACTCGCATGTAAGTATAGATGAAAGGGATCAGTTATCTACAAGAGAATAGAAAATATTATTTATATGGATGAATTTCAATAAAAATGAGAATCAAAAGGAAGAAGATAACATAAGACATAATTTAATACAAATAATTTATGCTGATTCCCTTGTATTTCTCAAATCCCACATCCACATGTAAAAATATGAAATACATTAAAATGAACCCCAAAATCCTCTTTCTTATAAGCATTTTACAGTAGTTCAAATCACAAAATTGTTCACATTTCCTCTCCAAAACCTTTAGAAATAGAATTCTGATTGTCAAAAACGTTCTAAATATTACATTAAAAGATATCTTTTACACATAATTTATTATTACAGGAATAACAAATTATTTATTTTTCTACGTAAATTTAGTGAAATTGGAACAGTTCTACAAAGATCGTTCATTCTTTCAGTAATATTTTACCAATTGAAAAGGTAAATCATAAATTCAAGAGCTACTTACTATTAATAGTCTCAAAAAGGCGCACCTATGAATTTGAAAACAAATAATTGAAACATGATAACAAGGATTAGGGAAAATGGGCAGGCTACGGCATTGACAGTTTATTAATACTTTATACGTTGATGTCTTTGTTTAGTAAATTGGAAGCTGGGCATGCTAAACGCCGAGCACCCATCCCATGCGGCGCTTCAAATCGCCCGCCACAGCATGAGAGCTCTTTAAACGACAGTCAAGTTGCGATAGCACGAACACTGCGTACTATTAAGCTCGGCCAGACACATCACGAATGCATACACCAAACAAAGGTGCCGTAAACACGAGTTTTCAGAAAAAAATCATAACAGCTAAATTCAAGATCAACTTGGACGTACTTCAAAGTATCTACTCGCCACCCTCGAGAAAATCCCCTGCCATAACTCAACCGACGGCACATTTCCGTGTCGCGTTGAGCTCTGAGACAAAAGGAAGCTCATTCACGAAAAGTGCTACCGACAAGTACTGCCACAGGGTAACGCAGCCTTTTGAAACAATCTCGCACAGAGAGCGGCCGGGCGCAGTGCCGACTCGAGCACTCCGCTCTACCGAGAAGCAAAACTCCCCCGACGAGGCGCGCGGATGTAGCGACGAACTGACGACCGGGCAAGGACGTTGGTTCCTTCACCTGCGGCGCAGTTGCCGCGTCTCGCCGCTGCCGCCACCGTCTCCTCCACCACCGCCACCAGTGACGCCTCCCTGCCCACCCGCCACTTTCACTGGCCCCTCCTCCCCACGCGCTCGCGCCCACGACAGCCAGCTTTGGCTGCGGCAGCAGCAGCCGTGTATACATATATCCTACGTTCCCGCCCATGGAGTAGGAGCGTATACGGAGTTCCACTTTGGGATGCACACGCGCGACCAATTATATGACCTTGAATAGTTTCAGTGCCACGTTCACGTGGGGGTTACGTCATACAAGAAATATTGACTTACATAACCTAGTATGTCAGTTCCCTTTAAAATGATAAGCTAAGATAACCCTAATGTAACAATACCAATTCCCACGAATTATGTCATTAAAAACTACCAGTCAAAAACCTCCGATTTCGATACAACCTCTAGTTTACAAACGATATCGCGCAGATAGTACTCATACGTACACTATTTTTTCACATGCATACATTTTTATTTCACGAATACATAACAAAATTATTAATACAAAAATAATCAATTTCAATCAGAAACTTTCGTAATAGAAATTGCTCTCTGGCAAATAGTTCCTCTTCGAAGAGCTGAATTAACATTAGCGTTTAAACTTATTTTCCTTTGACAGTATTAACAAAGTGAAGACAATTTTAACAGTATACATGCAATACTCCGGGAATCTTCACACTAAAAATGAATTCGTTTATTTGTCCTTTATGTCAATGATCTTAGGCAATACCAAAAATTACAAGAGTGACAATCTAGAAAAGTTCGGCCCATATGTTGTCTATCGATTCGGTATTCGCCAGGCTAGGAGAGAGATAGGCAGAACATGAGTCATGAACAACCAGCTGAAGTGGTGAATCACAGGCTTTGTCCGTTAGGGACGGAGGCCAGAGGTTATATTTTGACATTTTCAGTACAGCAAATTAAAATAGCATGTTACGCAATTGTTACTAATATTAATGTAACTTGAAAAGTGCCTGACATGTATACACAATTTACAAAAATTTGATCTTTCAAATTGTGAGAAAATGGATAACACATGATCTACAAAATATCAAGTTAATATGACATGCACTATCACTTGGCTTGAGCAGCAATGAAAACTCCAAAACGACAACTAATGTTTTTATCGCAACTCTTAATACGTTTATTCGTAATATAAAAATAAGGGTGAGAATAAAGAGCATTGGCAAGGAACTAAAGGTAATGGGAGAAAAATTCTCCGAGAACAAACTGAATAGTGGAGTGATTCTATTATTAGCTCATAGGCATTAAATTCTTTGATAAGTTCCATCCAAATTGACAGCACACGCTTTACAATAAAATATGAAAAAGTAAACTATTTCTCCAAAATAAATGAAAACGCATGTAGTTTTTGGGAATATGACCTCGCACGCATCATAGACACGGGGTCAAAATCGTGATTCACCCGGTGTTAGCAATGTATGCTTACCACACGGGCAAACATATTACAAGAAATACATTTGCCTCAACAACAAATACTTTTGATGCAAAGCCAGCTTCCTAGCGGAGCGCCGGGCAGCGGAACTGTCGCACCCCGCTCGCATATGCCACCGCTTGGAAACGTGACGCCACCGGAAGGCGTGTCGGCCAGCAGGCCAACCAGCCGGCTGGCTGGTTGGCTTGCCGGCCGGTCGGTGGGTAGCGCGCGCGCGTGCACGCTCTCAAACAGCAGCGCGTACGCGGGCAGGCGGGCGCAGTGCCGCCCAGCTCTGCTTAATGATAGTCGCCGCATGGAGCGCAATGGAGGCTGCGGCAGCCACCGGGCAACACGGGGGTTGGGGACGAGGGCGGCAACTACAGGTACGGAAACGGCTAGGGCTGCTGCTGCTGCAGCTGCTGCTGCCGCCGCCACGACCGGTCGGGTGGGTCGGTCGGTCGGTCCATTAGGGCGAGCGACGCGGAATGTGACCGCGCGAGCGCACGCGACCGCCATCTGGCGGCATCCCGACGATTCTCGCGGAAAGACGCGCTTCACGGAGGACGCTTGCTTCCCCGCCCCCGGAGACAGAGACGCCCAGCAACAAACGAGACCGTTCCGTCAACTGTTGCACGCGGAAGAAAATTCGGCATATCACTATTGCCGTAAAGGGCTGTCGTTCACAATACTTTTTGTTTTCGAATGACAGGATAACAAGCTAATTTTATAAAAAAATATCCTATCGCGCTCGCAGATAGTTGGTTCGTTCATGAAGTGCGATAATCTTCGAAATCATTTTCCTCAAATGCCCCGAAATTGCGCAGGTGTACCGATATCGCCCGGCGGGCGCGAGAAAATTCCCGTAACAGTCGATTACGGGAGGCCACTATCTCCGTCTCCGTCCCTCGGTGCGGCCCCGTGCGTAGGCGTGGGCGCGTAAGCGGCGACGGCGACGGTGGCGGTGGCGGCGGCGGCGGCGTCCTCGGCCCGGGCGGCGGCAGCGTCGCCCCGCTACACACGCGGGGACCCGCTCCCGCCCACCCGTCGACGTCGCCGCCGCTCGCCCAACCCACGCCCGCCCGCGCCCGCGCGCGCGCCAACTCATTCACTCCCGGCAGCAGGCTGTTCCCGGCGGCGGACGCGCCCCCTCGCCCGTGCGCGCGCGCGAGCCCAGCCGAGCCACACTACGCCACGCCACGCTGTGCCTCGCCGCGCGGCGCGGCTCGGCTATCAGCTGGGAGGCCCGGGCGCCCCGCCTCGCGCTCCGCCCTCACGCTTGATCTATTTCGGTCGCGCGCCGCCGCCGCCGCGACGCCAGGCGCGCCGCCAGCTGACAGCACGCCGCTATCGCGGTGGGCGGGCGGACGCGCCGAGCCTTCGCCGCCACGAGGAGGTGCTGGGGAGCTGAGGCGCCCGCGAGGATTCGAAAGCGGTGCGGCGCCACGCCGGTTCTCGTGGCCCCCTCGCCACCGTACCTGCCGTAATATTCCTATTCGGCGAAGGACCGAGACCGTGCGAGACCGCACGGACAAATATGGCATCTCAGGCGAGATTATCGCGCTCACCGCGCGCGGCGTCAGCGTCGGGCCCCACCGGCCGGTCACATTCCTGACCGGGCCGCGCCGGCCGGCCGGCCGGCCGGCTGGCTGTTCCGGCGGCGGCGCTTCCCCCCTCCCCTAGCTAGCTCACCGGCCGGCAAGCAAGCACGCACGCACGCACGCACGCACGCCTATAGGCTAGCACGCACGCACGCACGCACGCACGCCTATAGGCTAGCAAGCAAGCAAGCTAACAGTCACTGACAAAGACACTCGCTAGTCCTTCCGACCATCGTGTCCGTCAGTGAGCCCTGTCCGTCCAGTTCATGCGACCTCGCCCGCCGGTGGGCCCAGACACGCTGTGCCGCGACGCCATGCTGCTGCGGGCTCAGCTGTTGCTTGCGCAAGTCGTTTGGCGCCTTCCCGCGCAGAGCAGTCCCCCAGCCGATAAGCCAGTTCCGACCCACGGCTCCGACGGCGCACTCCTTACCGTCACAGCATGTACTTGCCACAGAGACCTTCGGTTCACAAGTATTGTTTCACAAAGAAATTGTTTATTTAATCTAATATTCATAATTTCTGTAATCATTCGATGTGTCCTCGTATTACTATCCCTATCAAATCGAATTAAAACCAACCAACCAACGTAATATCACAGAAGCAAACTATCATCTCCGTCTTAACAATCTACCACTTGCCAGACCACATACTCAATTTCGCACATTACGTGAACAGGTCCCCCTCCTTTTTCCATAATTTAATTTGTTCTCGAATCCGACAAACTTACCGAAGACTAAATAAAAGTGTGAACTTTGTATTATTGTCACTTATCAGATTAAAAAACTCGAAATCTATCATTTGAACAATCTTTCAACGAAACACCGAAAACAATGCTCATTTTAAGAGTTTAAAAGACGTCTGTACTAAGTTTTCATTGAAATTAGCAACAATGAATCACATGATTGATAATAGACATGCTTAGCATGCGAAGATTTTTCCCAGAACAATGGAGTAGAAGGTCACGAAATTGATATAAACTATTGTCAGACGCTTCCTAACATACAACATAAAAGAATGGTATTGGTAATGATTTCCATTCAACAATGATGAATATTCGACCGTTTCCCTTTATTGCCCGCCCAAGTGCGTACTTCAGGTTCACGCTACTAGATGGCAGTTCTTACAAGTAAGCTTACCAGAGAAGTTTTGGGAAGCTATGCTACCTTCCTAAAGAAAGTTATTGTTTTCAAAATGCAATAGATACTGCTTTTTAATACCGACTGTATTTGAATATTCTGTACCTTCAGATTACCCACAAAAATTTCATAAATATTTCAATCGATTAGTTAATATTACTTACAAGTAATGTTTCACGAATACGAAATTGAAGCAATCGTGGACAATGACACGAAAATAGACATCACAAACATTGTTTTTATGAAAATATTTAATACGCCACTGATTGTGTGAAGTCCAGAATTAAATTTTTAAGTAGAAATATATCTACTCAATTCTTCTCTACCTGCTACTTCTCCCGAAGTTACATCGTACTTCGGAGTGGGCATATTGAAGAAAGAAATAAAGAAAATAAAGAGAAAAGGGAGGTTGGATCATACGACTAATATAATAATAATAATAATAATAATACTTATTATAATAATTATAATAATAAACAATTCTGTGGCGATGTTCATCAAGCAATTACAACCGACACTAGTTAATTTAGGGGGGTAATCCATTACAAATTCACAGGAGAAAAATGTTTTCTACTTTGACATAGGCTGCGTCGAACACACCGTAACAAGGGGGAGATAGGGGGGGAGACATCTAGCACTAGATTCAATTCAAGAAGTTTTGTCGTGGAAAATTCGGCACGGGGAGCCTTGGAAAACATCTTAGGTCATTCTGTCACTTGAATCTTTGCTCTCTGCTCAACCTAAAAACAATTATTTTTGACATAAATAAAAAAATCATAGTGTAAATAAACTTTTAAATAATGTGAAGGAAACTAGACGCAAGCAATTGTTGGGCTACCATTATTCATCATCATTTCACCGTCACCCGCCCATCTGCGCAACACCTGCAACCACCTGTCACATCGTCCGTCATCATTAGATAACACAGCAAGATTTAGTTTTAAAAATAATTTGTATCGGCCGGATTCTTATATAATTACGTATTTTATGTATTTCTATGTCCAGTTCTCAAAATTATGATCTTGGCGAATCAGGTCAGTCCCAACACAATATCCATTTTTTTAAAACATATTTTTACATATATTTATGTACTATATTACATATTTTGCAAAACGTTTATTAAAAAAATTATTGAAATGTATTTCGCAACAACACTAATAATAATAAATAAAAAAGTTTTTAATACAAAAAAGTTTCTATAAATATTTAGAATTGCGTACTTAAGATGCGAAATGTAAGATGTGAAAACGCGGTCAGGTGCCTACTCTGCATATACTATGCTGAGACAAGAGCACTGAGCGCTGAGATTATTATTTTTACGTGTAGCAAGTATGAGTGTTTCTTGATTTTCAATCACAATTTCCGAGATTTGCTCAAAATGATAAAAATATACTCTTAAATTATAATTATTACCGGTCGGGGCAACCAACTTTTTGAACAAATTTAATTATTAAAATGCATTGTTACTCAGTAACGTGGTCACAATTAGGATTTCTTTACGAATGATGAATATATTCTCCGATCGTAATTGCGACCAACTAGGTGACGGAATGGTGACAATTATTCTTAATGGACGGTGACGGAATGGTGACATATATATAAAAAATTAGTTCAGTAGGACAAGCAATATTTATATTAAAAATTAGTTTAATGAATATTTTAATAATGTATTTTCAAATTTTGTAAAATATTTTGTATGTATATATAAAAAGTATAGTGTACTTTTATATTATATATTTTCTATAATTATATATTTGTTACATGTTATCATTTTCATTGCACATTTATGTACATGTTTTGCCGTTTCATACTACATTTTCCTCCCTGTAGAATTTACCATTGGAACCAATATTACTAGTACTACAACAGGACACACCTTTTTGTATTATCCTTAACGGTCACACAATATTATAAAAGTTAAACCAACGCGAAATTTTAGTACATTTGAACTTTACTGCTTATGTTATGTCGGATCACTTCGCTTGGGTATCGCCTGATTGACCCAAAAGTTGTCTGGAAGCATTTTCAAACTTATAAAAAACATTTATTCACTTATTTTCCTGGTGATTGAACAGTTAAGAAAACAAATTAAAATGCATCCTATTACTGCCAAACTTGTTTTGAATGGACCCTTTCCTGAACAAAACGAGTAGACGGAAAGTAACTTACGAACGAAAGACTCCTTGGATACAATTATACCTTAAAATTAATTACTTCTTACAGCCTATTACGAAAAAGAAAAACTTTGGAAAACATTTTGGGGAAATAGCCAGTTTTAAACGTACATCGAGATTATACTATCTCGAATACTTGCATTTCTCATCACGCAGTTCCAAGAACACTAACAGTGCTTGAATCGGTTGCTACACACAATACTTCATCAAACGATATCAGCAGAAAAAACATCTTACATCTAGACGGAGAAAAATAAGTGCTGGACGGCACAGCTTCATTGATATACGCACATATCCAATTCTGTTGAATCATTGACTTCTTAGAAGAAACTCTTCCTTTTTATGGGTGAGTACCGCTACTTTTGTGAATGATCTCACATTAGATAGATTTTCCTTTTAACAGAGTTCACGAGTAATGACGCAGTGGAGTAAGAATTGACGTAAATATAGTAGATTATATTAAATTATTTCACACACAGAGCAAGTACATGGATTTAACGTAAGAGTTGTTGGTTTTTTAACGAGCCAAATATATCTTTACGTTTGAAGCAAATATTTTTAGTGATTAAGCAAAACACGAAACAATGTTATTTTTTTGAAATTAATGCGTTAACATGAGAAATTCTACGGGAGATTGCGTGACCTCACACTTGTCAAGAGTTTCTGTATGAACGGTTAAGTCGTTTACAATAACTGGGCCAACTGATTAAAAATGTACAATAAAGCCGATTAAGGAGAACGATTTACCTTTGGTCAAATAATAAACTCCATTATTGTAAGTCAAAAGTATTAGTGAGCGTTAACTTCAAAAGCCTTGTCGGGATATGGGAACAAGGAACACGCAAATTGCTTACGAAAGTAAAATTCCACTACCATTGTCATTGGACTTCACAACGGAAAAAGAAGAAGAAGAAGAAGAAGAAGAAGAAGAAGACGAAGAAGAAGAAGAAAAATAATTGTTTTGACACACGCACGTATCATTATTTTGCGAGCGCATTGGTATAACAAAAAAATTAGATATAGTCAGATCCATTAAAGCACACGCACATAAAAAACAAACCAGAAGATACCTGAAAACGAAGACAAATGCAACGAAAGGATGTTCCATTATAATAAAATATTACAGTCCCACCTAACACGATTGTTTGGCCAATTGCAGTCTTCCACAGCAATTACTCCCGTTGCTGATACACAGCAGGGGAACATAGGGATATAACCCCCTCCTCTCCACCCCGAAAGCAATGTTACGTTATAAAATAATAATGATGATTTTTTTAGGTCTACGATATTATTAAAAACTCTACAATTATCATATTTTAAAATTTTCAACAAAATTTTATTTTTATTTTTTAGTTATAACTGAAAATCGAGGTGCCCATTATAGTGTGCAAATCATCAACTCTATACATGTACACTCATAACGTATCTCACGACACCGAGTTGCGTACAACATAAAATAGTTTGTAAGGATATGAAGATTTATAATTAGTTTCCAAAACAACATCTACCGAACGGTACTTCTCTGAAACCAACCCTGGATTACGCATTTTATTATTTATTTCTTTTTGTCATAATTTAACTTTCAGAACGAATGGTCGGATGAGGAAAACAACATCGGGCGCGCTCCCCTCGACGGCCGCGGCACAGCGTTGAGAAACATGCCTCCGGGGGCCGGGGACCACCCGCGCTCCCTAGCGAACGTGGCGCTGCTTCCGGCTCGAAGCGGAACCCTCGCTCATGTGCGCACCCCGCAGCGGCCGGAACAAAACGGGACGGCGAGGCAACGCGCCCCTACTGAGCAGACGCGACGCCAGTAGCAGTCAGTCCACGACTCCTGCACGAAGCATCTTTGCACACCTCCTTAGCGATGATCAATTGAATATTTTAATAAAAAATAGTCTTCACGAATAAGGCAATGCAAAGAGTAGCTCAACATTTCAATACATACCAAGAATACCAAAAAATTGCTGTTCCATAACCCAAGACATAAGTAGCAATATTTAAGCCTTGGAGCCTTGCTGTCGCTTGGCAGTTTTGTTGTAATTTCCTTTGGGTATTCATTCGGTACGAACAGTATGAAAATAGGCATTTGCATACAAACATTTGCAATTTAAAAAAAATCGAAACTTATTTATTTTCGAGTTTTACAGAGTATCCAACAAAGGGTATCCAACAAAGCCATAAACACCTCTCACGTGGCCGAAGGTTGCATATTTTTATTCCAATTTCTACTTGGAAACTGGTAATTTAGATGTTTGTGTGTTGTTACTTGTTTAAAGAGTTTCTGGATATCTAACCTTTCACACCTCTCACATGACCACAGGCTGCTTAGTGTCAATTTCTGTGCGAATTGGGAATTAGCAAAACAGTTACAAAGA
Source organism: Gryllus longicercus (assembly GCA_038098605.1). NCBI lineage: Eukaryota > Metazoa > Arthropoda > Insecta > Orthoptera > Gryllidae > Gryllus > Gryllus longicercus. The sequence goes on along the minus strand of JAZDUA010000679.1, from coordinate 198,509 downwards.
TTTCGTTAAGTTTCACATTGGTGTCGACTCTGCCAAAAGGTGCCAGTTTATGTTACTATAAGGATTATTTACACTTTTTAAAATGAGCTAATATGATAAGAAATTGCAATCAGCTAGACGAGTAGCATCGATGAGAAAAGCAGTTCTTACTTTTATGCGGCACAAGCCATAATCGTCTGCAACAGAACGGCGCTTGTAGCATTTGTTGATTGGCCTGAGCAGACGTATGTTTCTCTGCGTATTTATTAAATTATTATTAATATTATTATATTTCCCCTAGACCTGTTATTAATATACAAAAGAAGCCATATAGTACTACTAGTCAGTTTGTGGTTGGCTCCTCGCCTCCCAGGAGCACGTGCCTTCGCCACGGAAGCTTGGGCGGCGTCACCGCATAGCGTCACGTCGCTTAGTACAGGCGCTCCGTCGATTTAAACAGCGCGCCATACAAAGAAAGGCTTGGCATTTTTGGGATGCCCTTTCGAAGCTCTTTCGACGAAAAACTTCCCCAGCCTTAACACACAGCCTAATAAAGAAACGTCGTCATGTTTTCATTTGCACACGTAGCCAAATAATCCAGTTGGTGTCATTTTTCATTTCATACGAAGAAAAAGAACTTCCGCAAATTGGCCACATACAAACATTTGAATCCTGACGTAGGAAGAAGTACAATGGCATATTCATGATAATCTAGATTTTATCATGATGAGCCAATGTTTTGGAAAATTTGTGAGATGTATTAGTATGCTTCTGCGATTATAAAGCAAGCAGCGTATCACTTGTAAGCAGCAGCATATCAATATCACTAGAAAAGTCATCGTTCGCAACAGTGAAGAACAAAGGATCATAAGGATTGAGTATCACAGACATTTCCCACACATTTTCAAATCCTCTTAAACGATGGCCTCTTTCAGTTTGAACATATTTATGCGAGTGACATTTTTCATTGGAGACAGAAAGATCACTCCTGAGTGTCACTCTAAATTCACCTATAAATATCGGATATTTGGGAAGAAATAAACTGCATCATACTTAGAGGAGATCGCACAGGTTAAATTAAGCACACTGATGACTGAATTTCGCTTTACTCTGCAGTAAAAAAATGGTAGTTTCCCCTTATTGCAAATAAAAGGCCAACACAAGTAGCCCAACCTCCACAAAAAAAAAAAAAAGAAAACAAATATTTAAAAAAACTAGCAACTCGTTTACCGCTTCCATTAACCTCAAACCTTCAGTAAGAAAATACTCCCCCCCCCCCAAAAAAAAAACACACACTTATTCCTACTCGAAGCGTACCACCGTTGCACGAGGCGCTAGTGTGCGAGAGCCACGCCATGCCACGCCACGCCGGCCGGCCTTAAGTCACAGCGCCGCCACCGCCGCGGCCGTGGAAGCTTGCCACGCCGCACGCCGCTCACCGGCGCGTCGGCGTCTGCAGCGGCGTACTGCATTCCATTCTCAGCCGTCGCCCCCTCCCATCCCCCACCTCCTCCCCCTCACGCGCCGCGACCGCCATGACGCCGCGGCGGGCAGGGGGGCGAGCCGGCCGGTCTCCCCGCCTGCCGGCACGCCGGTCGGAGCGCGCGCGGGCCGGACGCTCGGGACGAGCGGCGCCGCTCCGCCTCCCCGCACCGCGGCCGTACGAGAGGAATGCAGCGCGCTACAGAGGAACTCCCAATGAAGCTCTCGCGCATTCCATCCTCAAAGTGATCAGGCAATATAATCCTACCATTTTCCTTTCATTTTCGAGAATCTTTCAAAGAAAGAAGATTTAGAAAACCATTCTTTTTAAACAAATAGGTGATTTTCACCTCAATTTCATAGGTTGCGTAGATTCTTATGAATAAAGTTCAAAAGAACGATGTGGTATGATCCGGAGACCCAAAGTAAAAATTAGTAAATTAAATAAATCACACAACAGAAGTACGTACTTCTTTTTAATTAATAGCCAAAACGAAAACTGGTAATCACAAGAAACAAGTATTTTCTTAACTTCAGATATTTAATCACACTAAATTGTTATAGTGACAGCTATTAAACGCCAAAATGTGGGCTTCCATTACTAAAGAGATGTTTTGGTCTCTTTCCACATGTCTACGAAAAACAATAGTTTAATAAATTTAGCAGATTTTCCAGGAACCTCGTAGACGCTAATAATGTCAATGCAATCGGCGTAGTCGCTGTTAGAAATATTATATTCATAAGTAGGCAACGAGAGATCTTAATCGTGAGATCTCTACTTCTTGGTTGCCGTTAAAAAGGCGAATTTCATTACTTTTCTGTTGTCTTACTCAAGACGAGGCAATAACACAAGTATTAATAAAAAATCCAGCACCCCACATCCACTGAAATAAACCTCCCAAGATGTAGTCTGACAACTAATAACATGTGCGTTATCACTCAATGGTAAACCTTTTAGACTAAAAATAAGTTTTTCCGTAATACGTATTACAAGATCTACATACTCCATTCACGTTTTTCAATATTACAGTTTTTCTAGTTATTTGTTCTTTAATAGAATTAAGTTTTTTAATTAAATTAATAGAAAACTAAACAATAAGCGAAAAATGCTTATATTAAACCTCGTTCAGAGTCAATCAAGTTATTAAAATGTAACGTACAAAAAAATTTTGAAAACGTTAACACAGACAGCAAGTACAGATATGTGAACCGCGATCACACTCGCCCCCTATAAAATGAAAATAAATAAATTTGTGATCTAGACAGCTAGAGACACAAATTTAAAATAACAATGACCAACCCAACAACGGGCTCTCTCAACGATAAATGTGCATACGGACGTGGCGACATGCGTACGAACTTGACATACAAGAAAAGTAAACGACCATTCTCGTAGTTGTTTCCATTACTATTAACATCCGCAACTCATTCACGGCGGTATGGGCGCCAAGGTAAAAAGCTCGCACGAGAGATCAGCGCAGGCGCGGAACTTCTCCAACGCGTCGCGTTCTCCGCTCGCCGTCCTATCGCACAATCTTACTACGCAGGATGCTAGCCGCAACATCGGAATGCAAACATCCTACAACGCTCTGCGATGGCAGCACGTTTGTCGGCACCGTAAACAAACTTACCCACATTACCTTCCTATAACGTTGCACCAACGATTCGTAGGGGCCGTACTGATTGCATAGGGAAGACATCTAAGGTTCTCTTTAATTGGAAATAACGTTGGTGCACGGCATAGTCTGCAAATTGGTCATCTTTTACGAAGTGTGTACTTTTTGTGACACTATTCAATAGTAAACCCTGTACATGTTTTATTTCTTTATTACCCAAAATTTCTGTCACGTAAAAAAACTATTACTAATTTCCTATGCCTGGAGAAATTGACACTGTGCATCCAGCCCCAGGCCATGTAAGAGGCACGTATGGTTTCACTAGATATTCAGAAACTCTGGAAAAATAAAAAATAAAAACACATCTAAATCACTAATTTCCAAAGCACGCAGAAACTGAAAGAAAAATATGCAGTCAGAACAGGCAAGAGGTGTCTATGGCTTCCTTAGATAACCACGAACTCGGGAAAAATACAAAAACAAAACAAAATAAAAAATTTAACAAGTTTCCATTTTAACCGAAAAATGCCAATATTTGTTTGCGTTATTTCGCTCATCCTCAAAACTACGCGTACCGAATGAATTCTCATTCTCAGTGCGTCACTGCTTACGACAGCCTGACATCTGACAGAAGGCTCCAAGGAAGAGGGAGCATGTCATTAAATATTCGCTATTCTGGTGTGTGTTATAGAACAGCAACTTTACTAAACATTCTTTGTACCTACGGATCTGTTGCACCGGGTATCCTTATTTTCTAAACTGTTACTGTAGTATTGGAGGGGACGAGAATTTGCGAAGACTGGTGTTTTTGTAAATTATTTAATTCATAGTAATAAAGAGTGTTTTATTTGTTGTTCTTCTTGAGGAGCATGCGAGCTACTTTTTGGAAAACCATTTTGTGCGGTTTTGTTCAGAAGAATTTTTTGCTGTTGCAGACCTCTAGTATCAACAATTTGTTTGGAAAAAATAATTTCAAAATAAATAGATCACTATTGGAGAGTTTAGAACGTTGTACGCCACTTTCTTCTACATGCTACCCACATATCTTTCTGTAATACAAAATACTAATATTTGGAAGACTGATTTAGTATTTTGCCGGAAAATAAAAAACTTACGCGAAACTATGCGTCTTTCGGATGAAAAGCACACATCATAGTTCCAATGCTATATCATGATATAAATCTAGTAAATAAAAATTATAGAAGCATAATTGGAAATGGTTTATAATTGAAAACTTATTTTGAAATTACAGAAATTCCCATGGGATTCAATTCTTCCACGATATTTCTAGACGTGCTTAGTACAAATAATGTTTGGTAGCTTTGTTTAGAAAACAAAACATCAACACCAAATAACTTTAATGTAAAAGGGAAACAACACTTTAATGTATTGTATCACCCGACAAGCGAAAATATGAGTTCGTAAGAACGCGTGCTTTTCTGGATTTGGTACTCCCTCCCCCAAGATTGTCGAAAAAATAATATGTTCTCAAATATATTAGTCTCCCAGGTCTGTATTATCTACTTGTTTTTTGATACGTATTTTTGAGGTAGGGCAGTTGTCACCACCCCTTTTATGGTGCAAGGTATAGCCGCTGCGCCACTATTTGGGATCGACTGCTAGCGCTCCTGCTCGCTCAGCATTTCGCGCGGCATGCTTGGATGGCGGGGAGGAAGGTACAGCGCGGTGCGGTTTCCGAAACAGCTGTTGGGGTGCGTTAAGTACTACCAGATCGCCAAGGTTCGAAGGCCAAGGCTGCGCGAGCTTCCCCTGTAAATATTGGGCATTCCCTTCGTCAGCGATGCCTGACACAGTCTAACGACTCCAGAGTAGGGTCCATAAGGCGATTTATTACCCTTTGGCGAATCAGCAGATGCGACAGTCAGTTACTTCCCCTCACACTCCACTTGGAAAGCTAGTGATCGAAACTCATACAATACACCATATTTCAGCGATAGGGCGTAAGGTTTAACGCTTGTTTAGACAGGTAGATCACTAGAAGTATCTATGGAAATGCTTCTACGTCAGTCGAGTGAAAATCACTTTTAAAAAATCCGAGCATAAACGTTTCCTCTACCACGAATTTGGGCCCCTTCCAAACATTTATAGTCTTGTTTATGACTGCTGCTATTGGTCGCATTGAAATCCTCTATTGTGAAACAGCTGCCTTGTTTCCCTCTTCCCTTTCTCACTCTGTCCTAAGGCGAAAATCTTCCCACTCCAATCTTTCTTCTGTTCCTAAGCCAACACAAAAAATATACATATAATGAACGTTGAGGGTATTTGCAAAACCCCACGATGGCAACTACGGAACTCATCCTTCGGCGCAAATCTTATTTAACTATTTTCGCTTCTTCGCATAACCCAACCACGTGTGTCAGACAAAAATGGACCTTTCAGTTCGGGCATTGAAATTCTCAAACTGTTTGCATATCTACTACATACGTGAAAGAGTATGTGAATGCTGAAACATGGAGTGATTGATTACAAATTTAGTACAGATAATAAAGCGGTCGAGAATTTAAAAGAACAGGTGTTAATTTTCAAAATGTAGCCCCAAAGGTCTCATAATTTTGTTTAAAGCAACCCGCACTACATTAATGTATTAAAGGATCATGTTGCAGCGGTATGGAAACGGGTGGCGAGGGCGCGGCAAAACAAGACTGGGAGGGGTGGGGAGGGGAAGGCGGAGTGGACAGGGTGATGAGTAGGGAGGGCAGGGGCAGGGGCAGGGGCAGGATGGGGCGTGGGGAGTAGAGAGGGCGAGGCTTGGTGAGGGAGGCAAGGTGGCGGGAAGCGGTGAGGGGAACTGCGAGCATGGTGTGTAGAGGAGCGGGGTGGAATTTGGTTAAAGCTAGCGGGACGGGAGTGAGTGAGGTGGAGGTATACACAATAATACTTCCATTTTACGCTATTGATTTACTTTCCAGACTAATAAATGGTTGTGACATTGCCCAGGTAATGTCGGGGAACTTCTGTTAGCGTCAAATACTATATTTTGAAAGCAATAAACATTACTAATAAAACTTTCTAGCAGGTGTTTGCAACTTCATATTCTTGCCTTGATATGACTGATATCAACGATAATACGGCGGCGATAGTGTAACGGTTAGCGTATAGGACTGTTACCCAAGTTGGCGGGTTCAAACGATGGAAACGCCGTGGATTTCTAAGGGCGAAAAAAGTCCTTCGTACGCCTTCCTTCGGAGGCGAAGTCTAAATGATGCCTCTGAACTAAATTCAAATCGCCTATTTCGTCGCCCAAGAAATGACGGACTTATCCGCTAGTTGGTGAAAGGAGCGTAGCAAAATTTGCTTGTTCAGACGGAAGAGCAGGCCTCTGGCCTGAGACTCGCCATGTAAAATAAGGCATCAATACAATTCAACGATCGAAAAGTTTAAATTCGGGGAAATAACACAAAGGAGAGCAAAATGTTTACCATCGTAATTAACGAACTCCAAACCAGTAGGCAGACATATTAAGCAAAAGCAAACAAGCAACTAGTGACAAAAGAGTGGCAGACATCCAAGTTCCAGCAGTACGAAACTAGGAACCAACCCCTTATGAAAGACCAGTAGAGATTAAACTACTGTCAGGTAGATAGCATTGCCATTTATGAACAGACTGGGGAGAGCACATAATTACAGAGTAAATCGATCAGTAAATGTTTACTGGCGCTGCTTACGCGTTTCTACGACGAACAGAGATTCGTTCGATTGAAATTAAGATTCCCATATCCCTTGTGGCAGCAAAGACCTCGTTTCCTTGCGTCGCCCCGGCCGTACGTCATCGAAGTTTATGAAACGTTTCAAAACAATTTTCAGACGGCACAGCCCGACGCCGTTGGGTCCAGCATCTCATTACGAAAGCGAGAGAACGAATAATGTTTCGAGAAACAGGAAAACAGTGAGCGCTGATATAACCAAATGGTAGGCGACGACCAGGTGCACGTGCGCACCTGCGCGACGTACGTCAGAAACGAGTAATCAACGTAGTTCCAAATTCAAAATTATCGACTTGATAACAAAACTAGTTACCAAGATATTAAAATCAATGAAAATGAAATTGATTTCACGATCATACCATTATATTCCGAATAAAAGAAAATGTGAAGCCTTTTGACTTTAAAGGGCGGCAGCGCCCAGCGTCGTTAAGCCGTGGTAATTAAAATCTCTTAGATACTCCCGTAGTGGGCATCCCCCCTGGGGTTCCCAATGTTAGCGTTGGTGGTGTAACGGTAAGCGTATCGGACTGTTATACCCAAATTCGCGCGTACAAACAAGATAGATGTGTATTTTTAAAGGCGAACAATATCTTCGAACGCCTTCTTCGGGGGGAAGTAACGCCGGCTGTCCCGTGCTGTAGATTCACTGCGTATAAAATAACCTCAAGCCTAAATGAAGCATCTGAGCAAAATTGAAATCGCCTGTTTTGTCGCCCCAGTAATATATTATTTCTGTGCCAGATGGTCAAAGGAGCGTAGCGGAATTTGCGTGGTCAGGCGGGAGAGCAGGCCTCATGGCCTGCCTCGCCACGGAAAATAATACATTGATTGGTTGCGTAGGCTTCCACTGCCTAAGTTTATGTTGGCGTGATTGAATATTACACCCTCAGTAAGCTGCCACTCCGCCCAGACCTGCTTCAAAATAATGCGCATCCTACGTCACTGACACCTCTCGTAACATGTTCGACCGATTTACGCCCGCATTTTTTCTCTGGCAGAGCAATATAACACAATACTAATCTTATTCGTGGTTGATAAGACCATACACTGCCAAAGTGAATATTCAAAACGTATTAAGCATACTACTTTTAAAATAACGTGAATGATTGGATTTGCTTTTGGTGCTATTTATGGTCATTCCACTATTTTCTGCCCAGTGATAAAACGCATCAAGATCCCGCTGAAGCGCTTCATCTTCTTTCGAATTCATACTACGATAAATTATGCAATCGTCTGCAAATAGGCAAACATTTAGATTAAGTGCGCTGGCAGATCATTGACGAACGCTAGAAATAGATGGTCCAATGACACTCTTCAGCGGTATTCCTGACGTAACGCTTGCCCTTGCTCGGACTTTGTTTTCAGTTTCGAAGAAACTCGCTAATCCACGCTACCACCTTGGGATCGATGCCTGAATTCATTAATTTTGTGTACAAACCAATCGTGTAGAACGACATTGAACGCTTAGGCCAAATCTGTAACTACTGCGTCTACTCTCCAGCCCTCATCAGTCACCTGCTAGATCCGGAAATTTCGTGACTACCTGACTTCCGCATGAGTAACCACTCCCGAACCAGTGATTGCCATTAAAAAGCCAATTTTCGGTTTCCCATTCTTACTTAATGAAACTAGCAACTATATGTCCTGTAAATTAGGAGACCATTGACGAAAAACATACCGGCCTATAATAATATAATAGTTTTGTCACCCCCTTTTAAAAATTAGTACATGCAGGATACTACTATTACTTATTCCTATACGGTATTGTCATTTACGCTGAAAGACCTATTTCAAAATAGAGAACCTAAATTAATTAAACAAAACTGAATTGACACTATTGAACAGAGCTCCATAGAAAACATTTGGTAGCACTACGCTCTTAATTAGTACTAAGGCGTTAAATACAATACGACCTAATATGCGACTCATCTATTTCAATTCGCCTCTTTACACGAAAACAATCCGCGCTACAAAACGCAAACCTTAATCTCAAAAAACAATCAAATGCTCCCAGCACGACAGTGAGCAATGACTCCGAAAAGATCAAGGACAAAATGAAGTCAATAAAGAATAAACAAATACGTTCAGCAGACGAGCCAAACCCTCAGCGAGACGCGAAAGGTAAGTTGTGGAGCGACATTGAAAGGATTCATGCAAGTACAAACGCAGCTGCGGCAAAAAATAATAAATGATTACATAGAATTAGAGTAGTTATGCACAACCACAGATTGTTCCACGTTGGCCGCGGCAATTAACAACGCAGCGCTTAAACTAATGCAATTCAAGGTGTCGGACATTCACGGCGATTTTCCCACACCTTGCGGGCAGCGTGCCCCTGTGTGTCGCGTGATACAAGAAGGCCGCGCGCAACGTCACACGATAAACCGCCCGCCCTCCCAACCGCCCACTTGCCAGCCGTCCGTCCCACGAGCAGCAACGCCGCCCTCGCAGGTCGTCTGTACTCGAATTGGGTCACGGTCGCCATTCTCACAACCCCGTCAACCAGGGCCGATCGGACGGGACAACGACCACACCATCGCCATATCGGTGTCCGTGTCGCCGCCGCTACTTCCACCGCTGCGCTGCGCTGCGCTGCGCCGCGCCGCGCTGCGCCGCGCCGCGCCGCGCCGCGCCGCGCTGCGCCGCGCCGCGCCGCGCCGCGCCGGCCGGCCGGCTTCGTCCCCGCCCCAGACACGATGCGGCAGCAGCAGCAGCAGCAGCAGCAGCAGCAGCAGCAGCAGCAGCGGCGGCGGCGGGGAGAAGAGGGGAAAGGCGGGGGACGGACGCGCGGCGGCGGCGGCGGCAGCAGCCACGCCACGGCGCGGCGCGCCAGGGCTGCCAACCGACGCAGGCGTTGCCGCGGCGCGGGCTGGAGGCGCGGGGCGGCGGCGGTGGCGCGGAGGGACGCGGCGTGGCGGGGCGCGGCCCGCCCGCCAGCTGGGCTCCGGCCGGCCCCGCGCGAGCCCCCGGCAGCAGCTGACGAGCGGCTATTTCTGTCTGGCGGTATCGATCCCAGCTGGCGCGGAGCGGCGCGCGCTTGGCGCGGGTCGGGCACCATACTACGGCGCGCGCGTACGAGCGGTGGCCCGCCCGAGTACTACGCCACGAGACGGGCGCTCCCGTTCTCACTCCCGCCGCCCGCCCTGCACCCCACCTTACACCTACCCGCCCTTCCCGGTGCGTTCGTGCCGCATCCCTCGCGCGTCCTACAAACGGCTCACAAAAACCTTTGAAATCCAAGAAAATGCGCGCAGCAACTGCGTGCAAAAAGCTGAAGATTAAAGAACATACTCGCGACGAACGAACCTTTCGGCAGATTGTTTAAGGAGTATCAATTTGTAGTATCTGGTTCAGATTTGGAAACAATTTTAAAAGTAATTATAACCGCGGGACTCGGTTGCGAGTGAAAACTAGTCCCGCCACAGAGACGCAGTTAGGCGCGGCGGGAGTGGGCCGGCGGCTTGGCGGGCGGTGTACACGGAGTAGGAGGTCGGAAAGGGAGGGAGAGACTGAGGTCACGTGACGTGCCATCGACCGGCCATGGGAGCAGGTAAACAGCTGCTGCTGCAGCGGCAGCGGCAGCCGCCTCCTCCTCGCAGCCAGCCAGCCAGCCAGCCTGGTTGCTTGCTCGCCTGCCTGCTTCGCCCGACCTCGTGGCGCCGCGCGTCGCAGCTCCGCATGGGCGCGCCGCGCCGCGCCCGACCCCAGCCCCCAAGCCCCGGCCGGCGCCCCAGACAAGCCGGGCGGAGCGGCCCGGGGTAGGGCGGAGACAGAGAGGGAGGGGACGGCAGGTTCCCGCCAGTAACCATGGAAACGAACCGCGTAGCAGCTGCACCGCGCCCATGGCGCGCCGCTCCGGATCAATCGTTCGCCACCCCGGGCGCCCCGCGTCGCGCCGCCCGGGCCACGGCCGCGCCGCGCGCAGGGTGGGGCGATGTGCTCCCCCCCCCCTCAGTCTGAGCATGCAGCCCTTCGCCGCACGGTGGCATTCCGCGGCCCCGCTGCGGCGAAAAGGCAGCGGTGGCTATGGAAGTGGATGAGGAGGCGATGGAGGCTAGGAGCTCTAAAGCAGGCAGTGACCCTGTGTCGGGGAGGCACCCGCATCGATTTCCGCCCCAACCTACGCGACGGCGGCGCGGCATCGCGTCCCTTCTGCTGCCCCGCCCACCTACGCGCACTCGCCCCTAGCTTCCCAGAATCTCGCCGGAAAGTGGCGCCGCCCAGTGGCACGCCCCAACATCCCAATGGCCACGGCCCGCTGCGCCGCCCCGAAGATCCGATACCAAGAATCGTGCCAAGAAAAGTCGATGAGGGCATAACGCGTGGGAACACAGACCACACAGTTCTCGCGTGGAAATAGACATGACAGGGGTTTTCCTTTAGGATCGCAGTCGACCTTGAGATATATGCCGAGATCCTAGGCGACTGCATAATGACACCCCTTCCAAGGAATCCAATGTTATCGTGTGACCCGTATCGTAAAATAACACGCCATATCTGCAACTACGCATCGTGTGACATTGACATCAGGCGACAGTCGTCGCAGAAATGGAATGGGCCAGCACTCACGCCAACCAATGGATTTCGCTCCATACGGTCCCGTGAGAGCTCTCCGAAAAACTTTCCGGGCGCTGGCGGGCTGGTGGAGGAGCCCGGCCGGGTCCCGCTCGGCAGAGGCCGGCTGCGGGGACGGGGAACAAGACGGCGGCGGAGCTGGGCGGGGAGAGGGCGGTGCGGGGGCGCGTAGTCCTGGCAACCGCCGCCCTGCGATTGATTCCCGCAGCCGCCGTCGCTGCCGGCGCGTTACCATGGCAACCGGCGGCAGCCGCCACGCCCTGTCTGGGGCGTCGGGCCGGCTCGCCGCCGCCCCACTCTTCCCCGCCCACCCGCGTACGCCGCCAGCCGCCCCGGCCGGCCGGCGCCCTCCGCTGCGACAGACCGGGGCGGGGCAGGAGGAAGGACGGGAGGGGGTGACCGCGCCCCATGCGCTGACCTTTGTCGGTGGCGGAGCCGCCGCGGCGTCTGGAACGCTTGGGTCGGATAATTCCCGCCCGGTTTCCGGAAACTTTTATATAAAAGACGCGCCGAGGTAAAACTCGGCCACGGTCGATGGCAGCGTCTCCCTCATCCTTGACTGATCTACACAATGCCGCTCTTTTGAGAGGATTCTTTTGACGCAAAAAGCCCCCGTCCACAGGACACACCTGTCTGCACCGCCTTTTTTCGTCTTAACTGGAGCAACTACAAAAATGGATAGAGTATTTTTTTTTAAATTGTACCTGAAACGTACTACGCACATGCGTAAAACGCAAGTATTCCGTTAATGGGACCTAAGCCTAAATAGAAAGTTTCAAAATGAAAGATTGAATGCGAGTACAATCGTAGTACGTTTACGTGCATGAAAATGCGTACAAACCTTGAATAACGGAAAACCTCAATGGATGGAATATTGATTCTTTCACCTTCCGTGTACATAAAAAGAAATGTTTTTGATTGCTATGAATTGCACCATTACGTTTTAATTAATCATATATTAAAACCATGCATTTCAAATTCTATTAAACACTAAATGAATATAATTGTCGAGGACTATCATTTGGCACATTTCGGTTATTTCAAACAATGCCATTTTTTACAGGTGTTCACATCCGGAAAAGATCTTCTCATACACACCGATACTCTTTTTGCCTAGAGTAATCACTCGCAGGAATTAATATCGCTGCGTAATCGACCGCTTTCGAACGGGCGGGCATACCATGGAGTTTCGTAAAGGCAAATGACATGGGCCTGGTTTTAGAGGGCGCGCTTCTGTTACATTCGCGAGGCACCGGTCTCCAGAGCGCCTAATAAAACTGCCAATTAAAAATAAAATAAGAAAAAGGTAGGATGGAAATCCTAATGAGAATACCAACGAAATAAGTTTATTGCGCACTCCGCAACGATTTTTTTTCTTTCTTCAAATTAAAAGTTACGTAATGACAGGCCCATTTCCCAACCGAAACATCTAAATTACGAGTCAAATGAATACGTACACTTGGTGTATGAATTATATTTAGAATGGTGCTAAGCGTATATTGCGTTCGTCATGAAACAACTTCCATTTATTTAATTTGATTTTTTTGTCAAAACACTAGAAACTATACGACTATTTTTCCAATATTGTTAATCTAGCGATTTTTGATATTTATTTTTTATTTATTTATTTTAAACTTTTATTCATCTTTCAACTATTTATAGTTAAAATGACGCTATATATAATAAATAGTATAAAAACCATTCGGTGGTATTTTAAGACGACTCGTCTTTTTTATAGCGGAACGTGAATATTACGTTACAAAAATTTCAAAATAACAATTACCAACACGTAATTTTTCGTCGATTATAACATAGTCATTAACATAGATCCAAGGAAGGATTTTTTCTAATGATTTGTAGGTTATAATTAGTAGTATTGGTAACAAATACTTTCGTTATTGATAACAAAGTTTAATATTATTGACAGTACTTGAAAAAGACTAACAACTATAGTAGAAACGTACAAATTAGACCAAATATCATGACAGTAGTAATTAAATGATTTTAAAAAATATCTGTCTATAAATCAATGAACTTATTCTCCACGATTCATCTTTCAAAAGAGGTCTAGCTGCCCTTCTGCGAAAACTCCGTTTCCCTCGATGCCGCTGCAGCCTCCACAGCACCAACTTCCTCGGAAGCCAGCATAGTCTGCGTGCGTAGGTGGTTACGGGGCGAGCCGGAACCGCCATGACGCATTCCGCTGCTGCCGCCGCCGGTGCGCCGCGGCAGAGGGAGAAGGAGAGGGAGAGAGCGAATTGGCTCGTTTCTAGGTGTACGGGTGACGCAAGCGCGCCCAGCCGCGAGCCCGCCGTGAACTCATCGGTCGTCCCGCGAACTGCGCGGTGCACCACCCACGCCCGCGCGCCAAGGACGCCGCCAACGGCCAAAAAGTCGCACAGGTGACGCGTTGTGGAGGGGGGGGGGGGTCGGTGACAGCGGACGCGTCGGCGGCATCATTGCCTTCCTTTTGGACACCCTCTTTTAAAATAACTTTCTCTTCCGTCGTCTTCCTCGTCAAAGGAACCGTTGGCGCGATCGGGGAAAGAAAGCATACCTGGGCTGCGCCTGGTGAGCGAGGGACGAGCAGGTGCGAGCGCGCGTCGGTCAGTCGGCCTCCTCCACTTGGCAGGGCACAGTGGCCAAAAATGTCCTTTGCCTGTTTACTAAAGATTGATAAATTCGATCATTCATTTATTCACTCGCACACGCAAGAATTTATTAAAACAATGATGAATTTGGTTACACAAATTCATATTCCTACAATCTGTTACCGGTTTTTAAGGATTATCGGCTTGTCCTTTGTCGCACCTCCCCCTTCGTCTTCACAAAAATACGCGGTACTCTATCCCAAAATGCCCATATTGGAACAGTTAATTAACATAATCAAATTAATATCCCATTGAAACGTAATAAAGATTAAAATAACAAAAGAAGAACTGGCGTCAATAATAACATATCACAAACTGAATCCTTTCGGCTGCATTGTGGTTACCATCGTAAAGAAACTTAATACGTCATCAGGGATGAATAAAACAAAACAAATACTTATTTGTCGAATTTAAAGAGCAATTTTCAAATAAGAAGACGACGAAGAAAAGAAAATCGCAAAACGAATCCGTTGGTGAGGTCCATTTATTTATGCGAACGGGCCAGGCGCGGCATGTCCGTCGGGAACAGCTATTTCGTCCACTGTACGGTGAGCCGCCACCGGCAGAGGGGCAGAGCGGGGACACCAACACCTGCGCCGCTCACCTGACGCCGCCTGCTGCTGCTGCTGCTGCTGCTGCTCCTCCGCCGAAGCTCGAGGGGCCCAGATGGCGGGGGAAACAAGAGCATGGGCGCGGAGAGAGAGGGCGGGGTGCCAACTAGTGTTGTCCACTAGTTGTATTCACTATCGAGCTCTTAAACGAGTTCGCCACATGCAGTTGTAGCTGTAGTGAGTTTCTTACGGGCGAATATGAATGCGAGGCATGCCCTTCTATTTAAAGTTGAAGTCCGTTACTACGCGTGGCCGTTTCGCCATATGCAGGTCACCAAACATCAGCTATTTTCAGCATTGTTTTTTTTTTTTAACTAACAAAAAATGCTATAGATTGTGAATCGTGTTTTTTTTTACTTAATCCTCAAACGATTACTTATTGTCATTTAAGACGAATTATAACGTTCACATCATTATTATTATTATTAATATTATTATTATTATTAGTAGTAGTAGTAGTAGTAGTAGTAGTAGTAGTAGTAGTAGTAGTAGTAGTAGTAGTAGTAGTAGTAGTAAATCATTCACAGTATTTCCTCTCTAAATGTGATGTAATTCTATATTTCAATTAGATTTGATTTAATTAGATTCATTTTCATCACCTTTTTTGTACACTTGTTGCCGAAATAATGGGAAGGCAACCCGAAGGGCGCCTTTCCGACCACGCAGAATTGCGTTGTATGCACGAATGCGGGCAGCGAGCGACCCGTCTGACAAGGACAAATACGGCGAAGAGTGGCGTAAGGTTTGCGGCGAAAGGCAGTCCGCGTTCCATCGCTGCTGCACAGGCTCCTCCGCTTTTCGGTTTGCGACCACGTGGACACAGCGGCGGCGGCGGCAATTCCGAGTGCACTGTGTTCGCATCGAGCATGGATCCAATACAGATTCTTGCTTCGACGGAACATGACGTGCAGACGGAAAAGCAATGAACTCGCGAAGCAGACGGGGAAAACAAGAAAACTAAATGCAGCACATCCAGTTTCTATATGCACAGGTTGGTCCAGAACCCGGAACTTTCGACAATCGACACGCTAGTAAGCAACCGATTCTAATGAAACAGGTAGAGGCAACTACTCTTGAACATGCTAGAGAGAAGTCCAGATTAAAAAGGTCATGTAAGACAAAATTCTATAGAAACTAGAGGAAATAAAAACTATCGCCGTAAATTTTAGACTTTTATCGCCTGTATGTTGACGATAAAAGACATTCCAAATCTGCAGATTAATGATTTCAACAAAAAAATTAAACCGACCGTAACCGTATTACATGAGAACTATGAACTTTTCAATAATAGCAACATTTTCCAGCCTCACACATTGTTTTAAATAAAAGAATGATACGATGTATTCAGAATACCTTGTTGCAAAACGTTGAAATTGCATTTGCATAATACATAATGGAAAATCTGCCACACCACTTTATCGGCGAGAAACCTGTTTTTGGAGTATAATAGAAAACCTGTCTCGAACCCGTGACAAAAGGTAGGAGCAGGCTTTCGCAACCAAAAGACGGCGCATACCCTTCGCACTCGTCCAACGCATGTGCTACATTCACATGCCATAATACTCCTACATCACAAAGGGTGTCGGTTGAACTCCTGAGAGCAACGATTATTCTGGAACACGAGCGTAAAGTGTTTTCGTTATAAAGCGCAAAACATAATACCATCTACTTGCAACTGCTTTACAATGTCATTGTGTCACATCAGGCGCAAGATTTAAAATGCACAAACACGTGCAAAGCTTCGCAGCTTCCCACCATTCCTAATTTCTCTCTGCCATAAACTACTACGACGCCATTTCACCAACGTTCAAATGTCCTCAAAAGGAACAAACCTTAATTCTATTGGCATACGTGACAACATCAATAATACTTTCTTTGAAATGTGAACAGCGGAGAAGGAACCCTAGAGCCTCTTTGAACTCCACTTAGTTTCACATTTCTCCTCTCAGCCACCTTATGATACAAAAATTATTTTTCTAAAAGGTGATCACATTCCCCACTTCTTCGCACATGGATAAATAGGGGTAAATAAAACATTTCTATCGTCAAGAATTCTGAATAATAATTTAATACCAAACATTTTTGTTGCCGATAGTTTTACACACGTTATATTTCTCGAAAATTGATAATAAATTAAATTAGTAGGAAGTAGTGTTCTAGTGAATAGCAAGTTTGCACGTAGTCTCAACATAATCGTTTAATAAACAATGATTTTGCAATATCATTTTGACCCCTTGCGCCTTCCTCCCAGTTTCCTCCCGCCAGTAGAATCCTTTCCTCCTTTCAGACATTTCTTGGAAAATCCCCCAATTGTCACATGCTTTTAAACAGCAGGACATTGCTGTAATGAACGCTGTTTGTCTACGTGGCCTCCAGCCGCCAAAGAACGGTATGTCAGCGCGTTTATCCCCCATTAACTTCATCTTGAAATTAGTTTACAAAATTGTATGTAAATTATTTCATGTCATTTGAATGTCTTATGACTGCAGTCAACTTTTCTACACCCTTCTTTTACATTAAATGTTTCATTTACTTTACATAAGTTTTATATTTTTCCATAAAACCAAGCCAAATGATGATTTTAACATTTCCTGAACCCGCGACCCGTCTGGTTGATGCAACTCCTTTCACATTTATTACGACCTATATAGAGTACCGGACAAATGTAAACAAACTGTGGACTACCAACACAAGTTTGTCATGCGATGAGACATGAACGGCGGCGCATATCGATTGCACCCGAGATTGGATCTATTCTGAACATCTAATAGTAACTTTACAAAAACAATTTATATATTTTACCATACTATAAAAATATTGCATTTGTTCAAGTCTAGTTTTAGAATTTACTTTTACCAGAATTAACCCAACAACAAATTCCTTCACGGATTTGTGATGCAGGTTCTTTTTTTATCCCTTATTGTAGGTAGTATCCTAAAACACTCTTAAAAGGGCGAAAATATGCGGTATCTTTCTTAAATACGCAGTAAAAATTTACATGAAAGTAACTTTTTCACGTAAATTTTAATTAATTCAAACTCTTTTATTAAAAAATACATGAACATTAATTTTTAAAAGGAAACAAGAAGATAGTAAATGCTAAAAGATGGACGCCATTTTTATATGCAGAAAATATTTTTATTTCTGCAATACAATACACATTCAAACTGTTTGATATTTCAGTGTTGGAATAACGGTGCATTTTATTATCCCTTGCTCTCATGATGCTGAGTACAGCCAGGGTAAATTGCATATTTTCATTGCTCCAAATTTAAGCTTCAATATGAAAATCTGTTCAGAAACTGTGCTCGAATTTATTCCTTGTTTCAATAACGATACAAGCATTTTTAATTAGCCCACCTCCCTAACAACATTTTAAAACCCTAATAGTGAAACGCGCATTTTTAGGCTCTATAAATGTAATTTCTTCATATCGTGAAGTCATGAAATATACTTAAATTGATCTCCAGTTCACGTGAACCAGGCATTTGCCGAAATTTGTGAGACTAGTAACACTTTCACATAAGAAAACAAAATTCAAACTAACTCAAAATTTAACCAAATAAATATGAAATGAAATTGGTGGATGTGATTAGAAACACTCCATAAAGAAACAAAGATGTAGGAACGAAAAATCACAGAGCATTAAGTTTTGGCACATACTCGCTTGTTCAACTTAATCAAACTAGAAACCGTTTATGCGATGCAAAAGAATTCTACCCGCTGCACTACATATCTAATTACATAATCGAAAACCTACTTTTTAAAACGCTGTTTCCAATCTCACGAAACAATGTATCGTACAGAGGTAGGCATTCCCTTCTGCAATTTTCGCCCCCCCCCCTGCAGCAAAAGACGAGGGGGCGCTATGCCGTCCACGCGCGGCAGGTGGCCCGCCTCGTGGCGCGGCGTGCGTGGCGCACGTACACAGACGTGCGATCCGACGCGGCGGTGGTCGCGCATTCCTGCAGGCTGGTACGGAGAAGCGTGCACTTGAGGCGATACGCGACGCAGGAAACAGCTTGGCAGCAACAGCCACTCCCCGCAACCGTGTGAGTGTGTGTGTGCGAGTGTGCGTGCGCACGCGTGTACGTGTGGGTGGTTACGAGTAGGAGGAGCGCACTTCTCGATACCGTAGACCACTGACCCCACCGACGCGACGCAGCGGAAGCGCAACAGACATTACACACCGCGCCGCGCCCCGCCCCCGCTAAGGAAGGGAACAGCCTTCCCAGAGTCGTGGTCCATCCGACACGGCAAGTTCAGAATAGCCTCGGCCGGCGACGGGCTCTCGACTCGAATTCACAGAAGAAAGAATTCTGCCAACATTATCACCGCTTTCATATACTGCAGAACACAGCTGTTCTGCTAAACAGAATCCTTCACGAGGGGTAACGGATTAAACAGTATTTGCTTCTATAATAAAAAAATAAGGAGTTCCGAAGACGCCATGTCACAGGAATGACGTTTTTTCAAGAGACAATTCTGTTTTCTCCATTATTCAAATTAACTTAATATTCTCAGATTGGTAGAGTTTAAAAAAACAAGAATTTGTTTCAAACATTTTAAATCAATTGTGGAGAAAATACATTTTCATCTGTTGCGTTTTACAAGAGCAACTCGTATAATCCTGACTCGATATTTTTCTTCCAGAATTAGAGTATTTTGCTATTTGTAATGCACAACAATGGCTTTAATAGTCTTTTGAAGTCTAGGATTAAGATGTTGTTTAGAAAAGACCTCAAGCGGGAAAGCACTGACGGAACCACTCGAAAGTAACTCCTTGTCGTTAGATTGTATTGGAGCACACTGTGCTGCGGGCATTATTCGGACGTTAGTAAAGATTTTAAAGTAACCATAGCAAACCTTTTTTTAATAAAACAAAACTGAAAACAGCACAAGATTCTGCCAACCATAATAGTCAATTACATGCATAATAGAAACTAATAAAAACGGCAGTCCATTTAATTGTACAGTGAAAGATTACTTTGTATGCTATTCTGAATAAAGTACCTCTTTAAAATAATCCGCATTCAGCTAAGAAGCAGTAAAAGTGATTTTCATTTCTGCGTTGTCAACATTCTTTTTAAGTGACCCACAATGAACACAAAACACCGTCCACGCGATAACAACCAAAGCAGTAACAGCGGCAAACCCACAGGCTTCGGTTAGAGTACAATACAATTTATGGCACATGCGAGTACTCGCACTCGTGGAATGTCACACGATGTTACATAATACTGGAGTGCCAGTCTTTAACGCAATCCCATCCCGAGTACTACAGTAAACAATCCGGAGCCTCCTCGAGATTTTAACGACAAGAGTAATCCGAGTGAATAAATTGACAATCAGGGAACTGCGAGGTACGTGACAGTATAACAGGGACATTCCGTTTAACGTTAATGGTTTTCTTTTTACATACATCCTGATGCAAGGACATTTTCCTTGAGCGACCTCATTTTAGATTCTTTCGCAATAACCTGTCGTTTGTTTTTGAAAAATAAATAGCACGTATAATGTGACCAGCCACCTGTTGCATTGGAGTTCATGTACTTCGAAATGAAACTCGCATAGTATGTGCAGCACATTTCCGAAATACTGTGGTGATATCCCTTTGAACGCACCGACGAATACGGGGGATGTCGGGCGGGAACAAATCCAAATAAAGCATCCGGTTTCCTTTGACACAGCAATACGAATAACGCCATTCTTAATGTGGAATAGTAAACAAACTATCCCTAGGTATGTCGTAAGGGAATTTGATTCGGGGAGTAATTTAAAGGGTTCAGTCGTTATCTAGTGGAATGTGTAAAAGAGAATTCATGTGATGACAGGAATCAATCCGCCCAGCACTGTCAGTGGAACCTCTGAAAGCGGGTTACTAACTCACTAGATATACCAAGACAAACGCGGTATGTCAACATGTTCGAAACAGATAAACCACAACTCCCTCAATCGGCAGTTTGAAGCCGGTCTGAAGGACCGCTCGCTGTCGAAGGTCTTTCACCGAACCTGCAGACGCAAGGGTCGGAACACCGGCAAGTCATCGACACGCTCGGAACCCTCTCCGGCGTCTTCGCCCTCCCAGGCCGGAGGCGCTCCCGGCGCGCGGAGACACGGCAAAATGGCCGCTTCCGGACGACCGGAACCTTCGGCATCGCCTGCCGCGCCCGTAAGAGACCGACACCCTCACAAGACAGACCAGTCCACGAGCGAGAGTTACGGACGCTTTGAGCAAAGTCGGAGCCATGGCGCATTGGGTAGTGTAAACAGTGACCTGTGAAAAGTGTTCGTGATAGGATTGTTGTAAATAAGTATAAAAAGACAAGTATTAATGTGTGAATGAATAAAAAAATCAAAACTAAAGAAAAACAATAACAAGACTGTAAAAGCTGCTCTCTGGTTATGACTCAGGTTGCCGGCCGGCCACAGCGACGGCACGTCCATAGGCTAAGTTAGTATAAGTTAGACTTAGTTATTTAAGTACTGTCCCCTTTTATGTAGCAAAAGCGAATGAGATGCTGTGCATGTATCCTCATGTCAATAAACGAAAGGAGTCCCTCTGACCGGGAGGTCCTGGGGTTCGAGATCCGACGTTGGCAGATCTGATTGCAGCTGATCTGTCGCTTTCTGATCGATAGTTTTCCGTGGTTTCTCCGATCAACCTCAGGTAAATGCCGGAGCAGTACCCAAACAAACGGGCCACGGACCCTGCGCGACCTTTTCTTCCCATCCCTTGTCCTATTATACCCCATACATTCACGTATTACACTACCACACATGCCGGAAGACCGATCGGGACCTTAGAGCTTGTCCCGGCTGGGGAGGCGCCCCGCTGATGGGAGATACCGGGTGAGGGAGAACCACGCTATCTGACGGTAGGTCGGCGCCTGATCTCGTCATTTAGCGGGACAACAGTATCACAGCCACTAGTTCAAAAAACATGCATTACGTTTACGGGACAAATGATTTGACACCCCCAGAATCACTAGTAATCCATCGTATTAATAAATGACCGCCCCTCCACAATCGGGGGGGGGAGCAATCCCCCAAAAGAGCAAGAGTTATGCGACGCGGGTGACCATGCAACGATTTTGAGAGGCGAGAAACGGAACGGGTGTCAGCGGCGCGGCGATGACGCCCGAAACGATGCACGGTAGCGAAACCTAAAGCGTCTGGCCCTTTCGGTTGTGTTGCGCGAGCAGTCAAGCAACTGAAAATTATTCAGAATTTAAGAAATTAACAATAGGCTAGCAAACCTTCATATCTAGGCGGGGGGGAGGGGGATATCCCTTCTATTTTCAGACCGCATACCATCGTGCCCACTCATTTCAAGAAACTTTCCATGATTAGCTTGCGCCAGAATATGACGCAATAAATTGAACGGGTAATTTGAATGTCATTTAACCTCTCTACAGCAAAAATACCAAAGAAATATATGGTTGGGAATATCAAATGCATATTTTATGTAATATTTTATTCTCCTATTATTCAGTGTATTTAACGATTCGTTTTACTCACTATTGAGACATGAGAATTATCAGTTTCTTCGGTAGGATAATTTGGATCATTCATGCAAATGACTCGAAAATTAATTCGATCCCTCCTGAGAATTCCTCGGTTAACTTTTTTAAACGAAGTCAATGTCTTCAATTTGGGAGGTTGTTTATTGCTCAATAAAATACAACCTAACACGATTATGTCCTTTCTGTCGTTAATTTAACATCGTTTTCTTCCTTCAACTGCAATAACGTTTCTACCATATTCCATTATGTTTTATTCACTAGCGCAAATTTTAGAATGATTGTATTTGTAACTTAACTCTACGAACTAGAACGATACGTAAGTGACATGTCACTTACGCACATCCTCTCGTAAACAATTACATTCCTCTCCGCCAAGTTCAACGTGTTTAGAGCATCCTTTTATGCACAGTTTTGAGTGTCCACTCTAATTTGCATATTATTTTTACGCGCACCTTTCGGACCAGCGTGGGTCGCGCCGAACGGCAGACCACGTGCTTCCAAGAGGCCTCCGTTGGCCGAGGGATGGCGAGTGGGGGGGGGGGGGGGGGGGGAGGAGGAGAAAGGGCCAAGTGGCGCACGAGTGGGTGCGGCGAACAAGGCCAAGCAAGGGGAAGGAGCATCTGTCACCCGCGGGCTTCGCGAGCGAGCGTGGGTGTGTGTATGTCGCACATCTACGGGCTATTTTGAAATACTTAACAGGGCCAGGAGAAGGAAAATAAGGGGGAGCGATAAGGGTCGGCGCATAACAAAAGTGCGCCGCTTCGCCGTAACGAGGCGAGGAAGACTATTTAAATTTAAAAGAAAGCTTTTCTGGAGTTCTAAACCCACACATTTTTATTTTGTTGTGCAAGTTACGTATAACATCTAATAAAAACACGCAAATAAAAGGTAGTTCCGCAAAGAAACTAATGACACCCTCATTTCTGGTCCACGCGCACCGGAAAAAATATTTTTTCTTCCTCAAAAGTTTCTTAAAATACAGGAAAGAGTAATTTTCTTCATTTCTCAGGCAGGGGGGAAAAATCCTTTCAGGCGCACTCTAAATATTGAAGCTTCTATTATTATCATAAACGTCAAGGGGAAACTGAACACATGACATTATACAATCTAAGATAAGTGAAATAGGGTATTTCAAATACAAAATTGCCATAATTTTTTTTTTTAAATATGCCGCACACGATCGAGTTTCTGCGGTATCCTTCCTCAGCTTATAAGAAATATAATGCAAAGGGGAAATGTAATACAGAAATATATACGAACCCCTTGCTCTTTCTGAAAGAAAAAAAAGAAAAGGAATGTGTGAACTTAACGCAACCTACAAATTCTTACGACAAAAAGAAAAAAAAACGTCAATAGTGAGATAACAGAGCTGCAAATTTCATTTGTCCAAACAACCACAAATGACTAAATTATACAGAAATATATCTAAAACCAAATGTACCCTAATACCTAAATACGATGTTTGTTTTAAACCATACAAAATGCACTAATTATGAAAAAATATTATTCATTTCTCTCAGACATGAAACTTATTAGTTATACGATTACTTGATGTGCTCTTTTGATCAATGGACAATATATTACATTCTATAAATCGCTACAATTCAATGAGAGCTCACGTATTACTCGACAACAATGGTTGTTGTGTGTGTTTTTTTTCCTTCTTTTTTCCCCCCCTGAACAATCGTTTTCCGACACTAGAATCGCGTGAATCACCCTCTCACCCACCAAGTTCTCGCTTTCAACACCTTAGTTACCCTCGCCTATTCACCTCATGAACATTATTGCTATGCCTTTCGCGGAAGCCATTACAGCACAGCCCTTTCTACAGAAACGACATTTCTTTACGAATCGCACAAGGGGGGGGGGAGGTCTCAGCGTGTACGGCGAATACCTTCGTAAACACGCGCACGGGCGCGAACGTGTGCTTCGGGGGGCCCGCATGAGCGCACGACTTCCGTCGCAAGAAGCAGCTGCGGGGCCGATACCGCACAAGAGCCGCGACGCAGTCAAGACGCGGAAACAGCAGCTCCGTCGTCGCGCCGGCTCCTCAGACACAACCTCATCACTCTGTCGGACGCACAGCCGGCTTCCTGCCACTCCGTCGCCGCACGTGCGCAATTGTCATTTTTGTTCTTCCTTTCTTTCTCCCTCTCCCTTCCCCCCGCCCACTCTCTCTCGTTCCCTTCGATAGACAATTGCACCCGCTTCCGGCACCCGCAAGACGCAGCACCACATCGCCACGTGACGCGGCGTCGCGTTCGGAAAAGGGCATCGCGCCTCTCTGGAGCCATCTGCGCCTGAGAGTCGCGCGCGCTATTGTTCCAGCATCCCACGTGAAGACGTAACCAGTGCGCTGTCGGGAGAAACGGGCTGCAGGTGACAGTCGGGACGAGGCGGGCGCCGCAGGAGACCTGACGGCTCCAGCCCGCGCCACGTGACCGCCGCTAACTTCAGTTTTCCGTCTCCACCAGGACGTGCGCTAGTTAATCGGAAGCAGCGAGACACTGACAATGCGATACTTTTCCATTATGAAGTCGGTCGGGAGCTAATGTAAACAAACAGAGGTTACCAGCGCCTAACGAGTGCGCAGCGCTGTATTCCAACACGCACGCCCCGAACCGCTGCTGTTACTTAAGAAGCGACGCCGGGCAGCGAGTAACCGCACTTAGCATAATTCCCCCACTTTTGAGAATACATAAACGGGGGAGGGGAGGTTAAAAAGTCTAAGCAGTGTGTAAATTAAATCACAGGCGGCTGGAAAAACAACTAGAACATTCTAGTGGACCGAGAACGATGCAGTATGTATGTTTTTCGACCAACAGGCGCCCCGGCAAAAGCCAAAAGACCAATGGATACAAGATATTTCCCCATCCAACCGTTTCTCAGCAGAGGTGGGGCGTGATGCGTCATTCGTGAGTGGGAGGCCTCCCCGTAACCCGGAAAGTCCGACTATCCAGAGAAGTGCTTACGCTCTCGTGAGGCCACATCATTGCGTCATTGGCCAAAACGCAGTTGGCACTGCTCGCGATCGCCAGAAAACCAGGTTTCGGTTCCAAAGCTGTCTAGGGGGTTTGTTATGGGTGGGTTAAGTTCCCGAGCGAGTCAGCTACAATGGTCAATACTCCTCAACGTGTAGTGCATGACATGTCCTGAAAGGTGGCGGTATTCCTCCAACGTTAGATCCGGCGCCAACCTACACGTCGGTTGTGAGTGAGTGTGGGTGGGGTCTCCCGATTGAAGGTATTTCTTACAGTGAGACACCGCCCCAGCCTGGGCAAGTTTGTAGCAATACGCTACGGACGTGAATGGTATAGTTGTGCATGAAAGTGTGTTGAAAACTACGGATCAGGGCGACCGACCGCCAGAATATTTTCTTCTCCACACATATATTACATCTGGCCTGTGAAGAAAACCCGCCAGCGTCGGGACTGCAGCCTATAACACCACTGTTAACGATGATGCAGGCGAACCGTTATTTGCTATGGTGCGTAGTTTACTTCTTCGACGACCAATCGCAAGTTTGGTACTCGTCCAACCCTACACGACTGCTGTCCTCATAACCTTGACCCAATCCTGAATACAATGCAATCAATACAGACAATGCATTCATTCGATGTCACAAACGAGGTCATTAGGCACCGAAAGGACGGGCGGCAGTCATCGCAAGAAACTGCGAATGCCGAGGGGGAAGGAGTGCGTCGCAACAAAAGTGCCCAAGGTACAATGTATATTATGTGTTAATGACCATGATATCTCCTCGACAAATACTTTTGGCACAAATATTTGAGTTATAACCCGTCAACGAAGTGTTACTAGATATATTTCTGCGCAATACGATGTTTTAATAAGTACGTAGTACGCTTGGACAAATACGTACATCGAATTCGTCCACAAAACCCCATGTATAATATCGAACGAGTTAAATTCAACGAAATACTATTACGAAATGTTGAAAAATCCACTTCCAGCTGCCGGAATCATTTCCTAGCAGATCATAAATATTCCCCAGATGATTTGCGTCCTGTGTCCTCCTCCTTCAAGCAGATGCTCAGGAGATGCACAACCGCTGCGGTAATCTCAGATTCCCCTGATATACGTTCGCCATCGCCTCAACTATTTGGTTAAAATATAGCAGATTACCCGGTGTTCAATGTTGGCGTGTTGACCGGCGGGCCTTTCTACGACATAGCCGTTTCCATTGCGAAACTCCATCTGAAGACCCCTCCTCTTCATAGATTCTTCGCAGAGGAATCAGTCTTCACTGGTTCCACAAGGAGGCGATTGTAACACCTCCAATGCAAAACAACTAGAGCCCGTATTTTGGCACAATATTCGTAGGCAGGTAAAAAGGCATTTATTTTTACAAAAATAGGCATGCAAAAAGGCATTCATTCTTGCAAACGTGGGTGTGCAAAATCACATGTAAACAATGAAAAATCACATTTAAAAGGAATTACTGCAAAAAGTTCACAATTCAAATGATTAACATATTTATTCAAACTCTACAATTTACATTAGCACTTAACGCATACGGAAACGATTTTTTCTTTGTAATCTTGATTCCAGATGACCAGGCGATATAATGGCTACGAATTTGTTAGACGCCGTCTCTTCGAAATGCTGTGAACTCCCTTTTGTATCTTGAAATCGCATCCGTGTATTTCTCGTTCATCGCACCTGTGTAACCGCCAGCACCGAGAAGGGTAAATCATTTACAGAAATCTGTCCCTAAACGGGATCGGTGTCCATACTCAAAAGCAGGAAGGGATTTCTCATGAGCGAAGAAAGCCTATCGGCATCAATGGAGGAAAAAAAAAAAACTTGACTGGTATCATCTTCCTTTTTCACTTAAAATTTTAACACAGCTCCTGCTTCCACAGAACGGCATGCCTTCATGTTGTGCAGGCTTGCAGGGATATATCCAGCTTGATCGCAATCAGCCCCAGGAGAAAAATCAAAATAAGGAGGAAAGGGGGCAGAATAGGTGTAAAGAAAATCTACTAAAACCACCTCACAAGTACAATTACGTGATTCCTATTGTTAAAAGGACCAAAATAGTACCAAGAACAAAAAGACATTTTGCCGAACTTCCGGGCTCTACTCTACTACGAACGGAAACCAAACACTGCGTCGCTCGGCGACCAACAGCGCGTGCCCCCCTTTCGCATTTCAACCATCGCCTGACCAGTCGGTCGCACGGCGCGAACCTCGAAAACGCACTCCACAGAGTAAAAAATAAACAGTAATAAAAAAAAGGCCAAAAAAGCTAGACGTCGGGGACGTTTGCAAGCCCCTTCATTTGCTGCATCGCCGTTTCATTGCCGTCCCCATTGGATCCACTCGCAAGACTATGACGGCTGCGCATTAGCCACGGAGGATAAGACGTCCTCCGTCGCCCCGGGCGCCCTGTGCAGCCTCGCTTTCGCGGCGTTGCGACAAACAAGTGCGCCGCCCCACGACACGAGAGAAGGCTTTCCCACCCCCCGGCTTAAAAGCTACAAATCGCCAACCACGTGCGCAAAACAATCTTTCTTTTAACATTCTCACTGTCTACACGTAATCAAAAACTAACAAAGAGATACAACAAATAACATAACAAATAACAAATAGATTATCGTTACACTAGCAGGAACAGATTTCGCCTAGGCTGCTAAAAGGGAGCTAGCGACCACTTTAAACATGAACACACACATTCTTAACACCCATTTATCCTGCATTTCTCTCCTAAAACATTAATTAAAAATACATTGTGTTCCGTGTGAATTCTGTAGGTATGAAGATTTTTTTTCTTTCTTAAAACAATAGACAAATGACTGACAATAATGAGAGGCGGGAAGCTGTCACAGGGGTAAATAAATTAGAAGGGGGGATGAAGTTAAGCCCCCTTTTCTACAACTTAGAATTTAAAAAAAGTTCACCCACAGCTCGTTTTATACGTAGAATCGATTCCATTTCATTACATTTAGTCCGGATCATTAATTCTTTTATACGAATATTTAAAATAGCGCTCAATTGTAAAGCAGCTGCTATAGGTCACTGGTAGTGTTATATATAGGAGTTGCAAGAGAGACGGCCGTGGAGTGGAGAGTGGAGATCAAGGTTGTTATTTTGTAAGCTAAATACAGGAACCTGTATTTCGTTTACCAACGCACATAGATTTTCTGTAACTCGGGAAATGTCTCTTTTCTAAATGTTGCTAACCTCGTTTTGTTGGTACTTCTATTCACTACGCAATTATGTACAGCAAAAGGACGGTGAAAGGCGTCCTGAAGTTGAATACGTGCGCAGATTATTCTCCTCCAACATACGTCACACACAGCTTGTACTGTTCTTCGACCAAACCAAACCAAACCAAACCAAACCAAATCAAATCAAATCAAATGAAAGCGGCATCGCCCGCGCGTGAAACGCGTCAAATCCGAGCGACTAGCTTCCGGACGTCGCTTCTGGAGACGCAATTCCAACGGCACGGCACGCGTTCTCAGCCCTGCGCGGATGCCCTTGGCCGAACAGGTTTTACATGCTGATGCGCGCCTCAATGGGGAGGGTTTGTCCCCCAGCTCCAACACGGAAGCGAAGACGCCAAGGCGTGTCTAAGGGCGCCTTCACACGTCTCCACCGCGGGGCGCTTCCGATCGCCGCGGCTCGTAGAATGCATTGGTTTGATCGGAGATCTTCCCATGTGCGGTGGGTTTTCGCCGCTGCGGCGTTCGGCGCCGGACTCTCGCTACGAGAAACGCAGGAGGGCATACGCGCCACAGCTTTAAATTATGGTATTCCCACTGCGCCGCCGGTTGCGGCGTTTTACCTGCTCCGGTCCCTTTGTTCGTCGTCGCCGGAGGGTCAGCGCAGCCTATCCCTGCAGAACCCCCCCCCCCCTTGTAGAGGCACGTTTGAAGCTTTTGCCAACCAAACAGCTTATAATTCATCAACTCTTGGGATTTTGAATACTTGGAGGGCTGAATTACTGGGGTCTGCCGACCGTCCCTTTCAGTCAAGTTTTCCATTACAAAAATTTGTCAAATGAGCGTATGAAACCTCGTGTAACTTACAAAGTACTTACTCGTACACAAAGGGCGTATGCTTAAAATCGAACTAGAAGACGAAAATAACTTTCTTATCCAGACGAAAGTAAGTAAAAAACAAAGAAAAACTTATACGGAAGAAAAAACAAAACTCGTTGCTGAATGAAGCGAGAAAATAAAACCCCACACAAGAATACTGTGAGCTACTGTTATTCTGTAGATATGCTTTTCATCAAACCGCTCATTAGTCCAAATCCACAGAGGCGTTTTCCCTTCCAGAACAAATATTGTGGGAGTACAATGGAACACAAGTGTTGTTGCTTAACACAATTAACGTTTCGTTTTTTTAGAACGATCTTCATAATTTCGTCAACATCGTATGCTGGATTTTTATTATTACTGATTTCTAGTGTAAATTAACGTTTCCCAGGATTTGGGGCTCTTCTCTAGCACTCACAACTAAAAGATAAGATTGTCTTCTTTTATTGGATACACCAGAGAGAAAAGGGATATTTCTTGACAACTCATCAAAAGTATGATCATGAATTCCTAGAGAAACTGAACACCATGCCCACTCAGCCATGCCCTTTGGTAATATTCAATTCAAAATAATTAATAATAACATACGTTTTAATACACGGATCAGGAAAACAGCTGGTAACCATTTCAAAACCCAAACCTAAATCTTTGGCAACAAAATTAGAAACTTAAATATTTTACAGAATGAAACAGAAATAGGACCGTTATTTTAAACAGTTTGATGCCTTCATTAGGGCTGATGTTCCTATTCACATCACGAAATATTACACACAGTGAATGGAGAATCCACTTCATACCCAATTCAGATTTTGTTTTGAAGATTCCCATGATCCACTGAACTAATTGTGAGATGCTTTGCTTCTGGTCACAAAATACCACGTCCCCATGTTACAGTACTTTAATTGTTTAACTTAAAGAAAACATAGTATAGTGCTGAAAACGAGGATTTCCAAACATGTAAATGAAGTCGCCGCTCGTAAGGAAATTCTTAGAAGACAATTCCGATGAAAAATAACGTAATGTCTGAACGCAATAGTCAATACCCGAGAACTCCACTGCTGAACACAAACAGGATTTTCCTAGATATAAGGTTACCCCCAACTCCCAAACCTAACACTCCACCCCTCATCAGAATAAATTTTGAATACTAATAAGGATATGCGAAAATTTCCGCTCTGTATATCAGCGCTGTATTCTTTTCCAAAGGCCAAATATCACGTTACATTTGTAACGAACCGAAAAAATAATCGCTGAGGATGAAGTTCAGTTTTACATTTTTTAAAAGCCTTTTAATATTTAACATATATGTAAGGAATTGCTGGACCTATGGATAGCAGTGTGTATTACCTTGAGCAAAGAATGTTCGTGCTGAGCTAGGGTTTTGGGTCTTAGTTAACCTCATCGCATGTAAGATTTCGCTCGTGACCCATTATTGTGAACAATTTTCACCGTGCGATCAAGTAACTTTTCGGGCCTTCGCATTGTCCTTGACGAATTCAGCGAACAGTGCAATTTGTAGATACCAGGTCACGGTCATTCTCGCAACAGTGGGTCAAGACAGTGTGCTCGTTCACTCTCACGCGCGCGCACACTCTCGCGCGCGCGCACACTCTCGCGCGCGCGCACACTCTCGCGCGCGCGCACTCTCTCGCGCGCGCGCACACTCTCGCGCGCGCGCACACTCTCGCGCGCGCGCACACTCTCGCGCGCGCGCACACTCTCGCGCGCGCGCACACTCTCGCGCGCGCGCACACTCTCGCGCGCGCGCACACTCTCGCGCGCGCGCACACTCTCGCGCGCGCGCACACTCTCGCGCGCGCGCACACTCTCGCGCGCGCGCACACTCTCGCGCGCGCACACTCTCGCGCGCGCACACTCTCACGCGCACACTCTCTCACACACTCTCTCACACACACACTCACACACACACACTCACACTCACACACACACACTCACACACACTCACACACACACACTCACACACACACACACTCACACACACACACTCACACACACATTCATAGGGGGAGAGCGTCGTGCGAAATAATTGTATCATTAATGAATTCATTCATTTCTATTTTTCTCTTCAAATTTTGTTTTATACCTTACATATTTTATTAACAAACACCACGTACACTTTCAGGCAACTTCAAAATTTAAGAACTGAGAAGGGAGAGAAACCCACCTCACATCATACACACTACAATTACAATTTGTATCACGGTATCGCATTATTTAGCGTTTTGGCGCGATCAGAGGGATACTTTAAGATGCCAGAATAGATGGCGGGAGAGTAAATTTTGTTCCGATGCCACGTGGAGAGTATAGCGAGGACGGTTTCTGAAAGGATGAAGAATGCCGTAGCACCACGGGCCGAACTGGACACCGAACCACATTGCCTATTCTGGTGAAAGAGACCCATTGCGTAGCAATTACGTAAACTGAGGAGTGAGGAGACAACTGCCAGAGGCACCTGGGCGAACAAAATTCGTGGGCGCTACTTAATTCTTTGTTAGACCATTTATAAAATAATGAAAGGAACCGCAATAACGAAACAATGATACGAAGTGGAACTTCATCAATTTCAATAATGACTAAAATAAGCGACTAGCCCCGAAGATGTAATTTACGATATTAAAAATCAATTGTGATTGCTACAGGAATGTTCTCAAGAACTATATATATTACCCACGTCACATGGCCTATTTTATCTATGTTAGACAAGTTTCACAATTTAAATTTGCTTCAATTAGTTAAATAGCCCCCTTATTTGCACCAAGAACATCAAATACTGAAACTTCCACACCGAGCCAACCACGTGCATAGGTGACAAGAAAGCTGACCGTAATTCTAGGGGCAGGGGGAGGATAACATTGCAACAACACAACAAGATAAGAACAGACTCGCTACCACCACAATATTTATTTTGATGTACGAGTTCTTTCTCTTGACTCAAAAGTTTACACAAATGACAGGCGTCACCATTATCTGTACACGCCTCCCTAACTCAAATGTAAGAGTGGTTAGACTTTAGCTGATTTCGCAGTGTCATGGAGACCACTGCAAGTGTTTTTAGAAAGATCAATCTGACTAAAGTTTTATTTCGTTCTAGCTGATGCATGATCAGCTTGTGGCAACATTGGCGTATTTATTATTTATTTTTTTACGATGAGTTGAAGGTGATAATTTCCTCACCGTATTCTAGAGGCATACTGACGTTAGTTAAAAATTCAGGACTAAGAATAATAGCAGTAATATTATTTTATAAAAAGGTTAGCGTAAGGGAAGAAGTCCTTACAGATGTTGTCTTGGATGACTAAAAATCACCATATCAAAGTTTTTTTTTTTTTTTTTTTTTTTTTTTTGTAAAATCTATCTTCCATGTATCTCCCTGCCTCTACAAATTATTTCCAAACATCTGGCGATCTTGTGTTATACTCGTAGCTTAAACATTTAAGATTTATGTTTTTCGTCATTTTTTCTCACATGAACTGCACACTTACTGTACTGCACGTTATTAGCAGTAAAGCAATATAAAACAGCCGCTTCAAAACCTCTCCGCAACACATCCGGAGTATAACGAATTATAACGAAATTTCGCAAGAAAATGTAAATAAAAAAACAATTTGGGCAGAGCGCCGGTCTCCAACATCCTGGCCTTCGTCTGCCACCTCTTTCCAGAGGACCACGCCCCTTTCCCTACGACTACGAAGTGGTCAGTATCGACGATCTGGAGCAAACTGATATAGCGCATTCCAGTCCGCTTTGATTTTTCGACACATCCTCGCGCGGATGTAGAAAACAAGTGGTAAATATGCGTTCACTTGACTCGTGCCACGCAACACAATTTGAACAAATCGTTTACCATTGCAATTCCGGAATGACAGTGTGAATTTGAAGAAGCATCATCTATCGCTCGAGTCACAAAACACAAGCGTGATAAGCGACTTATCTGCGAGACGTGCGATTCAGTCGCTAGCCGATGAAGTGTACGCTTTTACTGAATGTTATCTCCCAGAGTGTCCGTTTCATAATGTCTAACGGTCTCGGGCGATTGCCATAACGCCTGTTAACACGTGCCTCGTATGCAAAGCTCCGCCGGCCGCCTTCCCAAACACACCCGCCGCCCGGTGTCAGTAGCCTGGTGTCCTTCCCGCGCCCGCTCGCTCCTTCCTTCGCGCCGCTTCGTTCCTCCGCTCCGCCGGAGGTATTCGGCGTCCCGTGAAGTTTCGTGGAGGAGAGGCTCGGAAAGGGCGAGGCCGGTGACGGCGTCGCCGCCGCAGACGCGGGCCAACAGTTGGTAACCCTGCGCGCCGCGTCCGTCCGGAGTCGCTCGCTCTCTCTCTAGGCGTCTCGACACTTCGATTTTCCTATAAAAGCGTTCAGCACGTGACGTGTCCCGGTTGCTAGGCAACAGCGTCACATCGATATCCCAGCTGTTCCCCCTCCCAGAGCGCGGAACGCCTGATGGCATTACTACGCGGGACGTGGTCAGGCGCGAGTGTGGTAGCGGCGAGGCGGAGGCGGTGGCAGCGGCGGAGGTAACGTTGGCGGGAAGAGAGCGCGCGCGAGAGCGAGAGAGAAGGAAAGAGACGCGGTCGGGAGGACCGCGGGAGGGGGAACCTAGGCAGGAACGAGGGGGCCGGCTGCCGAAGCGGGGGCCCTGGCCGGGAAGGCGGAGGCACCGCCGCCGCGGCGGCGGGCGCGCCAGCGGTGGATGAGTAGAGGGGGGCGGGGAGGGGCGGCAACTGACGCCTCTCCACCCGCCCGCCCCGCGTGTTCCCCCCTCACTCCATCCTCTCCGGCTCATGACCCACACTGGCGGCCGCGGCCGCAGCCTCAGCCTCAGCCTCGAGACGCGGCCCCCCCGGCGGCGGCTGTCTGGCTGGCTGGGCCGCCAGGCGCCGCCCGAAGCGTGCCTCCGACCAGGCCCAGCGCGGCGCTCGCGGCGCCGTACGATACTGAAAACGGGGCACTCATTCAGCGCCCAAGCCGACGAGGCCACCCGGCTACGTGAAAACCTCCAGGTTTTGCTCGCTCCAGACGCTGCTTGCAAGGACAAAGGCGGCAAAAGGTTGCGCGTGGGCATCTCACAAAAAAAAAGCGTAGACTAAGAAACATCGCTCTCTACGACTAAAAAATCGTACAAAAATACTCCTCGGCTCCAAATACAGAACATAAAATACTGAATTTAATTTTCTCATTATTAACTATTTATTTAGCGAGATCATAAAAAAGATTTCTAAGAATTTTAATATATTTCATGGCGTTGTTATAGCAAATTCCAAGTAGCATTATTTGAACTTACTGCTTCCTTCTAAGTTTCTCCCTCCCCGAGAAATATTTTAATCATTTTTAACAATAAAAATATCAATTGTTAAGCTAGAAGGCAAACTGTGATTCCATACGATTTATTCCATTTGTATACCAAGATTGTATTAATTCCGGGCAAAAATACAAAAGCTCACTCACTGCCTTACGATATTATTTACTAATTAATTACTAACGAAAAGAGACCAGCTACAATTTTCGCAAATATTTAAATTCTGTCCAGTGTTTCAATGTTTCTGACAAAGGAAACTAGTCCAGTGAATGACCAAACATATTTGAAATATTTTAGATCATAGAAACTTTCTGAACATACTAATAAGAAAGCTGCAACCTAATTCGAGTCATTCAGTTTAAATACCAGTTTTATTTTGATTTAATATATAAACGAACAATTTCGTTGATTTTATGAGTATTACATTGATGATTTTTTTTTATATCCACTAATCTTTGCCATGTTGCCACCATTGCAGCTTCTTTCAGCAGCATACCTATGTCCTGGCAGAAACAGCAACGAGTAAAAAAAAAAACACAGTGGGCGAGATCCCGGAGCCAATGCTGCCGCTGCTGCCAGACAGGGGAGGGCAGGGCAGCATCGCGCCCTTCGACACACGACCCACGTCCCCACATCCCGGAGCGGCCAGCGGTGGACGCGCTGACGCAAGAATAAACGAGCGGAATGCAACGCGGCCTAAAATAACCTTCAACCGCTCAAAACGCGCGCGTGGGAGAGAGGAACAAGACCGGAACGGCGGAAGGAACAAAGAGCGGCGGGAACGCGAAGCGGCGCGGGCGGCGGCGGCGGGCAGGAGGCAGCGTGGGCGGACGTGTGCGGGACGAGGTGATGGAGGCATTGGCGGTGGTGGTTGTTGGCGGGGGCGGCGCCCTCCGTAACCACAGGGACTCGCTAACGCCTTTTTTCCACTACCAACACTCCAGCAGAGGGGGGAGTAAACATCGCATTACGTAACAATCACAGGGCACGGGTTCTTCTCGTGTTTCGTTCTCGTATCGAATAGTATATACGTAAACAAAGAGAATTCCCAAACTTATGTCCCCCCTTTCGTTGCTCAATTCGCAGTTGTGTAGTCCACTATTTTAGAATGTTCCGCAGTTTTCATAACAAAATCCGTGTGATCAGACAAAATTGCACATAATCATTAATAAACCTAATGCGATCTGTCGCAGAAGCTTTTCATGGAAATATTAACAATAAAGTTACAGTAAGATCTCATTAAATAACGAATCCCATTGGTCTCCGTTTTGTACCAGTGCTCACTGAAGTTGAAGAACGACGAAGTTAGAGAACATTTCAAAAACTGACAATCAAGTCTTTTAGAAATGAAAAAAGGCAATGAAGAATTAAAGGTACATAAGGGTAATTAACAGTGCAGAAAAATGGAAGAATGCAGACTCGATAGACGTAAGAATAATTCAAATACAAGGATAACAGATAATTAAAATAAATATGAAGCTAAAATACGATATTGGAAAAGGAAAGTAGGAACAAAGTAAGTCAACTGCTCCTAATGACATATACCGAGGCTTTTGCAGAAACAGTTCGTACGTTTGGCTAAAACAGTTAAAAATTGAAGTTACTCAAAATGATAATTGAAATTTAATACTTCAAGGAATTTTAAAAAAATATCGAAAATATCAATAATGAAATTTTAAAGTTTTGATATCAGAGAGCAATCGAGGTAACAATGGGAAGGCAAATACAATTTCGGAATTAAACGAGGAAAGTTACTATCTGAAATAACAATTATTCCGGTCGACGATTATTCCAACGCTAAGGAAAATTATAAATTAAGAGATGACGGAGATTTAATACTACTATAGTTGTTTTACAAGACCGGTGAAGAGGTAAGAATCTGAATAATAAAACATCAAGCATTTACTTTCTAAAGGGCGCAGTAAAGAGATATATGGTGCGAAATGCATTATAAATTTACATTAGGGTAATAACAATGCTTTGCACATGCTGAAGATTGTAGATGCAAATGTATGTCATTTAAACGCAATATGATTTATAATATTACACACACACACACACACATATATATATATATATATATATATATATATATATATATGTTAATATTATTATTATTATTATTATTATTATTATTATTATCATCTCCATCACTAAGATGAATTGTCAACAGCAGATTTTCAAAATATAATGAAGTAGCGGACAAAATGCGAAGGGCAATACGCCGTTAAGTGCCCCTCTTGCACATTTACTGCGAATATCTGTTTGAAGTCTTTATTCATTCGGCGCGGAGACAGACGTCGCTGAAGACGGAACGCCTGCCAGTCATTGTTTGACATGATCATTAGTCAACCTACGACCGTAACATTCATAGT
This sequence comes from Gryllus longicercus, assembly GCA_038098605.1. NCBI lineage: Eukaryota > Metazoa > Arthropoda > Insecta > Orthoptera > Gryllidae > Gryllus > Gryllus longicercus. Next base: position 161,579 of record JAZDUA010000679.1, on the reverse strand, counting down.
AATGAGATCGACAACTACAGAATCTATTGGCAATACTAACGCAGATATATGGATAACGTTTAGGCTAATACCTAGCAGAACAGTAAATACATTTTAATAATAGCAAAGGAGGATTCAAAAAACTATTATTCTAACACGGTTATTTGACCTGTCTGAACTAATTTACATGCAGATTTATTACGCACATTTATTATGCACTAAATTACATGCAGTTTTGCTCAACTTCGTTAGATATGTATTTATTCTATAATGTTTCTGAAGTACAACCTTTTCAATACTCGTTAGATATTCTGATAAACAAGTACTAATGAATTTCGAAGATTCTGCGCAACTCGTAAAAAACATAATGAACGATTCACCTAAATTGATTTTCGGCTGCAATTACGACGCTGTCCTAAAACATAAGTTCGATTACCTGATCTACGACAAGTTAACCCGAAGCTGTTAGAAAGACTCGCAATAGTTATATATATATATATATATATATATATATATATATATATATATATATAAACGCTAAAATTAAATTAGAAAACTTAAGAAAACAATTGAACAAGAAGCAACTAACATGGGATCAGGAAACAAAAAAACATCTTGAATATGAACAGAATATTGAGTTCGAACACAGAACTACGGATTAATTGATTAATTTACTAATCAAACGGATTATCCTGTAATAGGCACATTTTAAGGCGATAAGTAACAGTACCCACACCGACTATGCCATCCACACGGGCACTGAGTGCACAGTTCGAACGCTACGCTCATCCTGCCCCCCTCCCCCCGCGCTCTCACACTCTCCACGGGAGCACGTGGCCGCGCGTAGGCGGGCGAGCCGGCCCGGCCATCTCTTCCTACCTTGCTCAGCTTCTCGCCCTCGTGGTGCGGCAAGAGGGTGCGCAGCGACTGGAAGCCAGCGTTGATGCTCTGCATGCGGCGCCGCTCGTTAGAGTTGGCGATCTCGCGCCGGATGCGTTTCTCCTGCTCCATGTTGGTGCTGCCGCTGTGGTGGTGGTTGTTGTTGCCGGTGCTACCGCCGCCGCCGCCGCTCCCGGGTCCAGGGTGGCTCCCGCCGCAAGCTCCGCCGCCGCCGCCTCCGCCGCTGCCGGCACCTCGACCTCCGGACACGTTGTCGCTCGCCTTCCCGAGATCCACGCGGCCGCCTTCCGCACCGCTCAACCTGCGGACAGGGCGAGGAAGGGGCGCACATGAAGGGGGCGAGAATGGGAAGGAGGCACGCTCCGCGGAAGCCATCGCGCGCGACCGACTGATCGCCGGGCGGCGGCGAGGCGCCCGCCAGACTAAACTAGGAGGGGAGTGATTGCAAGCGAATGCCTCCCCCACTTCTCAGATGTATGTCGACTTCGCGTATGTCGACAGACATCTTCCTGTCACAATATTCGGGATGAAATATTTAAGAACACTAGTACTTCAAACATAGCTAACATATGTGAACAAAAATCGATTTTTCCATATAAACGTCGGTTTCACAAATGCAAATATTCTTAATTATGGTACGATTTATTTAGTCATGCGTCTAGCAGGTATCAGCTGATGATTTCATCCTATCAGGAGCTTATATGTCGCTACAGTGACGTCAGTACGGTAATGATCGAAATTCCCATTGTTTGAAACCGTCAACAGCTGATTTACTTCAAACGCACGGTTAAATCCAAGTTTATATCGATAAGCATGCTGAATCCAGGAAGTAAAACCCGGGGGGGGGGGTGTCGAGGACCGATTACGACCTCCGCGTGGTTGTGACGAGGTTGCCTTCTTCTCGCATCGTATCTGGATATTACATTTCTAATCAACTATCGCCCCTCATCCATACAATGGATATACCATCTTCCATACAATGGACGGCAAAAGCCAACCAGTTGTTTTCGCTCATGAAATGAGATTTAATACACTGCAACGGTCAGAAATAAGTACACTCCCATATCTCACAGAGATTCTGCTCCCGCACACAAAATAACGAAATCCCGATACACAATGCAGTCAATCAACGGAGGTCTAACCGACGCCGCCGATGCGGGGCGACGCAGTGACAAGCGAGCGGGCCGCGCTGCCGACGTCGGGCGAAATATCGCGAACATCCCGCAATGTCACGAGCGGGGCCGGCAGTGGGTCTCACTTTAACCTGGCAACCGACCCAAACAAACGTCAAACACTTCCTTTTCTTCGCAGAGATCAACAAACAGCCACGAATGGAAATACATCATCTATCCTACATCGCAAAAGTAGCAGCAGCTATCAAAACTGTCGCAAATCGCCTTTTCATGGACTTAATCGTGTCTCGTCGTAACGTACAATTAACAAGTGCTCGCATGCTTCACATGCTCATAAAAGACTCGAGCATTCCCCACGCCAGAGAGCATTCGAAACAACAGCGGGCACGGTCAGGTGAAAGTTCTCACCTTTCATGGAGTCGCCGAAATGATCCCAATCATTGAAGGTTGTTCGTGAGTGGCAGCGTCAATGATTGGAAAATAAGTACTTCGACTAGTATAATCTAGCCACACACCGACAGGTACCGTCGTTCTTCGTGGGCTGTGAGCGTCAGCAATCCTATTACATTCTACCTCCCCCATTGTCCGGTCCAACAGAAAGCCGGATGATTTCGCTATTAGCAAGGAAGAAAGTCTCACCAACGCGAGAAAAAAGTGTTTGCTTACTAATGCGAGAAAATAAATCTGTGGGGTTGTGTCTTACAAATGAATATTTTATTTAGCTACAAATGAATATTTTATTTAGCGAAAAATACCCGTCCCAGACAAAAACATTCCATATTTTAGGGTATCTAGTCTTTATTCCAGGGTCTAGCTGCGAGATACACGTCGTACACACGATACATGTCGCGTATACCACGCATGCCAAAGTTTCGGGCAAGCTTACTCGAGCGGGCACTGCGTGCAAAGCAACTGGCGCCAGATTTAAAATCAAGAGCTTTACAAATAGCTACCTTGTAGCGGTATGTCACTGTATATCTGCCCCATTACTGTTCTTGCTCCCGAAGATATATTAATTCTCATTTTATCAACAAATGCAACGAAAATTTCTATTAAGATTAATTAATACATCATCTTTCAATTTGTCAATTGGAGTCAAATTAAATTTTTTGAATCTAAAGGATATTGATTTTGAAATCGTGTAGAGTTAAGAGTGCAGTAATTGCATTAACTTCCAACGATCAGGTTAAACAATTTAACAAAGATTGTTAAAAAAAGCTGTCCGCCAATAACCGAGAATTGTTCAGATTGTGACAGAATACATCAGGTAAACATTTTCGTATACAGCCAGTATTCTTCGAGATACTCAGAATACGCTTTGCGCTTCCATTCCCCATTTCATTTTGTACGTGTACACCCCTTTCCGGGTTTGGAGGGGAATAGAGAGCGGAGTCGAGGGAAGTTACCCGTGCTCGTAGAAGCGCCGGGCTTCCAAAGGCGGGCAAGCAGCTCGTGTGGGCGTGGTTCGACATGCCTGGAGCAGACGGGGAGGCAGCAGCACCGGCGGGGAATCGCATATCAACGTGGCACGCGTCGCGGCATGCGCGCCCAAGGCTAGCGCCGCCCGGGCCATCGAACCAAAACGGCGCGGCGGCGAGACACCGCGCTCAAAATACCACGCCAATTTCGAAACAAACAAACCCGGAACACTCGCGTGAACACAAATTCAGTATGAAAAACGTAGCAAAGAAAGCTGGTGTTACGAAAGTCGACGCATTCGTAGGTGCGAAATACATTCGTGCTATTGGCATTATACCCATGTACGTGTCATGTTCAAATCTTTGCTTTAAGTAATAAAATCTGGTTTTCCCAAAACAATTCATTTATTCACTTTAAGGAATGTAAATATCTGAATTGTTTTTTAGATCGAGGATTAATGGAACGTAAAAAATATTATCAAACAATTAACATAAATCCACCTAGTATATGGGTCGTCAAATTTACGTTCTTACAACACAATATTATTACGCCCTTAATGTATATTCCCATCAACTCGGCAGGAGTACGGAGTACACAGTACGGAGTACGACCGTGATAACGCTACGTAAACACTCCGGGGAAATCCTATACCAAATAGACAAACGTGGCTTTCCCAAGCCCCGAGTCGAATTCCATGGGAGGGCATTTCTCGAGTGCTCCGACCTGCAGGTCGAAACAAAACAAAAAAGGCGCGCCGCCCGCGAGTGTCCCGGGGGAGGCCCTTGCTCGCATGTGGCTCAGTCACGTGCGGTAGCACGCGTGCACTCAGCCCGCCCACGACTGCTTCCGACCCACTCTCCGGCAGCAGCGCCGCGGCGGCGGTGGCGGTGGCGGGTGGGGCCAAGCGGGGGGCGCGCCACCGTCGCCGCCATCCGGTCAGCTGCGTCAGCTGATTCACTTACATCACGCAGACGACCTTGGGGCTCGACGCTCGACGCCGCACCCCGCGGGGCGCTGGCGCCTTCTCGCCCACCCCCGGTCCCGCTCGCACCCTCCGGCCACGCCGCCGCGCACTCGGGGACCCGAACCGGTTTCATAACACATGCCAGTGATCTCTTTTCAAGAACATTTTTTTTTTCCTTTCTGCGAATCTCAAAATATAATTCAATAAGTCTCGTTTGAACAAAGGCATTTTCCTAAGTTGTCTCCAGCATACTTTTCAAAAGATCTTACTGGGGGGTTCAACGTAGATTCCAAAACGCAATAATTGGATATAAATAAATATATTTTGACATTGCTTTTGAGGTCTTAGTATAACATGAGATTTCAAATTGGCCTTTAAATAAGTAAATTATTTTCAAAGGTTAATTTCTAATTTTGTAAAGAATAACAAAGATCAATTCCCCACATAATACATATTTATTAAGTATTCCCAAAACAATTATCTGAATCTTCATACACTCTAATAACAAAGTATTGCACATAAAAATTAACGCCGATGTCTTAACATTTAACGATGACATTGGAGCAGAGCACGATCGATTCAAAATTCATTTATTTTAAAATCAGAATCGATTCAAATAATCCATTCTTTTAAAGAATCCAGCATTCGGCTTAAAAGAGGGCATCGATTGCCTTGGCGTCCGCGTACAGGGGTAATTATTCAAACGAGGCCACGATTTTTTTTAAATACGCGCGTGTCTCCGTGCGCCTAAGGTCACGCTGAAGACTGAGCAGAGTTCACCCACCTATAATGCAAATGTTGGAGAAGCTACAAAACTACGCATTGCAATCCAGACATTGAGGGCCTAGTTCTTCCCTTGCAGCAGTAAGAGGCACGGTGCAACTATTGGTGCCAGATAACGTTACATATCGATACCGCTTTCCGTTTAAAGCGATGCTAATCACTACCACGATTTACGGTCCTTGAACTCGGGTGTCCTCCCTTTGCGTCGCCACATTACTGCATATAATTGAAATAATTCACAGAGAAGTCACTACTTGGACAATTAACTCGAGCTGATTTAGACGTTATCATTATGATCGCAACAACTTACGTGCTTTTGCCGTGGCTGTCTTCGCAAACACTTGTTGCTGACTGTCAAACATTATACACTTTATTTTTATTTACCTTTGTACTTTCCTTTTGTTGAAATTGCCGAACTTTATAGAAAGTTGGCAAAATTGTGCATTTCTAATATTAGTTTTATAGTGGCCAATTCTTTTTTCGCAACAAATTAGCGCCAAAAGGCCATAATTTTTCAGAATTTTTAAAGAGATTCCAATGACCTTGCTGTGCTAATTTTATGGAGGTTTCTTCACGCTGTCAAAATTATTGATGAAATTCAACCTGCGGTTTGCAGACGTGATAGTTTCGCGGGACACATTGCATCTACACCGCATTACACATCAACCATCCATTTACTTTTACACACCATGAAGATGTAAACGTCAACAGTTTAGTGGTAATGTTTATCGAATAGTGCGATAAGATATGAAAGGACATTCAAGAAGACAGTAGTAAGGCCATGCGAGCTACACCCCTTTATATCAACAATAGCTACTACTATGAGATAATTCATTCCATCTCTCTTTGTTCTAGAAGCAGATCAGCAGGTGACAACATATTCCTCTTCTAAATTGAAACTGCAGACGAATAAACTATCAAGAAAAGTAACACTACGTAATACATTTTTGCAAACACTGCTAATTCAAATACAATAATCACGAAAATCAATAACTTTCGATTTTTACCGAGTATTTTCACAAAATTGGACTGAATGCCTTTTTTAAACGAACAGTTCAAATAATGTACAGGTATTCCACCATATACTGCGCTCCCATTCAGAAACAGATTTCATTAACATTTCCTATTGTCTTCGTTCAGCGGCATTCATCTGAGCGTCCAATATGCTTTCAAAGCTAAGGCTATTACATGAACTGCTTAGTGTGTCACAGCGAATGTAAAGTTTCATTACAGATTATCTTCACGATTAGATAATAACGCAAATCCTACCGGAGCTTTCATATTTTATGCTTCCTAATAAGCGAAAGTAACTTACGAGTTATACACATATATCCTAACTCCTCGACTCGCAGACCTCAATAAATGAACATCAATTCCATTCCGTTTCAGTACACGAAGTTTACGGTAGACGGAGTTCGATTTTGCAAGCAGAAACTTTTGCGTCAACGTATCACTAAAATGCTTAACTAAATATTAGACGCTTCGTCATCTGTCGATGGGCACTCCGAACTTACGAAACTGGCCTTTGGCTGGAATATACTTCGCTCCAGTTTTACGTTTTATCTCCTTTGAACGGTCTCCCGCATTCTCCGGCGATAGCGCATCGGAGCGTTAAGTCGGCCACCGTCACCATGTGTTCCACGAGATGTGTGACGAAGATGAAGTTTCGGAATCGAGTGCCACATGCGTCACTCATTAAACATGATAGATGGGGATATTTAAAGGCCTGGCACACCAGTATATAAGCTGAAAGAGCTTCAGCAAGTTGGAACGCACAAATGGATTCTGAAGATATTAAAAGCTTCCAGTCTAGTTAGATTATAAAAAAAAACGCCTACATTATTTTAATCATTAACCTCAAGATTGTGACATATCTGGCATTACAATGACAATTTCCGTTTTTTTCGTTGTATTCCTAGTACTTTTTTTTTTACTTCTTATAATGTTTTACAGAGTGTGTTGGGATTCTTAGACAAGCCATCCTTCAAAAACGTCCTGAAAAATATCTCAGGCATAGCAATCGAATAGTATATTAAATACGACCACAACGTTAACCCGATATGCAATCATTAATACATTTGCTCCCAACACAATTCGAAACTTCCAGCGAATTAATATTGCAAGTGTATTCTAATTATCCATCCAATTGCTGTTTGGTTCGCCTCGCCTCATGACGTTCTATTCTTGGGTCCGGGTCTCAGCTCCGCCACACTGAAGTCAGTTTCAAGCGAGTTTTCGTTCACCCACCATAGAAGAATGTTCTCGAGTAACTTTTACGCCCCTGTCGACTTTCCGAACTTTTCCCCGCACACGTTTATAGTTTGTTGGTGATACACGAGGTGAGAAATTACAAAAAAGGAAGGGGGTGCATGTTTTTATGCCTCAGTGAACTGGTGCAAATTGATCTGATCATCCAAGCATCAATTGGGTGCCAATGTTTTAGAATTCTGTACATGAAATCCCCAATTCTAGACAACGCTGGGCAAATTAGTTCCGTGTGCACAAGGCTCTACACATATCTAAAGAGTGACAAAATATTTTTTCATTTGCTTTTTTCTTATTAAAATAACGTATATTTGGATTTATTTAGAGTAGCTTCTGACGTAATCAGCTGTTACGGTATCTTCTAATCGGGATGTTGAACGTCACTGTAGTGACGTGTAAGCTCCCCATTAGATGACACCGTAACAGCAGATGACCTGTCAGAGGCAGCTGAAAATAAATCTCAGTATAACATTCACATTTTTTGGTTGAAAAGCCTCACGCTATATCTTTTCTTAAAATGGATGAACAAAAATTCAAATTACAAGAGATCGCTGAAATAATATGCTCCCAATAAAACATTATGCATAATATTCACGTATCGAATGAAGGATGATATAATTTTTGGTCCATTTAAACAAATTGGTTTGTATTAAATGTTTGATCAACTGATAAGGTTTGTATGAAGATTCTTTTTGCCGAATTCCAATTATAAAATCAATTTACTACTTACTACTTGCTACTGAGTAAACTACCAATGCCCAATACTTTGCACTCACTTTGTACTTTACGTACATTAGCTTTTAATTAAAGGTATCATTACACATAAATACTCAAGATACCTTAAATAGCAATCAATTACTACATTTAAGCATTGGATTTGAAACACTTGTGGTAGGTAGGTCAGGCAAATGATTATCCCGATGTACAACATTATGCAAGGTACAATCACTTTGACCTTTACTCAAAACGCAACCCATAAGAACGACAATACAGTACACTAAATGCAAGCATGCCAAGCCTACAATTCTATTCCAGATCCTTGAATTGCAACAAGACATTCCTATTCTCCTCGAGGTCCGACACGCCCTTATGTTTATTTAGCGAGCTGCTCTCAAATATAAACAAGAGCAGTGGTGCAACTGCAACTTGATTCGTCGAAGCCTATGTACCCCATGCATGCGATTATCGCAGTCGCTCCACTCTCTTCGAACCTCTCCCCACAACTGTGTCGCTCCTCCCACCGCTCTCCCCAACCCTTCGAGGGTATTGATCCGTCTCCAATAGTTAGTTTCTATAAGAATTTCGAATGACGCATTCGACAAATACGAAAAACTGTTGTACTTACACCGTCATGCACGCCACAAAAATTCTGAACACACAAAATAGGGCCCTATTACGGACATAATTAACGGCTCATTTTCTACGACGTCATTAAAACGACAAACTAGCTCTCAGGTTTAGTCGCCGCTTGTTCATCACAAGACTACACAAATTCCAGTCCAACCATATAGTGGTCTTCTCCTAGCACAAAAGCGCTAACAAAACAAAAAATAAATAATTATGTCAAAACAAGCAAACAAGTTCCCCATTAACAGCACGTGTATCTCCAACTAAAAAGAAAAACACGAGACACTTTTGTGCACCCTGCAGACGGTTTTCTAGGAAAGGAAGTTCAAAAATACTCATGTCCGAGTTCCGGGAAAATGGTGAGTATTTTAAACGACACGTTATTGCGGCAACGTTCGAACGCAGCCACTTTTACAGGATCTACACCATTCGTTTGAAATGCTTATACGAACAATTCCAGGTAGCTTTATTAGTAAACGATTTGCATTTTGCAAATACGTGATTCGGCCATGTGTTGAATACAAGAACCAGCATACTCAATTCAAAACAAATTAGTGAAAAAACAACCGAACCGTTCACCGAACACCAAATGCATTGCAATACTCCAGCCGCGGCAAAGAAGTAACGAAGCGCCCTCGAGTCTTGTCGAAGGCCTTTAGGGCCCCTTCCCACGGCGCGACCGCGGCGCGCTTCGCAGCAGCGCGGCGCGTAGCAGAGCATTGGTTTGAATGGAGGCCTTCCCACGAGAAGCGGGTGGCGGCTGCTGCGGCAGCCGACGCCGAACTCCAGCTACGCGAAGCGGAGGAGAGGGCACGCGCCACCCCTAGCAGAACACAGCTTTAAATGGGAGCCTTCCCACTGCGCCACGGCCGCAGCGTTCTACCTGCTCCGGTCCCTTTGTTCGTCGTCGCCGGAGGCTCGGCGAAACCTACCCCTCCAGACCCCCACCCCCTTCCACGGCGGGCGGCGGTGCGGCCGTGGCTCCGGCGGTGGCTGCGTCGGAAGGGCTCTGCTCCTTGAAGGAAGCGCACGGCGGTCGCGCCGTGGGAAGGCGCCCTTACGCACGTCTCTCGTACTAAGCGCCGATAAACACTTCGCGGCGGCACCGAACGCTCGTAAACGCCGTCGGAGCCCCCCACCCCCCGCAGGAAGTGGCGCCGTCGGGAGATGAAATAAGAGCGAAGCGGCAGAACGCGGTCAGCAGGCGGGGACGGAGGCTGGGGGTAGGTGACGATGACGGGGTGACAGTGACGCTTGCGCGACTGAAGAGAACCCACTGTGAGGCGCCCGTCGGCCGTCCCCCCCACCTCTCGAGATGTCGCTGCGACAAACTGCCGCACGCGCGTTGCGCAACGCGTTACGCGTGCCCTTAATCACCGAAACGCTGCCGCCACCCAGTAATTGTGCGATTACTACATGTTACGCACGACTCGAGAAGCCCCCCCACCACAGATCCTCGCCGCGTTTCCCCAGACAATGGCAGAGTTTGCTCTGGGATCGGCACGTTATTCACGCTTCATTTCGCAGTCGTGTGTTCTCGACGTGATACTGTGATAAAGGAAAATTCGGAATGAAGAGAAATTCCATTGAAATCTTATTCAAACCCAACTTTCATGCGATTCCTATTCTAAACACTCCAGCTTCTCGCCCTCACAATTCTAGAAACATGTGTCTAGTGTACACTAGTGTTTATTGTGTAATATTTATATACAATAAAAAAAGCACTAGACACGAGCAACTCAGAAGTAACACTCGTGTTTCGCGCGCCAGAAAAGCACAAGATGAGTCGATAACAATATGAGAGAACTCTGTTCTTAAACACCACAATCGAACTGAAAAAAAATGTACTAATACGAGAATATAGCAAACAGTTGATATGCAGTGACAGTTGAAATGCAGTAGCGATTAGGGCAGGCACAGTTTACGCGGCAGCGGGCACGGACGGCAAACAGAGCAAAGGAGAATTTACTCCAGTTCGATTATGAAGAGCTCAATGAGAGATATCGCACAATGATTACGTGGGATCATTACAGACGCACAGACTCCGTCTGAATCACGCCCGTGCCAAAAAAAAAAAAAAAAAAAAAATTAGCCGTGGTACAAGTTCCGCTAAAACACAATAAACAAAAAATGCCAATATGTCTAAAATACACGAAGTTGCGTAAGCTTGCCCCTTTTTTTATTTCTTCAAAATTGACACAGACATTATTACGAATAAATTAAATATTTAAGTTGTGTACAGAACTGTCATGATTTACTTTTTGAGGTTTAACATAGCTTTTTAGTAACTTCCCCAGTTTAAATACTCTTTAACTTAAAACAATTTCATACATTTACTATATTCGTATTGTATGTCCTTTGCAGTGCATCCTCTCCGAAAAGCCTTCGTGTAACATTCTGTCGTCACGAGTCCCTGTCCAGAGTATCTTTGGGCCTTTTCGAGATACCAGGCGGTACTTTTAAGTCACGCGACCGGCACGCACAAAATAGTTATGCGACCTGCCAAAAGAGGCTCTTTTTACGAGCTGCGCGTCTGTGCACAATGATCCGTCGCACAATGATCGTCCGGGAACCACCGCCGTCGTCGTCCTATGGCTTTCAAAGGCTGCGGCTGCGGCGGCGGCGGAGGAGGGGGGTGGCGGTGGTAGCGGCGACGTTTCCGAGACGAAGGGACAAGCGGCGCGCAGGAAAACAGGGTGGGCGCGGGGCCCCTCGGCCTGCGCATGCTCGTAAATCAACAGGAGGCGGGGAAAGGGGGACGCAGAGACCCTGGCGCCCCCACACACAGGCGTGTACTCCAGCAATTCTCAACACCTGCAATTCGAAATTGTTGACAAGTCTTCTATACAATTCGGCAAGATAACGAATGTCTAAATGCATGGTGCTCTATTTCATGTCATCACAATTATCTACGCATAGACAATACAAAAACGCATTCCGTAATTACAATATTCCGACGACCGACCGCTATTGAACTGACAACACATGAAGAAACAATTCCTTCTATTTTCATTTTATATAAAATGTGCTTCAAATTTAAAATCACTTTTGAAAAGTAAAAAAAAGGTTGAATTTGTTAAAATATTTAAACATTCAAAGTAAACAAAACTATGTTAAACGATGTAGAAAAAATAAATCCATGATTTTGGTTTTCACCTCCGGATATATTGGTTTTTAAGGATCGATATTCGCTTTTCATAAATTCAGTAGGTAATACAATAAAAAAGCAATATGAACAACTTACTCTTAAAGAATATGATCACTATTCACAGAAATGTAAATACAAGATAATTTAGTCTAATCTACATTGCTCCGAATTTCACTTACTTTGGTTTAAAGTAATAATAGGAGAGTTCTCTGATCATGAAGGTTTCAGCGCATTAAAATGAAATTCCTCATTTTCTTACGGTATCTCAAACGCCCATATTCAGCAATGGCATTTAAAGAGTAGGTAAACAAGTTACTACAACCTGAATGACAGTTTATGAAATCAGTAAGTACTATTATTAGAGATTGTCGTCTCTATTCGTGGATACAGATCATGCAAGTCGGAATACTGCTAGTAAACTAAACTGACTAAAAACTTTGGATTTGTGTCCAAAAGTAGAAGGCAAGGATCGTGCAATATTCAATAATGTTGAGCTATAATACTTATCTGTTGAAGTTCTGACCATAGGAATGTATAATACTTATGACCTCAGCTCCCCAACAAAGTCACAAAACTTTAAACGGAAAAAATGAGCAAGAAGTACTAATTTTCATTCAAATAATACAATATAATTACAATTTTCTAGCAAAAAACGTGACCAGAAAACCATCTGCGAAGGCAATTGTACACTAAAATTCAATTAAGTACTCAATATCTTGTATACTCTCAAACAATTTTGGTCGACCGTAATCTATTATTTTCTATTGTATGTTATGACCAGCACAAATTACCATAAACGTTCACATACTCCCACTTCAGCCTACGTCGCAAATGCATGCTAAAAGGCACATCACATCGTATAATACAAACACCTCAAGAAATAAATGGAAAGATAAATTAATAAAAATAAAATTGGGGAAATGAAAATAAATAAAATATAACGATTAAAATATTCTTACATTTTAAGTCACTTTCCAGAATGCGTACAATTAGTCAGCGACGTACAAGATGTATACAGTAAAACATCGGAATCACCCAGGTTATGACTTTCTCCGGACATCTACCGACAAGAATATGCATAAAATATTATGAATAACACATTTTTACACGTCATAAATTGAATGACAATCGAATAATAGCTTTAGTTTTGTCAATTGGTCTTCAAATCTGAATTCTCGTTTCTTATACTGTACATAGCATAACGAAAATTAATCGCCTTCTATTGTGAGACATTTGTTTACGACCACACCGGCTATTCATTTTCCGAGAACAGCATAATCACTGGTTATACAAAGGAATCGAGGCAACCGGTATTATTCCACTCTTACAAATAGTGAAATCAAGGGTACTGAATATTCATCATCCAAAACCTTTGTTGTGTTGGCCAAACTAGCTACCTTTGAAATGCGATGTCACAATCAGATTATAAAAAATAATCTAGTCCCCAAGATTCACCCCCCCCTCATCCGTACGATGAAATCTCACCACAATTCTGAGATCTACTCAATTGAAATTGGTGCTCTAGAAAAAAGATCATAGTCATGTGAAAATGTTTCCGAATTTCGCCGAGACTTTCAGCATTTGATCCATTAACTTAGCGCGTCAGCTCCAGCAAGCTTTTCAATAGATACGCACTCCTGTAATCTACCAACGCGACGACACACACACACACACACACATACATTCATGCTTTCCTCAATACGCCCACCACAAAAACATCTGAACAATCTTTCTCGAACCCTCGAGAATCCAATCCAGCACAACCCGCACGGCTTCCAGGCTCCAGAGGCGCCCTGAGGATCTAGGCAAGCGCGCGGGCGTGCCTCGCCCCTCTGAATCACCCGGGCGAGGCCACGTGGCCGGAAAATACCCGTCACTAGCACGTGAACGAGCTGGAACTGGCACTCGCATCCCAAGGCGACGACGACGACGCGGAGAGGCAGGCGCGCGGAGGCTGCGGTGCCGCGGGGGAGGAGCCACCAACGCGCGGAAGCGGGGGCGGGGGGCGGGGGACAGGCAACCCGCGGCCCGTTGCGCAAGAGCGGAGGAAGGGCGTCCGGAAGAACGTGATGCAACCCCAGGGGAAGTGGCATCACGCGGCACTCGCCGGAGGGAAGGGGGAGGGCGATCTAAAAATAGAGGAAAGCGACCGAATATTCGGTGAAAGCTTTCCTGTGGGTGAATTATTTATGAAATCCAACGTTTCCATTTCGTAAGTGGCGAGTTATCGAATCCATAAACACAACAGCAATATTCTGGATTTCTCTAATCTATCACAATGCAATAATAATAATAATAATAATAATAATGCCGATCAGATGGCCGAGATCGCTAAGGCAGTAGTGCCGGAGTGGTTTCGGACCAGAAGATCGCGGGTTCGAGTCCCGCCTCGGGCATGGATGTATTTGTGTATGTCTGTATGTGTTGTCCTTTCACCCCCATTATCATCATATCATTTCATCTTCCATACCCCCAGGGGGATAAAAATCGGATCCAGCTAAAAATGCTGGTCCCCCAAAAAAGTTGTTGCAAGCACCTGCCACCGCGATAATAAATAAAAACTGAGCCACGGTAAATGCAGGATGCTTGCATGCGTGGTCCTAGTCGGCCGATTAACGGAAAAAAAAATAAAATAATAATAATAATAATAATAATAATAATAATAATAATAATAATAATCCGGCCCCGTGGCGCGGACGGTTTGCGGCAGGTTCGAGTCCTGCACAGGCATGGTCGTGTTTGTGATTGTCCCTTCACCCCTCATCATCCTCCTATAACCACAATTCATAATTCAAGGTGTAACAATCTTGTCTTAACCAAGGGATGCAACCGACAAGCTGATTCCCATAATGACACACTTTGATCTCTCCTCTCTCGAGGATAGAATACAAATGGGCCTCGGAAGTGAACGTGAAGCGTGGACAGTAATGGCCAATACGCTAATAATAATAATAATAATAATAATAATAATAATAATAATAATAATAATAATAGTAATAATAACCATAATAATAATATTCTCTACACAGAACAAGATTTTTAACATATATGTTGTTTATTAACACATTTCCTTTATCAGGAGGATTACAGATGCGTTCTAATGTTAAAATTAATAATTTCAACAATTTTTAAAAAAATCCCAAGCAAATCTTCAGTAAAATCCAAATTCCCATTACAAATTATTTTCTTCGTATGCGCGCTGATTACAAGCTACTTCAAACCATTATCAGTTACCTATTATATCGGCTATCGTAATAATGGATCGGGAATCTGACGTTTGTTTTTGTCCCGCGCAAGGTGACCGTACTGTCAACAAGTTATCGATTCTTCACTTTTCTACGCGGCATTTGTCTCCTGTAATGCGAAGCAAATTTTGAACGTTATGACACGCGAGCTGCCCTCTTGCATTCCTCATATAGTGTTTACAGCGCTGTCTTAGGCCAGCGCATAACTGAAGCGGCCACTTACGGAAAGTGCTCTGCTATTCAGTTTTTCGCAGGCGCAATTCGCAATTAGGGTAATGCAGGTGGGAGAACGATGAAGCATTACGTACGAACAAGAACGGTTTTCGACTAGGAACTTTCCGGAGCAACGTAAATACGATAATGATGGTATTGTAACAATCCTTTTCCGTCACCAGGGAGGTAAATAATGGTACAGAGGAAACTCGCGCCACTCGTCGTTTTAAAAGAAAACTAAACAGTTCAACAGCACTTGACCTTCGCCGCGCAGTCGCTGCGGTCACGTGACGTTCCCGCCCTCGGGGTACTGGACGCCGTACTACGCAGCAGTGCTCCGCTGTTTTGCCCCTGTGCGGCTACGAACAAAAGGAACAGTTACCGCTACCACACAACCAGAATGTACACGCCCCGGCCTAAACAAATTATATCTGAAGTTTCCTAATATGTTTTAATCCATCACACGAAACTACAATATTTTTAATTAAAGCCCTGCTTGGCCCCCACAACGCAAATGTGACGTAACTAGTAATAAGCCCAACAATTGTCAAACCACTCATTCAACAGTATCATTTTATGTAAGCAATGATATATCTTGTGAAATAGAATTGTATGTAACTGTATGAAACGACTGAATCGTAATGATAAATTCAGAAAAAATACATTTACTTTTTTCGAAGTTCTAACGATTCTCGTCAATGATCGATCCGATCTTGACAGTGAAATACGATCTCATTAATGTCACAAGGCTTTTGACATAAATGCGAAATGAATCATTTCCACGTCAAATTTCCATTATCTGCCTTGAACGGCGGATCTCATACATTCTAGATCTTTACGTCTCTTTAATCGACTTATTACATCATCGAGCCTTATATGTTCCTCTCAATGATGGAGATATCTGAATTCACATGAAAATGGATTTAATTTTTCTCAAATATACATAGTAGTATATGAACGTATACAAGAAATATTCAACGCACGCAAATGTTACATTATGCAATTGACGCTTTGAATACGGAGTGGAGCGCATCGAGTGCTAGCAGGAGGCTATCATCGAGTACTATAAAGGATACAGAAATGTAAAAAATGTCCGTTGGCTGGTATCCTCAATTTACCCTGTCGAAAATTTCATAACAATGACAACTGCGCAACATATCGAACTCTGGTTGGTCGTTTTTAGAGATAAAGAGAGAGAGATAAACTAGTGGTGCTTTTCGTTAATTGATAAGTTTCGAAAATACAGAGTACATCCAAAATTGGCATCCCCATATTATATTCATGCTCTATGAGTTCTATCCTCTATTAACAAAATAAATGAAATTGAAGGCTTATTCTTTTTAAAAAAGAATTGTTACTAAATCAAACAATGTATTGAAAATACACATTTTTTTTGCAAGATCTTATATCAAGATATACTTCTTTTTAGAACGTTAAGGAAAATTGTATTATAAATATTGTAGTTCTTTTTCTTTCGAAAATACAGTTCATTCAAAACACGCTATTTTTATTAACATTCTTTTTTATATTCGAGAACAAAATCGCAGCCGTTTTAGAGAAAACTCGATTTAAAATTGTTAATTACCTTACGAAACGGAGCCTTTGAACAACTGAAAACTTCTATCACTTCGGACAGAAAGGTTTTGCCGTAATCCAAATTTCGATATCAAGAACCCACAAATGTGGATTCTGACTGCACAACGCATTAGCGGTAAGCAATTTAGTTTATACACGAACAAGACATCCACTTTCCTGATGAAAGAGATCCACAATACGAGTTTTTTCTTACGAAAAAACACAGCTTTCCTTTGCAGCATTACAACACTTTCTCGTTACAACTTAGTACGAAGTAGGCGAGAAAGAAAAAAAGGACATATACGTGCCGAAAAAATAAGAATTTGGAAAATTAGTAACAAATTCCCAACAAATAAATAAAACTGCGCAACTCCAAATCACAACAAACGCGCCGAGCTGCGAACTCTTCAACCCAAATCCGGAAACTTTCCCTCCTTCCCCTCTCTCCTGCACGGGCACAAGACTTCCTTCCTCCGCGGGCGTTGCGTTGCCGCGCCGGTCGCGATTTCCGGCCGGGCTGGGAGCTCGGCCGGCGCATTGGGCTGCACCCGTCGCGTCGCGCGCGCCTGGCGGCGCCATCGCAACGGCCACGAGCGCCCAAGCGCTACGCGCCGCCGGCTCGGTAACATGAGAAGTGTGCCTCAAAATGTCCATCCGCGTTAGGGTGATCATGTGTGGGGACTTGGCAGATCGGCCGGGGCGCCAGAAATAGGTGTTTGGGGCGTCGTCTGGTTATATATATCTCCGCGGGCGCCAGACTGCTAGATCGCCTTCGCCCCCTCCCCCCTTTCTGCTCCCCCGCCTCTTCCCCTCCGGGCCGCCGGCCGTCCGTGCCACGCGCGAGGGCAGGCGGGTGGGCGGGCGCGCCAGTGAGGGGCGGGCGAGCAGATGGCGGCGGGTGACGTCACCAGAGGCGTGGCGGGCGCGGCGCGAAACGGTGTGTGGCGCGGCGACCACGGCCCGTCCGTGCTGCCTGCCGCCCCGTGCCGTCCCTATGCTCTAGCGATGGCTCGCGCGCCGCACCCTACCCTCCTCCCCCCTCCCACCCGCTCGCTCGGCCCCACTTGCACCTGGCAGCGACCTCTCACCTGAGGACGACGCGCCCGCCCCGCGGCCGTCGCTTTAGCGGCCAGCGGAGCCGTGCCGGGGTGAACGTCACCGGCTCACAACAAGCAAACAGCGAGCTCGAAGGCGGGGCCGCGTCTAGTTGAATTGTTTACAAGTTAACACCTCTTCTTCGAATACTGAATACTATGCGAATTGATCTCTCGAGGACCTTCATTTCGTTATGTTTATAGAGTACATGCCAAATAACTGGTTTATCGAAGTTTCCAACCTTCCTCTAACGAATGACGAAAGAACGGAAAACAAAAAAAACTGGGTAATTAAGGAATGCTCAATGACGCTACGCAAAGTCTAATAATACAGAAGTATCTTTGGGGTCACCACTTATTTTCGCCGTTAATTTCCACCCCTGGTGTAATTTCCCCCCCCTAACTGGTCCACGAATTGAGACGTTGCTTGTGCGGAAGTCGCACTTTCGGTCATGTCTTTTGGATTCCTTGATGCTGGGTATCTTGGGAGTCGCCCAGTATCCCAAATAATGAAGCGGGCCATTCACCTTGATACCGAGTACCTGCCGTCTAAACATGGGATAAAGCGTCCTCCAGCTGTAACGGTGGTCTAGCCCACCAGCGGTCCCTCTACCATCCCCCGTACCTTTACCTGACCTGCAGAACACCCCAAGGGATCAAGTACCACGTTGAACACCGTTCGGCTGATCTGGGCTGGGTTGAGATAGCGCAGCGGACGGGTGAACAACCTTGCAGATGAAGTACTACGAACTGCCAGCTGGCCAAGCGTACGTCGAGGATGTCGATTTGCACAAGAGAACATTGTTCCGCTGTATTTCATTACGGTTATTACAGCTGACAGATCAACAATGCTACAAAACAAGTCATATGGAAAGTCAGCTGATTCTACAGACGTCACTGATATGAATGTCGTTGCGCAACAGTAAGCAATGTGTACGTAACCATTACGAGAAGGCAGACATAAGAACACTCGTCTCCGCATTTTCCCCAGACAAAAAGTGGCCAACATCAGTTTAATTTCAAAACAATACATACCGTTTCCCCATTCTCGCTTCTTTCCTATGATAAATACAATTTTACTATTGCCAACTGACAACCTTGTCGGACTTATCTCAAATGTTGACGGTCATTAGTGTTCAATGAGTTGATTTTAAAATTACCCCTTTAAATATTAATAGGACATGTAAGTGGCATATCGTAAAGCCGATTACAGCCGTATCTATTTCGGGAAATAACAATTCATGTGTCCCCTCCTCGCCACTGTCCCTTCCCACAAGTCATCCTTCTTCCGCCTTTCCATATCTCGCGCCGCGTAGAAGATACCACCGGTAAACATGCCCCAGCCACGGAAGTCAATCTCGGTGGTTTCTTAAAGAGCAGGTCTCGGATTCCGAGATTCTTTGAAAATGACATGACCTATAAAATGATTTAAAAATAAGGGGGAAATAATATACATTTTTTAAATACTAAAGTAATCATGAAAATGTATATTCAATGAATTTTACAATTTTAAATGAAGTTTATTTATATTAATTATAATTTTATAGTCTACTTAAGAAGGAAATATATTCCTTAGCTCCGATCTTCCAACCGAAAGGCCGAACAAGTTACCGATGATCTGTGTAATTTTGGGAGTTCGATAAAGAGTCCAATGCAGTAGTGAATTTCATCGTTAACTGATGTGCTAAAAACATTGTTTCAGACTATCGTAAACTCATGAAACATTTACTAACAAAAAATACGAAAAGTAAACAAAATACCTAATGACAAAAATGACGCTAAGATAAAAAAACTCAAAATTGACAAATGACACCAAAACAATTTAATTTGGAATAGCAGGCACGTGGTCGTTATTATATTATACCAGGATGGAGGCATGAGCGACCAATTTATTGAATTAACTGTAGAATAACAAATGGCAATAATGACGCTTATTTCATGTACTTTGGCGCAGTCCTTTACACTAATCGTGTTAATGAAAGGAATAATGAATTTTTTTGCGTAACTCGCGCAAAGCAAACGAGAAGTACGAGACACTTTTTTTTTTTAAGGAAAATGGATAAAATTCAAATACTATTTAAAAGGAAAACGCATAACCAAACAAGTAATGGCACTCTTCAGTTTTCAGTAGCTTCGCGCTGTAGGATTTCTTTTTTTCAAAATAAGCTTTGGCAACTCTATAGTGATATCACAATTTGAAGCCTCTGATTGGAGAAAGGAACCCCCTCTTCCCCGTCAGCCGCTAGCTGTCAAGTAGGCAGAAATATTATTCGGATAATATGCGCTACTACACTATTTTTCAGGGATCTTCCTGGCAAAGATAACATTAGCGTGAATCTAGTGATTATATCTTTAAAAAAATGTCCTAGTGAAATACACCCAAATATATATTATACCCGCAAGTGTCCATGAGCCCCGGAATACCTACCCCTACTCCTTTGCCAACACTAGTTGAATTAAGAATAAACTATAGCAACGAGCGATTTAGACAAAATCTGAAAACCAGAAATGTTCATTCCACTAAAATTGAAACTATTTTGCATTGACAACGAACTAAAAATTTGATATAAAATTCCATTTGTCAAAATAATAAAACTCCCCGCCCCTCTCGCAACTAACGAAACGAGGACTCAAGAAAACGTGCGCTAGTAAATACAGTTTGCCATTTTTGAGACTCATTTAGCTCACACTCATCCAATACTCAAAATTTTATCTACAAGAAAAGACAGTGTAACCGAAAAGGTAATTAACGACAGAATTTAACGCGGAAACTGAGAAAAGAAAATGGTATGAAGGGACGGGCATCTGGAGGATGAGGACGGAAATGCGCTACCCGCTCAGACTGCTGCGAGCCGAGAGGGCTGGGTTCGCGCCCGGGTGGGGGACGGGGGTGCACCGTGGGCGCGGGGCGGGCGCCGGGCAGCCCGACTGTGTTCTCCGCCCGGTCGCGCCGTCCGCCGCCCGGTCATGCCATGCCAAGAGCGCTCGTGCACGGGCCTAGGGCCAACTTCCGAGCACGGGCTTCACATCTCTTATGACGTTCAGGTGCTTCTTTGCCTTTGGCGCCACTTGCCCACGTTTGGAATTTCCAAACCTCTGTATGCGTAAAAACGCGTTTTTACACCGACAGAAATATACAAATTCCAAAACGTTTGTCGTAGTTTTTTTTATTATTATTATTATTATTATTATTATTATTATTATTATTATTTTTTTTTTTTTGCGACGTGGCGAGGTGGGAAAAGGATATAACCTTGGTGCGAAAACTACTATTTGTCTTGAGTTGTATTCTGAAATAAAGATTATTTATGAAAGCAAATAACAAAGTCAATTTCTACAAACTCGCACGCCAGGGTGCACCCATGGGACGATATTGGAGAACAAATTTGGAGAAAGCTTAGGATGCGGGAAACAATTTAAATGGATAGCAATGTACTCCCACAAAGTTACTCTATAGCAACAAATTATATTCAAAATCACGACCAAAACAAATTTGAGAGAAAAAACGAATTTAAAAAGTCATTTTGCTAGAGAAAAATGTAAATGGAAAAATTGTTCCAAAAATGTACAACGCTAAACAAAACGACCTACAACAGTTAACATTAATCTTCAAGTAAATGTCTTGCACGACATTTGATACTGAGACTTTAGGGACATTACCTACAGTAACAGAAACTTCACGTGGGAAGGGCAAGACAGACCATCCACCTTCCCTAAAAAATGGGAGCAAATCCGGAACAGCCAGTTTATCGGATACGATTGTCATTAGCAAAAGGAGAGGACGATATATGTAGCAAAACGCAGCCTTCTAAAGCAAAAGTGCGCAAACATTAAAAAAAAGAACACGGGCCATGTAAATCGACAAAAATTAAAGTGAAAACCAATCGGCGTAGCTGCGTAGAAATTTAGGCACGCCAGAAGAAACGAAAAAAAAGAAAAAGGGCGCCGATATTGCTAGTTGATTATCTTCCCAGAATGAAAAAAGGATAAGAATACGAATACGTATAATCAATACGAAACTTAACACCCCCCACCCGGTACTAATTACTCTTTATACCCTTCTAACCCTTTACCCTTAAAATTAGAAATTACCAATCGCAGCAAGACAGGCAGAAAAGACAGACTAAGACCAAATTAGTCTGCAGTCGACAGTCCTCACTTTTTAAGTTCCAGAAGTTCTCATAGCATAATATAAAAAAATTCGTGTTAAGATTCCCGTATGATTCGGGAGTGAGATTCGTCATGCAACAACTGTTAGTGTACGAAACTGGAATCTTGCAAAGAAGAGATTCAAACACCTTCGAGGAAAGTAATAAAAATTACATTATCTTTTCGCGCCCAAAGAGCACTATCATGGGAACGTGGGTTAGTTTCATACCATATCAAAGGCGTCTAAAATATTCGCATACGAAATTAAATGTTTCTGTTCGAACAAAAATACTGTGTACGTACTTCTTTCGTGGGGAAGACGAGTTCCACGGGTTTTCTGTACACGATATAAATAAATATAACACTCTTGTTCACATTACTTTAATTGGCAAAAAAAACAAACTAATGTCCACAAAATTTAACTCCAATGTCAAGATTTTCAATCATTCCAATACATGTAAATTGTAATAATATTTATCAACATGAGATCAATGAGAACTTTAAACAAATATAAACTAATATAAACCTACGAATAAACTGCCAGAAGTAAAAAATTCGCGAATTTTGAGCAGTCGGGAAGTAACCTTGGAAATCAGAAAACGACGCGAGAGAACCCAGACAGAACGCCGCGATCCGCACCCCGTACGATTCCTCACACCTCGCCAGCTTAGCACAGAAAACAATTACTCTTCCCGTTTACCCAAAACCCAGAAGTCGGCCATGGTGTTTTACGTGAGGGGCAGGACGAGACGCGGAAGCGGTGGCTGGGTCGCGTACACGTTTCTCTGAGAGCGGGAATGGTGCTGAATGAATGACGCGGACGAAAGCAGCAGCAGCAGCAGCCGCCGCCGGCTGGCGTTGGGCGGGGGCACGGCGGCAGAAGCAGGGGGGAAGAGAACCAGAAGAGAAAGAAGAGAGAGAGGGGGAGAGAGAGAGAGAGAGAGAGAGAGAGAGAGAGGAGAAAGAGGAGAGGAGGGGTGAGCGGTGTGGCAGGCGCGTACTCCCGCTTGCCCCCGCCCAGCGCCGTCTCTCCTCTCTTCCCCCCGAACGACCGAGACGAACTTTACAGGGCGCGTCGATGCCGCCCGCAGGCGACGCCCGCCCAATTCCCCTATCCAGAAATTTACAACAGATGCACGCGAACCACAAGTACAAAACGTAATGTGTCACCGAGATTCCTCTTCTCAACCAATTCTAATCTGAATTTCTTCCACTAAATAAAACGTTGACAATACAGCGCTCACTAATCTCGTGAAACTAAAATTTCGTTGTCATATTAACGTAATAGAAGAGGGAGGGATTTATTATCATTATTATTATCATTATTATTATTATTATTATTATTATTATTATTAAGGAAAAATTTCGTTGCGTTGTCAAATTGCAATCACTACAGTTAACATTTCTCTATTCTCCACAATTATACTACAACCATTCTTCCAACTTTGTGACAAGTTATTTTCCATTATAAATATTTTTGTAATGTCTGCACGTTAATACTGTTCTAAATAAGTATTTATACATCACAGTGTCATTAATATATACCAACATGTAACAAGATCATGAACTGTTTACACAACAGCGTCAATTGCTATGACGCGACCACTGAAATACTTTAATAATAAATTCAATGATAAACTGAAATTACAAAAATTGCTAAACGTTCACTGCAATATTATATATTACATTATCTTTTATTAATTTTCATCAAGGAATCTACGTACAATACGACACTACAAAGTGCGAAACTGATAATGAACATTTATCGCTGATTATACACAATCAAGAAATTATGAATGCAGCAATCTCGATTTCTATACTCCGAACCCAAGCTGTGTAATCATGTAAGTAATATTTGAAGAAAAATAATATACCGCCACATTAAAAAGGTAAATGTAACTGCAATACGTACGAAGTAATGAAATTTAACAACCTTCATTCTATTAATACACAATTAAAAATACAAAAGATTTTGACATCGGCTGCAGAAACTAACACGATGTGATATCGAATTGACACTCCTAATACAACTGAAAACGTCCGACTCTTGCAATTCATATCGCAACAAACCTTATTTATCTTTATCCTGGGATATAATTTCGAAACTATGTTGTTGTTTTTTATATAGTCTCGTCATCCACCTTAAGCCACGTGGTTGATGCTATTTGACATAATCAACGATTCTGCTATCACGGTAAAAAGATTATGAAAAATAATAATCATAGTATTGTTTTTTTCACATCCCAAAATATCGAAATAAATTAAGTAATAATCAGACATACAACGCATGGACAGTTGAGTACTAGTGCAGCTGACCTACAAGAGGTATATCGACACTAAATATAAGCCGAAATAAATATAAAAACGTCAGTAAAAATATCTCTGATTACACAAATCTCAACAGTAATCGCGAAAAAGTGTATTAAACAACATCCCTCCCTCGCTGCATTCACATTTTTAAACCCACGCCTCGCCCGCCACACTACAGAACGGACACCAAGAAACCCGCCTTCGCCCATTCGGCGTCTGATGGGCATGGCTTACCTGCACACACCACTGCTGATTTCCGTGATGTCTTCGTTTCGCAATTCCTCAAAACAAACTTGCTCTTCGGAGGTGTTATACACTGACATATCTTTATAGTCACAACACTATAATTTATTGCGAACTGTCTTTCAGAGAAACAAAGAAAAAAATTGACACTAACACCCGTCACACAGAAACGTAGCGCAGCGCACAACGCCGTTTCGTAATGGCGATCTTTGGCGGGAAACAGCTGAAGTCTCTCGCGACGCACACTAAATATCGCTCCGACATAAACATTTCAACTTCGAGCACGTTCTTCACAGAATTATGATAGAATATATACAAAAGTACTGGAAACAACTTTTCAAAAGTTGTTTTATACATTATTATAGTTATTTTACTTTTTCGCTAAACATTGTTTGGTAAACATGAGGGACTACTTTCAATGGCGGTTGACGTCAGGATACAGCATGTCACCAGCTGTGAGGTCGGATGGGATGGGTGGGCTGCAGTCGTCGGCACCACGATCGCAGGCGAACTGGTGGGTCGTTTGGAATGAGAAATTGGGCCTGTGATGAAACAAGGTTTTTTTTTTCAGTTCCTTGTTATGATTGCGCCGATTTTAGTTTGTGCTTATGCATGCATCTTTAGATCATTACAAAGACCATATGCACGCCGCAATGGAAATTATGTAGAAGATACGTATTTCGCTTCCAAACTTAAAGAGTTTTGGCTATAATCTCCCATTTAAAAATTAATGATATTGTCCTAGTTGAGAATAGCACGCGAATTATCAGTAACATCAGCATATAAGCTACTCTAAAACGTAATATATTGCAGGACAACGATTTTTCTTTTTACCAGTGCAGGAGGCCAAGTGGAAGCGCCTGCCATCTAGCGCGCGGCTCATGAACTATTCATACGAATCGCAGCGCGGTGTGGTCTCGTGAATTCGATTAGTGTTAAAAAGATAAGTTAACAATTTATTATATGTATATAAATTCATAATTTTAATGTGTACCGAATATATAAATAAGTTGTACAATAACTATTCCCCCTAAAAACATTTGGCAATTCCATATGGTAGACATTAAAACGCTGTAATAAGTATTTTTTGTTGTTTCATTTTGGTATTGAAATATTTTAAATTGATCATTTGTTTTTTTGACCTAACCGTCGTGCCTAGATTTATAAAAAAAAATAATCGGGAGGCTTCGTTATCAAATTATTCTCCAAACACAAAACTTGTATTTTGGAAATTATTGCTCACTATATCTTTGTTTTTCGTTTGATTGTGAGTTTAAACAAGAATACATTATTTTACACATCAAGTTTGTAAAACTGAATGTCTGAATTATTTTAATTGCTCTAATATTTCGAGGAACTGAAAAGTAAAAAACATACAAAGTCGTATATTTTATGATATTAAAATGATGCCTTACACACTGAAGATTTTTGGGCATCCAAGCTGTGTAATAACTAGATAATATAACAAGGACTCATTAATAGTAGATAAAATGTGTTCCAATTATAAAGTAAATAAATTTCTATAATATAGAGCATGATATTTTGGAACGTATCAATTGGAGAAAATAATTTCATTTTGAGGAATTCAGGCATCTTACAAATTCCTAGAAGAGGAAAGTGTAAAAGTAATGAAACGTAATTGACATAAAAATTCTACACTGCACCAACTCCATAATTTTTTGTTTCTGTGTGTGTTTACAATTCATTTTCAGTATACATGTCACAGCTAGTTAAAAATTAATTGTTGGTGAATATCATCTTTACGTATTCATTACATTAAATGAAAAATTGAAGAAAAAATAAATTATTGTGTAAATTCTTCATTTCTCATGAGAGAGGGGAGAGTCGAGATTTTCTGGTGAAAACATGAAAAATACTAAATGGATGTAAATTCCCCAACTGGAATTCAATCATTTGGTTCATGAGCAATTTCGATGACTTTATCCTGGGGGCATACTACCCCTTCACTCATAAGACTTGAACACCCTGAAAGTTCAAGGACAAAAGAAGCAGTGGACACATCATGCAAAAAATTGTCATTGGTATTGAATAAAAATGAAATTAGCAAATCTAGACAAGAAAATATTAATTATATCTATTACCTAACTTTTTACTAAACATATTTTCTTTGTTTTCGTGACCAGGGGCACCCAGAGAACACAAAGAGGCCTGGGGCAGTAGGTCGGGGGCTCACATTTCAAACAAAAGGTCCCACCCGTCTCCATCAGTAAGAACACATAACAGAATTCATCTCTCTTTGCCTCTACGCAACAGAAATAACTTACAGCAACAAATTTGAATTGGAAATAAATACATTTTTTATGTTTTGAATGAAAAATTGTATGAAGATCCATATTAATCAAGGGCCTGGGACAAGTCACCCCAATTGCATGCTGTCTCTGGCATCCTCAGCCTTACAATATGAAATATCAGTGGTGAATTCAGAAAGTGTTGGAAGGAAATACCAGGGAAGTTTCACTTTAGACCCAATAAATATTTCTGAAATATTATTTTTTTTCAATTGTTGGCACGAAATTTTAAAAAAAATGTTTGAGAAACTTTATCAAGGAAATACACCTTTGGATGTGATGGGATCTACATGTGGTAGTTATTTTGAATAAACAGAGTAAAATTACAAAAAATGTAGGGGGCAGGCATGGTGCCCCATGCCCTCCAACCCGCCCTGGATCTGTCAATGACATATAATACCCTAAATTTATAGAGAACTATTGTATTCCAGAAATATAGAAACACTGTGTAGAAGCTTTGGTAGTGAAAGTCTTTTTAATGCACTTATTATAATATTTAATACAGTTGTGAATTTATTGAAGTACATAAAATAAAGAAATAGTGTATAGAGGTGGTTTTGTCACTGAAAGTATTCTCTGACTCTTTCATCTTTTAGAATAAAACTAATTATAGGAGAAGGAAAGTTTGTGAGGCATTAAAAAAAAATATGTTATATATTATAATGTATGTAATGTAATATTACGTTTTAATAAATATTCACATATTCAATAGAACATTAATGTGAAGTGATTCTAAGAATAACTGTGGATAACAGTAGAAAAATATGTAAATGTGTGTACTTGGTGGACTTAAGTTTTAGGGTTCACCTGCACAATTTTCATAAAAAGTTATTGATCTGCCCTTCAAAAAGCCCACTGAAAGGATTATAGGATATCAAATATTTGTAAAATACTGAATTCATATTTAAAAATCACAGTATTTAGTTTTGAATAACTATGTTATCTTGCAATTTTATTTGAACTGTTATATTTCTCAAAACATGAGATCAGACATGAAATGTATAGGCCTTTTTACAAAACCTAAACTTTAAGAGAAACTTACTCATAAATGTCCATGATGATTATTCATTTAATCTAGAATTGAATGACATAACTTACTATCTTTCATTCTTCAGATAGAAATCAAAAACATTCCTTTCCTAAACATTCATTTTTTTAAATGAATCTTAGATTGTAACATTATTACAATGATGATGGTGAGAGAATATAGCACCCTTCTCAGTACAGATTACATAAGTGTGAAGAATGAAAACTCTAGTTCCATTTTCTCTGATGCCATTTCAAGATTTAAACGGGAGTCCACAATAGCATTTCGTAGAGTCGGCATCACAAGTAAAAGTAAATTAGTAGGTATCATACCGGGTGGTCATGTTTTACAGTCAAGATTACAAAGAAACAGTTGTTTTCTTCCACATAAGTGCTAAGGTTAATTTTAGAGTTAGAATTAAAATGTGAAACATTTGAATTATACATTTTTTACAATAATTCCTTTTAAATGGTCATTTTTCATTGTTTAATTGTCATTTTCACCCCTACTTTAGCTAAAATAAATGCCTTTTTGCACTCCCATTTTAGTCAAAATAAATACCATTTTGCCTACCTATTTAATGAAAAATAAATGTCTGAACTTCCAGGCACTACTCATATCATTCCTCGTAACAGTTGGAGAAACCGGTCTGGTTGACCGCAGTTGGTATTTTTAAATATTTTTACGCAACTCTCGTTTTGTTTCAACAGGATCATATCAATGGAAACTACATTTATTAGGCTATCTTATGTTGTTGTTTTTGAACTTGAATGTTTGACAGTTCAACTTTTAGAGTAGTTAGTCACCTAGTCAAAATGTGCCAACCAACATTGCAAGTGGGGTTGGTTGACACAGGCCCAAGTATAGATTGGCACTGGCATGGGGTACTTTAGCACACTACTTCCGTTGGAGTATGGAGTAATAAATCAATGTCAAAATGGATTTAATGTTTTATTTATACAAATAATTGCAAACACGTTTATTATCGTTTGGTCTTGAAGGATATTCCATTCCATATGGCAACTTCGTGGTAATTTCAAAATTGAATATTTATCAGCCTGAATCTCTTTTAATAAAAAGTGCTTTGTGTTTTGGATCATTAACGTCATTCAGGTGTTTCAAGTATCATGCTAAAGAGAATTTAAACTTGCGATAGATAAGGCAAAATTGTAGGTTTAAGCTACAAAGAAATTTAAAAAAATAAATGAATGATGAACTCTTTAGAAAACTAAACGTTGCCAGTTGATAAAAAGTTAGCTCTTTCATGTCCGTTAAGAACAAGTCCTTATAGTAATAGAAATGACAGGTGGGGAACCCTTCACCTTGCGATAGGTTACTTGATTGATGAATATCCAAAGGTTTGCATACTTGATCGATGAATCACCAAACGTTTGCAATTTATAAGTGACCACTAAGTCCTAGAATTTTGAGAAAACTACGAAAATATTCTTAACTGTGGACAGTAGTGGTGCTTTTACTCTAGGTGTGAAAAAAAATTATCAAAAAAATAGATTTATTTTGTGGCGATTGTTGGATGACAGGACGAGGCTGGTTGAACGTGACTATTGTTGCACTGATCATGCTCAGATTTCTAAGACAAGTTCGTTATGTCTTGAAGGATGGGGCTTGTGGAAGCTTCGTGGTCGATATAGGAATGTGAGTGCCTTCAAGATCCGGTCTCCCATTCTCAATGGAGTAAACTGCAATCCTAATGTTCGACTCACGTTTGCGAGTCCCTAAGTCGAGGTCGTTTGTACTCCGTCTCTCTACTGCGTTAGATTTGTATCCACCCACATAGACATCGTCAGCGAGATTTTGCCGCGCTACTTTCGATACTTTATTATTACTAAACTTCTATGAATCCAATGTTCATTTTGATGGAACAATAAAGGAAAATTTGAGGAAGCGAATAATATTGCTTTTAGAATTTTCAAGTGGCCTAACTGATTGTAATAGCTGATTTTTTTTTATGTTTATGGTTTTTTAAAAATACGTTAACGAGTAATTATTTTCATGTTTTAAAAACATTATTCTTTTAAATACACTTTATTAATTTTCTAATAATACAAATTATATTTATATAACAAGGGGTTTAAGAAGCTTTATTCACAAGGGAGCGAGTTTACGTACCGCGCAGTTCCCGTGAGAGTTGTGTGAGGAAGATAATTCTCCCCTGTGAAAAAAAGCTGTTAGTGTCAGGTACACAACTTTATTTGTTTTAAAACACGCCTAGACGCGTGTGCCACATGGACTAGTGGCTACGACTGTCGATGCATTACCTCCTACAAAGGTAAGGCATGTACGAAGCAGTGATGACGGAAAGCGAGAGCGGGCACCATTCTGCCCTAATTGCCAGTCCCTTTCTGTCCACCCTGCCCAACCTCACTGTCTGTCTTCACGTTCTCGTTACCCGTCATCATTGCTTATGGCCATTCCCGTCCACATTGTCCATCCCCTACTTGTAATCAATAGTTATGGTTTCAATGAAAGTTCGTGAATGAATTGGAGACAATTTGCGTACTCTGTACACTTCAATAACGGTGGCAATAACAATATACTTTAGTAAAGGAAAATGTGTTATTAAAGTCTCACTAAAAACATGTTTAAAAATAAAAATAATTATATGTTATTCGCGTCAGGATTACAGGTTACCATACCAACAATATCCACACATCAACAATGATCTTTAAATAAATACTTACCCTCCACGTACTGCAAGATGATGAAATGAACATATTGATTATAATTGCTTCATATTGCTTTACTCTAAGACCTATCATAAGAAAAAGACTATCAATTAGATTGTCGAAATGCAATGATATTTTTTATAAACTTTGGATATATTAGTATGTTATAATATGTAACTAAATGTTAAATTGTCTATAAAAAATAATTGGTTGTTAATATAATGCCAAATCTGCATGTACTCTGAGATAACTATTTTATACTCTTAATGTTATGATCAACGTTCAATTATCACTCAAAAATGACTCAGATGTATAAAAGTTCGATTCACTCTTGAAATACGTAAGTGAAATCTCCTTAGAAACTTATATTGAAATTCGTTTTAATTAAGCGATACCCCAGGTAATAATAAGATTCAAATTATCCCATTAGCTTCGTCGCTTAGAATTATTCCATCGCGCTAGGGACCTACCCTTTCTCCTTCTTGAATAAATCTCTAATTAAATCCTTCGTTATATAAATGAATATTAAAATTTAAACTATTTGCTTTGGGATTCTTGATAAATTATCTTAGAGTTTGTTTCTGTATTTGAGAAAATATGTTCATATTAGTTTTAGAAAAGCTGTGTATTTTAACAATTTTAACTCGTAAAGAGCAATTCAGTACTGGAGAGATATAGAGAATGAAATTTTGTCATAAATTTGGGCTTCATTAGTAGATGAGGAACAATATATTCAATACTAAAGAGTGGCCACCGAAGGCTAAACCACATGGGAAGAATTTGAACGAGTTATAAAAGTGGGACGGGAGCAATGACGAATGGTCAGCTTCGTTTCGTTGAAGTGATCGGCAGGAGCGTCGATTCAAATCACGCGCCGGTGGAAGCAGGAGGG
Organism: Gryllus longicercus; assembly: GCA_038098605.1. NCBI lineage: Eukaryota > Metazoa > Arthropoda > Insecta > Orthoptera > Gryllidae > Gryllus > Gryllus longicercus. The sequence goes on along the minus strand of JAZDUA010000679.1, from coordinate 129,897 downwards.
GATAAAAGCATAAACCATCTATAACATGCTTAGGACCCAGCTGACTATGGGCCCCCAACAATATTTAAAGAATGTTTTATTAATCTATAAATCGTGTAAAAATATTTTAAATTATTTTATTTAAAAAATATTTTATTTAAGCCCGATTATTAAAAATCTTTAAAATATGTTTACAAATAAAAAATTTACAATTTATATCACATTTTAAACAATTTATAAAATTGTGTGTGTATAATATTTCGAGATACATTTATTTAGTACCACAATGCACATTTCAAATATTTTCCTATAAATTCAAACATCAACATTGTTTAAAAATCGTTGATAAATTTTCGATTTTTCAACTAATAAGAGTAGAATATCAATCAAATCGATTCCAAACTTCTTGCTTTTCATTAAACACTAATATTTCTAAACTAGTGGTTCAACAATCACAGACTGTTGTACTACACATAAAGGAGTACATTCTTGTATTATTTGTAACGGTTACGCCATATTTTAATTTATTGTACCTTCTATCATATTAACCCTCGATATATCACTCGGAAAATACAATCGATGCAATTCAAAATTACGCAAAAATTATTAATATTTTCTTTCTCGATATACTTTACAGGAAGCCTCTTCATTTTCAAACTTTTCTCAAAAATGGCTCCAAATTCTTGGATTAAGCATTGTTCTCGGATAGCGTTAAGAAGGCTTAAAAGAACGGCGCAGATTTAATTTCCGTTGAAATCCCCGATTTTTACAAAATTGCAAAAGTTCTATTTTTTTCGGCATCTTCGTAAAACTACAATATTCAAAATAGAGATTTTTCGTAATAATATCTATTGTTCACAAACTGATCTTCAAATACCGTCATGTATGATTTTTTGAAAGTATTAGTACTTTTCTCGTAATTTTGAATATAATATAGGCAATATTAAGACTTTTTTTCTAAAAAACGGCACGAAATTTTCTGTAAATTTTCTGTTCGTATGTCTCAAAGAACGGTATAAAAATTTATGCTAGTCCCATTTTTGGCGAACATCCTGTATTTTCAAAAATTGCAAAAAAATTAAACATTGCAAAAGTACAATATTGAAGATAGAGATTTATATCTTAAATGAAACTGTTCTGAAGAATCATCTTTAAAAAAAGGTCAAGTACAATTTTTTGAAGGAAAACTAGTGGTTTTCCATAACTTGTGCTTAAAACAATTGCAATTTACAGAAAAAAATTGACAAAAATTACTCTAATTTCTTTTCTTCAAAGTTTATCCACAGATAGAACAAAGGACGCTTGAAAGAATTCTTTCCGGAGTTTGATTTTTAGTCCGATCATCAGACTGTAAAGTTATTACATTAACATTAACAAAATTATATGGTTCACTTTTTTTTCTTTCTTAAATATTAGCTTATTTGCTCTATCATCGACTGTTGTGTTTCATTCACCTTCTCCCAACTTTTCTTTTGAAATTTAACGTATTCCACGCCAGCCCCGGATCGAAGCTGGCATGCTTTTTTTGACAGTTCTGTGATTGTTCCAAAAATATGAAGGTGAGGCATTGATTCTTATACCATGTGCTCAGGACTTAACATACTTTAATGACCTTGGAACATTTTCAAAAAAATCACTTCAGATTTTTTTAATTAAATTTTGTTGTTGGATAATGTGATGGATGCTTAAGAGAATAGTGTAGGTCTCATGTTCGTTGAAAATTCTTATTTTTTTGAAAATTGGAAAAAAATATTTATTTTTCGGCGTATTCCTACAACTAAAATATTAATGATAGTGTTTTTTCCTTTAATGAAATCTGTTGCTAAAAGACAGACTTTGGGCAATTATTAATTTATTTAATAATTTAATTTATTTAATAATTAATTTTGATTAAACATTTTTTTCTCAAAAACGGCACAAACTCTTTTGATTAAATTTTGACCTCAGATAGCGCATAGAACGTTTATGAGAATGGTACAGATAATATTTTTGTTGAAAATTCAGATTCTTTTTAATTGCAAAAATTCAAAATTTTTGCGCCATTTTCCTACAACAACAATAATGAAAATGACATTTTTTCTTAATGAAATGTGTCAATCAAAAATATATCTTCCAATTGGATCATTTTCAATTTTTCGCAAATATGAGTATTTGTGTGTAAATTGGAAAAGACTTTGAAATGGTGAATTCGAATTTCCAGCTCTTCGTTTAAGGCGGTGTCATTCTGTATGTTTGAGAGGCCCTTGGATATTTTAAAAATCCCTTCTCATTGTTTAACTTAATATTATTTAATTTAGTATTATAAGTTGTAGAACATTACGTGCGAAAACGTATAAGAGCGGTGGATCCAGAGACGAATTTGGAGGGGAGATAATATAATTTATAAATAAGGAACATTATTTATCATCAAATATTTTTAACGAAATTAAAATATTAAATTTAATATTTAATGGATACTTTATGGTTTTAAATTAAAAAAATAGTAATAATTTGTTATTAAACTCGTTGAATTCAGAGCTGCAAAACGACGAAGGATTAGGGTATTATATTTTTCATTCTATAATACAGATATGAACAGATATAAATTAAATAAAAACGCATGATTTCGATTAACAAATTCAACATTTGCTTACATACAAACCTTACTGTCCAAAGCTGAAGAAAGTAGAGAGTATTTCACAAAATACGTTTCAAGCCTCTGATACTTTTTTAAAAATTAGATTTATTTTGCTTTTCTTCTTATTCTTTTTAAATACTTTCAATGAGCCAATGAGCTTCACCAGTTTGTGTCAGTCGTATTAGCTGGAATTTTAAGTGCAGTCAGATACCAAAATTATCACCTCAAAATTTTTCTCGTGTTTCTCATTTTTATTTTTTCTGCACTTTTACCATTTTAATTTTTTTCTCTGAGCCTTTTGGGGGAGGGGGCATGGCTTCCTCGATCCGACACTGCGATGAACTGCTTTGCTTTTAAAGCATTTTAAAAACATTTTAAGAGTATTTTATTGAGCATTTTTGGCGATGTTTTAGGTCATCAAAATCCGCCCCTTATTATATTTCCTTATCGTAGAGATACTACAAAATGGACGACTGTGAGTCGAGTATGATCGGTGAATTAAAATTTTTTTATTTAAAATGTTTTGGTCGAATGTATCATATTACAGATTATGTAGAATGACGCAGGCTAAACACAGCTCATGTTGCGAAACGATTTTATTCGTTTCAATGATTATCCGAACACATCCGAATACTTTTGATCACATAGTGTACACAGAGAAACATATGTCAAGTCTTTGGGTCTGACAACAACACCCGAAAACAAAAAATTCAATGTCATGATTTTTTGCTATTTAAAAAAATGGCGGTAGATGACGTGGACATATACAGTGAAACATGTGTCAAGTCTTTGGGTCTATCAACAACCCCGGAAAACAAAAAAATACAATTTCAGTGTGTTTTTTTCGAAACTTAATAAAAACTGGTGGGTGGTGGCGCAATTCTACCTTCAGCTTCGGATTCAGCGCGTCGAAATACATAGAGAATCATGTGTCAAATCTGTGGGTCTGGCATCTTTTTTTGTGTGTGCCTGTGTTATTGACTGCGTGTTCTTAATAAGAAAAGCCACATTTCTCTACATAAGAAAATTATAAGAATTAGTTTATTCATAATTAATGTTCACGTCAAAATTTGGTTTAAACTTTAAAAGCATCATTGGCTCCCAACCAAGATTAACAATTATTGAAAACCATTAAATATGAAAATATTGATTGCTTGATTAGTGATCCCGGGCGCGTAAACTGCTAAGATCATCTTGATCCTCCCACGCTAGATAGTGAGATCCGACGCCGACCTACCGTCAGCTAGCCAGGTTTTCCTAACCAGGTATCTCCCACCAGGGAGGCACTGCCCCAGTCGGGAGAAGTTCTAAGCTCCCAACGTGTGTGGTAATGTAGTGTTTCTGAAAGAACCGGTACGTATTATAGAACCTATAAATATTTCTTGATCCTATAGATTCTGAAACGGCTCCACATATTCTTCTAGATCCTACAATATACAACATGGCTGTAGCAGATGCAACACGGCGGGAGGTGCCGTGTAGCAAGTGCGACTACATACAGGATCAGAACAGGTTTCAGGGGATTGTATCCTTTTAAAGTGAATGAAAGGCAACATACAGTTGTAAATGAATTGAAATTTAATCTTGCTATGTATAAGTGAATTAAGTGAGTTTGTAGTAAGTCGAAGGACCAATGAAAGTTTATACAGGTTATGTAATTATTGTTGTTGTTATTATTATTATTATTATTAGTAGTAGTAGTAGTAGTAGTAGTAGTAGTAGTAGTAGTAGTAGTAGTAGTAGTAGTAGTAGTAGTAGTAGTAGTAGTAGTAGTAGTAGTAGCAGTAGCAGTAGCAGTAGCAGTAGCAGTAGCAGTAGCAGTGGCAGTAGCAGTAGCAGTAGCAGTAGCAGAGGCAGTGGCAGTGGCAGTAGCAGTAGCAGTAGTAGTAGTAGTAGTAGTTATTATTATTCACAATCACAGGAAAGACTGCCCTATCCACCGATTCATTTTGTAAACAAGGATATGAAATTTTCCTTGAAACCATAAATGCGGACGAAAACCGTCAATATGAATGGTGTTGGAAAAAACACGCTTTGGTAAAGAGGGTTTGGTCACACAGGAAGAATGGTTCCACATTTCACGGTTAAAGAAATTGTGCTGGCCGACAAGAAGAAGAAGAAGAAGAAGAAGAAGAGAGCAAATGGATTTCGCCTAGACATTAATGCTAATGATACCATGCAGTTCATATATCGTTGCCTTGAAGACAATTCAAATGAATTCTACTTTCTTATTGATGATTTGATGGGCGAATTCAGGGAGACTACTGGACCGGTAGAACGATTATAGTGTGGAGAAAACGTATTGATAACAGACAACAAAAAGAACATCTGTTGTGTATTTTCGAAATGATGAGTACAAAATATTAAATGTCTCCTGGTATCAAAATAAGAAATTTGGTATCGCAGATGCGTGTGTGAGGAGACAGCAGCTGACGTATTCACAGGCGTATCAAAGGAATACCTACCAACAATAAACAATTTCTTACATTATGTTGAATCGGTCATGCCAGATATGTTGCCCTTATGGTTTGAGTCAGGTATTTTAAAACTCAAGAACAGTGCAATTGACTAATAAAAGAAAAAAATGTATATTGGCACATGCCGACGTATCGGCAGTAAGACAAGTCCTTTTTTATCTTCCCTGTTGACAGGGGTTAGTGCATTCAAGAAATTTGGATCAAAGTTCCTTATTGATATCTGATTTGCTATTGGATTTGCTTCATCGTACTTTGAAACTTCATTACTGGAATCGACTCATGTTCTGTTAAATAATGAATCAAAGTAAATAATGAAGGATTATGTGAGTTCATGTTTGACAACGCAGAACGTCATGCGAACATATTGGATTAGTCTTATAATAGTATTTTCAGTATTTTCAATCAAGTATTTTCAATCCCAAGGGAGAAATAATGGCAATAACTCTCCCATCTGCAGTCGAGTTCCTTCTACGCCCAAATCCTCGCTGATCCCATTCATATTGATTAAATCATTCGCTGATCCCATTCATATTGACGGTCTTCAGTTGCAGTGATTATTGATATCCAAGAAATCTTTGTAACATTGTGCATACAATTTCTTTGTGTATAGGACAGTCTTTCGTGTTTCCACAATGCCTAATGCTGCGGAAAATCGATTTTAAGATTTCAACCGACATACACGTTTTGGTTTTTGATACCGAAAAAGTGTTGTTATTTTTTCAAAACGTCCGTCCGTCTGTTTGTCTGTCTCTCTGTCCGTCTGTCTGGTGTATGTGAAGAATACTAGCGCCTAAACCATTCATTAGTTTTGGGGGTACTTTACATGAAGCCCTCTGGACATTTTCAAACTTTTCTCAAAAATGGATCCAAATTTTTTCTTTAAATTTCTGCTAAGAATATAGTATAAGATACTTATGAAAAGTAGCATAGGGTCGATTTTCACGGTTAAATCTGAATTTTCGAATTTTTCAAAAGTTTCAATTTTTTTGGTGTCTTCCTACAACTACAAAATAAAAGATAGATATTTTTTATTTATATTAAATTTGTTATCCATAATTTGTTCTTTTATTAAGGTCATGTACATTTTTTTGAAAATTTTAGTAGTTTTCGTGCAATATTGCGTGCAATTTGTGCAATTAAAAAATAATAAAAACAAGATTTTCCCAAAAGCGGCTCCAAAATTTTTCTTTAAATATTTGATAGCGAGAGTACTGAATGTACTCTCTGAGATGACGCATTGTTCTATTCCTTTGTTTTTTCAAAAATTAGAAAAATGATTTTTTACTTGTCTCTCACGTCGTTAATATTTACATTAGCGGCGATTTGTTCACATTATTATATTTATTCCCAAACCCAAAGGAAATTAACGGGTGTAGATGGTTTCCCTCTCATGTTGTCTGACACACCGGCAAAGGCCCACTGTCAAGGTTTTTGCCACCAGAGACCGCCGTCTGCCCCTCCCTCTTTCCCTCTTTGCTCGCACTGCTTCTCCAAGCACCTGTTTGCGGAGGGGAACGGTGCTCTGACGTCATTTATTCTCCAGTTGGCAAACGCTGTTTAAAAAAAATATAAAATACGTAGTAGAATATACAAAGTTATTTACGAGAAGCATGTGAACAGTTTCACTGCATATTCAGTGACGGATCGGAGGGTGTGGGTTAAGGGGACCATGCTACCACTAAATCCAACATAATTTACGTTGCTTCTGCAGCATCGTTGACTGGGAGGCCCTAGGTTTCGACACTAGTTAGATCTCTGGGACGAATTCAACGCCTGTTTGGAATATAACTCTAGCAGACATCTGCTCTGATCAGTAGTTTTCCGTGGTTTCTTAGTTCAATCCCAGGCGACTGCCGGCGCAATACCCTAATAAACGGGCCTCGAGGGTGACGGTGGAAGGAAGGAGAGTAAGTCTGAAGGTGATGAAAATATTGAGAGATACGTTTAAAGGATGTCATTGTCTTAACATTTAAGCCATTTGCAGCATTTGAACCCCCGCAAGTTGTTTTCGCTTTTTTGTGAGAAAACTTTAAACAAAGAAAAAAATTACGGCTTTTCAGCAAAACAGTTGTGATGTCGAGCTAAGCACGCTCTTTGATTTTGTAGAAGAAAACATACAACATGTTATGGTAGTGAAATTCAAAATCACCTTCATAGAAGGTTTCCTTTTATTATTATTATTATTATTATTATTATTATTATTATTATTATTATTATTATTTGCATGCGAATATGCCGACTTGGACCACGCGTGCGAGCACCCTGCATTTACCGGGACTCAGTAACATTATTTTGGTGTCAGGTGCAAATAATTTATCATAGGATCAACATAACTAGATCCTATTTTTATCCCCTGGGGGATAACCCTGGGGTTGGTAGCCCTGGGGGTATGGAAGATGAAATCATGATAGTGAAGAGAGAATCGACAACACACACATACAGACATAACAACAAAATCATGCCCGAGTTGGAACTCTAACCCGCGATCTTCTGGTCGGAGACCGCTACGGCACTACTGCCTTAGTGATCTCGGCCTCTAGCGTACGGTCCGTGCTGAGGTCAACACCCCTTTAAAGTAAAAATAGGCTGTTTAGATTAAAATATTGTTATCGTAGTAAATTCAAAAATTCAAAATCCTTCCAAAATGTTTCATAGCATAATGTATGGTACGGCTTCATATCACACTATTTTCCATTCCTTGTCCCTCCCCCGTTTAAGAGCAACCACGCAAACTGCCGAGATCAACAATATGGGGAAGTCAGTTGGTAATGAAAATATGGAACCCACCAAATTCATGATTTTAGTTGTGATCCTTCAGGCCGTGCAAGTTGGATACCCCTGTTTTAAAAGAACTCAGAGTTGCAATCACTAGATGGCCATACGGTCGTTATTCGAATAATGCTTGTCATATGGTTCGTTTTGCACATTACAATCTTGTGTTGTTTTGGTTTTGTTGCTCAGATTCTGTGTATACGTTCTCAGAAGCAATTTAATAATTTAATTTTATTCTAGTTTAATTTTTCTTTAATAATTCTCATGAATTTTGTATAATTATTTTATTACAATTAGACTTCGGTATTTATCTTTTAAAAATCGTTTTATCTTATATTTACAATTTTAAATATGAATTTCTTATTTATTTCATCCAGTTATTTTTTCTAATTCAATTGTTGAAAATTATGTGTAAAAATTAATTTGTAGTTTTAATAATCTTCTTGCGTTTCCATAATAAAGTTTTAAACTTTCTCGTTTACGCTTCCGTACGTATATACGCAGTATAATACGTAGTACAGAGAAAGTTATGTAATTCTGCGGTAAAAAACGCGATTTTCGACGTAAATTACTTCCTCTAACACGTTATATAGTCAGATTCGACGAAATGTGGTCCTTTGATACCGCAAAAGTGTTGTTTTATTTCAAAACGTCCGTCTGTCGTGTGTGAACAACACTAGCGCCTAAGGCGTAGGATTTTTTCCTAACTATATACATCTATATCTATATACAGTCGATATGGCCCCACTCAGAGCTCTGCGATTGTGAATAACATTATTTAATTTTTCGGGGTACATTACATGAAGCCCCTGTGACAAATATTTCCCAAAAATAGCTCAAAATTTTTCTTTACTTTTTAAGAATGCAGTAAAGAACACTTATAAATGTGGCATAGTGGCCGATTTTCAGGGTTAACTCAGACTTTTCGAAAATTGTAAAAGTATCCATTTTTTCGACGCCTTCCTACAACTACAAAATTGAAGAAAGAGCTTATTCTTTCAAATGAGGTTTGTTCTCCATAATTAGTTCTTTCATTAAGGTTATGTACATTTGTTTGAAAAGTGTAGTAGGGTTCGCGCTATATTGTCTGAAATATGTGCAACATAAAAAAATCTAAAACAAGAATTTCTCAAAAACGGCTCCAAATGTTTCTTTAAACGCTTGGTAGGGATAGTGCTAAATATTCTGTATATGATGACATAAACGCCACAAGGGTGTATTTTTTTGTTTCTTCAAAAATTACATAGATGTAATTTTTTACACATTTGTCACGTCGTTAATATTTACATTACCAACGATTTGTTCACAATAACGCATTTATAAGTATATGTGCTTTACTCTGATTTCTTATAATGTTTCTCTAAAACTCGAAAGTTTTCTGTGAAAACCATATCAAAATTCCGCATTTTCAGAAACCCTCAAACACCTTTTTCTCGAAAACACCTCCAAACGTTTTCTTTAATTTTTTGAATATATATATATATATATATATATATATATATATATATATATATATATATATATATATATAATACCTGTGATCTGTATACATTATTGGCTTCAAATGATTTCTAACGACAATTCTCGAAAACTCAAAAGTCTTCTATGAAAAGGAGCGTCAAATTTCGCATTTCGCATTTTCGGAAATTCATAGACATTTTCTCATAAACGGCTCCAAATTTTTCAATAAAATTGCTTTACAGAACGACGTTTTATTTTTCTGTGTGTTTGAAGTCATATATCAGATCTACCATTAGAGGACCGAAAACGTGAAAATGTGAAAAAAAAATAGATGGCGAAAGGTGGCAGCTGGGAAGAGGAATAGGCAGAATTAAAAAAACTAGCCCAGACCACAAAAATTAAATAATAAAATAAAAATAAAAAACTAGTTACGAGAAAGTCTGTGACATTACGTAGCACCACAAGTTTCTTCAGTTTTTATTCACATTTATCAGATTATTGGGTTGTTAATATAATCCCAGAATTTATATTGTAATATATCTCGTTAATATATTAATAATATAAAGGTTACTGAGAATGTGAATTATTATTTTATTATTTTCTTATGGCATTCACTTGTGAGATCGCATTTACATCGACAAAAATTACAACATGAAATACACATTTAAATATGAACAAAACAATATAAACAAAGAACAATGAAACAACAAGTACTGCACTTTTGTAACAAAAGTTCAAGTCTAGAATCTAAAATTTGTCTGCACTTTTGGAACGTCACTACACAGGTTTACAGCCGGACATCGAGCTGCTCCAACCAGAGCACCGCTTCGGGAGTTGCTCTTAGAAAGTCTTCCCTGGTACCACCAAAGGCACGGCTGGGACAATCGAAAGTAATGTGTTCAGTAGTTTGTAGAGAGGCACCGCAGTCACAGGCAGGATTGGTACTGAAACCCCACTTGGTAAGGTTAGCTCCGCATCGTCCATGCCCCGTGCGGACTCTGTTGAGAGTAACCCTGAGCTTCCTCGGCAGTTGGAAACCGGGAGGCGGTGAATTGGGGTCCAGTAGGGGGTGCCATGCAGTTGGGGCACTATCGATCCATCCTCTCTTCCATGCAGCGATGCCATCATACGCCTCCTCAAGGAGCCGTTTAGCGGTAACAAGAGGAGGGGATCTGGACTTGAGTCTGCGATGTACAGGCATAATTACCTCATGGACAGGAAGAGACTGATTTGAGGAAATCTTTTTGAACTCTCGGAGTAGGTTATTTTGTCGACGGATACTAGGAGGGATAATATTGCTCAGGACTGGTAACCAGTAGAGAGGGGTGGATTTCGGTGTTCCAGAGATGATCCGCATCGTAGCGTTTAGGACTGTATCAATCCTTTTTACGTGTACGCTTCCCATCCATGCTGTTGAGCAGTATTCCGCTGTGGAGTACACCAAGCTCAGCGCAGATGTCCGCAGTGTTGTCGCACAGGATCCCCACGTTGTTCCAGCGATTTTTTGAAGAATGCAATTTCGCGATCTTAATTTGGCTGCGAGATTTAATAAGTGTTTATTAAATGTGAGAGTGCGATCCAGGATTATACCTAGATATTTCGGTGTCGGATTATGTCGCAAAGGAATACCATCAAGGGTTAGTCTTAATGCAGTGGATGCGGCTCTGTGGTTTAGATGGAAACAGCATGATTCAGTTTTTGAAGGACTAGGGATCAATCGCCATTGTTTGAAATATAGTCGTAATATTTCAAGATCTGCGTTTAAAGTGTCTTCTAGGTTATTAAAGTTAACTTGTTGAGTAGCTATACACAAGTCATCAGCGTATGCAAATTTTCTGGATACTGTCTCTGGCTGGTCCGCAATGTAAAGGTTGAATAGAAGGGGAGACAGTATGAGCCCTGGGGCAATCCATTTTGTAGTTTCCTGGGTTTACTTATTTTATTTTCAGTCACTACTTGAATGGTGCGGTCTGATAGCATGTGACCGATCAATTGTACAATTTTGTTACACTTCAAGGTTTTAAGAAGTTTATATAACATGCCTTCTTTCCAGACTGAATCAAAAGCTGAGGTGAGATCTATAAATGCCGCGCCGGTCTTAAGACGTTTTTCGTATCCGGATTCTATGTAGTGTGTTAGGGAGAGAACCTGGTCTTCACAGCTGCGATTTGGTCTAAATCCAGCTTGGTCATTGGGGAGTGTTTCGAGAATATATGGGCTGATTCTATTGTGGATTAATCTTTCCAGCAGTTTAAAAGTTGCGCTTAAAAGAGCGATTGGCCTATAGTTTTCCGCGTATTTTGCGTTCTTTCCTGGCTTTAAGACAGCAATAATTTTTGACTTCTTGAATTCCTTCGGTAGGATGCCAGTGTGAAGTATAAAAGAAAAGAAACTGGTAAGCCATTTCTTGGTATTTTTTCCACAATGGATTAGGAACTCTGGGTGAACATGGTCAAAGCCAGGCGCTTTCCGTTTCTTCATGCTTGAAATTGCAGTAGAGATTTCATCTTCAGTAAAAGGTTGTGATAGTTTAGTGGTTTCTTTACATTGTTTTTTTAGAGTATTAAACTCACTTCTTATGGTTTTAGTATGCATCTTGTCTGCTGGGGTTCTAGACATGTTTACAATACGATTACAAATTTGGTTTGGGTGAATGGCATGTATCACTTTAGAACGATGCGAGTTTCCGCCTAGTTTTTTAAGGAGGCTCCATGCTTTTCTACTAGAGAATTTAAAATCCAGTTTACCTACTGTTTCAATCCATTTTCTTTTCCTGGTTTCGTCTAAGCTTCGCATAAGTTTATCAGCAGTTTCTTTATCCCCTGTCTTCAGGAAATCTTCGTACAGTGCCTCGCTGGTTTCGTTCCAACATGGGGTATATTCTTTGTGTACCCCCCTAGGAATGTGTTTCTTGGCGGTGGACAGTATCATTTTTGCAAACTTATAATAATTTCGGGGAAAAGGAGGTATCCAACGTATGTTTCTATCTAGGTCAGAAGCAAAGTTCTCCCAGTCAGCCTTGGCAAAGTTCCATCGTGGGAAATGTTTAGTCTCGATTACTGGGATTTGTAAGCCTATTTCAAGAAGAATTGGGCGATGTTGGCTGTGCGGGAAGTCGTTTAGAACCCTGCGGTTTACAGGTATAGGTCTATCATCGTTTCCAGAGGTTACGAAGCATAAGTCGGGGTTGCTTTCGGTGGACCATCTGGCAGATTTAAATGTGCATTTGTCTTTTGGGTCATGTATCAGGTGTATTCCTTGCGTCTCGCAGCATTGAATCAGGTGTCTACCGTTAGCATCACTCCTGCGATAACCCCATGATGTATGGTGACTGTTAAAGTCTCCAATATACAGCGTTGGGTGGGTAGCAGGCGCAAAAATATTATCATTCCACTGCACCGACGGAGGCTTGTATATGTTACATATTTTTAAATTGTTTAATTCAATTGTGATTTTAGAAACGCCGATGTCAGATACATCTGTCGATATAAGCTTTGCTCCTGTTATTGAGTTGCGGATATAAGTCGCTGTTCCATAGGCCGAGTCAAGGGTGTAGTTTATGATCTTATACCCAGGGATGGTTCCTCGTGACCTTAGCTGCGTTTCCTCAGCGATGTGAGTCTCCTGAAGTGCAATAACGTCTATATTATTTTCCGACATCAATTTGGCAAGGCACTCGCCCTTTGCTCTACTGGCGCCTTCCACGTTAAGGTAGCAGACCCGCAAAATCTTGCCAAGGGTCTTTGTATTCATTTTAATATTCATTTTAATATTACAGCGTATCTCACTGTCCGGGAGATCCAAGGATAGTCCGGACTGCCAGCTCTGCAGGGACACTTGGCCTGCAGTGATAGACCTTTAGCCCTCTTCAGGAAGAGGTTTCCAGGGGACACCACGGGGAGGCGGTCTATCGTTCGTCCTAGTCGAGTATCTGGCTCGACTACCATCCGTGCTTGGACGGCTCGGACGGCTCGGACGGAGAATGTGAAGAAATACAGTAATTACGATGCAAATGAGAAGCAATTGCTTGTTTACCATAGGGGAACAAAAGACAATGGTTGAAACTAAAATATGTGATGGTGTATCAAAGTCAAATAGATACATTAAATGGGAAAAAATATCATTTCCCATGTAATGTACATATTACGGATATACATATTATTCCCATATCATTTCCATTTATGGGAAATAACCAAACATAATCATAGATTTCGTCACCAAATTAATTGCAGCAAAAATGTGCGAGTTCAACATTAATTGATATTCAATACTAACAGGGAATCAACACGTAAGTACTACACAACTTACTCACCAAATAAAAATAAAAATCTACAATAGAAACTAAAACACGTGGACGTCACGAACCTAGAACAAATAGCACGAAAACTGCAAACAGCTGTTTCGAGCAGTGCGCATTGTTTTCATGTTGCATATCTAAAGGATCTACAAGATGTTGTGGAGCCGTTTTAGGACCTCTAAGAACTCGAAAGCTTTAATAAATAAAAATCAATGTTTGTTATTTTTTCGTATTTTATTCCTTGCCGTAAATTTCATTGCGATTTAACTTCAACTAATTTCACTTGCGCGAAGAATATAGGCACAGTACAATGGGAATGTGCGTATGTCTGTCGCACATAGACGCGCGTTGATGTGTTTTTTGTACGTTTATGCCGACACAAGCGCCCTGACCAGAAACTGTAAGCAACCCGTCGCACCTTCAAGTATTTGGCGTGTCTTCGATGCATATTCTGCCCCTGCAATTGTTAAATATCAGTCGGAATCATTACTTGAACTTTATCTGGGACAAGTAAATGAAATTTCTCCAAGACAGTGTCATAGCGAATGCATACCCAAGTTGAGGGAGGACGTTTTAACAATAGAATATTTGACAACCATGTCCAAACCAAGGCAGAAAAAGCCATACTCGTGAAAAATTCTTTCATTTATTAATTGTTTAGTAGAGTGTACCGTAAAATTGATTAATTACGTGACCAGTGGCGTGTGAAGTGTGAAAAATCACAATAGCGTAACATTGCCGGATTCACTAGTAGGTTCTATAATTTCATTGGTTCTTCCAGAAACGTTTTTTGCAGCTGTAGAATATTTTATAGTTTCAGCAAGCTTATGTGCATTTAGAATCTTTATTCAACCGGACTTTACGATCTTAGTAGTCATAAAATAATACAGGAATAGTAAATGAATTCCTCCGCTCTTACCCACGTCACTCTGTATTCTGCGTGTTTTATCAGTCTAGTCATATCTTCCCACACCAGTATGTTATTACATTCTTCATGTCTCATCTATCATCGTTCTCTTTTATCCTCATATTCTTCTTATAATTTTCTTCTTAAATCTACGCAGTGTCAGAGCATCGTTGTTGGTAAAAAAATCATGCTTCTGCCCCGTAAGATATTGGTCTAGTTAGTGTTTTGTAAAACATGACTTTTGTTATTCTAGTCAGTACAGCAGATTTTATGAATGCGATATTTCCATAGTAGACTCTCTTACATTTTCTTACACTTTTATTGATGTATCTCTTCAAATTACTTGTATTATTTACATTAATTTCAAGATATACTAAAACTATAACCACTTGTCTATAATCTTTGCTGTTTTCTTTTAGATTCTGACATTAACAGATATGTGATCTCTTCTTCATTGACTTTAAGGCATAGTTTTATTATTGATTTAAAGTTATTTAAAGATTTATTTTACTATTTTTTTTATTTTTTCTATTATGGCTGTCATCAGCATATGCTAGACATTGTTTTGATTTGCAGAGGATGTTGCTGTAGAGAGCCATGTTAAATAAAGTTGCTGAGAGTGAAACACCTTGTTTGACAACTGATATTATTTCGAGATTCTTTCTTCAAATGTTCAATATTATGTTCTCGATGTTAGTCCAAACGAAGTAGTCTCATATTTTCTTCAGTTAATTTTATACTCTTCCGCAATCTCTAACACTCTCAAGGCAAGAATGAAATATTTCTGGAATTTTGTATTCAACAACCGTTATTCTTCTCAACCATACATCACATATTTTTTCTGGTTTCTGATGAAAATATATCAAATCAAACCACATAGATCTCTTTATAATAGAGTTGGTAAAGTATAAGAGAATTGATAAAGGAAGAGCATGGTCAAATTATTGTTCTGGTCAGAACAGAAATGTGGCGAGTAGGTGAGATGATCTTCTTTCTCTAGCATTTGTCAAATTCAAAAAGGGTTACAAACCATCTAGTACTTTATTCGCCCGCGACAAACAAATTCTTCAGTTCGTGCAAAAAGGGAGGAATTTCCTTAGGGTTGATTAATGTACACTGCGGATCCTGATTACTGTAAGTTGGGTAGAGGCATGATTCGTCACAAAACTACCGAAAAGTAAGAAGCGTCTCTTCTTATTTTCCCTATCGAGCTTTTGGAAGTCAAATGCTTGTTTACAGTTTCTTATGCAATACACCTACGTCTCCCAGATCGCAAGTGCTTTGCAATTCCTTATCAAGTTTTTGGAAGTCAAATGCTTGCTTTCAAGTTGTTACGAGATTCATCTATCTCTCCCAGATCTGAAATGCTTTGTAATTCTCTATCGAGTTTTTGGAAGTTAAATACTTGTTTACAGTTTGTTACATGATCAATCCATTCTTCACAGATCACTAGTGCTTCACGTGTCTTTCCGTGGGTGGCCAAAAAAATCTAAATTTGATGAGAATATGTCGCGGTAATAGCGCTCCACAGCAGTAGAGTTATCGCACTTATCAGCTTGAAACAGCTTTCCAAAGGTACTTAGGGAGAAAAATATTTCTTGTGGATGTAATGTCTTGTCCGAGTGGTAAATGTACTATCTGGTGATAACCGCTTCGAATAATTCCTGCATTTTGTGCACATTTATTTTCTCGCGTTACAAACGATTGCTTCAGTATTTCCCAAGACGAAGTAAATTCATTATTTCCTATGTTCTTGATACTAGATTGATTAAAAAAGCTTTTACTGACAAATAATTCCTATTTCATTATATTTTTTTACTTTTTGTTCGTGTAAATTGAAATCAATCAAAATTTTCAATCGAAACACAAATTTAACAATTATCTACGTATTCATGTTTGATAGTAAAACATTTTCAGTGATATTAAATTGTTACATTTATTGAACGTTAAAAAAAGAGTTGAAAACTGTATGATGTATGATAAGAGGTGTAATCTGACCACGTTTTCTTGAGCTCTGGGACTCTAACTCATAGGCATTTTAAGTTTAATTATGTTTACAGATACAACAAGATACACGTAAAATAAAGATACAGGTAATATATGAGAATTCACTTGGCACGTTTAGTTTGATGAGTGGAATAACACAATCAAATATTTACATTTTCAGTCAAAACCGAAACTATTTCGTTGTTTTTCTTCAGATGCTGGGTACGTAATAAAATTATTGTCACCACATAGATACCACCGGGTCTACTCTTGCCACAACTAGCAGAAGGAGAGCTTAACAAAACGCGCAGATAGAGAAGCTACATATCTGTCCAGTAGCTAAACAAGGGGGAAATCTCAGGGATCAGGGAAACTTGGCGAAAAATCTGATCGAAATTGATACGTTATTTGTTATACTTGTTACAGGCATATTAAGTGTTCTATATAGCACTATACAGTGCAAATACTAACTTACGCACAATATACATTCTTGAAATAAATATTCATCTTTTTTAATGATCAGTATTGACTCTAATCGTACAGAAACAGTTGATTTGCATTTGAATTGTTGCGGTATAGAGTGTCACAGTATTTAATTAGGTTCTTTATATCATTGATATGTCCATGAATTTTTTGACAATCACATGGTCTTTTATTGTCTAACTTTAAAAAAATGATATATTAAAATGACATCTCAAAACAGAATTTTTATTTCTGTTCTTTTTCGAAAAATCAGGAATTGGAACGAACATGAGATCTGCACCATTCTCTTACGCGTTCTTTACGTTATCTAAGATCCGAATATAATCCAAAAATTTTGTGTTGCTTTAAAGAAAAAAAATTGTTTAAATAAAAATTGCGTATGAACCAAAATTTCGAAAAAATACTCATGTTTTTGAAAAATTTAACATAACATTATTTTTTGATCTCTTTCTCATGAACACATTTCATTGGGAAGACACCGAAAAAAATTGAATTTTTATGTTTTTTCGCGAGATTCGCCCAGAAAATCGGCTTTAAAATCTTCACATACAACAATGAATTCAAAGGGGCAATTACTAATCTTGTTCTGAGTTATCACTACATTTTTTAAGGAAGAGAAATACAATCGACTCCAATTATAGTGAACTCGGATATAGTGAACTCTCGGTTATAGTGAACCTAAGTCACTGATCTCGATTCACTTACATTACAAATGAACATAAGATTCGGTGAACACTGAACCTCAGGTATAGTGAACGAAGAAAATACGTCCTAGAAATTAAATCTCTTTTGGAAACAATATAACACCTCAGTGCCACAAATTGAAACACAATGCAGCTTCGAAAAAAATATCGTCGGCCAAAGGTCATAACCGGAGGAATCTCCTCTGAGGTGGAGGTAGCAGACCCGGAATGTTTCATGTAGCGATCTGTCTCATTAGTCGCTTTTGCCAAAACGCTACCGAAAGGATCTCGTATGTTATTAGGCGAGGGCCTTCGAAGAGTGGGACGGTGTTACAGCAGTGCAAGAGGAATTGAAGGATGGCAAGACTGCAATACGATACTTAGAGATCTTGGACAATCCAGAATCAAGTATGGAGAGAGCACGAACTCGAGGAGGATCTAGAGAAATTACTAATGAAAAATGTGCGAAGCACACTCTAGAAAATAATTTGCTTTTCAAGGTCAAATAAAGATATTTAAATTTGCTGTTGGCGTTGTTAATGTATTTTGCTGTATCACTGTATTAATAAAATTATTCACGTATTCGTACAGTTAAGCTTCCGCGGCTCGAGTTCATGACCTCTTAGCTTCCCGGTTGATACCGCGTCGTTGGCTGAGAGGCCGACGTCACTGCCCTGAGGAAGCGTGCGACATGACAAGCAAAACGTCGGCCTCTCACGCAACGACGATGCGTCACCTGGACAGCCAAGAAGTCAAAATTAATCATTGTGGAGAAATTATATTTAATTTTGACATCATCAGATACAGTGAACCTAAAATATTAGTCCTCAGAAATTCACTATAACCAGAGTCAACTGTACATACTGCTCGCTGTTGGAGGTCTGTAAATTCAAAATAAGATAATTTTGAGGGGAATAATGATACACGAATGTTATTTCAAAAACATTTTAACAACATTTTTTCGAATTCAGATTAAATTCTAACTAATCTATCTAATTCTAATTAATGAAATACACGAACCTCCATATGAAAAACCCTCATTTGATACCATCGCTCTACAATACGATCCTGCAAGATAAAAACTAGGGATTGGGAGAGTGTTAGATAGTGTTACCAATGTTCTACGAAGCATTAAAAATCTGCATTAAATAACTTTAGTGTATGCATCTATAAATTCAATTTTTTGAAACGAGATTCAACATTCTGATGAACAATGCAAATATTTTGCACGTACCTACATGGATATTTTTCTGATGCATCAGATTGTAGTTGCTATTTATTTATCTCATTTTAACCCTAGTGCGTGGTCGAAGGAAATATAGTGTCCCAGCAGTAGTAGGAGGTAATGAAGATATGGCAAGGTGGAAAGAAATGCGAAATGGGAGAGGTAGAAACAAGGATTAGATTCAAGGGTAAAAGTGAATGGGTCCGGAGAACGGAAGAAACTAAGTGATATGGATGGGGATGGATATTGTGTAGGACACTTCCGGGGGTGTGAAAGGATGTGTTTTTGGAAGTTCTCTACCAAGTGCATGTTTTTTGGCCAGGTTTAAGTGAAGACCATGACGGTTAAAATGTTTTTCGGAGAGAGAGTTAGGTTCAAATAGTTTAACATTTGTGTCTTTCATATGCTGTTTCAGGTGCTTTTTTGTGTGACTAATTTCTTCACACAGTGTTGGTTTGTTGTACGAGAAGGGCAGACTCCAGGTTATGATGTTCGTGTTTCGGACGGCACGTTGTTTTGTCAACATGTTCTGGTGTAAAGAGGGCACCCAAATTACTGCCATTTTTCTCTCCTATGATGGTGACTATCCAGTGGTGTTCTCAGGGTCTTGTTTGGTATGACCAGCGCCAGGGCAACCAATACAGGGCGCCAAGTACAATTTAAAATGTGTTAAATATTTCTAAATAATAAACAAAATTTCAGGTACTATAATTTAATTAAATATACTATAATTTAATTAAACATTGCGCCAAAAATATTTATTACTTTTACTTAGCATTGTTAAATATTTAAATATAATTTATTAAAATTAAAATATACTACCTATAAAATGGTTTAAATGATTAGTTACAATTTTCTCTTTGAAACTATTTCTGTAAATCTATCTGCTGCAACACGCGCAATAAATTTTTTCAAAATATTTTGCTTCACAAAACCAACAGGAGTGGCTCGAGACGATCTTGTATCAATGGTTTCTCTAATCAACGCCAGGTGAATGCAAAAACAGTATCTTAACAAACCGGCCACGAACCGCGCGCGATCTTTCCTTCCTCTTCCTTATCCTATCCGCACTCCTTACACACACACACACACACACACACATGTCCAACACTATCACCCATGTCGGGAACTTGGAGCATGACGTGGCTGAGGGGTGCCCCCGCTGATGGGAGATACCTGGTTGTGCGAAATCCCTGAAGCCGACATGTAGGTCGCCGTAGGATCTCGCCATTTAGCGGGGGAAGACAACCGTCCTTCCAGCGATAAAATATGTACTACACTTACGGGACTGATGACCGTAGGAATTGACACACCCGAAAACTCTTATCAATCAATCGACTAGTCCAGCTTCTGGTAGATGAAGATTTAAGAGTATTCAGTTTGGCGTTGGTAGATTTTATGAGTGTGTCGTGTTGGACTGATTTCTATTAACTTACGACATTATCCATTTATCTTCACATAGTGCGTAGCACAGGCCAATCAATTCTGCTTCTATTGTTGATAAAGCTATCATTCTTTCCTTCCGACATTTCCAGCCTATTAGCGATTTACCAATTTTAATTGTATAACTGCCAAAAGATCTACTGTCTAGCGTCGATCACCAACTGTCATCAAAACTAATATTCAAATAGCCTGGTGATTTATATAATACTAATTTAATGTTTTCGACCCTTTGATGTATCTTAACGTTCTTTTGAGTGCTTGCGTATCTATGAATCTCTGATCCCCGGAAAAAGATGGAAGTTTGCTATAAGTGAATGACAAATCAGGACGTGTTGCGGTTACTAGATAGCCCAGCATTTCTTGATATAAAGTCACATTTACTTTATAGAAATTATCAATTTCCTACAATTCCATTCCCTTCATATCTGGAGTACCTATGACATGGAGTATGGTGACATTCCTCTGTACCGAATAGTTTGAGTATTTTTTCTAAGAATGTTTCTTGATCTAGAGTAAAACCGTATTCATCTCTAGTAATTCTGATAGCTAAGAAATAATAATTGATTTTACCATTTATTTCCTTTATGGTTAATCGAGTTCTAAGATCAACAATTAGTTCGTTTATGACAGAAATATCTTCACTAATAATTACATAATCATCAACGTAGAGTACCATGACTAGACATTTTTTACTCTCTTCATTTACAAATACGCATGGGCCCGTTGTACAAGGTCTCATTCCACATTGTTTTAATATGTTCGAAAGTTTCTTGAACTAGCATTTACCGGCTTCTGGTAAACCATAGAGACATTTCTTTAGTTTGAGAACTTTATTTCCTTCTATTGACACTCCCACGGGTATTTTCAAATAAGCGCCAGCTCGCCATTCTCGCCATTCAAATACGCCATCTCTACATCTTTGTATTTTACAGGAAAATCGTGCATCGCAGCTATCGTAAGTAATATTAGGTATGTTTCATATCACATTTCAGGACTAAAGCAGAATCTTAATCTACCTCGCTTACCTGTCTGGAGCCATCTACCACTAATCAGGCTCTGAACTTTGTATCTTTATCATTGGATTTCTTTTTAAATATCCATTTACTTTTTATAGTTCTCTCATTGTTAACACTCTCTCGGTTCATTACTTCCCGCGTGTCATAATTTTGAAGACAATTTAGTTCCTTTTTAATTCCTTTTTTCCATTCGTCCTTTTCCTTTCCATTAACAGCTTCACAATAGTTTCTAGGAACTGCTTCTTGAGTTAAATTTGCTGTCGCATTGTATCTTACTCTTTTTCTTGATGATCTTCGTATTTCTTACATTTCCTCAGATTTATTGAAATTATCACTTGTTATAAAATTATTATCTTGATCATTCTCAGTCCGATTACTAATTTTATCAACATTAGAAGTTTGATTACTATTTCTATCACTACCCCACTCTACAACATTATTTACGTCTATTAAGATTTGTTCTTTTTTCTTCGAGTTATCAACATCTGTTTCATTCGAGATTTCATCAGCCAGTTTGTCGTAATCCATAATATTTATGTATCCATTCAATGAATGTCACATTCCGGGATTCTATTATGACATCATTCTCTGTCATATATCCTGTATAATTTCCTACATCTGGAATCTCTTTAGCCGTAATTAAACCAAGAAAATCTTGCATCAAGTTGACTGCTATTTTAGCTGACGCCACGTGACTTCCTCACTGCCCTGAGGAAGCCTGCGACATGTCAGGCGAAACGTCGGCACCCCAGCCAACGACGCGGCGTCTCCCGGATAGCCAAGAATTTGCGCATATTCGCTTCCTGAAGAGCTTTTCAACCTTGGTACAGCAATAAGTTGTTCTTTATTACCATATGAAATGGCGTTTGGAAGACCTTTTGATTTCCGAGCATCTAAAGCAGGCAACAAGTTTTCCATCCCAGTGAAGTCAGAATGTCTGGTAACTCATTTTGAAAATCAACTTTTATGGCTCCTGCACGCTTTTTCCGTTTATTCGTACGAATTCTTTGAGTACTTCTTCATTGAAAATTCTCATTATGTCCAACTGCCTCAATTGTAGCTTCAACAATATACACGGGAGCTCTCGTACTTAGATCACACTTATTAAGCGCTGCTACTAATTTTGGAGTAATGAAACTTGGATGTTGGATGTTGGATGTTGTCCAGGTCCTGAGTTCTCGTTCAGCTTTGGAAAATCTGCTGGCAAATCCATATTTTCATTAAAATTAAAAGACGAATCGATTTTAACGGTTCATAACATTGTGTCAAAGTAGTTGGCGGGGAGAAAAATTTATCGGGCAGCTATATTCAACAATTTCCTCTCAGCAATTCCTAGGCGTGCCCTTTTATTAGTCAGTTTTTTTAAGGGAAGTTTTGAACCTATTATTTCATTTTTCACATATCCTATTAGAACTCTGTAATTCCACCGACATGTTGACTTTGAAAATGAGCTTACTATTAAAACAGCTAATAATTACCAGCACTTAGATAATCAGCTCCCTTTAGGCTCGGTTGACGGCTGATAACGCGCGATTCACCATAACGCTTGCGACAACCCCCAATGTAAATGCAAAAAGTGAAAATAAATTATAGTTCAGTAAAAAAATTATTTATTTCATTCATTCAATAACAATTTCTAATAACTTAAAATAATTTTGTTTTAAATCAAATTAATTAGATAATATTTTCATGTTTTAGTGTGACAACAAAGAAAGTATTTCAACAAATGATTAAATATGTAAACAAATTTCAATGTTACATAACTCTAATGGAATACCCCTCTTCTCCTATGTAACGCAGCGTAACACTGCCTCAACTCCCTCCCCCTCTTTAGCATTACGTAATTTATGGACGGCCCCCAAGTAGACACGGGTTGCAGTGTCCTACGTGCACGAAATTTCATTTACAATTGTTTTGACATCAAACAAAAAAGAGGGAATGCGTTTGAAAATACGACTGATTTTTTTGTGACACCCTAAAAAGGCGCGGCCTAGTATCCGCTGCCTTTAGTGCAGTTGCAAGCCAAGTCCGCGACGCGCGCAGACGAGGTGACGTGTACATGATCGAACTGGGGAGAGAATATGACGCGCCTCAACCACTACGCGGAGGGCGGCCGCATAAAAGCGGCGAACGGCTGACAATTCCTTTTTCTTATTCCGATCGCCGTCCACGCAGGAACATCTAAATAGAATTGTCGTCATGTAGCGATGTAGTAATTGAGTAGCCAGTGAGATTAAGGAGTGTTGAATGTCAGAAAGACGTGTAGTTAGAAATTTGTGAAGAAGTTAATTCGTATGTAGACAAAATAGAGGTTTTCGTCAGACGAAGACGTGAGAAATTAGTACAGTTTGAAATTATTCAAAGTGATTCAGTAGGCAACGGAATATGATAGCATACTTGTGACGTGAAGAAATAGTTACCTTCAGTCACATGTATTAATTAGAACCGTGCAATTCAGTGCTGCCCGTACGCCTCAACTAAGCAAATGTTTCATCATCTGCATCGTGCAAGGAACATTCGCAAGCGGACGTGAACGAGATGAGCAAGAAAGAAGCAGACGAGGACGGTAGGCATCGTACAAGAGAGAACAAGACGGAAGGCAAACGACGCCAGTATGAGTTGTCCAAAGTCAGCTGGTTAAATCCGTCCATAAAATACCAAACGCTGAGTATTTATTATTTCGTTTTATTCTTAAATTGGTATGCTGCGGATTATTTGTAACTTGGTTTTTACTTTCTCGCTTACTTGGTCGCTACTTTCCCTCTCGTGATCTGGCTCGCTTTCTTGCTTCTTATGTACATGTAATAGAAAAAGTAGTGTACTGGTGGGGCAAAATTGCAATTTTTTGACAGAAAAAAACATTGTGAAGACCTGCTAAAGAAAAAGTGGAAAAATTTTGCTCCAATATGAAGTAAATTATTTCCTGTGGTCTGTGTATCAGAATCCACGTAATGTGGCTCTTTGTGGGCCACTAATAGAGCTACAAAAACACATTTTCTCGCACTATCTTTTGCGATTTTCGAAACTTCAAAGAGATTATAGAAAATCAGCCTAGCGCCAGTTTTTAAATATTCTTTGCCCTATCCATCTACAAATTTTAAAGAAAAAATGTGAAGCCGTTTTTGAGAAATAAATTATAAATTGCATTAATTTCGAGCAGAAATTACGCGAAAATTACTGTTTTTTTTCGAAAAAAGTGTACATAATATTTTTAAAGGTTTATTTTTTAGAACACTATTTAAGAAAAATCTTTATGATCATTATTGTACTTTTCATTGTTAAATTTTTGCAATTTTCGAAAATGCAGTGAATTTACCGGAAATGGGACTAACAATTTTTTTTTAACATTCATTAATAACCTCTACTTCACGCAACATTACGTGAAAACTACTCATATTATCGAAAAAATATAAATGATCTTATTTCAAATCTCTCATTTAACAAGAGATTTCATTAAGGAAAAAAGTCTATCATCAACATTGTAGTTGTAGGAAGACACTGAATAAATGTTGAATTTTTGCAATTTTCGAAATATCAGGGATTTGAACGTAAAAGAGACCTGCGTCAGTCTTTTATAAGCGTCCTTTAAATATAGAATTTTGCTAACAAGAGGACGCTTAGATGAGAAGTTATTGTAATGGGACGGTCGCACATCGCGGATGACGACACGAGCCATATATTTATTTTGTTTAATTATGAGCCGCGCCGCCGTTAGGAGCAGCCGGAAATGCCTTTTCCGCTGTACCTGTGTAAGAGCCGCTTAGCGCGCCGGGGGAGAGGAGGAAAATGCGCCTCCTTTGTTCAGCCGAGAAAGCCGGGCGCACCCCTTATGACGTGTGGGGAAATACTCCGCCCACAACCCTTTCACCGAGCAACGGAATTACCCGCGCCTATTTCCGGGAATTTAGGTGACGTAGGTTACTTCGGGGGTGGTTGCTGGGGGAGGCTTCACCGCTGGCGCCGTGATAGGCGGAAGGGTTACGGGTGGCGCGACATCCAATAGAAATAGACAATGCGGGGGGGAATCACGTGGTACGCGAGCCTTCCTGAGAGACCGCGGATGTGAGGACGGATCACATCACCTGTATCAGAGGTAGCAAGGAGGAGACTTGTATCAGACGTAGCGAGGAGGAGACGTGTATCAGAGGCAGGAGCGAGGCCACTTAATTGGTGCCTGACCGCCCCGAATGCCACGCCGCCTCGCGGCATCGCAGCCCGACTCGTGGGACGACAGCCGACCGATGGGACGGGACACTACTACTAAGTGCCTGACCGAGAGGGCCATGTGAGTGCGAGCCGGGGACGTGAAAAACTATACCGCGAAGCGACCCGTCATCGCCCGGGCGCGTTCCCGCCGCCGCCCGCGCCGAGCACGCTGAGGAGCCGCCGGACGACGCCCGCCGCTGGCCTAATCCGGGGCCGCCGCCGTGACTTCAAGGGACCGCCACAAAGGGACCTGGTGCAAGTAACGCCGTAGCCGCCGCCGCCAGACCCGCTGAGCGCAGGGATGCCCGAACGCTGCACCTGTGAGCTGGATCACGACCGCCCGGGAGGGCAAAGACACCGGAGCTGAAATGAACTCTGGCCATACCGGCCGTTAATAAGTTAAGATTAGATTTAAGTTAGATTTAAATTTATTCATGTCACTGGGCTTCACCCACACACTATACTAAGTGATTAAAGTAGTTTATGAAAATGCTGGAGTATTTTTCTCATGTAGTTAGGCAAGCATGCATGCCTCCCTCTAGGGAGTCTGCCGACGAAGCAGCCGGGCAAAGCTGAATCGCCGAAGGAATCAGGTAATCGGGGTGTCGGTGGTTACATTATAAATCAGATGTTGGGAGACACAGACATGGAAAGCAGTGTCAGTTGATCGGAGACAGATGAATGCCGCGGGCATGAACTTTTCAGTCTGTAAAACAAAGTCAGAACGTGTTGTAGTAGACGCCAATATTAGGTCGCGGGATATTTGGACTGATGTCAACAAATTAAGTCGAGTAAAATGCGGACATTTTAAAATATGTTGTGATAAAAAACATAAGTGTGGAATATCGCAAGAAATTGTGGAAGGATGACCCAAAAACATTTCTATGGAAACTTGAGTGGATGATCGGGAATGGAATTCTTCTCGACGCACCGCCAAGAGAAAAGTTCGTCTACGAACAGTGAAGTGTAGCACTTACGAATTGTCATAAAGACTTTGAAGAAAGTATTCAATGTTCAAAGGCAAGAATGTCAATAGTAATTAAATTAAATGAATCAAGTTATCAAAATAAATTTCAATACAATTTACGATGGCCATCTTAGGTAGGAGGCAAATAGTAAAATAAGATTAAATTTGTTAATGTTGAATTAGAAAAGAAAGAAAATTCAGAAATAAAAGAATGATTGGCAATCTACACTTCTTGTCGCTGTAATGTGGAATCATTAATGAAGTTGTTATCATTTAAAGAATAGTAACCATCAGATCAATTAATTCCTATCATAAATGAAGGTATTCACCAGCCGCAGTCTCGTGTGAGCTGTCAGCCCACAAAAACAGTAAATGCAGCCCTGAAAGTGTAAGAATAGTAACGCCCAATCATTTCAATAAAAGCGAGCTATCCAAATAAATAATTAAATTATGAGAAAAAATAAGTTTAGAGAATAAGGGAATCGTCACAATATTTTTACGTTAATTATTCATAAGTTTAGAAACAGTTAGAAATTTAGAAATTCATTAAATTAAACCATACATTTTACCATTAAGTGAATTTACATCTTAGTATAAAGCAATTTCACATTTTCATTGTTTTAATCACAAAAACTACATAAACATTTTTTAGGGAAAATAAAAATGGACATCAGTCAAATTTAAAATTGTATGTATAAATCGATCTACTCTTTTGCCCCCAAACGAAGTAAATTGTGATGCCCATGGGGTGGATTTGTTCGCATGCGCTGTTGTCGTTCCAATAGCATACAGAAATCAGTGGTTATTTTGTAAAGATATATTATTGTTCTCTTAGTACTTTACTCACCACATTCGAACTGCGTAAACTGCCCACCTTCCCGCCGTTGTGATAAGGTAAAAATTAGTGTCATTTTTTTTTAAACTATAGTGGCGACAACGCTATTAGATAAGTAGGGCTATGCAATGTTGCCAGCTTAGGGCTTTACTCCCCTAAACTTGGCTTTTTTTGTCTTTAGTAAATGTTTTAGAAAGGCGGGTTTTGTTGATGGGAGGTTCAATAATTTTTTAAATTTTCATTTTAAAAAATCTGTGTATCACAAAATCACAAAACAAAAATAGTTCCCTACGATTATTGGAGGTATATTTCTTCTAATATAACCAAACCTAATAAAAACACTTATAGGGGTGTAAGATCATTTGAATAAATTCCCTCGTTTAAAATTGGGCGGCTATTGGTAACAACCAAATATTGGTGAAGAAGGCAACACTTTGATGTAACGGAACGAATCACAACAATAAACAAGAAATGGAAACCATTTCGGTTGAAGAAAAGTTTTCACAAAGAGTGCTATTATCTCTTTTTCAATTATTACAATGAGTGAAACAAAGATACCTCTTATGTTTCGTAACTCGTACACAGTCTGAAAATCCTTAAAAAAAAACATCCTATTAAGTGTGTATATAGGGCCTATGTATATTATTATATTAATAGTTGTTTTTTTATATATTACAAATATACGTGTTTACTGGATAATATAAATATCATCATATGCAATTAATGATATTTTTCGTATTTCTTTAATTTTCTTATCTCCTCTAATATTTTAAATAATAATATTCTTTTTCGACGTTTTGGTGATTATTGCAGCGCTACCACTACATTAGAATTTATTTAACCATGTACTTAACGTATACCAGCTGTGTAAAATTTAATCCAATCGGGAGCTTGAACGTCTCCATAGTGACGTCACTGTAGCGACATATAAGCTCTCGATTGGATGAAACTGCAACAGCTTATTTACGTCTCAAGTGCACGACTAAATAAATCGTGTTATACTACGGTGCCTCTTCGATACCGGGGATCAGCTGGGTGTCATTTGATTTCACCAGGATGTTACTGTCATCGTTGGTCAGTACAAAGTGTTTGTTATAGGAACTACAACAATCTATTTTAAATGGAGAAGATTCAACTACTCCTTCAGGATGTCAGCAACCAGATATTGCTGGAGGTAAATCTTTAGTTTCAGCTAAATATCATGAAAAATGTATAAAAACATACATCAAAATAATCATGAATAAAAACAATTTATTTGCAGCTCCTACATTCATGTGTGGATGACATATGTGAGAGGAAAAGACAGTATCATTATGATAACTTCAAATCTTGCACTAATTGGAGTAAAGATGAATATGATATCCTTCACACGTACTTCAAAACTTCAATTCATGAAATCTTGAAAAATCCTTCACCTGAACAGGTTTGTATGTGCAAGTATTTAGATTCTGAGGTTAAACAAAGTCTCTTGAAATATTTTATTTCACAGATCTTAAAGCAATGCCCTGGCTTATCATCAGATCATGTGCAGTGTGTACTTGATTGTGTTGTTGTTCGCAAGATTGACATTGAAAATTTGTTGTTATGCAAGTCATTTGCTGTGTCAGGACCAAAGTTGCAAGATTTTGATTGGAAACTAAAGGTTGGTGAAATGCATATAAGCATTCAAAACTGACTATTATGGGATGTAATTTGAATAATATTTTCCAGTGGGTGATGGGAAGCAGTGCCTTATCATCTGTACGAGAACCTTTGCTACTACTTGATTTTATGCTTCATGAAGATGGAGTTAATGGGAAGAATGTGAGTCTTGAGTTAAATAAAGATGAACTTAAACTATTACTCACAGCATTAGAGAAGGCTCAAGAAAATGTGCGAACTTGGCAGAATTGAGTATGTTTTAAAATGTTTGCCTTAAAATCCATTTAAATTACATAGATACACTACTATGAATGGAGAAATTTAGTTAAATTTTATTTTTAATTGCATTGAAATCTAATTGATGTAGTGCGATTGTCAAGAAGTGAAATGAATATGCTATTTGAACTATGTGTCAAAAAGAATGATGTACTGGACCAAGTAAATTGGGGAAAAAATATTTGTTTTCCATTGTTGAATTGGGTGTCCAAATGTTTCTGCATCAATATCAGTTCTAATCAGTATTATGATTGTATAAATTTGTGTGCCTTTTCAAAACCTTTCACTTATGTTTGTCAACTTCCATACAGATAATATAGTGGGGAGAATGGTGGGTTTATATGTTGTGAATAAATCACCAATGAACTTTCAAGCAACAAGAAGAAATTTTCATTACAATGAATCATTTCCAAGCGATTAAGCTGTTAAAGTATGGCGTGTAAGGACATTTTATTGTTTAATTTTTATTACATGTTATGTATTTTTATGTTCAAAAAACTGCTGAAAATTTGTTTTGTTTTTTATTTTTTTTATACCTACATTGGTAATACTTTTATATTTAGAGGTAATAAGTGATAGATTGGTAAATCTTCATTACAATATAACTACTACACAAAATCTCAAGAAAGTGAATATACAAAAAGATACCATTAGTAGTGGTATACAAATATATATTATAAACAAAGCCATAAAAAGAAAAAAGCAATTTTGATGCATTAAAAACCATTTATAACAAAGCGTTGAACTATATTGCCAAGATTATGCCCTAAGGATGCTACTTGTTTTTGTTTTAGTTCCTTAAACCTTCCTTAAATTCGAAGAGATATCACAAACCTACAAATTGTAAGGGATGAGTGAGTTCCATGCTTGTAGTATCGTATTTCATTACTGTAATTGTATTGGTATTCAACTTAACTTGCGTCTACTATTTTCATTCGATACAGAAGGGTTCTGAATGCTGACAATAAGCTTGGTTGTCAGGAAAACAAAAATATACTGGTATAACTAGATGTAGAATATTTTGGCACTAATAACTTGGATTATAACAGGGGTGGATCCAAATTTTGAGAGGGGAAATTGAAAATGTTTGATCGAATGTATCAGTACAGATTTTGTAAACTGTTATTGGCTACATTCGGCTCGTGCAGCGATGTGATTTCATTTGTTTCAATGATTTTCCAAAAATATGTTTGCTCGAAAGTTTCGTGACAATTTAAAAGTAATAGTTACAGAAAAATTTTAGTGGGGGACATTTCCCTCATTTTCCTCCCCATGGATCCTCACCTGGTTGTAGACACCTGAAAATCCACTTAAATAATTTTTGAACAAAGAAGAAGCAAAAGGTCAATCAAAATTCAATATAGAGGAGAAAACCACTAATCTACCTTTATGCAACAGTATCTAAAAGTTGTAGAACATTTAAACTTGTCTAAAATAAAGGAATATTATTCAATTTATTGCCATGGCGAATACAATAGGGCCTACCAATTTTCAATGAGATTTCATTAAAATAAGTTTTCTTCTTTAATTTGAAATTCACACTTTTATTTAATTACTTAGACATTTGTTCTAACATACTGCATTTATTATTAGTGGTGTTATGGAATGGCACATACTTTCCCGTACTAGTTTTCAATTTCCTTTGGGCCTCTGCTATCTATTCAGAGTTGCCATATACTCTTGCCTGCTGCCATCTGTCGCTGCCCAAAGCACATTTTTTTGAAATTTTCTTAATTTTCCTGTTTCCTAATAGAATGGAAATATTATTTTAAGAATTTTAATGAACACCTAGTCCTAAATGGCAATTTCCTTTCGAAAATTTGGACCTTTTTAAGAAAATTGTGTGTAAACTGAACTGTAATTTTGGAATTTGAATCTTCCTTTCACAGATAATTTTTGAGTTTTTGAAAAAATTAATTAGAAGTAATTTGAAGTACTTTAACTCACAAATACAAGTGTTTACAAATTGCTGCAAATGTGCATATTAACGGCATGAGAGATCTTCTAAAAAAATTACATTTATGTAATTTTAAGATGGATTTTTAAAAAATAAAAAAATACCTCAAAATGAACTTTACGTCATATTAAATAGTGCAATTAGCACTATCAATTCAAAACGTGGGAAGAAAAAATTTGAAACCATTTTTAAGAAAATGACGCGTGAGCAGTTCTGAAAATGTGGAATTTTGAGCTAGTTTTCACAGAAAACGGTAAAGATAATAATAAATCATAAAGATAATCATGTGAACAAATCGATAATGATGTCAGAAACAAGTAAAAAAAATACATTTTTGTAATTCATGAAAAAAACAAGAATAGAGCAATATGGCGTTTGTTATCTTAGTGTGCATTTAGCACTATCCCTACCAAAAGTTAAAATTAATAGCAAATATTGCGGAAAACAACTAAAATTTTCAAAATATTTATCTGACCTTATTGAAAGAATGATTATGAACAACAAATTTCATTTTAAGGAAAAATCTTACTTTAATTGTGTAGTTGGAAAATAACATTAATAATTCAAACTTTTCAAATTTTTTGAAAATTCAGATTTAACAGTGAAAATTGGACCTATGACTCCTTTATAAGTGTATTTTACTCTATTTTTACAGAAAATTTAAAGAAAAAATGTGGAGCAGTTTTTGAGAAAATTTTGAAAATGTCATTAGAAGTTTATGTGAAGTACTCACAAATTTTAAAGAATGTTTTTCAAAATCTTAAAGTTTCGAATCGGGTCAGATGGAGTGGGGCATCTTCAACTTGGATAAAATCCTATGCATGATTTAGATGTTAGTAGTGTTCACGGATGGACATTTTTGAAGGAAAAAAACAACCAAACCACCACCTTTTTGGTATGGGGAACCCAAAACGTGTGTTTTATAAAATAAAAATTCATTATAGATATAGATTTATTTAGACAAAAAAACAGTAAAAGTTGAATGTGATGTAAGGGGGAGAAGATTATCTGAGCACGTTTTCCTGAGTTCCAGAATCCTTTCCTGTCATTTTAACTATAAATAGTTAAAAGATGAGTAAAAGTTTAAAATAAATAAATAAAAACAAATTTAAAAAAGCATGAGATTAGCAATATTTGAAAGAAAAAAAAAGAAGACATTTTCGTTCCCGAGTTATAGGAAATGTATTTGCATCGGTAAACGAATTGCAAGTATGATTTTTCTGCATTGCTATCAAAATAGTAACTTGCCTTTACCTCTACTCCTACCATTACAAGCAAAAGAGCTACATTTACGTCCAGAAGCAAAACAGGGGCCATCTCAGGATTTGCTCAATGGATCACGGAAACTGGACAAGAAACTGAACGAGATGGGGGTCATTGACCAGGAAGCTGAAGTACATTCTTTGTTACAAACATCAAGTCTTTTTTTAAAAAAAATATACAATACAAATGTAAACTAATTCAATATATATCACTGTTTTATTAAAATAAACATTATTTTTCTTCTTGATAATCAGTATAGTCTAATTGTATAGAAATAATTATGCAGCAGAAAAGATTTTACTTTTCACTTAAATTTGTGAACCGATTTCAATTGTTTAATGCCATCTTGCAATACGCTGTAAAGTAACTAACATGTATTGTATGTGGATTTCTGATAGTGAGCTTTTGATACTGACACTTGATGAACGTGATTTTTACGTGTGTTGTAATTATAAATATCAGTGTTGCATGAAAATATATTCCCACCGATAAGTAAGTCACTTCTGACAAATATTACAGATTCGTAAATATATAGGCAAGGCAGTGGTAAGATTCCAAGCTCAATGAAGAGAGGCTTGCAGGGATGACGCGGATAGCATTTGTTCATTATTCGAATAATTTTCTTTCGCAAAATTTTATGCCATATCTCAGCCGGAAATGTACATTTGCAAGTGTTTAAAAGTGTGAAAAGTTAGTAGTGTTTAAAATAACTCTGAATCCATTAGGTCATGGATTCGATAATGACCGTTCTTAAAAAGAGAGAATTTTGTTGAAGGCAACTGTCTACATTAAATTTTGTAGTTTTGAAATGTTGGATTTTAGGAACTATTTTTGCAAATCCAGAGTGTTCATCGGAAATGAAAGCAACATATTTTTTTGTCTTTTGATAGATATGAGCAGAAAATTTAAAGCAAAAATTTTAAAGCGTTATCGAAAAAAATTACAAATTGCTCATATTTCACGCAACATTACGCGACAACTACTCTTTTTTGAATTTCAGTTGCCGTCTGGCTTAGTGCAAATTCTTACTTCTATATGACTTATATATACTACTGCTACCATTTACAATATGTACATTCTTGGTTATTGTTTATAATGTATGCTATTGGTGTTATTTATAATACATAAATCTATTCGATATCTAGGCAGGGGCTCCAGCTTGTCGTCTGGTATTGTTGCAGATATTTTCTGATGTTCCGCAGCTAGCTTCTTGTGGCATCGGGTGGAGGAGGGCGCCTCTGCGGACTGTCCCGCGCTATCTGTTCGTACTCACGCGGGGTCCTTTACGCTATCCGAGGAGAACGTCCTTTACGAGGCCTAACGTCCTTTACGCTATCCGAGGAGAAAGTCTAATCCATATATTTGCCATTTTTGAGGCATCATGTAAAGATTTGAAAAAAAAAAAACAAAAAAAAAAAACAACAAAGTATTGAGGCATCTTGTAAAAAACTCCCCAAAATTAAAATATCCGTTTCAAACCTAGAAGGCCTTGAGTTCCTTGAAATTGATTGACGAAGTTTAAGGGCGCATCAACATTGGCACCATTTTAAAATATTTTTAAACCAGTATTCATTGTGACAGTGCGAAGCTAAAAAAATGTTAATGGAAAGTAAAAAGTAAGTAAGAACTGAAAAATACCGTGTCCAATTAAAAAAGGGTTTGGCTGAAAAGAGCCAGATATACACTTAAAATATCGAAGTAAAAGTTAAGTAATTGGCATTTTCCTCTTCTCTAAGATAAGGCTGTAAATGTTAAGTTTCTCGTAAAAAACTTGCAGAGAGAAGATTTCTGAGTACCTCCGTTAGAGACCTAGCAAGATGATGACTTTGGCGGCTCTATCTTCCCACAGTGCAAGAGAACATGCTCCACGGTGAGATCTGTTTTGTAGTAATCGCATGTAGAGGGTGAGTCCCCGCGGAGAAGGATATCCGTGGGAGAAATGGCAGTGACCGATTCAAAGGCGTGTTAGCATAACCTCCTCGTGCCTGACACCACGAGATGAGGAAGACCAAGGATTTATGGAATCTTTGATTGTCGTGAGTTTAAAATTTGAGTACTGCCATTCGCTGAGAATAGAGCGTTTGATAAAGAGCTTAGTGTCTGCCGTGGGGTCTGTAGAAAGATCTTAACTCTCTTTTCTTTGGGGCGGATATTACTGCCTAGTCAGCACTTTCGTTTCCTATTATTCCCACATGGCCGGGGACACAACAAAAGACTGAGATATAACGACGTTCATTATCAGAGGGTACCTAGACGAAAAGGAAGAGATGTATTTAAGAGAGGCTTTGGAATCACTGCAGATCACAACTTTCCTTAATGACATCGATTCAGCAAACTTTAGTGCCTCCAAGAGCGCATATTTCTCTGCAGTATAGACGCTGTACGAAGAGTCTAATCGTGACTCTTTGACACTAAAAGGCCTACTTTGCCATTTTGGAAGGAGCAATCAATATACATGAAGTTACGGGTACAATATATAGATATCATCGCCTGAAATTCCGCTAGAAACATACTGGGGGAAGTTGATTTAGGGAGGGTGGACAATCTAAGGTCTATTACGGGGTTTCGTGGGGGGTTTACAGGATTGGGAAATTGTATATTTAGCTTCTGTAAAAGCATATGGAGACGGATTCCCAGAGGATGGGGTAACGATGGTCTAAGTGCATACGACGTCATGTGTATTGGGTGGAGGACTGCTTGGCGTGAGGGATTATCAACAGTGGATAATTTCGCATCATATGAGGCGATCAAAATATATTCGGTTCAGAGATAGTTCTCCAGCATCGGCCAAGAGGCATTCGATGCGACTCGTGCGGTAGGCGCCCGGTACTGACCCGTATACCGGCATGGTGTGTGGTGTTTAATGGCCGGAGGGTTGATGGAGACACTGACCCATACACAATGAATTCATGATCCAAAATAGGGTGGATGAGGGTCCTACACAAACGCACACCAAGATCTACCTGTAAGGGTGCGGAGGAGGTTCAGAAGTAACAAACATCGGCTCTTCAATTTACGGATGTGTTTTCGCGAAGTTACGCTTTTGTCGAATGTAAGCCCAAGGAAAGTTGCAGATTCGATGAAGGGAAGTTAATGACCCCTCACGGAAAAGATCGGGATAGTTATGGAGATGATGAATCGAGCAGAAGTGTCTGCAAAAGCAAGCAAAATGGCAAAGTCGTCAAAGAAGAGAGGTGCTTTCACCGGCTCTCGGATTATCAATGCTACACTAATAATAGCAATGGCACACAGACTGACTCTCAGAATTGATCCATGAGGGACCTCGTTTTCTAAGTGGTGACCGGCGGATATCCCCTCACCAAGACGGACGTGGAAGTATCTTGACGAAAGAAAGGCTACTATAAAAGGGGCAGCCGGCCCCTAAGACACCAAGAATGTATTGTGCGAAGGATGCCGTCCTTCAGGTGGTGTCATATGCTTTCTCTTTATCGAAGAAAATTGCAACCAGGTGGTGACGTAGCACGAAAGAAGTGGAGATCTGTATGGCAAGGGTGACAAGGTGATCCATGGTTGACCTGTTCTTTCTGAAACTCCACTGGATGGGTGTAAGTGGGTTTTTGGTTCCAGGAGGCAGACCAGACACATGATCACTATTCGCTCTAAATGCTTGTAAACACAGCTTGTGCGCGGTAGGTTGACGGGTTTGTCCTCACCTTCTTCGGGAAATAGAATGATAATTGTTTCGCGCCAAGTCCTAGGAAAGGTATGCTCCATCTCCAAATCTTGTTGTAGATACGGAGGAGGGAAAGACGTGCTTTTTCCGATAGATGTTTCAGCATTTGGTTGTGTATCTGGTCTGATCCGGTCCCAAGAGGAGAATTTTTCCTACGAGTGAGGGCAAAGGAAAATTCATCTATAGAGAAAGAAACGTTATAATCTTCCTCCAGGCATATTGAAATGTCCAATCTACCATTCTCCATTTTCTCTTCATTTTCAAGAAGCTAGGGGAGTAGTGCAAGTAACTGTTTTTTTTTCATAGTGACAGGCCAATTCCTCAACTACGACTTCTGGAGAAGTGAGATTTCTATTAATCAGGCGTCCTGGAGCAGACGGTGCGGAACATTTTCCTTCGATCTGTCGGACCTTTCGCCATAATACTTTAGAGGGGGTATGGCAAGAAAGAGAAGAAATATAGGCTCTAGGGGAAGCGGTCTTACTTTCCCATATTACTAATCTACCTGTGGCTCGCTTTTTTTTGTAATGAATTTGAATTATCCGGGGCAGCTCTTTCTGCCCAGCGGGCCTGGTTACAGGCGGGTGAGCAAGTGGTTACTGATTTAATTGATTCAATGCAAAACGATACAAAACTTGAAGAATTGTTCTAATTACAGGTTACTTAAGATTAGATGGGGATGATTTAAGACTAGTAATGGGAAATTAAGTAAAGTAATGTGAACTAATAATAAAATTCAAATAACGATCATTTAATTGTTCGATGTTTGCACGAATGAAATTAGTTATTGTGAATGTTCAGTTTTGAGTATGGTGCGTCATTAATTGCTATTATACAATCGTTGGATTGCTATTATACAATGGAATTTACAATACTGGGAATAGTTCAATGTAAGTTACTATCAGCAATTCAGGAGGATGACGTTTACTTGTCATTTGAATTAGAGAATGACATTTTTTCGTACTCATCTACAAAGTCTGGATGGCAGCAGTTGCTCGTTAGCGGGTTCGAGATGATGGTATGATGATTAATGCCTGGAATAACATTCGGCAGAAAATGAATACACTTGTCGTTCTACGTAGCCACTAGACGAACT
Organism: Gryllus longicercus; assembly: GCA_038098605.1. NCBI lineage: Eukaryota > Metazoa > Arthropoda > Insecta > Orthoptera > Gryllidae > Gryllus > Gryllus longicercus. The sequence goes on along the minus strand of JAZDUA010000679.1, from coordinate 92,616 downwards.
AGAAGTTCCCTTAAGTTACTAGGAGCTTGAAGGTAGATCAGTTGTAGTTGTGTAGCACTCCGACATTTCTGAGTAGTAGTTGCTTTTTGGTGTTGATCGCGATGTACACGGACGGTCACAATAGTTTAGAGAAGATTGCGTGCGCAGGTACAGCGCAATACTAACCACACAGGGTGGTAGTCAAAGTAATTGAGGCAAATACGATGCATCGATATGCATGTCACGAACAATAGAGATTATGAGAATAGAAGTACGCCCGCGTTGTAAGGTGATCTGGAGGCTAGTGGCGTTTTGTCGGACGCCAGCTGTGAGATCCGGCACTGGGGCCGAGGTATCGCTACTGTATTAGTGTGTGAGCGACGGGACGTCGTGAGAAATCTACGTTAGGCCGCGGAGCCGCTCCGCGAGAGCGTGGCTAGGCGCCAGACTGACCGACGTGCGAACGGACACTGATTTCGAAGCCGTTGGTAGGGCAGCCCGTGTGAGCGAGGCTGGGTGCCTGACAAGCGCCGGGGCGCCAGGATAGAATATTTCCGGCGCGTCCTACTGGCGCCGGTAAGAAATGCGACTGTGTTCAACTGGATTGATGATTAAAGATTGACCATATACTACCCCAGTTTTGATTTGGAGGGGGGGGGGTAGAAATGAAAATAGAAAATGATTAATCTTATTGGAGTTGAATTCCTGAAGAGGGAATAATTAGTTGCGAGAGACGCTAAGTGGTGATTAATGATTTTAAGAACGTAGTTGCCAGTTGGGAAAGGGCATATGCCATGAATTGATCTTGTGTAACAAACTTTTGACGTTCGAAGTTCTACTACCGGAATTTTGTTATCCTTTCCAGGGAAAACCTTTGTAATTCGAGCTGTTGGACACAGAGGGTGGGGTGTTGATATCCTTAATGAGTACCAACATACCAATTTTGAACTCAGTGGGATTTGCGGTGGTGGTTGAGCTTCGCCAGTGTCCGCTTCGGTCACTCACCGCGATGGCACAGTCAGCATTCCACCAAGGCAGAGGGACGTGTCGTGGCCCGCACGTACACTTTGGGATTCCAATGGTGGCTGCGCGAAGGGCGTGTGAATTGGGCCACCAAGACATCAGTGTCATTTGAACAATTGTCTGTTATTTTAATTTTCTTGCTGAATGCATCCCAAGCAGCTCGACGGATTAGCCAGCGAGATGGGTGGATGTCTAAACTAGGAATATCAAAGTGGATCAAAGTAAGAAAATGGTCACTTCCATGTAAGTCATCGAGAACATTACACTATATGGTAGATAGCGATGGACTGCAGAGCGCCAGATCGATTGACGAGAAAGTGTTTGAAGCCACAGAAAAGTAAATATAATTCCTAGAATTAAGAAAAATTAAGTTCTGCTGGTCAATAATGTTTTAGAGAATAGTACCTCTCGGGCAGCACCACGTGCCACCCCAGGCGGGATTGTGGGTATTACAAGTCTCCAACAAGGCAAACCGGGGCAGATGAAGGATTATATTTTCAAGTTGTTTCTGTGACACGGTTGGTGTGGGTGGAAGATATATAATGCACAAAGTGAGTGGGGCTGAGGGTAAATTCAGCCGTACGCACACGGTCTGACAATCAGTTCGGATGATGTGTTGCTCGGAGAGCAAGGAGGCGCGGATAAATACCGCGACACCGCCATGAGCCCGTCATCTTGGTCGAACCGGTAAGTGCGAAAACCGCGAAGAGAGAGGGAATGTTGAGGTAGAAGATGAGTTTTCTGCAATCACAATGAACGGGTTATGACGGGGGATTATTAACCATGATCTTTTTAAACAGGAACGGAAACTGTTTATATTCCACGAGAGTGCCATGATTGAAATGTAGGTGAGTCTTCTTTTTCTTCTTCACCTTCTAAATAGTGCTTTGAGCACTCGCAGTCAACTTCTCGCCCACAGCAAAATCGTCCTGACTACTGCTGGAAAGGGCGGTTAGCGTAGAAGGGGAATCCTGAGCCCTTGAGAAGGGTGACCGAGATCTGGTTTTGGAGCGCACGATTTCGTTGGCGCACGAATTTGGGCAGTTGTTGCGTTTGATGTTTTCTTGTTCTTGATTACCGACGGAATAGTAGAGTTGGTGGTTTCAGTCAATTCTTCAAAGGAGACCTGACATGCTGCGTCGCACATAGATGGCCAAGTTTCGGTTTGGCAGCTCGAGGTTGCCTTTGCAGGCTTCTTCACTGTACTGGAGAAAGACCGAGAGAGATCTACAGGGTTTCCCAGCAAGTAACGTCGTTTGGTCTCGTGAAAGGACACCTCCTTCACTCGCATCTTCGGGATTACTCTCCATTAAAAGAGTAGGGCACTTGTTAGTTTGCCGCATGGTCTCCTTCGCAGTTCAGTTTGTGCAATGTTGTAGTGCAAGGTTCTATTCCCGTGTTGTGACCTGCCACACTTAACACTACAGGGTTACTGCCATGCAGCGAGGTTGCGAATGACCGAACCTTGGGATTTAAAGTTGCGCAATGGGTTCGGGACATACTGCCACACGGGAAGATTGTAAAACCGCAGATCTTTTCTGGGAGGACTGGGAGGTTGAATGTCAGGATCAGAGTGGGAGTGGGGATCTCTCCCGTTCTCTTTCCTCTTGATCCTGAACACCTCGGTGACAATATCAAAATGCAACCCAACCCCTTCCCGTGCTTATTGATTTTCGACTTTCTTAAATCCTATAGAAGATTAATTTTTTTTAAATCGGTTTGTTAGATTTATTTTTCTCGATACTTACATATCGTAAAATTTGACTCAATTGGTCAACTTGATACGTCTTGCGTTGTGTCCGTTGTAATGAACTAGTGGTGCTACAACAGCACTCACTTTCTCGCATAATTTCTAGATTTGCAATTTTCGGAAATTCAGAAATATTAACCAAAATGAGACCCACGCCATTCTTTTAAGGGTTTCTTCTTGTCTGTGAAAAAATTTTAAAGAAAATATTTCGGACGATATTTTATAATTTTTTTGTAGAAATTGTATAAATTACTAGCACAAATCACGGGAAAACTACTTGTTTTTTCAAAAAAATGAACATTACCTTGTTCAAGAGCTGATTTTTTAGAAATACCGTTTAAGACACAAAAACGGTATCATTAATTTTTGTAGTTTTGAAATGTGAACTTTTTGCAATTTTCGAAAATATAGAGTGCACCGATAATAGACTAGCACCAAGCTTTAATTATCCCTTGATACATTCCAAGAAGAAACTTAAGGAAAAAAAGTAGAGCGTTTTTTGATAAACAAATTGTTAAAGAAATTTTAAATTGCCTACATGTCGCGCAAAATTTCACAAAAACTACCCATATTGTAAAATAATTAAACATGACCCTACTTCAAGATTTGTCTTAAAAGAAGAGATTTCGTTGAGAAAAACTCTGTATCTTCAATATTATAGTTGCGGGAACACGCCGCAAAAAAATTGCACTTCTGCAATTTTCAAAATATCCGGGATTTCAACGAATATGAGACCTGCACTTGAGCTTCCTTTCAATTAAGCTGCTCTTAAGCGTCCTTTACGCTCCCCGAGGACCAAGTTTAATCACAAAATTAGGAGCCATTTTGAGAAAATTTTGAACATGTTTTTCAGACTTCATGCAAGGTAGCCTGAAAAAACAAAATATCTGCAACTCCCAAAGCCTCAAGTCCGCTAAGATCAATTGGGGAATATCGATTTTGGAGAGATTCGGAACGGTTTAGGCGCTAGCGTTTATCACTGACGGACGGTCGGACAGGCAAAAAGTTGTTTTTTCGATATCAAGGACACACGAAACATGAATAGACCACGTGTTAGAGGAAGAAACTTGCAACATATTCCAACAAAATTTATCCAGTTTTTCGTTACCAGGGCCGGGCTAAGTTTAATAATAATTTTTTTTGCCGAAAATTCGCCGACTTTCTCTTTCTACGAAGTGATAGAAAGTAAAAACAGCATTATTACAAAAGACATTTCGTTTTGAATTTTGGGACGAGCACGGACCCCCCCCCCCCCCGCCTCATCTATCCCCATGGAATTTACGCCGCTAAGTTTGGTACAACGTACACTTCTTTTAAGGCTAATGTACCGAAAAAACTAGTAGGAAAATTCAATAGATCAGCGTTGCTATTCGATAGATCTGCGATGTGTCCAGGCTAATGATGCGACATTGATTACGATACTTTCAAAATTACGATGTTTTGTAGAAACATGAATAGTCAGGGGCGGATTTACGCATGGTTACAGGATACATGACTACTGTAAAACTTGTATGCAAACGGCAAAAATTGTATCCAGAGTCTCCTTTTCGTCGCTTACGATTTTTCATTTTCAAAATTTGTATTCTATGAGTTTTTCAACAAAATAATTAAATTCTCAAAACTTGATGAATTAATAATTCCTTCAGCTATATAACTTGTGATAAGTGAAAATGAGCGATATTTGCATTTTCAGAAGTCATACAATTAAGATTTAATTCAGTAACTGTTGTGATTCCCAAATGGGGATAACGGAATTTTTAGTTATTTTTTTTAAACTCTGAATAGGTTAGTAGTTCTGAAGTACTTTTCAAAGTGTGCATTATATGTTCCTACGTAAATGTGCCCAGGTTAACGTCTGATTATCGCGTTTCAAGCAAGTATTTATTATACGCGCATGTAAATGCCACATTAGTTGATTGAAGAATAAATGATAGCAACCAACCATTGTAGACAAAATCTGATAACCAGAAATGTTCGCTCCCGTGTTATAGAAAATATTTTCTATCGAAAAACAAACTACAAATTTAATACAAAATTCCTTTCGTGAAAATAACCGAAATTGCCCACTCTTCTCGCAACTAGCAAAGCGAGTTACCGTTTCTTACCGCACGGTTTCTTAACCGAGTTAAGAAACCGTGCGCGGATAATCCAACTAATTTGAAAGTGGTCCACAACTAAAGTGAAGCCAGGATTCATCAACATTTTAAAATTTTTAATATAATTTTTGTAATTGTTTGATACTTAAGATCTTTCAGCACATTGTTGCCTTAGGTTTCTATAGTAGGTTGAAAAACGTTTTGTTATTAGTTAGAAGTAAATTCGATCAGAAGAATGTTTAAAATTACGATCCCCATTTGGGAAACACATCATTTCTAGACATTACAATTTCGTTATTTTTCCTTTTGTGATTTCAGATTAGATATGGGCGATTATAAGTATCTGGGTTTACGACAAATATAAGATATACTCGAATCAGATGAATTTCATGACAATTTAGAAAATGAAGATGTTATCGATTCGTAGAACTTCCTCTTGACAGTGTTCTAATAGATGATGTCTCAGACAAAGATGACGATGATCTCGAGGAATCGGGGTCGCAAATTTATGTTCCTGGGCTCTTAGAAGTCCACATCTCTAATGGACCAATCGGGTTCTTTATCATCGGGACTATTACAACCCTGCAGCCATCAACTTCAAAATCAGGAAGATTAGGGGAAATGAATGTTTCAAAGAGTGAAGTGTATACATTGAATTGAAGTCTAGCATTTAATTTTTAGAAATACCTGTATTGTGCATTGTATGATTATATACACATTCTGATTTGTCATACATGGTGTATGCTGTATTTATGTGAAAAATAAATAAATAAAAACTACAGGCGTCTTTAAAGGGTGATAATGTTTGGAAAAGTATAAAAGCGAAAGTATTCTATGACGTACTCCTTTGGTGATGATACTAACGTACGTCAACAAAATATTATCGATTCATTAGGATCCTGTTTGTTTTTGAAGAATTATTCAGTGAATCGGTTATGGAGATGATAGGTATAAAAAAAAAGTGTTCATTTTGCAAGTCAGCAGAATAACCATGTTTATCAGTTGTCATTAGATTGTCTAAGAAAATTTATTGGAATTCTCATACTGACAGGTTACTATTCTCTTTCACAAGAGCAGTTGTACTGGTGTGAAGATAATAACACATATATGCAATGCATCATAAATTGCACGAGTTGATCTCCATATCTGGAGATCAAACGTTTTCTGCATTTGAATGACAATTCAAAATTAAATAATATAAACATTAATGAGAGAGAAAAATTGTTCAAAATCTGACCTTCATGTTACTTTCTCGTCTAACTACGCGATGCACTCAATGAGAACTATATGAATTTCGATGTTTTCGCAAAGTGTCTCAGTATAGATGAACAAATGATCCGCTACTTTGGACATCACTTTTTGAAACAATATATCCGAGGAAATCCTGTCAGATTCGGTTTTAAACAACGGGCACTTTGTTGTTCCATCACAGGTTATTGCTTCCCCATGGATATGAGGGTAAGTGTAAAGAAATAGAAAAAACTGGACATCTGGGCCTTGGAGCAAGTGTTGTACCGAAATTGTCAAGTCTACTGAAAACACCACCTTTGCACAGGGTTTATTTTGATAACTTTTTACAAGCTTCAATCTAATGATGCATTTCAAAGCCATTGGCATTAGAGGAACAGGTACTGTGCAAATATCCCGAACAAATGGATGTCTCATCCCAAAGATGAAGAGATGAAAAAAAGGAAAAAGGAGTATTCAACTACATGTTTGACACTAAGAATGAAGTTTCAGGTGTTGGTTGGAAAGACAACAATTATGTAAAATTGTTGACTAATTTTGGAGTAGTTGAGTCACTTTCACAAGTGAAACGATGGAATAGGTCTCAGAGGAAAGAAATAAAGGTGCCTCAACCACACCTTTTGGCAGATTACAACAAGAATATGGGGGAGTTGATAAGCTAGATTGGAATATGAATAAGTACTGAACAAAAATTAGAGGGAAAAATTGTATTTCCCAATATTTACAGATGCCATCGATATTGCATTAGTTATCTATTGCATGGCCAATGGTAAAATTCTCCTATCTTTCTGAAGAGCTGTTGCTACAGCATGTTTGGTACATTCATCGGAATTATCAGACCCAAAAGCCAGAGGAAGACCTACAGGAGGGCCACGTCTACCAAGATAAATCAGATATTCAAATATTCGGCACCTTCTTGAGAGGACAAATATAGGTTTGCAAGAGGAATGTATGTAAACAATGTGTAAAATGTGATGTAGGACTACATATGGAGTGTTTCAAGACATGGCATAGCAAATAGTCATGAACAGTTGTGATTCCCCAATTGGGGTTTTCTCCTAAAAGTGTACTTTTTTCAATAAAAATGTATTGAATTTAAAAAAGGGGACTTAATTCATTTCATTGCAACATAAATAACACCAAATTATCATTTTTTGGATGAAAAAATAAAATTTGACCGGTAATGGGTTAATAACAATTAGCAAAAAGCAGTTTTCGTGATACATCAACATAAATTATTCATATGCTAAATTTTAGAAATTATTAATCCCATATAATTTTGATCATCTGTCTTCAAACAGATGATCAAAATTATGTCTTCAAACATCTTATTTTGTTCAAGTCTTCTGGTGTTAAATCTAGATATCTACATAATTTTAAGAATTAAAGGTAGAAAATTGGCTATTTCTATACATCAAAATATATGATTACTAAATTAATAGATTTCCTGTAGAAAAAGTTAAAATGCATACATTATTCATTAAATTATAATTAATTTTAGTCATAAATTTGTTTTCAGTTTTTAACATAAATGATGCTTGTTATTATACATAACTTCTTTCCCTGGGTTACTTAAAAAAAATAGGCGGCAATTTTTGTGTGCCTACAGGCGACAAAGTTGTTAATCCCCTTCTGTGAATAGTGTATTTTATAAAACCATGACACATTTTTAAAGCTGATTATTATGAACAATGTTTTGTTTGTGAATTAAATAACAATGACAATTAATACATAAAAATTTTTGATTTTAAAAAATTACAAAAAACAAGATTTTCTCAAAAACGGCTCCAAATGTTTTCTTTAAACTTTTGGTTGGGTAGTGCTAAATGCACTCTATAAGATGGCATAAATGGCATATTGCTATATTTTTTGTTTTATCAAAAATTACAAATTTTTTTTTTTCACTTGTCTCTCACATCGTTGATATTTACATCAGCAGCAATTTGTTGACATTATTGTATTTACAAGCGCATGTGCTTTAAATAATGTCACATCAAGTTTCCCAAAAACTCAACAGTTTTCTGTGAAAACGAGTTCAAATTTACACATTTTCATAAACGCTTTATCGCCATTTGCTCAAAAATGGCTCCAAATTTTTATTTCAAACTTTTTGTAAGGAGAGTGTTAATTGTATTGTTTAAGATGACATAAAATTCATTCTGGGGTATTCCTTTGTTTTTTCAAAAATTACACAAATGTAATATTTTTGAAATATTTCACTCTGCTAATATGCACATTTCCAGCGATTTGTAAACATTATTACATTTATGAGTGGAAGTGCTTCAAATGAAGTTTTAAAAACTCAAAAATGTTCTGTGAAAAAGAGTTTGAAATTTATCATTAATGCTTAAACACCATTTTCTTTAAAACGGCTCCAAAGTATTCCACAAAAATTTCCTTATAGAACGAGGTTTTCTGTTTCTTTAATATTCATAAAGTAATATTTTGATTCAACCATTAGGAAACCGAAAAGTTTTAAACGAAATGGACTAGGGGCGGTGATTGATGGCAGCCGGGGCAAGGAATGGAAGCAGGGGCAAGAATGTAAAGTTGGCCCAGACCAAAGAAATTAGAAAACCAACTAGAACGAGAAAGTCTGTGCCATTCTGTAGCACCACTACATTATTTGTGTGCTGACAACCCCGACCCATCACTATTTATGCCTCTTGCCACCCCTCAACTACGAGAGGAGAGGTTGGGCCAAGCATTATTGCTGGAATAAATATGACCGCCCGCGTTGCACTCTGCGTGGAGAGAGGAGAAAGAAGAGAGAGAGAGAAGAGAGGAGAAAGGAGAGCGAAGAGAGGAGAGAGAGCGCAAGCAACCGAGCGTGACCAAAGCAAAGCAAAGCAAACTAGAGAAAACGAAGAAGAAGATGTACACGTAAGTAACGAAGAAGAAGGAGAAGGAGAAGAAGACGGAAAAAAAGAAGAAGAAGAAGAAGAAGAAGAAGAAAAAGGAAAGAAAAAGAAGAAGAAAAAAAGGATTAAAAAGAAGAAGAAAAAAGAAGAAAAAGAAGGGAAAGAAAAAACAACAACAGTATGAATATGTTCGAAGTCATTTCAATAACTGATGTCACCCCATTTTGCAGTACTAAGACATTTTTTTTTCTACAGTAGAACCTGCTAAACTATTACATGAGGAACAACAGGATACAAATGTATAATGTGAGAAAAATCAGTGTTGCAAAATATTCATCACAAGTAATCAACAGATATCACATATTTATTGTGGCAACATTCAAACTACTGCTAAAAATGGTTTCACTGATGTTTTTGGAAGGAAATTAATGTACATAACACATGCAGAACATTTTTTACAGTCTTTTATACTTTCAGATGTAAATTGGCACTATTTCAAGCTTTGAAACCCCACCAAAAAACTAATGAAAATTGCAAGTTGTAATGACAAAAGTTGAATCCATGTTAATGTCCGACTTATTTTTGCATTTATTCACTGGTATTTCATTTACTTCCTGTATGTAAATGGTTCTTACATCAATTTTAGAATTGTCTATAAGTATCTAAAATGAATACCATACCATAGCTAAATGAAGGGTTTCATCAGTTATAGTTAGCAATTTACAATCAGCAAATTCCTATCTTCCGAAAACACAATAAGCTCATACAATATATATTATTTGCTTTAATACTACTATTTAACATGTTACAGAAGAGAAACACATCAAAATGCTATGCCTTTCATATAATGAAACGAAAACAACCATGAATCATACAATGGAACATTTCTACTGAAAAAGTGTCATAACTTTTAAAAATATTCCCTCTAGTCACGGCAAAATTATTTTGTAACAAGATTCATGATTTTTTAGATATCTCAAAATAGAAACTGAATTACATTACTGAATTACATTACTTTTCTTACTCTCTAACCTTGGAATGGCAAACCATTACCAGTCTCATTTATTCTCATGAATAACTACAATGCTTATCACAAGATTTTAACTGAGCCTTGTGTTTATAACACAAAAGAGAACTGTAGAAAATAAAATCTTCCCTTCTCTTCATTACAAATCACATATTACCAATTTTCTTCAAGACGATGCTAGAAGTACTCTTGCAAACAAAACTCATGAAAATGAATCACAATATCTTTTATGTGCACAAATTTTCTTTCATTTACCCTTTCCATATTGGGAACATACATCACAAAGACAGTAAATGCTATACATGTGCAAGCATTCTTCTCAAAAATGTTTCACACAATCTACCACAGTAATATTTTGTCCTTTACACTATATTCTGTAAAATACACTGTTCCTAAATTTGCTGAAGAATGTTTGAAAGTTTTTAATAAAATATAATTGCAGTGATAAAGCAATTATGGACATGTATTAAATGTATTCAATTTACACTGACTTAACATGCCCTATAATTTTCACTGCTATATTGCACACACACATTAAAAAACTTAAGTAACAATAGATGAACATTTTTCAATTGAAACAGTCTCTGGTGAGCTTTCAGAAAAAATTATGATACCAATAATTTAAAGTCATGTTGTAGAATGTGAGATAACTAACCATGAAATCACAAAATAAAACAGAAAAATAGGATAAACTGCTAATGCTTTTCGTCCAGGAGGCTGACTGTCTCCCAAAAAAACCATGGATGCTGAAAAAGAGGACTTTTATTAGATAACGTTGGAGAAAGATTGTGAAAATATTTGAAAAAAGATTGTTTCTAAATCTCACCAAATGTGGCCCATCCAAATCCCAGCATAGTCAATACAAATCTCAGAATAAATAAAAACCAATTTTGTTGGAGGAATAAAATGATTCTACATACAATTAGAGCAATTGTAGTAGGAAGTAGACAATATCCCAAAACACACACACTTTGAAAGAATGATCTGGAAAACAAAGAGATTGATTATGACACAGCATCAAAATTATTTATTTTTCTTTAAAATATTCATTATATTTATCGAAATAATAAAAACATACTTTTGTGATATGGATCTCATTTTAATAAAATTTTATTTCATCGCATGTCGACACCTATCACAACTCAATATAAATTATTATAAAGCTTCTAAAAATCGTGATTTTCTTTTTAAAACAAAAATATATTTTTTTAAAATTTATTTAGATATGCATTTAAATTTCATATTAGTAATAGTACTTGAAAAATATTATATAAAAATTCAATTTCATTTATCTTAAATTTATAATAAACTTAAGTTTTAGTCATTTGTTCTAATGTGAAAGAAAACTGACATTTTTTTACAGTAGTGAAGAATATTACTCTTGTATATAGTTAACATATTATGTAGTGTAATTGATGTGGCATTTAGAGAAGATGTTTTATATCTTTTTTTGCCTCATGGGTTTCTAATGTTTTACAAATGTTTAATTTGTGTAATAAATTGCAACTGTTTTCTTTGTTAATCAATAAATTTTTCCATTTCAGTAATTAAAATCATTGCAAGCCCCAAAAATGCACAACTGGGTAAAATTTTGAAGAAAGAATGACAAAACAGTTTTGATGATTTATGTCAGCACGAAGAGAAAAAATGTATTTAAATCATATGATGTAAAACAAATTATTTAAATCATCAAAACCTTATTTGTTGCCTTGCTCAATGCTATCTTCAATTTTTATTTTATAATTTTGTTCTCATTAACTAGCAAAATTGCAACTGTAAGATGACTCATTGGATGTTAGTGGAGCTACAACAATACAAGCTATCTCGCATAATTTGTAACATTTGCAATTTTTGAAAATCCAGAGTTCAATGTAAAGGAGGTCTGCAGAACTGTTTTAAGCAACTGTTGCTCTACCTGCAGAGAAAAGTTGAAGAACAATTTGAAGCCACGTTTGAGAAAATAAATGTTGATAAATCGTGTTTACTTTTAAGTAAAAATTACGTGAAACTCATTTTTTCCAACAAAAAATTGTGACCCTATTTAAGGATCTAATTTTTTTGGAACAGATTTAATTAAGGATATATATCATCTATGTTGCATATCTACTATACTACTGTACTATATATAATAAATATATCTATCATCTATTTCTGTAATGTTAATTGTTTTAAATTTGCACTTTTGGCACCCATATCTCTAAAGTTGAATTTCATGGATCATTTATAGTTCCTAAAGCTTCACTTTTGCAGCCTAAAAAGGCTGTGAAATAAAGCATGTAATGCACAACATAATATAGAAGCACCAAACTGACCGAGACTGAAACCACTTATATACTGTTCACTCTCTAAGGAAAGTTTCCTGACATGATTAAATTGCAATAGTAAAACCATTATTAAAAAGGGGGTACATATGAAGTTATGAACCATAGACCCCATGACTGTCCATGTCCCATTCTCTGCCTTCTCAAAAATTCTAGAAAAAAAACATTCTATGAAAGGTTAATAAATTTCTTTGAATATAAACAAATTTATTACTGACACGCACACAAATCTGAATTCGGGATCTATCTAACTTTGGACCAAATTGTACCTTGCAAACCATAAACAGATTGTAGAAATACCTTTTTACAGTGTCGAAGTATTAGAGCACCATAAATCAGAATCCAAGTTAATGAAGGATGGAGTTCTACAGGGCTCAACACCGCGTCTGTTGTTATTCTTATTATACATTAATAATATGCCACAAGTTATAGGTAATTCTAGAACAGGTATTTCTGCAGATGACACTAGAGTTATATTTAAATCCAAAATACAGGATGGTTTAATAGATGCTGCCAAGACAGCATTGCACAACTTTGAAATTGATTTTTACGTAACAAACTAATTGTAATCTTCTGGAAAACAGTGACTATATATTTCAACAATACTCATAACATGCTATACATCTGCAACAATCTGAAGCTTCATGGTAAAAATATCAATGTAGCTCAAAAAACAAAATTTCTTGGGACATTCATACAAATTAATTTGAAAGGGAACGTCCATATAAATCATGTAAATGAAACATTTCTCAAAAATGTATTATGGTCTAAAATTTCTCAGAGAAAATTCTACTGTTGGCAGCGTATACACATTTTTTGCACACATTCACTAGATTCTGATATATGCAATAATTTCCTGGGCATGCACCAGAAATGCACAATACATTCAAAATTCAAAAGAGAATTGTTTGTATAGAGGCAAAGTTCACAAGATGTAAATTGTGCAGGCCGCTCAAATTCTTTCATTACCAAGTAAATACACACTCAATAAATTAATTTTTATGCCAACAATTTTTCTGAACTTTGAATCTGATAATATCAGTGATTTATCAATAATTATTGTAAATATAACTCGACTGTACATTACTATACAAATAAGTTTCAATAATAGAAATTAATATATATATATATATATATATATATATATATATATATATATATATATATATTATATATATATATATATATATATACACACACACACACACACACATATATATGGTGAAGAAATTCTTACATATTGCCACCCAATAATTTTGAATTTAGAGTTACAACCATAGATCCAATCCACACAATAACAAATACTTCTGCAACTTCTGGTCCACCATCATTGGCTGAATCATCTGATGATCCGGATGATCCACGTAATACCCTAGAAAACGAAGTGTGTTTAAATGTGTATGTACAAAGGATCAAAGAATGAACAAGCATTTTCTTCACTCACATGGCCATGAAAGTACACAAGACCAAGGGACCCCACAAATCCCCTGAAATAAAAACGCACATCATGAAAATCAGTTTTGATGAATTAAAAACTATTAATTAACAAATAAAAAAGTAAATAAAATCCATTTAACTTTAACTCACATTCTTTGAGCAAACTTTTTTTTTCTTTTGGGTAAAGAACATGAAAGAATTTCACACCAACTGCTTTCACATCCCTCAACTGAAACAAGATAAATATTCTTTTAGGACAAAAATTAACTTATTTCTATGCAATCTATATCTTGCAATTATGTTACATTTGCCTCCGTTCAAAAGTATTACAACATTTTTTCTGAGATTAAGTAATTAATAAAATTTAGATTTTGTGGCTCTAGAATCTCCAATTTAGGCATCTAAAATTGACAGTATAAAATGAGATGAAAACTTCTTTTAAGAAAAATAGTTATTTGTGGACCAAGACTATTATAAGGGTTCTAATGATTGAGCGGTGAGAAAAAGCCATCCACTAAAATACCATGATGGCGAAAAATGGTTATGATTTGTGCATTCAGAACCCTCAAATTAACAAAGATCAGATGTTAGCTTAAAGTCAGAAAAAATTATGTAGACCAGTGTAATCAATTAGGTTTTATACAGCATTTAATTGTCTGTAGATAAAACTAATTTATCAGCAATACTACCCTAATATCTATTGAGTTAGTTTTGAGAAAATTTCAACAGTGTCCATAATTCTAGATCTATAATAAAATGTTTACCAGAGCCACTTAAAGTACATCTTACAGATGATGAGTATTAATAAAAATGGAATTTTATTAACTCATTTAAACTTAATTAATGAAATTAATATTGTTAAAACTAATGAAAACGGTAATTAATCTTACTAGTTTTAATAATATTCACCTTTTTCTTTATGTGTTTGTTGAAAAAATTCCATTTTAAGTAGGAAGCATACCTTCCAATGACCGTTAAAAGGTCAATGGGAGAATGGCAAGAAACAACCATTATACCCCATATTTTGCGGTTTAACTAAGACAACTATTAAATGGAATTTAATATTTCAAAAACTGGCTAACATTGTTATGTTTTTCAATGAATTCAGTTGTTTTCAACAATAAGTGCTTTTTGATTAGTGTGGTATTGGACAAAAAATGGTAAATTTCTTTGAATGAAGAAATGTGTTTCAACAGCACAGAACTATAAGTAACTCAAAATTAAAGAATTTGTGGATTAGGGCAGCTTTGCACCGGACCCCTCAAATATACAGTATCTTTATTTTTTTAAAATAAAATTACAATAATTACAATTACAAAAAGTTTGATAAACTATTTTCTGCTTTAAAAAAATTAAGAATAGATAAATCACTTAATCAATTAAATCTGATCTCAATTAAATTAAAAAAATCTGATTTAAATATAATAAATCTGATATTTTGATTTTTTTTTTTAAATCATGGTTTTTTTTGCAGACCTATAATTGCATTAAATTCACAGCAATTCTGTTTAAGGTTTTTTCTCCTGCAAGACATGAAAAACAGTTCTATTTCCGCATTGGAGAGGTTCCATTTTATGCTATGTAAAATGCCATTTAACTTCTGGTAAAGGCAGGTTCCTGGCTTCTACACATTCTGGTTTAGACAGATTTTACTGTACCATAATCGGGGGGGTGATTCACATTTTAACAAATTCAAAATTCAAATGTCTGTTCTGAGGAGAAATTCTGCTGAAAATGAAGACAACAATAGGTTATTGTTGATGTAGCAACAATGTTAAGGAACACATTGATATTGCATTGTTATCAGAGCAACTTATTTCACAGTCTGAATTACTTTCTCTGACTCACGAAACAGACTCAGTGTTAGTTACCATTGTTTGTGCAACTTGTTCACACAGCAGTCAATAGTTGCGGTACGTTTTGGAGTTTTAGCTTTTTGCTAATAGCTTTTTAAAATTTATCATTTCGTGACCAAGGTGTGCTCTGAAATGAATTGGATTACTGTATTTTTATGTTGCAGTTGAATTCATGTCAAGCCCAGGAACTACCAACCAGACCTCAGGCAAAACATTTCTTAAAGAGGGCTCCAAAAGAATTGAATTCAGCAATCAAGGCCATCAAGAATGGTAGTAATATCAGGGAAGCTTCCGAAGTCCATCACATTCCCTTCCCTGTTCCACGATGCCACTATAAAAACCTCAATATGACACTACAAGGAGAGCAAACATCCTCTCGAATTTTAAGAAAAATGTTTGAGTGAAAAAAATGTTTAAAAATGTAAAAAATAATTTGACTACACAAGTGATTTTGTACATGTTTCATAATATCCGTACTGTGGTGGTAGTAAAATAGAACAGATTTATCAATAGTTGTTCGATTTCTCTGTACTTTATGGGATAAAAACTAAAAAAGGTACAATTTAAAAATTTCTTTTGCAAGAATAATTGCTTCTTAATCAATAAATACAAGAAATGGCAACATTTAGGCATTTAAACATAAAGAGGCATTTATTATTGAAAAAGGCATTTATAGGCACTATAAAATTCGCATACAATATTCAAAATGAATAAGTAACCTAAAAGATTACATTTTCCATTGAAGGTAAAAAATAAGCAAATAGGCAAAAATCAGCAGCTTAATAATAATAAAAACATTTAATATTATTATGTACTTATTTATAATAATAATAATAATAATAATAATAATAATAATTATTATTATTATTATTATTATTGTGCTAGATTTTAGAAGTACTTTTGCAATATAATGGTTATTTAAACAGTGGTATGATTTGGAAAGTTGTGAAAATGCAAACACAAAAGTCTTGTGTATTGTCATATTTTCATTTTCTTTAGGTTATAAATGTTTGCACATTTTGAACATTTGTTAGGCCATAAACATCTGAACCCTAATTATCATGAAAAGGGGCTGCAAATATCCTGGACAAGTAATGAACTTGTGAAAATCTGCTACATCCATCATGTTTGCTGCAGCTGCTAATTGGTCCATGCCACCAACCTGTGTAGAGTTCAATTCACAACATTTGCACAACTTCTGTATTGAAGTTTCTCCAAAGGGAACACATTTTAATAGAACATTGTCTGGATGGTTCAATAGAGAGTGTTTTGATGATAGGTCCTTTGGAGTGGTTATACCAGGTTGTAAGTTGGAAGACCTTAAAATTCTCATTGGCGATAACATTTCAACCTATCTTTCTGTGACCTCTGATCAATTGTGTTTAGGAAACAATATCAAAATGATATTTTTGCCCTCAAATTCCACACATGTTACAGTCACTTGATGAGGCATTATTGGACCCCTAAAGTAGAAGTGGAGAGCAACCCTGAATAAATGGAAGATGGGATCTGGGAAAAGGGAGTGTTCAATGCTCAAGGATAAATTCCTATGACTTCTGACTCAACTCATGCACAAGACAGAAGTTAATCCTTGTGAAAATATAAGAATAATTTCAAGAAATGTGGACATTGTTTGGAAATTGGACATGAACCTGAGCCAAATGTTAGTGCTTGTGATTGACCTACACTAATTAATGATGTAGATCTTGCTTTTTCAGGCATTGAGAGGAAATGATAAGCCTAGATCTTCGTGAAAAGAAGCCTATTGGCTCCATTTTCTCCTTTAAGAATAAATTGGAAAATTCTTACATTAATTCTATTCACCACAACTTGCGAACCAACACGATCTGGGATTAAAAATAGAATTAATACGTAGATGATAATAACTGAAAATGAAAGAAATGGTTGTTTTGAAAATAAAGGTCAAGACCCATAAAACAGACTGGTATGATTTTCTTTTTATCGCAAGTTGACTTAGCACAATTCACCATTCAATCTAGAAAGTGATTCTATTCACTCCAAGTTACTGTACTTGTTTCATATATTTGACCAAAACCAAGACAATTTAGTGCAAGACAAAACCAAAATAAATGCACACGATTTTACATTTGCAATCTATTAAATATATTGAATTATGAAATTTTAAAAGAAGTGTTGTGAGATGGCATGGAATTCGTCAAAACAAATGTGCCCAATAATATTCTTAGCAAGTACAATATAAATAAAATTATAGTTTAATATTTCATATTAACAGCTTGATATTGAGTACTGTAAGAGTATTAACAGCTTGAAATAGAGGACTGTAAGAGTGTGTACATTATAAATTCTTACATGGCACAACACTTTTAAAGACTATATCTATTCCATAACATTAAAAACTGACAGTCAAATGTACAATTAAATCATTTAAATTATAGTTACCATAATTCAGTTCATTCATTTTTTATTAATGACATATCTCAACACTCTTGAATTTTTCTGTTGCATGTTACACAAATTATTGTTTTGTTTTTTTTTAAATTAGAAAAATTATTAATTCTGTTTAATCATATTTTTTGGATTATTAAAACTCACATTCTCATTCTCAAAGTTTTGAGACCATAGATTTAGTCTCATATTCTGGAGCTGTAATTAAATTGGAAGACAGCCTTCTACTTAACATTTTAGATCTAATGATTTAAAAATTCACATAAAATGCCCATTTTTTTTTTAGATTTACAAATGACAATTATTACGGCTAAAATACTTGTATTAATAAATACTGACTAACAGATATATGATACAATTGGCAAGAAGGATGAAGAGAATCGAAGTGGAACGATATGCACACAGTGTTCAGCCTACATGCCAATTTTATTGTGTATATCACTGCTGATTGCTGTCAGATCATTACATGCATCATTGAATGCAAGGTTTGATTCCATAGCATGGTTGGTTAGAGCATCTGTATCGATAACAGAAGGCCCGAAGCTCGAATCCCAGTGAAATCCAATATTTGCACTTCAAGAAAAATTATTTTCATTATACAGTTTAGTTTTATAATATAATAATTCTAAAATAATTATTACATACCACTGTATCACGAATAGGTTCATCTAAAGTATTGAATTCTGGTTTTCCATGCTGTTGACTTTTTTGCTGATTGGGCACAGTCATTTCTCCTTCCACTGAAGCGCCAAAATCTTCAAAAACCTATTGCATGTAAGGTTAATAAAACACATTATCATAACATCTAATCAAAACAAACCGAGCGGAAAAAAACATTGTCATGCCACAAAAATACGCGAGGATACTGCTACACATCTATATTCGATATTACAGAAACTGAAGCAAAGGAACATTCAAAGAGGGCAGGATGAAACAACATTTATTACCACTCGAGATCACACCACCTGCACTCATAACACATATTGTCAGTTATCTACATACTTACGTCCAATTTTGCATCTTCTCCAGACATGATGAAAAATTTAAATTACGTATATCAGTACCAGGTTTCATCTACAACTCCCAGACACCATGAAATATGTAATAACTCTCAGCAATTGTCAACACCAAGCAGAACTGTCACGTCGTCAGAACGAACACGCTACACAGATGATACAAAACATATGAATATCGCTTTTGTGTACACTCTTGCACCAAATAAATATGGCGTCGTGTGTTTACATATCAAATGATGTGTTCGTGTTGGAAAGTCCCTGTCCAACTCAGCTGCTGGGTGCAGGCGGGAATGTGAATGATAAGTATGTTCTACACGGTTGTTGCTCTTGCATGTATTGCATTTTGTATTGGAATAGAAGCTGATGTAAATGTTGCTGAAAAGCCTCAAGAGGAAATCAATAAGAGCGAACAATTATGTATCCTTTGAAGTAATACAGTTAGCATTGATTGCCAGTTCAAGACACCATGTTTAAGGACATATGTCAATAATTTTACCAAAATGTTTAGTATTTGCCCTTAACGAGTGATGCAGTTCGCAAACTGTTCAAACAACGGCGAGCAGAACAACTAGATGCCGTTAAGGGCCTTGTAGCTCTTAGCAGCTATGAAAAACAATATAAAATGGTCAATGTGATACTTGACAAAGTTTTCAGTGTATGCATTTTTTATTATCTTAATGAATTATTATATATAGAAAATAAATTAATATATGGTAACAGTTTTTATTCTTGATACTCTGAGTGATAGAAGATACCATACCATTTCATTTTGCATATAAATTTACTTAGTGGTAGTGTAAATTACAATGATAAATATGTGCGGCTTCATTGCCCAACAACAAATATTTTAATCATGCAAGTATATAAAAGGAATGATTTTTGAGACATTTTACAGACCATTTTCATAAATATTTTCTATCCAATAGCTATTCTCAAGATTTGTACAGGCACGGTGGTCCTTACTGGCAAGATTACTGTATATTATGTAATTAGAGATAAGATATGTTGTAGAGGTATGCAAAGAACATGTGTTTAAAAATACTATGTGAAACTATGCCAAAAAAGTAGGAGTGATTTTTACAGTGTAAGGCAATATAAATAAAATGTGTGTAAAGTGATCATGAACACGGTAAAATGTTCAAGAAGCTATACAAATGTTCACCTAATTTTGAGCATACATTTTTTAAACAGTTAAGAGTATTTATGAAAAGTGATTGAAATCACATTCCCAGTCTTAAGCTATAATGAAAAATGCACTATAGTGCACTATACTGACTCGAATCAAAAAGCCAAATTGAAATCAATATAGTAATGAAATACTTGAAATGTTAAAAGGGCCGACGTCTTGTTTATTATTAGCTGAAGCATGCACAATGTGAGTTTGTCTTGTAAGTTGTTAAGGTCCGTACTATACTCGGTTTTCCAGGGCTCTTAACCGTACTGACTACCGAATGACTGACTTCATCCTTTTTCTGCATCGTTGGATTTGGTATTGTTCGCCGGTCTGATCATAGAATTTACAAATGTGTCAGCTGGTTCATGTAAGAGTTCTTGTTTACGGAAGTCGTACATAGCTACAATTTTATTGTACACGCATGTTTTCTTGAGCCCCAGAGCACCTCTCCCACTCCTTCAATAATATTAGTTGATTTAAGAATAAATAAAAGTAACGAGCATTGTTGGCACAATCTGATAACAAGAAATGTTCGCTCTCGTGTAATAGAAATTATTATGCATTGTGAAACGAGCCACAAATTTGGTATAATAGTTCTGTTGAAGAAATAACCAACCTCCCCACTCCACTTGCATTTAGCTACATAAGGGCTCAAGAAAACGTGCGAGGATTATACGTATTATCCGCACACGTTTTCTTGAGCCCTCGCTTTTCTAGATTCGAGAGGAGTGGGGAGTTTGGTTAATTTGAGGAAAGGAATTTTACGTCGAATGTGTAGTTCATTTTTCCATACAAAATTGTCCCGGGAGCAAACATTCCTCGTCATCAGATTTTATCTACAACTCTCATTGCCATCATTTATTCTTAATGCAACTGATGTTGGAAAAGGAGTGGGGGTAGATATTCCGGGACTCAAGAAAACGTGTAGCTATAATACGTGTTGCATTTCGTATTTTATGGTCGTCCAATTTTGATTTGTCATTCCTTCGGGGTATAAAGTTCATTCATATTTTTCTTAACAGACGACTGAACTTTTGATTTCCGTAAATACGAACAATTCTTCATTTTTCCCCATTTTTAAGCTAACGATTTGGGATTGATATATATTTTTTTAATACCCAACATTTGGGAAATACCCCGTCCAAACAATCTGGC
Source organism: Gryllus longicercus (assembly GCA_038098605.1). NCBI lineage: Eukaryota > Metazoa > Arthropoda > Insecta > Orthoptera > Gryllidae > Gryllus > Gryllus longicercus. Next base: position 71,246 of record JAZDUA010000679.1, on the reverse strand, counting down.
AACCCTGTAAAAGGTTTATTTGTTTTCCAGTAAAATATGTCATATGAAAATAAAAAAGTTTAATGGAAAAGAAGGCCGCGTGGAGCTTTAAAACGTGTACTTAGTTTTTTTTTTGTGTCTTGGCGTGTGGGGGCCTGTCTTCACGATGGAATATTTCGTGTCTTTCTCGGTCGTGCCGCTTGATGTCGCATGATCGCGACTGTATCAAGCTGTGCTAGCGATCATGCGACAGCTAGCGACACGACCGAGAAAGACGCAAAATGTCGTGAGATATTCCCATGCAAAGGCACGCCCTCGTGCGCCAAGAAATAAAAACCTAAGTATAGTCCCTCCACCCTTCTTGTTTTATAGTACAGTCATTTGGTGCTTAAAAAGGGTAAATATCGTAAACTTAGCAATTAGCGCAAACAAAAATTGTGTCTGGAAACTCGTTTTTGAAAATCAAAATGAGTAAAAATCACGACCTTTTTTCATTTTTTTCAAAATAACTTAAAAACTATCGATTTTTAGTAATTAATGGCCATATATGAAATAAAATTACTCACCTTTAATGTTAGGATTTTTTCTCCTGTTAACGGTCTAGTCGTGAGAGTGCCACGAAATTTGGTGATGTAAGCGAAGCGAAGAAACGGGAATTATCCCACTTTATCTCAATATAACTTAAGAGTATTAATTTTTCGTATATATTAACATACAATGAAAGATGATAACATTGCCTACATTTAGTGTGTTCAAGGTTTTCGCCTAGGATCAATGGTATCGCCGTTAATGTGTAAAATATGCCTCCACTCGGCACTCCACAAGGCATATCCTCACTCACTAATTCCTATATATAATTTACATCCAATAAAGTAACAAATAAATAAGGCGCCTTGTGAATGAATTTACATTTCATTTGGAAAAAGAAAAGTAGGTAATTAATAATGTGAAAAAGAAAATTAAGAATTTGGAAGAAGATGGACTGCACCTTCTAGGGTTTCGAAGGCCCTGACATTTGCTACACGCAAAATAATGTGATTAGCGGGTTTTTTATTACTATAACTCTTGTATATTATATTGTTTCTAATAATTAGCATTTTCTAATATCTTGAAGTATATGCAAGTCATTTTCAATTGGTTCGTCAGGTCCAATGGCTTCATAATCTTATCCTTGTTCTAGTATTATAGCTCGTATCTCACCTTCAGGTCATTTTCAGGAACGACCTGAAAATGTCATGTTGTAACACTTTTCGCGGTTGAGACACAAGTTAGATAATTAATTCCTGTCTTCTTGCAGTCACTTTTTTGCAGTTTTTTGAGCGTTTGCAGGAATTAAATTTCAATAAAACTGGTAGAGCAGGTAGTGCTACCAAGTTGTTGTCAAAGGCGTAAGGCCATTTTTCGAACTTTTCTCTCTCCACTCTCCTCGATTTTTTCTGCATGTAGCCAAGAGTGACTGTGCTGCAGATGGTGGTAGTGCATCGATGTTTGTCTTGTAAGTGAATGATTTAGCAAACATATCTCAACTGTCAAAGTAAAGACATTTTCTTTGCCCTGGAGCCGAATAGTGAAACCCAAAAAAGTTCCAATATCAGCAACCACGTTATTAGTTGCATTTGATAGTTCGAAGAATTGTTTAGTCATCAAGATTAGTGGTCTGTCAGAAATTCATTATTCCGTGCTTGGCCAATGCCGTGGTTTCGCAACCACTCATTGCTTGTGAGAAAGCGAAGTTATCGGTAATTGTTTCACTTATAGCAGCATATCACTTATAGCAGCAAATGGGAAAACATGGGTAAAGAAATTGTCTTTCTCGTGTTTCAAAAAAGGTCACATTTTGCATGCTTGAAAAGAGCTTACCAACATACGAGTATCTACTACACCCTCACCAACTTCAATCATGTTCTGATTTCTGTATCTAAGAAAAAAGCTGTGTTCATTATCGGAGTGTGTGCGTCTTCTTCGCTTGTTTCCACTTCATTCCTGGTGCATGGAATTTTGTAATCGGCGTTGCTATCAATCGTCTTTTGTTTTGCAAATCGGCCAACACGATATTGCATCCCACCAGACTTCATTGTCGGGGTAGGTGCGCACGTTACCTTTTCTATAGGGGGATCAGCGTTTTCATGCTGATTCCATTTTTATATACACCCCAGGGTTGTTAGCCCTGTGTGATGGGATGAAATTATGATGGTGAATGAGACACTCATAGAAAGAGAATATGAAAGCGTTACAAACATACAGAGACCACAACACAACGATGTCCAAGGCGGAAGTCGAACCTGCGATCTTCTGTTCCGAGACCGCTACTACTGCCTTAGCGATCTCGGCCATCGGATCGACTAAAATCGTCTTTTATTATTCGTGTTAGGAGGAAATGTTTCTTTGGGTGATGTATGAATCATTGTGTCGTCTAACACTATGTACGCAATTTTTTTTAACCTTTTACTTCGTTAAGGGCTTCAGGGTAGCAATAAAAACATCTAAGTAGATATGCTTGTGATTGATATTTTGACACATATTCAACATGTGTCACGTATAGACTTATGAGATAAAACCTCGTCATTGATGTATTGAATTTGCACACTAAATTGCTTGTATGTTATTAATTTGAATACTTTAAAGAGAGTATTGAGGTTTGTCAACCAGAACTTTGCCCGGAAAAACGTTTTTAAAGCCAAATGTGTAAAAATCAGGCTTTTTTAAAGTTTTTTTAAACAGTAAGAAACAAACGCTAATGCCATTTATCTGTAGATGTCTATAAAAACCAGGGCCTTCGAAACGTACGCGTCACTGAAGGCAGATCGTCTTCCAAAATATTAATTTTCTTTCTCACAGTTTTAATTACCTACTTTCCTTTTCCCAATTAAAATGTAAACTGATTCACAAGGCGCCGTATTTATATGTATAAAAATTTATTGGATGTAAATTACGAATAGGAGTTAGTGTGTGAGGAAAGTAAAGTGGAGTGCTGTTTTCACAGTAACATCCAGGCATATTTTGCCCACTAACGGCGATACCATTGATCCTAGAAAAAAAAAAAACTCGTGCACAAAAAATGGAGGCAATTTTATCATCTTGATTTCACGTTAATATTTATGAAAAATTTATAAGTTTTTAGTTGTATTGAGATAAAATGGGATAATTTCCGTTTTTTCATGTTTCGCTAATATCAAATTTCGCGGTGCTCCTAAACCATTAATAGGAGAAAAAAATCGTGCCATTAAAGATATGTGATTTTATCGTCTTTTATTTCATATAGGACCATTAATTACGAAAAATGGATGGCTTTTGAGTTATTTTGAAGAAAAAAAGCGTCCTTTTTCCTATTTGTTGCTTAAAAACGCGTCTCCGGGCAACATTTTTGTTGGCAAACCTGATGTTCGCGTTCAGCGACCTAACAGAACATAGGAACCTACGGAAATAATAAACTACACCAAACCTTTCTCTTATTTTCTATAATTTGACGACTATTAAGGCGGCTCCACACATGCACCATTCGGCGAATTCCGTGCCGCCTTTAGGCTCCCCAAGCCTATACGTGAGTTGGCCCCGCTGATATTGTCGCCACTGGGAGGGGGAACTGTGTTCTCAATTAGGAAGCTTTCGTTAGCTATTATAGGACGTGGGGTAGCCTTGATCTTGTGGTAATGGCCATTTCCACTTCTTTTTACAGTTTTGATAGTTTTTCTTGGCACCGTACACTACAAGGAGCGTTCCGAAAGTAACGCAATTATTATTTTTTAAATTAATTTATTGAACATATTTTCACAAACACTTAAAATTCTTCAAAATACTGTCCTTGGGCCTCTACACATTTTTTCCAGCGACTCTGCCATGAACGGTAGGCGCTCTGGAAGGCGTTTTCGGCGACCTCTCGCAAGGTCTTCGTCACGGCTGATTGGATCTCTTCTATGGACGAAAAACGGGTTCCTTTCAGGGCCGCCTTAACCCGAGGGTCCAAAAAGAAGTCTGCTGGGACGAGGGCAGGACTGTTGGGAGGATGGGGAAGCGTTGGCACCCGATGTTTGACCAGGAACTCGTGGACTCGTAGCGCGTTATGGCAAGGCGCGTTGTCGTGATGGAGTTGCCAGGTAGTGGAAATGTCTTTTCTCGTCCTGACGACCCTTTTTCGGAGTCTTTCCAGCACATCCACGTAGTAGACAGCGTTAACTGTTTATCCTTGAGGAACGAACTCCATATGGATCATTCCTTTGCTGTCGAAAAAGACATTGTTGTGGGTTTTGCTGGTTGACGGACGCCCAGAACGTTGTTCATCGTGAACCTCTTCCCGGCCCTCCTTAAAGGCCTTTAACCCCTTCGAAACTTGAGAGTCGGACAGAGCAGAGTCCTCATAAACCTCACGAATCATTTTGTAAGTCTCCTCAAGAGACTTTTTCAGTTTAGCACAAAACTTAATCGCGTAACGTTGCTCGGTCGTCGATTCCATTTCTATCCGTGACACGGTCGGCGCGCAGAGATTCACAATAACCGACGTCTTGCCGCTTGCACAGCTTGCAGAGCACTGAGGCCGGTTTCATAGCAAAGCTAAGAGTCCCCCCCACCTACTGCAAGTGGTCCGATTCCACTCCGACCAATAGGAGCGACGCGGGAAATTCAATTGCATTACTTTCGGAACACACCTTTCGTATGCTAGTATCGGCAGGACTATGGCTTGATATACTAAATTGGCGGTGTTCATCTCCATATTTAGGAATTTTGTGTCGTTTGTTGTCATTACGGGTGTCACGTTTATTCTATTCTGCGCTTTGTTAAGTGCTTTCCAGTTGCATTGCGATTTCTATGTAACGGCTTGCTACAAGTCGAGGGTCTTTACTGCAGAGTTGGCAATGAGCATCGGGAGACCAACTTATTGGGGGTGGGGAGGACGAAACAATATATTTGGTATAGACCAGGTACTATCGATAAATACTATATAACAAAACATTGGGGGGACGTGACCCCCCCAACGGCTAGGAAATTAATCTCATTTGTTTTATTAGAGGCCCCTGTGTCATTAAAGTTAAATCCTTGTTTTTCAACATAATCGTAAATCGTCTGTAAAAGGCTTGAATAGCCTGAAGAATACATTGTTACTTTCTCGCTACGGAGTAGAGAGAAAGTTATACAATGCTGCGCAAAGAAACGGCGTATTTTCGACAGAAAGACTCTTATTACAGGGTCCTGGTAACGAAAAAGTGGATAAATCCAGTTGCTAAATTGGGGGGAAAATCCTCTAACACGTGGTGTAGCCAATATCCATGTTTTGTGGGTCCTTGATACCGAAAAATCAAATGACGGCAAAATGTCTGTCCGTCTGTAAACATTTGTCTAAACTGTTCAGCCGATTTTCTCCAAAACATATTTCCCAATCGATCTGGCTGATGTCGCGGTCCCTTTAATTTGAAACCGTTATTTTAATTTTGGGGTACTTTACATGAAGCCCCTGAGACATTTTCCAATTTTTAAAAAAATGGTTCCGTCGTTTTTGTTGGTTTAAATTTTGTTGTTGGATAGTGTAGAGGACGTTTAAGAGAATGGTGCAGGTATAATGGTTGTTAAAACCCTAATTTTTCGAAAATTGCAAAAGTTTAAGAAAATATTAAGTTTTTCTGTGTCTTCCTACAACTAAAATATTATTTTTTTCCCTTAATGAAATCGGTTTCTTAAAGATAGATTTTGAAATAAGGTCATGTACAATTTTTCGAAAATTTGGGTTTTATTTTTAATTTTTCATTCATTTTTAATTCAAAATTTTAGCGTAATTTTGCGTGAAAGTACGGGCGAGAAATTACGTGCTGTTTTAGCACCTCCAGTTGGATTTTATTTAAAGAGCGTTATTTATGTATTCATTCTTCTACCTTCAAGGATTAGGGCGATTCCTGTTCCGAATTGTCGCGCCATGTATTCATTTAACGTAAAAACTGTAAAACAGTACGTGATGTATGGGAGATTCCAATCTGAGCAAGTTTTCTTGAGTTCCAGAATCTCTACCTCCCTCTTTTACAACACGGAATTGAATTATGAATAAATGGCGATGATGAAATAAAAAATAAATTATTAAATTACAATTATTAATTTCATTCATTAGTAATAAATACGAATTATGAAAAAAATGAATTAATTTAATTCTTTCGTAACACCTCTCCACGTTTCTTCCTTCAAATGTTCATTTTGTTCATTGCGTACTGGTTTTATACAAATGAGGATAATTTCGAACACGATTTTTTCTTTATATAGAAATAAATAAAAAAAATGAATGGTTAACACTCCTTTCACTGCTCATTTGTTGTAAGCTCACTCAATTCTACAGCACTGTTTAACGTTTATTTGCGGCAGCGTGCGCTGGTAACAAAGGTCAGAAAATAAGCGAAGCAATAGATGTGTCCCTCGGCCGTGCCGCTTGAAATCGCTAAACACATCGCACTGCTTGATACGGTCGCAATCATGCGACATCTAGCGGCACTACCAAGAAAAACTCGAAATGCCGTGAGATATTCCATCGTGATGACAGGTCCTGACGCTCCACGTCATAAAAACCTAAGTATACCTTCGCTACGCACCATATAGATAGAGAGAACCATCTAGAGAAAAAAGGTATTACTGTAGCGGCGAAACAGGCGATTTGAATTTACCTCAGAGGCTTCTTTAAGGCTTGAGGATCTATGACATGCAGTTAATCTACTACATGGAACAGTCAGCTTTACTTCTCTTCCGAAGGAAGGCTTAATTTTTCGCCCTTTACCCCATTTCGATTGGGGGTTAAACCTGCGAACTTTGGTACAACAGTCCAATACGCTAACCGTTATACCACCGAAACCGAACTTTCATGTGTATGGGAGGCGATATATGCCCCTTGTTTCGATTTTCCATATTTCACGGTGTGTCAGTTTCAGTCTTTATTCATGTTCTTCAGGCTATTTCTTATATATCTCTTGATAAGAAGAACAGCAATGGGTTTAACGGGTCTCTATGGTCTGGATTGATTGATTGGTGTGTCCGGGCGCGTCAACTGCTAAGATTATTGGTACGGAAGCGTGATGCATGATTTTTATCACGATCTTCCCCAGCTGGATGGCGAAATCCGGCACGACTTACACGTCGTCTTGCGGGGATTTATACAATATGTGTCTCTCGACGTGTGGTATTGTAGGACATGCAAGTGTGTTAAGTAAGGGGTCAAGACAAGGAAGAGGCGGAGAAGTGCATGGCCCGTTTGTTAGGGTATTGATCCGGGATTCGCGTGGTGTTGATCAGAGAAACTATGAAAAAAAATACCAATCAGAGCAGCCGGCTGTTAAAATTCTCCTCCAGACAGCGACAGAACCCGACCTACAAGTAGCTGTCCTCTTTAGCGCTCGCAATCGCACACGCACACTTACATGCACTCGGGAGCTTAGTTTGGCTCGGCTGGTGCGGTGCACCGCTGGGGAGACACCTGGAAGTAGAATTATCCAGCACGTCGACGTGTTGGTCGGCGCCGGATTTCACCATGCATCGGGGGACGAACACCGAAACCTCCGGACATAAAAACATTCACTACACTAACGGGGCTAATAACCATAGCAGTTGAAGACTCGAGAAACAATCAACCTTCTTGGTTAATTTCTTCTCCTTAATTAGGATTTTGTAGTCCGCATATCTTTCATCTTAAGGTTCTTTCTCTTTTGAATGCATGTAACTCTTTTAATTTTATTTTGCTCTGTGACATACTTCATTGAACATTTCTCTGTATCATTTATTGAACCAATTTTGGTGAATGGAACTTCGTGAGTGGAAGGTTGGTGGCTGAACTGTGGCGTAATTTCACCAGAGGAGGCCCTAGGACTGACACAACAAGGTGGCCCCCTAACTGAAGACGTCATTAATTTAATGTTGTGGTTGTAAACTGAATCTTATGAGTGAAAACATTTATTACAATAAATTATTACAGAAAAAATAATTAGTGCAATTCCTTGATATAATTTAAAATTTAAATTTTGGTAATTTCTGCGCATTTACAAATTTTTGACAATGCCAGTAAGAATATTATTTTTCAACCACATCGTTTTTTCGTGCTCAATTGATTAAATATTTAAATTACTCAAACGTCCTTGTGCCATTGTACTTTGTAAATAATTTTTAATGAGCTTTAATTTTGAAAACGTTCTTTCGGCACTGGCGAGCATGACGGGAAGTGTCAAAAATGATGTCAATACTGTAAACACATCTGGAAAACTTGTTCATAATGAGCAATGTTCAATTATTAATATGTTCGCATGATCTTTAACATATCTTAGTTTGCAAATTTGACTCTTTAAATAAATGTGTAAAGACAATAACTGAGGCAAGTTTTCCACATCTGCAGGGTATTTTCATTGAAGTTTCTGTGCTTCTTCGTAAATTTCATCGTCCGAAAGAGCTATGAAAACTTGTGGCTAAATCACTGAAAATTTCCACTGCATTTTTTAATCCAACAAACAGTCGCTCCCACTGGTTAATGCCACATCTAGGAATCCATAGTTAATATAAGTTTGTATCTTTGTTCGCCATCAGTGAGTCGTTGATCCTCGCAAAGTTCGTCAAAATGTCATTTCGTTTATCGCTAAATTTCACTTCTACTTTCCAGACTTTGAATAATTCTATTGCATAATTTTTCAAATCATCTTTTCATCCAAACATCTTTCAAATCAAACTGTCGTCAATTCTTCGTATGCTTCATCGAGTAAATTCTGTGCCGTTTGCAAATTCCAATCCGGAAGGTATTTTGAAAGTGTTAGTTGATTTGGTATTTTGGAATGTAGAATGAAAAACAAATTCGAGTTTTTCTGTTACTTTTATGAAATTAAGGGCATTCACTTGAAACATTTTGTTAAAACTTGCAAATTATCAAAAACTTTTAGCTATTAAGGAATCGTCCCGTTATGACTATTTCATAGGACAAAGTTGTTTTAATGTAAGATTATTTTGCCTTTTATGCAAATCCATCACGGTTGATTCAAGTATGCTCCATGTATATCGATTAATGCTACGACCAAAGAAAACAAATTCGTTGCAACAAACAGTAAAATTCTGAACTTCTAATATTCCATTCATGGTATCATTAAGCATAAGATTACAATTATAAGCTGCACGATGCACAAACAATGAATCGTCAACTTTGTCTAATTTTTTCTGAACACCATTGTAAATACCACTCATTACTGCTGCACCACCATATCCTTGACCCCTACATGTAGATAAATCAGTTCTTGTCTTCTTGCGCCCTCGACAATATCAAAATGCAAACCTTGTGCTCATTGATCTTTGACTCTCTTAAAATCCTATATGATTAAATAATTTTTATGTTCATTGGCTTTCCGGTTTCATTTTTCTCGGTGGTAAAAATGGTAAAAATTTGACTTAATTGGTCCACTTTTGATACGTCTTGTGTTGGGTCCATTATAATATAAAGAAACGGCACTTCACTGATTTCTTCCATGATATTATAAGATACAGTTTTAGATAAAAGATTTAGTATTTCGTTTTGAATTTGGGGACTTAAATAGAACGGGGCCCCCGGACATGGTCCCGCCCCCTATGGCACTTACGCCGCTGGTTGATATGCTTTTTTGGCATTGAAAAATTACTGCTTTTGAGCACACACACACCCACACACTCGCACGCGCATGCACACACACGAACACACGGAGTTACATTGGCTGTGAGTCTCTTCGTGGTACTCCAATAGAAAGTAGTTGTTACCGCATGAAGTGTCTTAGAAGTTTATTTTTTGGCATTTTATCTGTAATAACATTTATAAATATTTATGATGTAAATAGAAAAAATCAAAATATCGTCACCAAGATGCACTGATTGCTGAATGTTATTTGCTATGAATTGTAATACAGATATTTGGATGGGTCATTGATAGAAAAAAAACTCCTGAAATGTGACACTTTTTGTCTTATTACATTCTTAGAATAAATATAAATAGAAAAGCTCTCTTCACTTCTCCATCATTTAGATAATGCATGTCTATTTATAATACATTCATGGTCTTAAAAAATATAAATATGATGGCTTATCATTTATGATTTAATAATATAAAGGGATCAGATATAATGAAATAATTCATAGGAGTCAGAAATGACCCTGCCCCACCTCCAATGTTAATCAAATCTCCTCTAAGGTTAAGTCAGAAATGGTGTATTAATAGTCAAAGAATGTTCTTTGATGATAAGACGTAATTGAAAGAAAGCCACACTGTCTATCTTCTAAGAAAAGAAACGAACTTTAAGGTAGTGTTTTGATAAATAATTGTTTTAAAATTGCAGTGTTTAATTTTTATTTCAACAAGAACATACAATGAGATTAATTGTGATAAATGTACATACATAAGTAGATGTATGGAACTATGAAAAATGTAAAGAATATTAATTTAAAGGTTAAAGAATTTAAACGAGATATCTTATACTATATAATTTTAATGCTTGTAGACAATCATGAATTTGTATATAAAGCTGTGTAGCAAACAAGTTGCTTTCAAGAAGGTAGGGAGAATTTAAGTCTTCAAATTTGTTTTATTTAGTCTATTGATATAATGAAGAGGAAATTGCTAGAAGATAACAAAGAAATTTAAACGGGTTCAAATTGCATCTCAAATGGTCTAGGGCACCTTGAATGACTATCTTGAATTTGATGCAAATTTGTATGCTGAGCCCCAAATCTTTGTTTGATTCCGTGCAGCGTTGTTGGACAGTATTACTAAGGTTTTCACAATTTTAGGATATAATATTTGCTTCTTTATTGTTGCTGAACTAAGGAAACTGAGCTTGCTTATACAACGTTTTGCAGATGTATTCAATGAATTAATATCAATTTTGCCTTTATTTATACATTGTAAGTAAACTGCAGTAAAGTTGTTGTAAAAAGGAGTATTAAAGAAACTTCTGAGATTTTAATATGTAATTTCTTCCACAAAATTCAATTAAGAAAAGTAAAACTTAGCACTCAACATATCAACATAATATAGTTTCTGAATGCAAAATGTCACTCTCCTAGCTTGTATCTTTACAAAATAAGTTTAAAGTGGATTTTGACCAAACGTCTTAAAATTGGATATTTTCAAACTTCTTTCAGAAAAGTACCTTCTAAAAATGGTTTCAAACCTATCTCATTAGACAGAGCGTGTTTTGAAGATTAAATAAGTAAATATATAAAAAAAAAAAAATAAAAAAAAAAAAAAAAAAAAAATAATAATTTGAAGCCATATAATGTCCAAAATGTTAAAAGTGCAGTTATTATGAAAAAAATTAGTATCCAATAAAAAAATTCTAGACTTTAGTTTCCTCTAAATTTCAAGTAAGACAATAATACTTCAACATAATATTGTTTTTTAAGTGTAAAGTTCATAATTATTGCAAAACCCCTCAAAATAGACCTACTTTTAAATAACAGAACCTTTATAAAATATATCTCATTAGAAGAAGCACATTTTGAAACCTGAAGAAAAATGGATTTATTTGCCACTGTCATATAATGTTCCAGTTAGAGACAAAGTTGAGAGATATGACCATTGCGATGAGTTATATTTAACATACACAATTCTATTATTTTAAGCCACTATTGCTGATTTACATATATTACATTTAATAATATTTATACATTAACTATAACTCAAAATTATGTTACAATTAATGATGGTAGTAATTATCAAACAACTACAACAACAACAACATAGTGGTCTTAACACAATAGTACGATTTCAAAAAAAAGCTCTTCTGTTCCTCAAATTTTAATGAATTCTCATGAATTACTAGGTCATACAAAACAGCAGAGTTTTATTGGAAAGTTCTGGTTACGCTGCAGGAATTAGCAGCTTTCCAAGAGATGAGACTGTGTTGGATGGTTAGTATCATTTTTTGTATCATTCTAGCATACCACTTCATTGCTAGAGCTATTATTATAAAGAGATTTTTTTTCCAGCTTTGGCAAATATTTTGGAAAATACTGCCCTTTTTGCAGATATAATGCTTCATTTGCCAGATATATCTCAAAAAGTTCTTGCAGCAAATTATGAATGGCAAGTTTTGTTTCAGTGGAGTATTAGTTTTGCCAATCAAACCCAATTGCTTGATAAGCAAACTGTAAAGCTACTTCATCTGGTAAGTACAATGACGAATAAATACTATTCTGTTTATTACTTTAGGTTTCAACTTGTTTTGAACAGTAGTGGCCTGTCCTGTTTCCTTTCTCTTTTCATCTGTCTTCAAAACATGGTTTGATTATATCTGGACAAATAGTATCTGTTTTTCACTGTGGATGTCAATGTTTTATAAGAAATAATTTTACATTGGAATAATTGTCTTATTAGTAATATTTAACATTTAACTCATTTGTAGGCGAATATGGAATTGAATGCTACTGAAAGAGATCCAGATTATGAAAATCCATACAGAAAAAAGGAGGAAAAGTACCAGTTTCAACATGAGCAGAAAATATCTAGCAAGAAGAGAAAGAAAGTGAAGAAAAGAGGTCCAAGATTATCAGTTGGTGAGCTGTAGCGTTACAGATGTGGAAATGTCATAAATTTAATTTCTTGGATCGATGTATATAGTGTGAAAAGAATGTTTCATGGGCATTTATTTGAAAATCATTATTTGTTTTCCATTTACAAGTCATAATCATATTTAAGAAGTATTGTTGAGTTGTGTGTTTTGTAGGTGTAGTGTGAGAATAATTTGCTGTTATATAAAACATGTTTGGTAAATTATTGAAATATTTCAAAAATGTAAAGTCAGTATCATACATTTAATGTAAGTTACTGAAATATTAGTAGTACATGTGAAAATTAATATTGAATTTTGTCTGAAGAATGTGAATCCTGTACAAATATATTGTATGTTGAAATGAATGAAAATATTTGTGGTAAAATATTGCATTATTTTATTTAAATATTTGGGCTTTCCACTATGTATGTTTTGATGTATGATTCAACCAAAGATAATTTTTACATTTCTTTGAGGTGTGTGATGAGGAAACATAAGTGTTACTGAATTCTGAACTTAAATAAGTCACATATCAAAATAGACTTGTCCAGCATGATTCGTTAGTATTAAGAAAACTGTCTTGTAGCAGAGGGAACTACACGTCCCAAAAGTTAGTACAACCATTTCATCAAAACTAAAATTGAATACTGCATAATATATCATAAATAAAGATGTAGAAATATACAGATTAGACAGTTTATATAAAAAGAAACGTTCATGCTCATCTCCAATATGTCATAGCATAGTGATCACTAAATGTAAATGATAATACAAAACTAATATTAGCATTTTATGTAAAATAAAATTAGTTAAGGAATCACTTAATTATCTGTAAAAAAAAACAACAAAAAGTTAAAGCATTGCTTTTGAAGTGGAGTATCAGACACAGAGTGCTGCCTTTAAAAAGAAGGTAAAAATGGAAAGAAATGAAAATTGAATATTGCTAAATTTAGTGTAAAAAAACATGCCACTGTTTCTTTTTATAAAAATGTGCATTCATTCAATCTCCAATTGGAGTGTGCTTGTGGTAAGTCAGCAATGAAAGAAGGGAAATAAAACAAAGAATATTGGATAATTTACAAATTGGTGTAAATATGTTGTGAAATGAAAAGAAGTTGTCAAGCTTAGTTTTTGAACAAACAACCAAACAACAGTTCTCATATCCAAATGCATTTTGTTATGTCAAATGGACACTTGTCCTGAGCAGTTGGCCACATGTCCATTACATTAATGCAATTTTCTAGAAAACATTTTTTGATCTTTTGTGAAATTAACACTAAATAGCCTACTTTCTTATTACTAACACTCTGAAAAAAATTTTTCTTGTCTGTGAATCAAAAATCACTTAATTTATCACAATTTTCCTAGGGGGGAAAAAAGACAGGATATCTTTTTTTCTGAAGTTCCACAATTTATGTATTGGTGCTAATTCAGCAGAATAGAATAATTTAGAAAAGTCAATCAAATGTTCAATATAGGACAATCACAATGGGTCATTTTGTGTATAATTGGCCTAAAACATTTGGACACCTAAGTCTTTGGCTGAAATTTCCTCTCTCCATTGTCATATAATTGAAATCATGAAAATATACTCTTGAACACCTTAAATGTCTACTGCTAATTTTTCATGAAAATTGTGCTTTTAATAAAAAACACCTCACAAAGTGTATTAAATTTGGTTGTCAAATAAATGTGTTAAGGTTTTGCTGACATTTTATTATAACAAAATGTTCCATTATATTCCAAAGTCCTTGCAAAAACAACATAATTGCCAATTAAATATTTTGAAATCAAAAAGGCAAAAACACTAGTATTTCAAAAATCCTCTCATAAATACTCATATCAGATTGTTTATTTCTAAATCTTAAAATTCATGGACAACATGAAATTTGTTAGTGTAAAAATGTTATCCATTATTTTTGAGGCTTCACTAATGGTACTGAAGTTAAAATTGTTTTGTAATTTGTGTACTTTCCTAAATTCCATTAATTACCCTACAAGTGTTTAAACTATCTTAAATATGTAATGAAACCAGTTTATTGGAGTTTGAACGTAAATTTGAATGTACAAGAAATGATTTAAATATCTAATATTGAGAAATAGTAGACTGCATCCTGCTAATTCTTCAGCTGCCTTGTGAAATACACTTTTCAGCAACCCTCCCCCATGTCTGAGATTCAAATTTGCAGTTTTTGGATGCACACAAGTTTTAAGAAAAATCTTTGGATGGACTTCTACTCAAGGAAACCATGTTTTGAAAAACTAATCCTTGGTTTTGTTGGTATGATAATTTTAGACGATTAATGGTAGTGATAATACCAGTGGTACTGATAGGTGGTAATAATAGGGTGACCAGACGTCCTCTCACCCAGACATGCTCTTTTTTTTTAATACTTTTGTCCGGGGTCTGGGCGGATTTTTTAAGTCAAAAAAATTACTTTTTCGTAATTTTCTTGTCTGAGAGCACAATTTTTACTTTCTTGTATATGTACGTATATGCACAGTAGTTAACGTATATTAGTAAAGTTATCTAATGAAAGCGAAAATCAATTTTGAGTTTCAACAGAAATACACGTTTTTGAGTCTCCTGATACCGAAAAAAGTGTTTTTTACTTTCTCGTATATGTCTGTATATACGGAGTAATATACACAGTGTAGAGAACGTTTTGTGTGGCAAAACCCACGATTTTTCAACAGAAAAACTTGTGTTGTGTGGCCCTCGAACAGAAAAAGTACATAAAGCCTCTTCTAATATGTAGTAAATTATTTCCTCTAACACGTTATGCAGTCAGATTTCAGATATTGTGGGTCTTTGATACCAAAAATGAGTCTTTTCTTCCAAAACGCCCATCTGTCTATGAACAACACTAGCTCCTAAACTACTCTTACAATTTTTCCAAAATTAATATTCCTCAATCGATCTGGCTTCACTCAATGCTCTGCGATTTTGAAGCATATTCTTGAATTTTGGGGGGCACTGTACATGAAACTCCAAGGACATTTTCAAAGTTTTCTCTTTCAATTTCTTGTAAAAATAGAGCAAAATACATTTATAAAGGTGGCATGGATTTGATTTTCACTTTTAACTCTGAATTGAAAATTGGGAAAGTTTTAATTTTTTTCGGCGTCTACAAAATTGAAGATGGAGATTTTTCCATCAAATCAATTTTTCCTTCTTAATTATTCTTTCATTAAGGTCATATATATTTTCTTGAAAAGTTTAGTCATTTTGGCTCAATATTACATGAAATATGTGAACCTATGAAAGCCCAATATCACCTAGAGGTGATGTGTAATAATTTCGCTTTCCTTTTGTTTAGTTCATACTATTAAACGAGGTTTCTGTTGCAGTTTGTCAAATACAGTTCTGAGAATGAGATAAGACTTTTATATCTTGCCTTACTCTCAGTAGAGAGATAAAACTATCAATATCGTGGAAGTTGTTTTAGCGGAAAGTGATCTAGTGTGAGATAATTACTTTTGGTGAGGAAAAATCATAAGAAAGATAAAACATTTCATTTCTGAAAACTTTTATCTCTTTGTGAAATGTCATTTAACACGTTGGCTGCTGCAATAATCAAGAAAAATATGAACCTTCTGGCCGATGTCTTTTTAGCCTTTCATAGGATAGAAATGCGATTGCTGAATATTCTTGATAGCTTTTTTGTATAAAAACTTGTTTTTTCACTGTTTTGTTCAGGGAAGCAGCTTTTGATTCTCGCGGACTCAGCATTAATATTTGCGACAATGGCCATGTGAATCATAAGTTGATTCTCAGCAGCATATCTGTTCTTAGAAATTGATAAAGAAAAGGTTAGATATATTTTGTGTGATGCAGCTTATGCTCATTGTTATACGTTCTGAACTAGTTGTGGTTGCATTTACATGCTTCTTTTCGAGTGTTTTCATGTGTTTATTTGTGACGAAAAATGAGTTAAGAACTTAAACAGAAATTGAGCCACTTGTTGCAAGAATGTCTTTCAGATGAAGAATATAATGAACCTATTGACAATTCGAACATTGAGTTTTTTCCGGAGAGTTCTGATAATGAACCTTTCGAAGGTTCGGGTGATGAGTTTGTTACAGAGTTTTCTAATGATTCTTCTGATAGCGAACCAGTTCACACAAAATCAACATTTTTGAATATGCCATCTACTTCTACCGCATGCAGAGATATAATTCCAATATGGCATTGTTTACAATAAATGATGTTATTGAAAGAAGTATGCAAGAAATTGAAGACGTAAGTAGTAAGAATGAGCAAGCTAATAATGACAATCTGTCATGGGAAGATGCAAGCAGAATAAACCTGAAAGTTTTCACTGTCAATGAAAGCAGTACTGGCGTCAAAGAAGAAGTTCATGAGGAATATTTTGATAAAGGTCCTCACGAATTTTTAAAATATTTTTAACAAATGAAGTTCTAGAATTGATGGTGACAAGAGGCAAATAGATATGGAAACCAGTGCAAAATTTCTACAAAATCACCTAAAGCGAGATTTCACGAATGGCATGACACAGATCAAGATGAAATGGAATGCTTCATTGGGATCTTGATTTGGATGGGTCTTTGTCAGTTTCCTTCCATTGAATCTTACTGGTTGAAATCTGTAGTTTATGACAACAGAATTAAAGATCTAATGCCTCAAAATCGATTCTAGTTGCTTCTAAAAATCATGGCATTTTCATAACAATGAAGAAGTGATAGAGGAAACATTCCAAAAAATATCATCTCTTACCAAATTATTGATTCAAAATTTCCAAAAACCTGTCACATCGAAAGAACAAGTTTGTATTGATGAAATCATTGTGCCATTTAAGGGGCGCTTAAGTTTTCGTCAGTACATTACAAATAAAAGACATAAATTTGTGATCAAGCTTTACCAATTATGTCTTGAAAAAGGATATACACATAATTTTCAAGTGTATTATGGAAAGGATAAAGCACCAAACCAACAATCCTCATCCGAAAAGGTTGTTCTATCTTTAGCTGATAACCTTCGGGACAAAGGGCGTACAAAGGCTCATCAGCTTCAGAAAAGAAACACTCATTTGAGACTTGTACTCTTGTGATGTTTGTACTCTTAGTACAAAACATACAGCAGAATTCACAACTGTTACTCATCGCAGTAAAGTAACTGCAAAGCCTCTCACTCTAGCGGATTATAACAGGCACAAAACGTGCATTGATTTGTCGGATCAAATGAAAACGTACACAACCACATTACGAAGAGTCAAATGGTATAGAAAACTGGCCATTGAACTAATTCTTGGTGTTTCTTTAGTGAATGCTTACATTTAACATCAGGAGGTGGCAAATGAGAAAATGACTATTACAAAATTCAAAGATCTTGTTTTGAACCTAACAAAATTGAAAATTCATCACAACAATACGAAGAGCCAGCAAGGCTATCATGTGTTACAAGATCTAGGTTCTAAAAATTGTCGTAGGTGCATTGTTTGCTACGAAAACTTTGCTAAAGTTCAAAGAAAACATGCTCAGTCCAATACTCCCCAATCCAGATACCGCTGTTCAACATGTGATAAGAATTATTGTTTCAGTTGCTTTTTGAAGTTCACAAGTGTAATAAAATATAATTGATAATTTGTTGTCAATCAAGTTTTCGTGTTTCAATAATTTTCGTATATAAGAATATTTTTTTAGACCTTTCAATTTCAAAAGCTTTACCAGATTTCATGTCGTGATAATCAACAAGCGATTCACCCAGGTGCTTGCCAAAATGATATTCTATTGTTACAGCTGTGTATTTTAAGCTCTGTTAATATAACACAGATACGAGAAGCGAACGCTACTCTTCACACCTATTGAAACTTGTCATGACTGAGAATCAACTGTTGATGCTCAAAGACATTTAAGAAAAGAACTACAGTTAGTAAATAAGACAGAATAGTAATATTTTTAATTTGTATTTTTAAAAACACTTTTAGTATTTACACGAAAAGCAAATTTCTGGAACATCGACAGGCTAAATTACATTTGGCTGAACAGACTTTGCAACTTGTCGCTGACAAAACATAATCAATCTTTTAGGTAGTAACTTTATATAAATAGGTTTCACTTCATAATCATCATTATCAATATAGTACCAATATTCAGCACCCTGCAAAAAGAAATCAATAATTTCAATGACACATAAAACAAAATATCACATGCAAACTTACATTCAATAAAATATTCACCTCTAGATTATTTTCAATTGTAGGTTGCAACTTTACATCCTTCACATAAAAAGTATTCACATTCCCTGCACCATCTCCTTTAATAAACTGCCATCCTCTATTGATAAAGTCCAAATAACTGATGGACGATGGACCTATAAATGAACAAAAAATATTGATACCAACTGTAAAAAATCATGAAGGCCAATTTCTGAGAAAATAAAAAAAATAGTATTGAGTAAAATGGCACAGGGCATATTTTCTTAAAACATTAAGATTTAAGAAAAATGTGCAGGGTTTAGACAATGTCAGGCATGCCATATTGGCTACATGGGAAAACTAAAAGAAATAATCAGAAAGCATTCCAAAATTGAACTGGCGATTTGTTAATTTGATTGCAAAATATACTTTTCTACCATTAGACCAGGAAATAACAAACAGTTTTTGTTTTTGTTTTTTCATACTGAAGAGATAGCAGGTAAACAAACCAAAAAATTGAAATTGAAAATTAAAATTGTCTTCCTTCACTGAAGTAGATAAAGAAAATACATCTCAACTTCTGATGACACAAAATTGTGGGAGAGAAAAATTAAAAGAAAGAAACTCACCAACTGATACTTTTAAATATGGTGCCTCAAGGTCGTCACCACCATCATCTTGCGCCTTTGAAGTTTCCAGAGTCATGTCAACTGCAGAAATGGACAATTCATGCAAGGTGCTGCAAGCTTCATTTTTAATTTTACTGTAATCGATCTTCTGGGCATCTAGACAATTAAATAGAGAAAATTAGTTAAGAAATTATAATTATATTTTAGTGGGGAAAATAAATAGTAAAATTCATCAAACGTAAGCTATAATACTATAACTGCTTCCCTGATTTTCACGTCTGTACTACAAAAGTGACTTTCCTATTAAATCTACAGCACTTGTGATAAATTCTGCTAAAGTTGAAATAATCAATGAAATACAATTGAAAATAGTTTGAATGCCCACTACATGACTCCCATCCAATTTCTCTGTCAAAAGTGTTTAAACCTAATGGGAGGTTTATAACATAACCACTTAATTGAACACCCTCACAAAAATTCTTTACCAAACAGGATATAGTCATTATCAAAGGATGGCAGAATGGCATCAACACCTAAATGTGTTGACAAACTACAACACGCCTCCCAAAACACAAACATAATAGTCTCGACTCTGCCCTTCTGGTAGAACAAACCAACACTGTGGAAAGAAATTAGACATGCCAACAACCAATTGAAACTGCATCAGACAGGGACAAAAGTTAAACTATTTGAGCTACACTTTCTCTCACAAAAACACTTCAGCCTGCATGGTCTTCACTTGAACCTGCCATTGTCAGAAAACATGCATTTGGTAGCGAGCTTGCAAAACATATCCTTTCATGATCTTGGTAGTGTCCGCACAAGACCCATCCCCACCCACATCTCCCAGTTCTCTCTCTGGAACCCCTTTGGACCCAATTACCTTATCCTCTGAACCTAATCCTTGTACTACCTCCCCATTATTCATTCCTTTTCATCTGACGCCCAAACATTCTCACCCCATCAGTGCAGGGACACGATACTTCCTTCGACCACACACTACAGGTAAAAATGAGATAAATAAAGAGCAATTACAGTCTGATGTAGCAGAAAAATATCCATGTAAGTACATGCAAAAGATTCCAATGCATCATAATGTTCTTTCTCTTTCAAATAAAATTAAATTTATTGAGGCAACTTTAGCGTGATCTAAGTCAAATAAAGGTTTTTTGTTTCAGAGCATTCATTATCTCATAATGATCACTTCAAATTCCTAGTTTTTATCTTGCAGGTTCATGTATTTACCTAAGAAGTGATATTGATTCTACCTTCTTGTCAGAATTCAATTTATATGCAGCGGAAAATGTTTTTGAAATAACAGTCGTACATCTTACTACGCAAAAATGATCTTACTTTGCATCTACAGACCTTAGAACGACTTCAGTTGCCTCAAAAATTATGAAAAATAATGAGGATATTTTGACTGCTAGTCACCAAATTAAAGCAATGTGGAATATTGTAAAATATATGACTAGATCATCTTTATACTTTGTAGAGAATGTTGTTTCACAGGATAATGACAGAAGCAAGTAATCCAGAAAAAGTTGTGAATCTCTTCAACCAACACTTTTATAGAATTGCGGCTGATCTCACGAAGGGACTAAAATCACAAAATTCAACATCATATGCTTCCCAAAAAGTCTTTGACATTATGTATATTTCTCCATGTAATTCCTGAGAAAAGCTAGTAAACTAAAAAGTAAATATTCATCTGCTTTGGATGAATTTCGGTATTTATTAAAAACTTGTTCACCTGCTTTTATACACTTCTCAACTCACACTTTCAATGCTTCTTTATGCACAGGAATATTTCCAGATATTTTCAAAACATTAAAAATTAAGGCACTTTTAAAAAAGGGACAAATGAAATTCAAAATTACTGGCCAATTTCTCTTTTGTCAGTATTCTAAAAAATATTAGAGAGGCATTTCTGTATTGGAATATAAACTTTTCTCAGGAAAAACGAAGCATTTTCCGACTACCAACACAAATTTAAAAAATAAATTTCTACAGAAACTGCCATTTTTTCTTTTCTTAAAGATGTTGCTTCATCAATGGACCAAAATGAAGCATCCATTGGAATATTTTTAGATCTTTTGAAAGCTTTTATTGTTATTGATATTGATTTTAATTGGAATTCATGGTATTGCCCCAGACTGGATAACCTTCTACCTTTACCATTGATCTCAAAGAGTAGAAATACTGTACTACCATGAAATAACATTATTTACTTATCTTTCCAATTCTTTGCCAATTGAACACATGGGGTCCTGCATGGTTTGATCTTAGGTTACACATAAACGATATGCATTCATCCATAAAAATGGAAGAACAATTTGTATGTTGATGACACAAATTGCAAAAAATAAACAATAAATAGTACAATTTTAGATGTTTCAAATTGATTTTGTAATAACAAATTAATAGTTAAGAAAGGAAAAATGGTTTCAATTCATTTTTGCATTTCATACCAGCAATCACATCCTCCATTGAAAAAGAGTGATATGCAATTAGCTGACATTAAAGTAACAAAATTTCTGGGTCTTGCAATTCACTCACACCTCAGATGGAATGTACATATGTTACTCATTCAGAATTCTTTCTTATTCTGTCAGCCTTCATACAGCTCTTTATGTGTATTTTGCAAATGTATATGCCCACCTAAGATATGGCATAATATTCTGGGAAAGCTCATCCTACAGTACCCAAACTTTTAGATTGCAGAACAAATTATTTGGATAATAAAAAAATGCTGCACTCTTCACTTGTCTTACTATTGCCATACCCATTTAGCCACGAGTCTGCAGTTTTGGTCAAAACTCACTTGCTTAGCAGTGGGAACATATTTCCATGCAATACTGATATTTATAATTACAATACACATTGTAGGAATTAGTCAAGTATCAGTATCTACAACTCACTACAAGAAATCCACATATAATCATGTATGTTACTTTACTCCATATAGCCACATGACATTAAAGTATTAAAATTGGTACACAAATTTAAGTTTAGTAAAATCTTTTCTGCAGCATAACTTTCTATACAATTAAGAGACTATTTTTCTTTTTGATAATCAGTATGTTTATTTTAACAATATTATATTGCCAGTTTTTGTCCAGTTTTCCTGATCCAATGAGCAAGTCCTGAGATGGCCCCTTGTTTTGCTTCTGGATTTTAAATGTAGCTTCACTATAAGCACGCATGCATATAGGTTGCTAATCTTGCACCTTAAAAAAATAACATCCTCATCATCACATTTTAACTTGTTTCCATACATGCATCTCTGTTACCATAAACAAGAGACATATGTTGCCACTGTCATAATCCGCTCTAGATCAATCATCAATATTCAGAAAGTTCCTCACAATGTTACACTTGTCTAGCATGACAATCTTTTGCAGCTGGATGTATAACAACTTCTTCAGTTGCAGTTCAGCCAGGGATTTATGCAGAAACTTAGGAATTTCACCAGTGGCATCTAGAATTATTGGTACAAATGTCATCATTTCCTTGTCACTCCAGCACAGTGTCTAGTTTTCAGAATTTTTCTCAGACGAGTGTTAGACCGGGAGCCAACAAGAAAATCCATTTATGATAAGCTCAAAGCTAAAACTTTTTGAGAAGTTAGCCAGTTTTAAAAGGAACAAGGAAACACAAGTATGGTGGATTGAAGGTGACGGCTTTGCACTGCACAATTTTTTTAATGTGTCAAAAAACACTATGCCATTGGGTAATGAGTTGTATCTCATAAGTACAATACAACACAATACAATACAATACTTTATTTCAACTTAACAAAATACTTATAAAGTTTATACAAAATATGAATATAATTTTGTATCTCGCCGAGGACAGTCCTGTGTGTGAAACCTGATAACACAGAATTTACAAATTTCTCCTAAAATAGTATCACTTTTTTAATAAAGAATAAATGAAAAGTAAAAAATTTTATATTTTAAATAACAATGGATAAATAAAATTAAATTATATAATGAGTCAGATGGTAATTAAAGGCTCAGTGTAGGTTAATTCGGGTAAGATAGAGACATCTAAAAAGGAAAAAAATATATATCTTGGTTCCATTATGCCCATATGTATAAATTAGTTTAGGATATTTTTGGAGTCTTTCAGATTTATGAACCATTATCTAAACAGTCTTACTTCTTCTAGAGTTCATACTTAGTCTATTTAGTTTGCAACTTAACAGGTTGAATATGATGATGTTTACCAATCTCTTTGTTAACTGGCGGTGGTGTAATTAACGACACTCTTTATACACTTCGTAAGTTTTCATTCATATTTATTTATTTAAATCAAAAACAGTTAAAAACTGTGTGTGACGTGCTATGGGGAGAAGTTAATTTGAAGTAACATTTATGTCCAGAAGCAAAACAAGGGGCCATCTCAGCATTTGCTCGAGGATCAGGAAAACTGGACGAAAACTTGATCGAGATGGGTGTCATTGACCCAGAAGCTGAAGTACAATACTTGTTACAGGTTCTTTACAATTATACAATCCAAATGGTATATAATACATTACATTAAATGTCATTGTTAAAATTAATATTACTTTCCTTTTGGATGCTCGGTATAGTCTCTAATTGTATAGAAACAGTGGTGCAGCAGAAAAGATTTTACTTAGGACTTAAAACTTTTGTATCCAATTTAATTGTTTAATGTCATCTGGCAAGGTGTAAAATAATGTACATGTATTATATGTGAATTTTTTGTAGTGAGATGTAGATACTGTTACCTGATGAATATAATTACTACGTCAAGTGTTGTAATTACAGACAACAGCGTTTGTTGAAAATATATTCCCGCCCATAAGTAAGTAATTTTTGATAAAAAGCACTGATCCATATATAAAGAGACAAGGTAATGGTAAAATACTTAGATTAATAAAGAGAGACTTACAAGAATCACATAGATGGGATTTGCTTATTATTTGTACAATTCTTTTTTGTAATCTAAAAGTCTGGGAGCAATATGATGTATTTTCCCAGAATATTATGCCATATCTCAGGCGGGAATGAACAACCTCGAAATATACACAACGAGCAGTGTGGAGGCTGACTGAATTTGAAAGAATTCTGAAAGGGTGGCATGAAGAACTTAATTTAGTGTTAAATTAATTTAAATGGATGTTCCATTTAAGGTTTGATTGAATTGAAAGACCTAAAAATTTTATTACCTTAACACCAGTCAATGGCACGCCATTCACTTTCAGTGAAGTACCGAGCTGTTTATTTGAAATGGAGAACTGCATTGAAACATTTTTCTTTTCTTTTACTATTAGTTTGTTATTATGAAACCAATTTGAAATATCTGATATTTTACTATTTACAGTTTCTTTATTGCAAAGAATATTCGTATCGTCCGCAAAGAGAACTGTTCTTCCGTTTCCAATCATCGAGGGCATATCGTTTACGTATGTTAGGAATAGAATAGGGCCTAAAATCGATCCCCGAGGGACCCCACATGAAACTGGCGCAGAATCAGAAAGGTGTGTATATAATATTCTACTATTCCAGTAAGGTCTTTTTACTTTCTGAGATCGTTCTTTAAGGTACTAAGATAACCAATCTAGAGCAACACCACGCACTCCATATGAAGGAAATTTTAAGAGTAAAATGTTATGGTCAATGACATCAAAAGCTCTTGAAAGATCTAAAAATATTCCAATAGGTCCTTCGTTTTGATCCATGGATGAGGTGTCACCTTTAAGAAAATAAAATTCAAAACCCATGTTGGCAATCTGAAAACGCGTTGTGTTTACTAATAAAGGCTTCCATTTGTACGTAAAAAAAAGCTCTCTAATATTTTTTAAAAAACTGACAAAAGAGAAATTGGCTGATAATTTTTAATTTCATTTTTGTTGCCTATTTTGAAAAGCGGCTTAATATTAGCCATTTTACAAATATCAAGAAAAATGCCTGTGCATAAGGATACATTAAATATCTCAGGCGTGCTGTTTCCTGCTGTGAGTTAACGGGTGTATAATGGTGGGTGTGCAAACCTTTAACAAACAATCCAGAAATTCATCTAAACCGGTCAAATATTTATTTATTATATCATATCACGCAGATAGTTGAAACTTTTCTAGAACTGATTTTTCTAGGAAAAAGTTTCTAACAGAAATAATGTTATTTTCCCTAAACAATTCTTCGGAGGGATGCCTACTTTAAAAAAAAAAAAAAAATCTTTTTCTGGATCGTTTGTAAAGGTTTAAACACATTTTCGTAGGCACCTCCCCAAGCAATTATACAGTACGTAGCTATCAACCAAAAGAATGCATAATATAAGCAAATGTTTTATATGGAAAATGTTCGACAATTTGTAGAAAATGAATACAAGAGTGTAATTTTGAAGATATCTTTAATAAGTGCTGACCCCATTTCAAGTTGCAGTCTATATATAAATCTAGATATTTTGTTACTAGTACTCTTTCCATTGTAGGACAATTACACGTAGTACTGTTCCATGTGATGTTATGCATTTTCAAAGTACAATTTATTGGTATACAAAGTAAGTACCATACGTTGTAGGTACTTAGAGATGCTGAGGCATAGATGATTTAAGACTAGCCATTTCATGATTTTTTCAAGTTAAGATCTGTTATACGCAATACCTCTGTCCGCGAACATGCCTTGACAATCATGTTGGTGTCATCTACGTAAGAGATTATAGAACTATTTGGCAAAACTGAAAATAAAGCACTTATATATAGAACAAGAAGTAAGGGACCTAAGATTGTTCCTTGTGGAACACCACAGGTAACAGTTAATTTTTGCCTGCTGTTTTGTTAAATTTTACTACTTATTTCCGATTAGATAAATAGTTCATTAATTGCGCCTTCAGAATTTTTACCCATCTGAAAGCCGAATTGAAGGGGGTTAATTATCTTACTGATCATTATAAAAAGCACCACTAAGAGTGCAAAGAAGGTTTAATGGCGATACATATCAACTCTGCAGATTGCGGGCAAGTCAGACTTTTGTCACACATCAGACTAAGAAATGATGCTGTGTCAACAAACTGCTGTTAATGGCCTCCAAGGAATAGATCTAGGTGATTGTGGAGGTGTCTTGGATTTTGAGGTGGGGAACTCCATTGTGCTCCATTCATACAGTCTATTCAGGACGAGTTTTTGTTATTTTTGAATGACATTCATTCTCTTCGACGAGCAGAATGTGGCACAATTATGAACTAAAAGCAATGCATTTACTGGCTCTTGTACAACTGATGCAATGTCATTTATTGCAATGGCAAATAGAGTTATGCTCAAAATTGACCCTTGGGGAACTCTATTATCCAAAGAGTGACTGGAAGATAATTTTCTACACATGTGAACTCGAAAGGATTTTGGAAGAGAGGAAATTCACAAGGATCATTGGAGGCTGTCTCCCCAAGCCCCCAAAAGCGCAAAGTGCGAAGTATGCTGTGCCTAGAGGTTATCTCATAGGCCATTTCAGTTGCAAAGTGTTATAATATAAAGTGGATATCTGCGAAGCAAGAGTGACCAAGTATTTCAAAGTAGACCAATGCTCCCTGAAGCCAGACTGAATTGGTGTTACAAAGTTACTTTGCTCAAGGGCTAGACCAGACAATGGGTAACCATTCTCTCCAAAAGCTTACAAATGCAGATAAATGGCGAAATTGTTCTATAATTCAAGGTTATCTTTCAGTCCTTTCCTTCCTTAGGGTAAGGGATGACTATAGTCTCGTGCCACATTTTAGGAATGGGGTTTTTGTTTCAAATGTGATTAAAGAGGCTAAGAAGGAAGGATCATGCCTTCCCGAGTTGGTATATTAATGTCTCATTGTGATCTTCCCCAATTTGACGGACCTTTCGACAAACCACGTTAGAAGGAATCCGATAAGAAAGAAAGGCTCTTCAAGACATTTTGCTTTCGTGGATGGAATTTCTAACACTGGGCTCAACACCTCTTGTATTCAATTACATTTTCGATTGTAGAGAACTTATTGATCCTTGCCAATGCTAGTTTCCTCACACGGCCTGCAGTGGTGCAGTTAGCGTATCATCACGGTACGAGGGGACGTCGTGGCCATCCCATTCTTCTCGGTATGGTGGTAATTTCAGCATCGAGAAGGGCTTTGATGAAATGGGCAGCCATTCAATTAATGTTGTTGAGACACTGATCCAATATGTGCAGTTCTTTCCCGAAATTGGCCCAATCAGCATACTGCATTGACCACTGTGGTAGCAAAACATCAAAATCAGGCACATCTAAGTAGGCGAGAATTGGAAAGTGTTTGCTTCCAAGAAGGTCCTCCAGAACAGCCCATTCTACAATTGTGGGTAATGATGAACTGTAGAAACCGAGATCTATATGGGAAAATGTGTTACACATCATGGAGAAATGACTGTGATTAGAAGCCTCAATTTGTATCTGTCTACAATATTTTCGAGAAGGAGACCTCCCTGGCAAAACTTTGCTGCACCCCAGATGAGACTATGAGCAATAAAATCCCCAAGAATGAGAAAAGGTGCAGACAGTTGAGAGATGAGAGTCAGAAGGTCTTCTTGAGATACAGCTTGTGCAGGCGGGACAAAGACGTTGCGAACGGTTATTGAGATAGTACGGAAATTCACACAAACGAAAGATATCTGAAGACTGGTTTGCAAGTTTGTTTCTTTGGACACTCGGGAGACTGAGACAAATGTAGTGATTCCGCCAAGGGCACGGAGGCCATAATCAACGTCTTGCCTGTAAGAACAAAAGCCGCAAAGAGAGGGCATCTCTGGGAAGATGTGTTTCCTGCAGTCAGATAACAACGGGTCTACATCGAGAGATTATCAACTTTAAAACATCTAAATGACTATGAAAGCCATTGGGATTCCACGAGAGGAGAGCCTTGATATTTAGGTGTTAAGTTTCTTCTTTTACTTCTTACTTGTTTTTTATTCTTTCATAAGAGCTGATGACACACTTGTGGTACTCCTCCTCCGTCCGGGTCACCATGGTGGTGGTGGTGGTGGTGGTGGTGATGATTGTTGTTAAATCAATGACAAATACAGAAAATGTTATACATATGGCAAATCAATTAAATACATTATGTCAGGCTGTCCAGCATTATCAAACAAAGGTCTTCATTGATAAAATCAATAAGATATCCTATGTAATTGACACTGCAATTCCTCTGACCTTGAACATCAGGAAAACTGAATTAGAGAAAATCAGAAAGAATGAGGAGCATGCAATGCAATTGAAACATATCTAGAGGTTGGAAAAATATATAAGCCATAGTAATTTTATCAGGTCTGATGTTGAAAAATTTTAAAAAGAATTTGTGAAATTCGGAAAAAAGCAAGAAACTTGCAATCTGTTGGATACAAAGCAGTTTTACTTCAGACTTGCCTCATTGTTTGAAAGTTTTTACAATAGTAGGGTAGGATGAATTCCCTTTTTATAAGAACTGAATCTGGTTCTAAGGTACCACTAACACCAAAACAGTTTCCCTGTCCCCAGTTTCTACTGAGAAAAAAAAAACTATGATGACGATGATGATGGCAATCATAATTAATTTTTTTTATCGTGAATTTTGGCCATCTCGGAACCACGTAAACTTGCAATCCACTGGGGCTCAACCCTATTTATCAAGGGTTGGTGCATGTGACTTTTATGGGGGATCAGCATTTTCATGCTGAATCTTGTTTTTACACCCAGTGTTGTAAGCCTTGGGGGATGGGGTGAAATGATGATGATGATGATGATGGATGAAATGGACCTACAGATATGCACACAAGTGCAACCATTCTTGAGGTGGGACTCGAACCCGAGATCCTGCGATCCAAGACCGCCATGGCACTAATGGCTTTGCCTTAGCAATCTCGGCTACCCACATCAGCTAATAATTTATTTTGGTTGGTTTTTGCAACTGGTACAAAAAAAGTATCACATTCTATATTTCATGGACTCATTCTTGGCACTTTCAGAAGAAATTTCGAATGAAAACGAATACAGTCAATCTCATTATTAATTAAACTGTATACAAATTTCAAAACATTGAAATCACTGTGTTATTTCAATGAGCTAATATCTAGTATACTTGCAATTTGGTTATAATCACGACTTATTCTAGATAAAGGTAAACACAGAGTCCATGCCACAAAATTTAAAAATTTATGTATTTAAAAGTTCATGAAATTTGTAGTCATTCGAATGAATCCAAGCATACGAGTTGCATTTCTTAAGATTTGATCAATATGATCTGTAAATTTCAATTTGGAGTAACGAGTACTCCCAAATTCTTCTTTAGTGAAACCGTTTCTAATATGTGACCATTTACTGAATATTGGAAATGTATCTTATTTCTCCGCCTAGAAAAACTCATGGCTTTACATTGCAATATATTTAGATCAAGTTTATTGTTATTACACCATGGAGCTAATGAGCTAATTGTGAAGTTTAGATGTAAAGTAATACAGTCTTGGAACGATTTTATTTCAGAATATAGTTTCAGAACATCAGCATACATTAAAAATAAGCACGAGGGAAGTTTCAATTAATTTCATTAATAAACAATATAAACTAACAATAGTAAACCCACATGTGAACATTGTGGAACACCTGATTTAACAATAATGTCTTTTGATATAAAGAATTTATATTTCACATTCTGAAGTCGATCAACTAAATAATTTTCCAACCATTTCAATAATTTGTTTTGGAGTATAATTTAAATGATTTCATACATTTTTTCATAAAAATAAGATAAAGCTAAATCAAGTGAATATTGTTCAAAATAATAAAACAATTAGAATGAAACAATTTCATCATTGATTTTATCATAATCCACATTTTCAAATGAAACAATTTCATAATTGATTTTATCATAATCCACATTTTCAAATCTATATTCCATATTTAGAAAATTGAGCTTGAGAATTAATCTTTTAATGAAAATATAATATCTAAGGCACGATAATATGAATCACATAATACAAATGTACAATTAGCCTCTCCGTTTGTACAATTTTCATCATGAGCAAATATCAAATCCAAATGATAATAATGATAATAATAATAATAATAATAATAATAATAATAATAATAATAATAATAATTATTATTATTATTATTATTATTATTATTATTATTTTCTCCCGTTCACATAATTCTCACAACGTTAAATGACACTTTTGGAGAGAATTGCTGGCAACCTTCATTTTGACCTTACAAAGTAAGAAAGGTAACTCACGGACCATATAGTCTATTTTTATGTCTGGACTCTCTGGAAGGAAGCATCTGATTTTGATACTAACTTTCCCCACCATGATTCCCACTAAAATATGTGAATACAGATCGCTCCGGATACATTTATTATTTATGTCATGTTTTACTTTTATTGGCAACATTACATATGGAACGAATCTGCAGGCGTTTTAACTTGATGGAATAAGACAGCATAACTTTCATACGCATCGGCGAATGTGAAGTGAACCAGACATATTTCTCATTAAACATTCACTTTCACATATAATTATGATAATTTGTTTCAATGCCAAATATAATTCTACTTGTACATAAAAATATGTTAATTACCATAAAAATAAATATTTCTTACCAGAACTTTGTTGCTTGGGTACAAAGCTCTGCCACCATCTGGTAGGTGTCTTCCGTTTTGTTGGTTCATGTGACATATAACACTCAGAACATCCATTACATGGCAACGAATACAGGATATCTGCATTACAGTTCCAGGTAACACCTTTACCATCTTTCTTAAATCCCATAAATATGAATGCCATGTATTCTCTCAGTGCACCCCAATACCAGTATTTGTCACGTTTTGCATATGTATCATGTACTGCACCCCATCTGAGTCCGTTCACACCATATACAGGTCTTTGATCTTCACGTTCTTTCTAAAAATAAAAAAAAATTGTATATAAGGAAGAATACAAATAAGATTCCAATAAATAAAATGTTACTGGTCTTTCAAGTATGTTTCAGATCAAAATGTCATTTAAAATTAATAATTTTTAACCCTCCAATGTACCACACAGTTCTATGCATTGAGAAAATTTTACACAGATGTTTCCAATACTTTATAACATTATAAATATCTCTACTAACTTTGTTTAAATTAATATATCTTATGATCAAATACTAGGTTTAAAATACTCGATTTAAACACAATCAAATGTTAACAGTTTTGCTCAGAAATTAAGCACAATGGTTTTGATACACACCCAAATCTGGGGAGATATTACAACAGCCATGAAGAGCAATTCACAGCAGAATTCACCACCTTTTTTTTAAGTTTTCTTATGGAATTCACTATCTTGGGTTATGAAAGTCTACAAAAGTTTTGTTCTCGTAAGTACACCACATAAACGTACTGTGATAATTAAAGAAGGAAGAGAAAGTCTGAAGTCTTATTATTCAACAACAAATCATAATCCGGAGAAGACAACATATAACAAATGGCTAAATAAAGAAACAAAACCTAAAGACGGTCCCTTGCCCTTTTTTGAGAATATTTTGGATGTTACTAGGAAAATGAATTTCATTTGTTTAAAATACAGCACTGTTGATAATGTCAAAAAAATCCATTGCAGAGAATTAATTGTATGTGAACTTCGCTTAAGTTCAATTGAACAGCACAGGAAAAAACAATTCAATTACAGTCCAGTTGAATAAAGCAACATAATTGCAACTAAACCAAAATACAAATTCAAAGTGAACAGGTATCTGACATTTTGGAATCCACGATATTCCCTCGTTTTCTATATTTGAGAAAATAAGTTATCCATGTTCTGTTTTGCACATTACAACACATTTTGTCTGTTCATTACTTAACCATACTACATTACTCGCAGACTCCTCTCTTACAACCAAGTTCTGGAGGGAAGAATTTTGTACAAAGGAGCATTAAAAAAACCTTAGATTATTTTTGTTTTTCTAGGTAACATATGTTACAAATAAATATTGTAACTCTACATGAAATGATAAAGAAAGTATTTTTTCAGTCGAAAAATTTATCTCAGGATTTGAAATAAAGTTTTTGAGATGAGTTTTTCTCTACATTGATTTTCCAAAAATGTCATTCTACCATGAGCAACAACAGTTTTCAACATGCAACTACGAATATTTTTTGAAACTGTAACAAATGTTTTCAAACTTCCCAATAAGACTAACATAATATTTATTTAGGCTTGTATCTAATTATTTAATGAATTTACAGACATATGATTTAACACTGATTTCTTATCTAAGCAATGATTGTTTATGTAGTTTCTTCATTTGCTGATTGCAAGCATTAACATAGTAACATAACATAGTGTGGTTAGACAACAATAAACAAGACAAAATCATAATTGATTTTTCGCCTGCTAACTAAAAAATGACTCTTTTGAAAATTGCTAAAACAATTTTTCCTCAAGAACCATTATGAAATGCATAGGTCCCACGTTATTTGAGGAATTATGTGTTGTTCTTCCAAGCCTTTTGATGAAGGTTTGCCATAGATGCTCGATATGTTAGCAATATACTACTAATAATATTACTGTAAATATTAATAATAATAATATATTTTACACAATTGTTTCATACGTCATGAGATAGGTAGCTTCAGATTTCCATGCTTTACATTATGCAGTGTTTGATTAAACTTTCAACTACTACGTTCTTGGGTTTGGAGTCTTGTAGACACGTAACTCTAAATTTCAAAAAAGGGAAGCATTATCACACGTAATATTTTTGTATCTTTGTAGTATAATCATGAGAATTCTAAGACAACATATGCATTTATTTGTTGTTTAGTAGATAATTAACAATGTTAGAACAATGAGACTAAGTAAAGCGAGTATTCCACACCAGTCGCCGTTTCTCAGTACCTAATCACCATTCCTTTCAATCGTCCCAGGCATCATCTTCTAAATCTCTCGCCGCTATCATTGATCTTATGTCTTCCTCTCACTTACTACTAGGTCTTCCTCTACCTTCTTTCCTCAGGGTGGTATTCCCACATCATCTTGGGCAGTCGCTCATTGTCCAACCTTCTTAAATGCTCATACCATAATAAAGGCTTTGCTTCTGTCAGTTCTAAGGTTGATTTTCCAGGTTTCATTATTTCTATTATCATCATCATTCGCCGCTTCCAATATTCCATTTCTGCTCCTTGGATCCTACTTTCATTCCTAGCGATAATAGACCATAACTCAGCTCCAAATGTGAATAGACTTTCAACAGTTGTTTTGTAATGGATGTAAAGGTCTTATAACTCTTCTACCTCTATTTGTTTTGTTTGGAACATCTTTGCTATCACAACCATCACTTGTAAAAGTTACACACAGATAGTTGAATTCATTTACATATTTAATTACGCCCCTGCAAGTTAACAGGTCCTGACCATCCACTACCATATATTTTGTTTTTGATATATTAATACCGAGTCCCCACTTTTCATATTCTTCAATTAATTTTTGAGTCATACAGTGGAGATCATCCTTGTCACTGACTAGGACCACTTGGTTGTCTGCATACAACAAGGTACAAATATAAGCCAATAAGTATTCCCATCCACTTACACTTTCTTTTCCAGGTGTGAAGAATGTGTTTAATATATATTTTCAACAGAGTAGGGGATATACAACAATCTTGCCTTAGGCCTTTGTTTATTTTAAAAGCTGACAAACTACTTGAAGCAACTTTTACGCTGCTCTGACAATTCACATTTAGACCTTTTATAGAATTTATACACCCCGTATTTATATTCTGATCTTCCATAGTATCCCTCAGTTTAGCTAGGGGTACCGAGAGAAATGCTTTTATCAGATCTACAAGTACCATCTGAATATCTTTGCCTACACTTATTCTTTTTTCATCAATTTGTTTTAGACAGAATATGTTATGAATACAAGATCTCCCTGCGCAAAAGCTACTCTTTTCCTCTATTTCCTCCACCTATGTTTCCAATCTCTTGCTTAATATCACGGCGGCAATGGTGTAATGGTTAGCGTATCGGACTGTTATACCCAAGTTGGCGGGATCAAACCCGATCGAAGCCATGGATTTTTAAGGGCGAGAAAATCCTTCATACGCCATCCTTCGGAGGGGAAGTAAAGCCGGCTATCCCATGTTAGTAGATTTACTTGCATGAAAAAGATCATCAAGCCTAAATGATGCCTCTGAGCAAAATTCAAATCGCCTGTTACGTCACCCAAGAAATACCTTGTTTCTCCGCTAGTTGGTGAAAGGAGCGTAGCGAAATATGCGGGGTCAGATGGAAGAGCGGGCCTGATGCCCCGAGTCTCACCACGTAAAATATGGCATTAATTTAATTCAATAATATCAGGCCATACAGTCTGCCAATTGAACTGGTAACACCAATGCCCCTATAATTTTCACATTTGTATTCTTCTTCTTGTCTTTCTTATACATAGATGAAATGTGTGCCATTTTTCATTCCTCAGGAGCTTAATTTCCTTCCAAGCATATATTGAAAATCCATGCCGTGATATCTACGGCACTTGAAAGGGCAGTTTTAATTAATTTAAATTATACCTCCACGTCCTGGTTTGTTTGTCCAAAACATAATATGGAACATCATTTATTAAATTTAAGAAACCAAACAAATCAAATTTTTAAAATTCCACCTACGTTTACAATTCCCATGACTGAGTTGGCCACAAAAAATACCACCGTCAAAAAGTATGTCATGAACATGTAATGTGAATATCTCCAAAATTCTAAAAATACAAGATTTTTACATGAGGGGTTTTGGTTTGAATAATAATACGTTTTACATTGTGATCAGCCATTTCCATTTTCATTAAAAAAGTTCCTGCAGTTAAAACTGATACATCATTGTGTGTGTGTGTGTGTGTGTGTGTGTGTGTGTGTGGTGTGTGTGTGTGTGGTGTGTGTGGTGTGTGTGTGTGTGTGTGTGTGTGTGTGTGGTGTGTGTGTGGTGTGTGTGGTGTGTGTGGTGTGTGTGGTGTGTGTGGTGTGTGTGGTGTGTGTGTGGTGTGTGTGTGGTATGTGTGTGGTGTGTGTGGTGTGTGTGGTGTGTGTGGTGTGTGTGGTGTGTGTGGTGTGTGTGTGTGTGTTTTTTTTTTTAAATGAAGCTCTTAGAGTTTGGATTAAAAAATGTTCAGATGGAATCTATTTGTGAAATGGCAGTTATTTAAATATTCTTTTTATTTGCAGACGACCAGGTTTTCATTCCTAAAAATTAAAATGAACTCCAGAAAAATGCTCATATGTTGAGTAATATCTTGGAAGATTACAACCTGAAAATCTCTATTAAAAAAACGTAAAGAAATAGCACTCCAAGGCAAATTCCCCTTCAGATCAAAAATATGTATTTACAATTCAATGTAGAAACAAGAGACATTTCAACTATCTTGTCTGCGATTTGTGCTACAATTATGAGAACGACATCAATATCAAATTCCATCGGTTTCATCAAATGTGCAGTACAATAACACTGGCACTCTCAAAGAAGAGAGAGAACAAAAAATGTACAAAGTAATGGCAGTATCAGTTTTATTGTACGTTTTGTATCGAATACAATGCACATTTGATATACACTCTAAGTGTTTTCAGTTTCAATTGCTTTTAGCACACTTTTACTCTCAGCTGATGTCTGCATACACAATCTATCACAGTACAGATCTGAATCTTAGGACTTCAAATCTGAGAGTAGACTTTGTTAAGAACATCACTGCACAAATGCAAGGGCAAACTATCCATGGTTTTTGTCCCAAAACAGTATCCACATTTTTTCTTAGTCAAACATGGATTTCTTGGAAGTAATGTCTCTCGAATAATGATGTTTGAATAGACCAAAGACTTATTTTTACTAGCTCTCTAATTTAACAGAAAACTTGTTTTCTATGTTATGTAGGTGAACCTCGTCTTTTAAAGGTTGAATTCAATTTTTTGTAGAAGAATCTAAAGGCAGTGACATACGATTTGAAATATATTACATAAAGTTTGGGAAGCAAAACCTAGCATTGGAATGTAATACTGAAGTCTGGTGACTGGCAAGACTCAATGGCAGGTAGAAATTTCATTTACCCTTGTGCATCAATTTCAATCTCCTTATGCAAGTTTCTGCCAAGAATCTTGTTTGATTATTATATTTCAGATTGTGAAGATCATGGATTCTGTCCTGTTATAAAATAAAAAAAAAACTTCCAAATTTATTAAAATTATAAAACTGGTATAAACTTCCACATTATGTCAATCAAATCAAAATTGTTTGATATAAAGAATGAACCTGTTTGAACCTCGCTTTGCTACATTAGGTTTAAAATGCGATAGTTTATTATATTTAAAATTATATCTTCAATACTAAGTTAATTTAACATCAAGTTTATGCTTTTCAAAATGAGACTGTTAAAATGATAAGGTTACCTCAGTAGAGAGCAGTTTCCTGGCACTAGCTTCTTCCATTTATATGTAAAGACTTTCCAAGACCCTTGAAACTTTTCATAACTTAATTCTTCCACAAGGTCACACAATCATTCCCTTTTCATCCACTGTTTAAATGGTTTTTGTCTCCAACTAGCACCTTGACCCCTATCTGAGAAGGTGGTTATTGCTACCATGAAACTAAAAACTTGGGAGATTCTATATTTTGGAGAACATTACTACTCTTAACTGAGAGGCAGAGTTGATACCACAAACACAAACAAACAAGAACAGAAGAGATAAAGGTCTCCCTAAGCACCAAACCTGTCAGCTTCTTTGTTCCCTTTCCTTTCTCTTATATGAAGCTGGATTTAATTTGAGTGTGCCAGACACTGCCTCATTGGCAATTCAACACTTGTAATGCCCAACAAAGAGAATTGTGCAAGGAAACAGAAAAATGCAAGACTCGTCAATACTTGAGAAATCTTTTTGCTTTTAACAGAGGATATGAACACACGTTTTAAATGAAAGGAGAAAAATATAACAAGTAGTATCTACATACAAATCTTATCACACTGAACAGAAAAAGAAGAAAATCAATATTGTGTAAAGAAAAGTACTTACTTCTAATTGTTCAATCCTGATAACATCTACAGGCTTTCTTACTTCTTGAATTATTGACATAGTTGCCTCTCCCATTTTTTTAACTATATCTTTCCCACTGTCACTGAATAGGAAATTGGCTGAAGCATTTATTTGTCCTAAAGGCAAAATCCCCACAGGAATTCTTTTGGACAAAGGACTTCTCCCTGTTTCTCGACGCAGTAATCCTGTAACAGTCTAGAATATGCACAACAAAGTAAATATAAAGAATGTAGGAAGTGTATAATCTATAATTACGCATACAAATTGTAATAACTTTAGCTACATTAATCTTTCCAATTAACATTTTATGTTGTACATGTTGGACAATAAATAAATGATTGTAAGGTAAGTTTCAGAAAATTAATATGTATTATATATAGATAAATAAATATTAGAACATGTACGCATTTATTTATGGCAAAAACTGCAATTTTGGCACCTAAAAACAGAAAATGACAAATCAAAAGTTGCATCCTAAAACCAAACAAGCTTGGGACATCACATTACAAACCATTACTCAGGTCTGCATTATTTAAACATTGCATTAGCACTTTACCTTCTTCATTAGTGAATCCTACTTCACATTATAATTTGACAATTATCTATATTTTTGTTACTTTTTTTATGCGGAAAAAATGTATTTATAACATGTACAGGAGGTGGCCAAATTATTAGGGACAGCACTAGATTTTAGTGTTTTGTAGTTTAACTGCATTTTTCAAACAAATTATTAGTTTTTGATCATGTAGTTAAAAATTATAAAAAATATATTCATGTGAAATTATTTTCAGATAAAATTAATACTATTTAGTGAAGCCACAAGAATTTGATGCAATTATAGCTTCATTGCACTGCGGCACGCTCTCGTATAAATTTAAAATTTTGCGGTTGTGGCGTTACATTGTAAACTAAAATAGAATTCACACATAAAATTGAGTAAAAGTAATGCAGTAAGGAACACTAATTACCTTTCGATTACTTTGAAAATGAAAAACTTGCAAATTAAAAATTAAAAAATAATTTGTATGTCTTCATTACAGCAGCAGTTTTCAATAAACTTCAATTGAATGAAAGTAACAACTCTTATTTCTTAAATAACACAGGGATTCAGTGTTACCTCATTATAAACAACAGTAATGATAACTGTAATACTGCAAATCCTATAGAAACTAAATTGTTTTTTGAGCAAAGAATTTGAACTAGAAACTACATTAATACAAGTACTATTCCTAATAATTTGGCCACCCACTGTAGGTATAAACTAAGTTCTTAGTTAAACACTAAGTAACTTTAAAAAGAGAACATGATCAAATCATTACACATAAATGAGGATTTTTTTTTGTCATGAACATCATGTTTGAAATCACAGAACTGAACATTTGCATACTGGAATTAGCTGTTAATAGAATTAACAGATTATTCCAGAACACGAAAGTAAAAAAGTATTGACACATCAATTAAAATTGAAACACTGGCATTAATGTTAATATTATCACACAAAGAATACTAAAAAAAGAAATTTAATTACATTTAAATATTATTTTATGACCAATCTGCCTGGTATTTTTCTAGAAACATGTTAATTATATAAAATTAAATTACAATATCACCTCCAAAAAATGTGCTCCAAAATTATCCATGAAAAAAATTTACAATTGTCATTAAAGAAAGTCCATTTCTTGGACATCACATATTGTAGACACAAAATACATACATCTTTCACAATACTATAGGTGTTCCTCAAAGCATCTGACATACTAAACACTAGTTAAAGATGTTTTTAGTATATCATTTAGATACAAGTCACACAGGATTTTCAGAGGTTCCATGCAAGGCTCAGTGTACCAAACAACTTCAGCACTGTGCCCCACATTGGTATACATAATAACTAAATTTAAAGTACCTGAGGGATACTACGTGCCGTTACAATAAATTTCATTTATTTACGTACCCCCCATCTTAATTACAGATTTATTATTGAACCACTTTTAAATTAATAGCAAAAATATAAGTATCATTTTTAATTGATCTATTTTCCTTACAACTTTACTCAATTAACAATAAAAATCCTTTACAATGGCTACATAGCGATACACTAAAATTTATACTTCGCTTAATGTAACCCTTGACATTTGATATAATTCTTAGCTCAAAGATATTAGAGCAATCCTTTGATTTTAACCAAGTGGACATATTTACCCCAATACTTCAATATGTAAGAGTTCATTCATGTAAATGTTCTATTTACTCACACCCCCTACCTCTTTTCCACCTTTATCATGTGGATGGAGCAATTTGAAGACATTTAATTATATATAATACACATTCGGTTTAATATTCACATTTGATAACTAAAAATCCATGAGCAGCACATCACACGTATAACAATCATTCAAATAAAAATTTATATTCATTATCAATTATTATCTATTTTCACTTTAAAGCAGATTCATTTAGAGCAGACATTGATAAGAATAATTAAATATTGCAATACTTTTCATGCAAACCAGATAAACCTACCCAACAATGTTGGTAACAAAAAACAACAATAAAACACACTTTCAACCAATATTTTTCTGATACACCTGAAAATCGAATCATAAATTTGAAAATCAAGAAGCTATCTTCCTTTCATTTCTATTTTTATAGTTGGAAATAGAAAACTCATTGAATTGGTGCAAATCAAACCATTTAATTTCAATAATTCAATTCATTACAATTTTTTTTTTTAAATTAGCTGATTTACATAAAAAAAATGTCAACTTAAACCTAAAAATTAAAATTTCCATTTTTCACTGCCATCACTTTAAATAGAAAGGAACATTAATGAACAATTGCACATTCCCATTCGCCTGTCTACCATGTTGCAGTAGCAATTTACTTTTAACACTGACTGAAATCTTTGAGAAATGAAGTAGCTCTGAGACAATAAAATTCATCATTATAGGACCAAACATAATAATTAAGTTTGCAAAACAGTATTAGACCAGCTAATCTGTGAATTAAATTGTGTGTAAACTACATATCATAATCTTAAAATTTAAACATGCCATTGGTGATATTTTGTCATTGTCATAGTTAATATTACATTTCAAATTAAATGTTATTTCTTTTAACAATAATAATTCCAAATGATAATTATAATAATATATCCCAAATATGTAGTGTATGCCTATTTGGAATAAATTTAGAAGATTAGGTGGCAAAATATCTTTCAAATAAAATATAATATAAATACATATTTTAACACTGAAAACATAATTTAGAACAAACAAAATTTGATTAATTCTTTTCACCTTCTGTTCAATGAATTTGATTTTGCATCTTGTTTGCTCGGTCTAAAACTAATTTAGCTGGTCAATAAGAGATTAGGGTTGATTATTCCTCACTGAAATATTTCAATGTCAATTTGTAACATTGATACTAACCCCAATACTTTATGGTTCATTCCCGTACAACAAACATTATTGAAATTTTACTTCTTGATTCAAAATTAATTAATTAAATAAACATAAAGTAAACTGATATCTCATTACTCACCTCAGCCAATGTACCATCACCACCAGCAACTATAACAGCATCCACACTTTCATCTAAATGCTCTGCTAGAGTTCGAGCTTCCCCCTGAGATTTGGTAAGCACAACTGTTACAGAAAGTCCAGCAAGGTGCAATAATGGAGCGCAATAAGCATCAAAATTCTTCTTTGCTTTCCTGTAAAATTTTTACACTTGATATTTTTAGCTGTCACTCAATTTTTTATTAGATTACTTGTTCGAGACACAGCAAGAGACATTTACACATTTAAGTAATAAGTGATCCCAGATCTTGTCCTGATAAATTAATATTTTCGGGGGAGCGCTGAGAAGAGGAGGGAGGATGAGAAAGAAAAGAAGAAAGGAGAAGTAATGCTCTGCACTCACTTAACAACTCACGAATTCTGAATATCCTCCTCTAGAAAAAATAGAGATTTTTTCTCAGTTTCTCAGCTTGTAAATAATATTTCTAAAATATTTAGAACTTCTGATCCTGTGTGACAAAGTTAATACTGAATTACTATAATGAAATTTGGTACTCAATGAATTTAGGACAATCAGGAAAATATGGGGAGTGTGTGTCAATCAAGTACTGAAGTTGAAAAATAAATTCACCCGTACGTTAATATACAAAACAACATCACATGAGAATTAACAAGAAATAAACAAAATACCAAGAAAAATTTTCGGCTAGAATTTATATCTCTGATTTTATTACACAAAAATTGCACCCCATAAACTTAAGGTAAGGTTTATAAAATGTAGTATTTACCGCTTGTTGGCTGCTGGATTGACAAACACTGTAACGTTACGAATTTTGGATCCTCCTGAAGATGAAATATTGCCGTATTCTAAAGCTTCTCGGCAATATTCTGCCATAAGAACATGACAACTGGAAGTTACAAATGTATTAGGTTATGTTGCACAGAGCACCAAAAAGTCTCTTATATTTTACACACTTACTCGTATTTTCCTTTGGCATAATTAAGACCGTAAGTAACAACCACACATCCAAAAATACTCTTTTTCCAGTTATTGCGAATTGTTTTTACAAATGACACAAGTTTCGCCATAGTTGCAGTCTAAGTTTTTCCTAACTTTTCCTCTCCTAACCTCCTGTCATTCCTTCTCACATGCACTTTATTTTGTTAACTACTTGAATATTTGTGAAAATCATCTGTAATTGTACTGTCACTCACTACTAATAGCAAATCGGTACTTCACTACACCCTACTTTACTTCACACATGTTCACAAACATGGAACAATCAATCATGAAGGCCTCAGGACGGCCTCATCAGGATCGGGCCTCATGGCTTACGGTGGCTTGTGCCGGGCCTGTGATCTGCCTGCGATGGCCTGATAATCGCACTGGTGAATTCACCACATTCACAAATTACACAACAACCACAAACCACTTGCTAACCAATGCACCCTTGAAAGTTGAAACTGAAACAAGTGGTGATGTGACACATGGCATAACTCATGGTGGAAATAATCATGAGTATAACAATATTAGATATACTATTATTTCCATTGTAAAATGATGCTGTAGGTTGCAAAAGGAAAGTGGAACTCTCCTATTAGCCTTGCAAATGGAAAGTGACACTCTCCTATTAGCCTTAAATTTGCAAGTTCTTTAGGAAACGCACTCACGTATTTGGACATAATGTTGTCAGCATATTTTACACTTATTTTTAAGTTATAAAGACTAGCAACTTTGTCATTGACATTCAGCTGTTTGGAAAGTGGTCTTGGTGTAATTATAATTATAAATACATCGCATTGTTATAACGAAATGTTGCATTTCCGAGGATGCGTAGTAGCAACAATAAGCAATTTTTTAGTGATGCCAACAGCATATACTTTTATTGTATTATTCTCAATCGTAATATTTGTAACTGTTACGTAATGTAATATTGTAACTTGTATCCTACTATTTTTTTTCCTTCTCCAGAAAAGTCTATTAGTCCAGTTAAGGGTGCTCAAAGGGGCCCGATCCAGAAAAGAATTCCAGAAGAAATTTGACTCTGTTTTTAGTTTTTCGCTACTATCTTCAGAAGTGTGCGTTTTATCGAAACAATTGTTATTTACAAAATTAAAGTCGATAAAAGTTCTTACAAAATGCATATATTAACTTTAATTTTCTGAGAAATAGTTTCGACGCTAGAGCGCACTGAGGAAGGTGAAAGACGAGTTTCACGGAAGACATGTCTCGCACACCTGCCACATTTACTACATTGGCTTAGGGACTTTTCATGAAAATTTAAGTTGGAGGAAGTAGGAGCCAACCCCAACTTAAATTCCCTGTGTAATGGAAGTATTGCAAGCAGAGACTTTTTCTTTGCTGGAGATTGACATGCATGCGTACAAAATACATTTGTGCCAACGTTTTTTTGTTTCAATTTTCTCTGTGAAGCTGACTGCTTTGGAGGTAAACATCAAATTCGAATTCCGCACCCTTAAAATCGTATAGAACCGTTGAGAAAAAAACTTCCA
This sequence comes from Gryllus longicercus, assembly GCA_038098605.1. Lineage (NCBI taxonomy): Eukaryota > Metazoa > Arthropoda > Insecta > Orthoptera > Gryllidae > Gryllus > Gryllus longicercus. The sequence continues at coordinate 27,901 of JAZDUA010000679.1, read as the reverse complement.
GAACTGTTTCCTGGGTCAGATACCCGCTGACGGCTTTGGCACAAGTTAGGAGATCAAAGAGCAATTTTTGAAAGGTTTAAAGAAAATCTGACTTACGCAGTGGCGCGGCGTGACAGTTTTGCGTAATCATCGCAAGATTTGTTGAACATCTGGGTCTCTCATTCTGAAGACTGGGAAATAAGATATTCGAAATATTTTTCGTAAGGTCTGTTTCGTAGGTATCTTTTATACACTCAAACTAGGGGCGGATTCAGCCGATCATTGTTTCTTTTTTTTGGGGGGGGGGGGCTCATAGAATTTTATAAAATAATAAGTATATTTGTTAACACACATCAAATAAAATAATGTTGCAACAAAAATAGAACATGTGCCCAACTTTTACTATTTAGGCTACACTTTCACAGAAGACAATAGAAGCACAACAGAAATAAGAAAGCGTATTACACTAGCAAAGAAGTCGTTCCTAAATAAAATAAATTTGCTCGCCAATAAATTTGCTCGCCAACCAATTACCAAATACCAATATGAAGGATGGATGCTTTTAAAAACGGGCAGGAGTTGTTTAGAAGCTTGCGAGATTGTGACGAGAAATACTGAAGGTTTCCTGGACTGAAAAAATTTCAAACAATGCAATTTTAGAAAAAAGGGAAAGAGATCTCTATTAAAAACCATTTGGAACAGGAAAGCAAAATTCTTTGGACACATTTTTAGGCATAATGAATTCTTAAATACAATTTCGGAATGTAAAATAGTTGGAAAAAGAGGAAGAAGGGAGACCTAAAATAAAAATTTTGGAACAACTTCAAACACAATTACAATGAAAAAACTATGCAGATATGAAAAGGACAGCGGCGGACAGAATATCATGGCGGCAGTGACAAGACACTTTTGGCCTTTAGGATGACGATATGTTATTGAAATGTATATTCTTTTTGACCTGTATACATGATACTACACAATATTATTTTTCAAATTAGTTCATAATTATAACATATATATATAAATATTTAAATAAATTTTGCCAAATAAAGGAAGGTAACAAACGATAACTATAGGCCTTCTCCCCCCTCCTGGATCCGCCAGTGATTCAAACAACTAATTTTCCTGGTATTTTTCTCCCCACATTCTTTTCAATAAATCTTCAGGCTATATTGAAATCTTCTTAACCTTAAGCATACATTGAAATTGAAATATAATTCTTTGGTTCGTTGTTTTTTTTTTGTGACCACGGACGTGAGATGGCTATAATCTAAGCGCACTTTGCTCTATTCGATGAAAAAAAAATATCAAAGAATGAAGAAAGAATTGCCACGGGAATCGAACCTCGGCTTTCGGAGTACAAAGCCCACATAATTACCGCAAGCCTATCAACGCAGCAGCTGAGACAAGCTCCAAGCTTTCGACGTGTGTGGTAGTGCCGTGCATACAAGTGTGTGTGTGGGGGAGGGGGCAAGAATGAGGTATGAAAGAACTCGCAAGATCCGTGGCTCGTTTGCTAAGGCACATCGACGGTAGGGCCGTCGCGCACTGATTTGCCGCCCCGTGCTAGTACATTTTGCCACTTTCAAAAGGAATACTTTAATTAAATACTTTTATAGTAGAAAAGTTTAATTTTTTAAAATAGTATTTACAGAAGTGTTACGATGGATTTATTAAATAGTAAATAATATTTATGTGGAATATAAAATTAGACACTTTTCGAACCTTCAAACTTGCAATTTTTTTAATGAAACTCTCTAAATAAATATTGTAATATAAGGGAATGGCCCGGTTAGTTTATTACTTTCTCGCCGTACGAACTTCTTTTTTGATACAAGAAATCTAATATTTCAACTGTTGGTGATTTTGATTTGACAAATTTCGCGATTGTGTTTAGTTCATCTGCAAGTTTTATTGATTTTATATCTTTTGGACTATCTGTATCAATTTCATCGGTCAGTTTAAATTATAGATCCACGCAATATTTACTTTCCCGTATAGGTACGTATATACGGAGTGTAGGGAAAGTTACGTAATGCCTTGGAAAAGCTGTAAGTTAAAGTAATTCAAATGAAGATTTTCGAAATTAAAAAATTTTCTGTGAAAAAGAGCTTTAAATTTAGTAACTTGCAGGGCTAAAAGTTTATTGCTCTTTGATATATATATATATATATATATATATATATATATATATATATATATATATATATATATATTAAAAAAATTGTTTCGTTTCATTCAAAGTTTTAAATAAGTATTCTAATTTTTTTGCCACCCTGGTTCAATGCACTAGTCACGACGGCGATGATCGCCGGTATTTACATGTTGTTGATGGGAAACATAGAAAACTCCATTAGAACAGTCGACTGTTAGAATTCTCCTCCAGACAGCGGCTCAATTTACCTAGTATTGGTGTCTTGTTGCTTGTGTCGAAAATTCGCCACCATGGGGATTCGAATCCTACGATCTACCGGTCAGAGAGAAAAATGAACGACATTATATTATTTATTATCTTTACAAAATGTATAATCCATTAATGTGCAAATTGGTGAAAAAATTGTAAATGAGACATTTTTATGTAATGACATCATTTAAAGATCTAATTTTAAAAGAATAGGAAAGCATTACATCTCCAGTAATATTGTTGTAGAGGCCGAAAATGGGTGTGTGATAACATATTTTTGTTAAATAATACACATATTTGTTATTTTGTATATTATATTGGTAGTGTATATATACCATGCAATATTATTGTTTAAATAATTACATAATTCTAACAAATATTAAAATCAATTTTGCCCAACAAAGGCAGGGAAAACTTTAAGCCTTTTTTGGAGGGGGGCAAGCCCCCCCCCCCGGATCTGCCCCTGGCTACAGGTAGTGTCCAGCCTATGGTTTATTATACATAATTTTTCATTTAAGCTGAATATAAAATATATTTTTATTTGCTGATTTATTGTTAAGATTCATTTTGTTTACAATTTATTGATATAGTGAATGCCTTTCGTTAGTATAGAAAACTGGAAAAAGTTATATTTTTTTAATAAGCATCATTGGTTTTTGAAGGTACTGAAGTGAGCTCCCTTTCCCGTTGGGTGTCTTCAGTAGGTTTCTTTGTAAAATTCTTATCATTTATGTTAATGACAAGGCTCATCTTTGTGATCACAAGGGCTGCGAGTTATAGGCATTTGCATATTTTTTCTGTTCACAAAAACATCCCGTTTCAACAAATTGAATACGTTTTGAGGCATTTAGAATCAATTTAAGCAATTTTTATTTCGCATATATTACCCTAATTACATATTCACCCCTCATCCGCGAAAAGTAGCCCAAAAGTTAGTTCCGTCAGCATGCAAGTGGTTCTGACAGTTCTCGTGCCAATTGCTATGGTAAATAATATGACCTGCTCTGAAGCAATGGGCTCCTCAGGTTTTGTTTACTTTGCCATAGCCACGGATCAGCGTTACCGCTCGCCTGACTCGTACGAAGTCGCTCGAGAAGCACGCTGAGACCTGTCATCGGCAGTATCAGACGAAATGAAATGTGCATCTACCGACCGCCAGTGCGTACCCACACACGGCGCAAACGTCGAGTGGTGTTAAAAGAGTCATGCCATTGAATTGAGAGGAAGTCATATTTTTGTTGCAATACATTACATTATTTTGCATATTTCCTTTTTAATTGCATATATATATATATATATATATATATATATATATATATATATATATATTATATATATATATATATATATATATATATATCTGTGTGTGTGTGTGTGTCTTTATTGTGTATAAATCAAAGCTCTAGTGATCACTATAGCCCAGAAGTTTGGCAAAATGCCTTTTTTTTATATCTAAGATTTTATGATTTAAAAATAGAAATCATTGAATTGTACTTCTGGAGCTTTTTTTAAATTTTCATTTTGCCTATTTCAGCTTCTGGTACCTATTTTTGGTATTTTGCTTTATTTTCCCCTTTTCCCTTTCCTGGCACCAATCTCTATCAAGCTGGATACATACCTGCAAGCTTGGACAACATGAAGGCAGGGTTGTGTATCATCTTACAGTAGACACAGAGGCTCCATGGTCAGATTGTGAGAAAAATCTAAAAGGGAAAGGAAGATTTGTGATATTCTTCATTGATGCTGACAGACGTGTTCGCTCACGTGGAATCTGATCGTGTTTGAGTATGGCCTTGAATCCCTTTTGAGGTCAGAGCTGTTTGTACATGATATACCTTTCTCAGTTCCTTTTAGTTCTCTTCCCTTCTAGCGATTACACAAGTGTGAAGGACTGAATCTATTATTCCAAACACACAACCTGAAACCTTTTCTTTTTCTAAATTTAACCCTTAACATTTTGAAATTGATTTTCTTTAAAGAGCAGTTTGGGTAGTAAATAAACAGATATTGCAAGAATGGCTAAAAGGCTACAATGATGGCCAGGGGCAGGCGAGTATGACAAAGGGTCCCCCTCAGTAGATAAAGTTTCTTCAGTTAGATTGGGGCTACCCTTTGGGAAATGGGCATATGTTCTGGTTCACAACTGAAGAAGTGTCCTGGGTGTGGTATTATTAAAATAAGTCAACACGTTACATTCATTTAACTATCACTTTATTGAACACATTTATTGAACCTACCTATTTAATATAGGTATGTCATTGGAAGAATTTGAAATCATATCAAGGGGAAAATTTGTATTAAATAAACAACAAGAAGTATAACAAAATCACTTTAATGTACTATCATTGGTTCATATTCTGTGTAAACACATCTCCATTGGTATAATCTAAGTAAAGAAATAAAAATGCACGTATCTTATATTTTGTGTGAGAGAATTCCTCATATGCAGCACATATTTCCACTACAATTGAAAACGAGAGCACTAACTGCTTAATTAAAACAAAGCTAAGGCACACACAACATCTAAAAGTATATCAAACAATACCATGCATTCCATTCAACACCAAACTTTAAAGAATTGTATTTTAAAAGTTCAACATTGATTTTTCCCAGTTGTGTGCCTCTCTACTAGTATTTTAAAAATAAATACTAATATTGAGCTGGTACATTAATAAGTATTTGTGTGTAACATTTGTTAACATACATTTTGAAGTTTATAAACAACCTTTACAATCAGAAACACAGTGATGTATTCCATGAAAATACATTTCATAAAAAAGTTTCTCCATTATAATTAGAAATCAGATAACACATATATGTGAATAAATATATACATAACAGGCTAATTATAATTTTTATAATTGTTATTTACACAATGCAAGTACACATAACAAAACATTTATTTTCTGAGAAGACTGAGCCTAATACATGTGCAATGCAATGAACTACGAAAACACATTACAAGTACAACTGATAGTGTGAACACATGTTTTTGACAATTCTTCTCTCTACTAAACATTGGGCTTGCTGAATACAATTTTAATTACTTTAAGAATGGAGTTGAACACCGAACCACACCAAGCAAATTATTAAATTATTAAAAGAATATGACCAAGATTATTTTTCTGTTTACAAATAAGTATTAGCATAGCAAATATTTACAAAATAATCTTGCAATTACATGAATTTCACACAATATAGTTTCTGCGAGCAATATTATAAGTCCGTAGCCTTCAGAAAAATTATCATCTGTAATCCACAGATGTTTTAAAAGTAATATGAGGCTCAGAATTCCTGGAAAAGCACACAAAGTAACCCAATAGAAGTGACACAACATTAAAAAGATAGATAATATTTACATTGAAAGAAATGGTACATTATATACATGAAGAGTGATTTTTAATACAATAATCTTGTAAAATCCTTCTCAATTTTCTCCCCATCACCAAGGTTCACAACTGAGTAGAATCATACTTTAAGTAGATTGCAGCAATATATACAAATTTACCCTATATTGTGTAATCGAAAGTAAATCTGATAATGATACATTCTTTCTTACAATTATACTTATACATGAATATTTAATAGAAATTTTGTCATGAGATATCCACATAGAAATATATGCATATTTTATCACCCATATCTGAATGTTACAATACAACAGATTTCAAATCTCTTTAAATATTTGAAACATCAATGTAATGTAAAAACACAAAGAGCAGAGAATTTACATTTTATTTTTGTGTCATTTCTAATAGATCACTTTGTATAATTACAACAAATATATGAATTTTAATTAGACAAATATATATTACACTCATAGTTTAAAATTATAATTCATCCTAATAAAGATAGGATAAAATATGTCAAGATTATTGCTGTCATACAGCGTGTACTTCAGTGTTCTAGATTCATTATTGCAAGAAACACTGTACAAAAATTAATTGTATATAAGTGGAAATATATATCTGGAGTGCACATGCTTCCAAAGAGACTAATACAATAGCCACACATAAACCCAAAAATATCTTTTTAAATAGAAGACATCTTTTGCCACCAATGGGATATTATTACCTCTACATCTGAGATTCTGTTATTGCTATTTGGATGAATTTCTTTTCATCATACTTATGCACTACTATGCGATTTAACAACTTATTCTTGTATACACTTCTTTTTGTCAGTTATTTACAGTAAAATTAAAATAAAGTTTCAATAATGACATTACAAGAATAAGGTCAACCGATGGCAGTGTACATACCCATCACCAATATATAGAAATAATCCACAATGTGATTCTCAAATATAAAGAATTCCATTCAAGAAAATGCTTCTGGTATGTGAATAACTATACTCTAGTACACATAGAAGGTGAGAGTGGGGGACCATGAGATGGATAAAATGCTCTCTAAGATACATTATTTTACACAGGAAATTTTATGCTTTCTTTTTCAATTAATCCAGACTGTAAATCAGGAATGATACAGGTAGTTAAATGCACTTCAAAATTAACGTGACATCCTGACTCACCAACATTCTATCAAATAATTTATTTTTTCACGATAAATTCCTCTCACCATATGACTTGTAATAAAAAGCCTTATGTAAATCTCAATTAAGCACTTCAATATTTGCTTAACAAAGACATGCTGAACATCATAACATATTCCTTCAAAATTCCACATAGAAGTATGACAAAGAAGGTATTTAATAATAAAATAACATCAAATGATAGTTATTGAATAATAAGAGACAGCTTATAGAACATGTTCGCATCTTTCAAATTTCTTGAAATTAGGTACTAAATACGTGCAAATTTCTATTGCAGAGGAAGGAGGTTGTCTTCTGGATAGAAAAAATCTATGAAAGAATCATAAATGTCTAAAAATTTGAAAATTTTGGTTTAATTATTCACATATTCATGAGAGAAATTGTTGAGTAAAATAAAAAGTTTGCAAGTTTTTGTAGTGTTCTGTTATGTCAGTTGAAATGCCCTCTACCAAGAAAATACTGATTGAATTCAAGAGATTTCCTGAAAGAAAAAACTAAAGAAGCTAGTTTCTCATAAAGCACACAAGAAAAAGCTTTACAAGTTTGCAAGTGCCAAGAACTCATGAAAATAATAAAAAAATCTGCATTAATTTTCAGACTTAATTCCAAATTACCAGACTCAAAGAACATAATACGAATACATTGATTGTAATTGTTTTTTGAAAAGTTGAATGCAATATTTACCTCATAGGTAAAATTTCACAACCTGATAAATCATAGGAGGCACTTGGAAACAGAAAATTATATATTAAATAAATAATATTAAAATATTTTTTGAGTTCTAAAAGCAGTACAACTTTAACTTGATCACTTTGAGAACCCTTAAAAGTAATTTGCTAACACACATATCATTTATTTCTGTTTCAGAGAACCATGACAAAAGTTTGTACGGATATGTATTTGCACATTATAATTCATGAGTAATGAAAGTGCTTTTATAAAATAATGTACCTCTTTTTGAGAACCATATGATGTGCATCATGATACCACACAAGCATGTGAGGGTGAAACCCAAACACTTTAAACAAGGGAATCATTATAATAAACAAATTTTCAAGAATTTTGGTAGAATAGTGCACATTTATGAACCAAGGTAGATTAATATTTATGTAGGTATCTTACAACAGTAGCAGTTTATGCTTAAAGTATTGAACAATAAATAGGTTGAAATGCACATTTAATTTCTGAAGAAATGATTTATCAATTCAAAAGTCATTAAATTTGGAATTTGAACATAGATATTTAAACACAGCACAGTATTCAAGAAATTGGATTAAATGCATATCACTGTTATGCACTTGTAACATTGAGATCTGATTTATGTGACTAGAGATATGTGAGTTCTATATACATCTTCCAGCCACGTTACCAACAAAGAGAAAACTATTTTCTTACATCTTAATTATCTGTTATGCACCAGTTCAAGACTGTTTCTGTTTCTCCAAAATGTAGTAACTATTTAACATTTTCAATGCCTTACTTCTACAACTCTAGAATGTGTCTTTCATGATGGGGATATTCCTTTAAGGCAATGAACTATAACTGATATGCATTTATCAAATTTAGAAAAAAAAAATATAAATTCAATGTTATTTCAATAATGGGTAATCAGTCTGATTTCTGTCCTTACAATATTCTGTTTCTATATTTTTGTACAGAACTCAAAACTATATAAGAATCATGCAATGAGTCTGTTTATCATACCAACTATACAAAAGGCCACAAGAAGGAAATATAAAAGCCCATTGCATTACGTTCAAAATATTATGATGCAATTTGGTCAACAGAGTGACAAACTTTTGAAAGTAGGTTATGTATTTGAAATAACTACTCCCATATTCTATGAAAAGAAAACAACACCTAAAACACATACATCCATACATATGCACACAGACGTATCACACACCCATAAAACATAGTAGGAAAAAAATTAAAAGAATAAAGAACAATAAAGTTCTAGAAATCAAAGTAGCATGCTAATTCTATAGATAGTACAACCAAGCTAAGTTAATTTTCAAGTTATTTATCTATACAAATGTATAACACATAACAGATGTAATTCATGCAGCCTTTATAAAGTGAAGAATTTTATTGTGTCTTCCGGTGGCAATTTCAGGAATGATTTGAAAATAAGGGACAAAAAAAATTGTTATTTTATAATTTGAGGAGTAAACCTTATTTTTCTTATTAACATGTATTATAAAAATAGCACTAACATGCTTAGCAGAAACAAAATCATAATAAAACAACAAGAGTTTTAAGGTTATTATTCAGCTGTCTATAGTCTCACCCATTATTCAATACACATTTCTGTGAACTTGTGATCAAATACGTTAATTAAATGTAAATCACAATTTAAAGCAATTACTTAATTTAGTAAGTTATGTATCTTCAAGAAATATTTTTTTACTCCAAAACATTCAGAACATCCAAAGACACAATATTTTGGAAGAAGGGATAATACTAAATTTAAAGCATAGTACAAAAATACAATATTAAGTAATATTGAGCAATAAAAATTACAAAAAGAAATGAAAACTTTCCAAATGCTCCTGCAGCATGCCTCAACATTAAATATAAAAAACAACATAAATAATAATTCTAATTTTTGGGGAGTAATTTTAACAGAGTATTTCCTACTGTATCAGAATTACTCTTCGAGTCAAATGTATTGTATTTACCCTGATGGATCATAAACGTCCAACACAGATCAGATCAACAGAAGTAAAATATTAATTTATATCTAACCACAAGAATTGCTAATACCCATTAGCAATTCAGCATTAGGTTTCTCTTTAATTCCCTGAATATTATAGAGTAACACTGGTGTACAAATTACCAGACATGAAGAGCATTCACCCACAGTTTCCATTAATCAATACATTGATAATCTGCATGTAAATCATCAAAACAAGAGCATAATTAAATGAAATCTTTATTACAAAATGCCCAACATATATGAAAACATTGCTATTGGATTTTATCAATTTAAGAATTATCATAAAAGAGCCACTATGATTCTAGATTTCAACACATATTAATAATCAAAAACCTATTTTTCAATTATAACAACATTTAATTACATCTTTTGCCTTTATTAATAATTTATAAATCTTTCGAAAAAAACTTTTAGGTACTGAAATCAAAATAATCCTTCATTGCTCATATCTACTCAACATAGCAGATTAATTGGCAATGCTCAAAATTACATTAAATAGGAATTTCAGACTCTGAGTAACTGTGTTTACAGAAACACAGGCATTTTCATTGACACCGATACAAAATAGTTACAAATGTTCAAATGCAACACACAATTATATTTACACTTCACTGTTAGAAGCTACAAAACATCACTTTGCATTTGGCAAATCTTACAATTCCCATAAACATTTAAGTTCATTCTGCAGACTCAAAACATGTAGTACAAGTTTCCATTAATCAATAATTTTAGAGAAGCTTTTTTCCCAGTATACATTTTAAAAAAAATGCATATCATACTGGATATCATTAAAAATTAAATATTTTTTTATAAATCCAATTACATAAATTTACATTTAATACAAAATTTCACATTACGTTAAATAGATTATTTCACTTTCTGACAATTAAATGTAAAATTTGCGCTATTTCATTCATTTTTGTGTTAATTAAAAGCATAGACTTGGGGCTATTCAAAAAATATGCTAACTTTTCAGGTTTGAAAGGGTGTTCCCAAAATTGGCAATGAAAATGAATGAGGGAGGAAGAGGTTGATAAAAAATAAATGTTCTCTCAATATTTATAAAATATTTATTATATTAATATCTTTTAACAAATTATTAACGAAAGTTAATTTTACTCAGGAAGTTGGGGAAGTACTTTCAATACAGAACACATTCATTTGGTGGGGTGAGGGTGTTTGTGTTACAAGGGGTGAAGGGTGGGCAGTAATAAGAGCAAAATTTTGTTATTGTATTTTTTGAATGAGCCCTTTAGTAACTTAGGCAATATAACATAATATAAAGAAACAACCTTAAAACCTTGAATAAAACTATATGTCAATTATCATATACATTCAGAAGAGAAATAAATATTGTTCTATTAAGTATAAATAGTTTGTAATTTGAGTCTTAAATACATACACCATATACAACACAAGAATTCAAACAATTGGCAATTTATATTCTAAAAGGATTTTGTGTAAATAAAAAATCAATTGTTTACATCTTGCATTCTTCCCTTAATAATTCAGACTGAATTTACATAGTCATACAAAATTACAAACAGAAAGCACTTCTATACATTAAAAAATCCAACAGGTCCCAACATGATCTTTTTTCTAGCCTTCTACTAATGATAATTCCCCATGAAATACCAATGGCATTTAGACACCAAAAATATATTCACACAAGAGAGGATTTACATTCATTCTTTTGAATTTTTCCCCATCATAGCATTCAATATTTTAATAACGAAATGCAATTAATTTGTGTTTATTTACAATTTTTAAACAACACTTCTGTTACAGGTTTAATATTAACAAATATCTCATTTGAATGAATTATACAAGTATTTAATATTTACATGTAAGAATCTGTTTTTACAAATGGCCTTTAAAATTAACAATAGTGTAAAATCAAAACAACTTATAAATCATATTAACACTATTACACATTTTGTCTAATTTTTATTTGATAAAAGGATTGCTTTATTCATATCAATTATATTTACAGATAACATAATACTTTCTCCTTTTTGAAAACCATTCTGATTTTTATAGCGTTCAAATTCTAATCTTTATATTGATATTTGTTCTGGCCCCATAATTACATAGTGCTCTATAAGTACAGTGAATCCTGTTCAGATAGCCAGCTCGTTTAAGCGGCCACCTCAATTATGGCCATTTTTTCGTGGATTGATTTTTACATAAGTAATGTGTGAAAATTCCCGTTTGAGTGGTCAGCTGGTCCCGCGGCCAAGCACTTTTCGTAGGTTGACCTCTAGTGACTTTAGACATATAGAATAAGCAGAAGAACGGTAGAGATACTGTTGATTTAGTACTATGTTGCGATGGGACGCATTAACATAAAGCAGGGATAACTGTTGATTCAGGTAAAAAATATTTTAATAATTGTCTCTATGGAATAACAACACATTTGCTTTGTTCATTCTCGCGTTGTCTGCTAACCCTTGCCCTCCCCTCCGTGGGAACTTCTCAACGGCCCGCGCAGCACGCCGCGTGCCTGAAACAGATGGGAACCCTTGCGAACTCCTCGGGGAAACGGCCCTGCCCAGGCCCGGATTAAGCACAAGGCTGCCCGCTCCCGGGCTCCCCGTAAGCGTGAAAGACTACACAAGACTGCGTTCCGTGAAAATTCCTTGCATCGAGAATGCCCTCGAGAGATGCTGCAAGATATTCTCGTGGCCTGTAGTAATCCTCGCTGCAAGTTATCCGAAGGAAATTTTTCGTGAGTTCGCTGTCGTTAGGGGTAACCTCCTAGATATCAGCAATTGGATCGTGTAATACCGAGTGTCGATCTTCGCTGAACTCAACACGAGCCTGTTCGTGTGCACTCCATCAAATTTCTCCACACAAGCTGATGTCTTCACTGCCTTCCAGTGCCCTCCCATGAGAAAGAGAAATCCCGTCGCCGCTCTTTTAACTGTGCATTGGTAACCCACCCTCCACATCCTTTTCTCTTCCTGGGCCAGCAAGGCCTTCGACAAAATTTGAGACTGAACACTCGATGGTCCATCATCGAGAAACTCTCTTTTCTCACTCCCTCCTCTCTGTTCCCGACTTGATCAAAATTTGATTGCCGCGATAGTCGGGTGGAGTGAGCAGCAGCGCAGCGGTAATTGGTTCTTCGAAAGTTGATTCCGACAGAATTTAACAAATAAATGAACAGGATGCTCATTTCAAGGTTTGGCAAATTACCGTTAAAATTGTACGCTTTTTCATCATGTCACACCAAAGACAAATAAAGATCTAATACAGGCCCAATACTTGGATAAAGCGTGCCTAAAAATGAAAGCTATCGGCGGATCGTGAATGACAATTGAAAAATGCTTTACAAGAGGTACGTAAAATAACAGCTTTTCTTGACATGCCAAAGGATCACACCTACTGATATTGAATTTATGACAAGAAGTTTTTTATAATGTAAACAAACCGAAAATAAAAACATTAGGCGGGAAGAATATTCCTCTACCACTGAAGTTAACGAATTTTGTACCAAGTCTACCCTCTAATAAATTTTTAACTGATTTTTTAAAATATTTCTATTAATTCATAAAATTCAGAAATATCAAGGGTAAAATACAAAAATTGCAACATTCATTTGTATAAAGTATATAAATTGTTTCATTGCTAGGATACAAATATGTGAATATTTTAAATATCAAAGTTTTTTCCCCATTTTTAATAATGGAAATGTATCATGTAAATAAACCACATTAACTGCATGCTACATGTGTATTTCATTCTTTCTGAGAGGGGGAAAAATTGTTTGCAAATAATGTTATGAGCAATTATGACCCCAATTTTGATTTTTTAGTTTATATCTTGTTTCTTGTGATTTATGTACAAAACAGAAAACACTTTTTGAATATGAAATAAATTTTAGATTTTCCTGTCCCTACGCAAACAATTAGAACGGAATAAGAAAGGAGTGACTTTTATTACCCCCCCCCCCACACACACACACGCGTACAATCCCGAACTGCTACGGAGCCCCAACAAGGGTTAAAACTACCCTGGCTTTGCTCAGTGAATGTGAATTGCATTTTCAAGTTTTGTTTGCTTACGATTTCAGTTCTATGGAAGCAATAAGATAAAAAATGCAAAGTCAAGATGTTGCCACTAGTCAGAGGAGGCAAGTGATCCTAGTAAATATGGTAAACAAGAAAATGGTTTCTGATAGAAAACTTGTTGACATTTTTAAGGGCAGAAAAGCACAACTTAATAAAATTATAAATCAGGTTACACTTTTAGGGAGTTTCAAAGCCTGTACAGCTAAAAAGAGATGTAAACTTGCTTACAAACAAGTACAATCTATGCGTGAATATATCTGACCACATTTTATAATTCAAATGATGTTTGTTTTAAGCTGAATTTTGTGGTACCCTAGGTAATTAAAATATTTTATGGAAAAACATTTTATTTCATAGCAATTAAAACAATTAGATCTGATGCACACTTCCTCATAACCTTCATTAAATGGCCAGCTCAATTAACAGTCAATTTTCACTGGGACCTTTAGAGGCTGCTTAAGACAGATTTCACTATTGTAAATAAGGTTTGTCAGTCAAGGTATTTTGGGCATATTTAAGGGAATTTAAGACTTTTGAAATAAAATCTGCAATATTAATGATGTACCAACCAGAGTTACTTCTTTTCTCTTGTAAAATTTTACAAGAACTTTAATAGAACGTTATATGAGGAAATTTTCATTTCAAAATAACTGTATGTTAAACAAACATGGACAAATGAATGGCAATTTAACACTGATGGAAAGAAGAAAGCTAAAGAACAAAACTGGATTAATTTACTATGTCTTTATGACACCTTCCAACATCTTTAATTTGAAAAAGTTTCTATAACATTTTAGTACATTTTCCCAATAATAAAAGCAAATTGTTTCATGATCAACCTTTTACAAATCAATGGCTACTTCTAAGAGAATGCGATTGTATAAAAAGTGCAAGATAATTACATCAATATTTCCTTCTTCACTAATTATTAATATAATTATGAAGCCACCACATATGCTCATTGGCCAAATATTTGCCTATCAATTATTTTAACAGTACATGATTAATTACATTTTCTTGTTTTGAAACTCAATCTTTACTTCCTTCAAAGCATTCATCACATTTCTTACAATGATAAAATGTGCAATATTTTACAAAACACATTAACAGGTTTCTTCTAATGATCTCATTTTTTTCACAGTAGTTAGAATGAAACCAATCATTACAATAACTTGTATTCATACTAATTTTCTGTGGTCTAAGAATCTTAAAACACAAAAAGTTCAAAAACACCAAACATTTACGAGGACAACTGCATTATGAAATTTCTACCATTTTCTAGCAGTTCACTTGTAGTTACACTTTCACACAACACATTGCTTTATCTAATCTAAATGTCTAATATTTTCAACATTAATATATATTATGTATATTGTCATGTTTTAGCTAGATTCCTTTACTTCAAGAAATCTAGAAATTATTGTCAACACAGCCTTGGAGAGTAATATCTCTTGATAGACTTATATAGCTTAAAAAAAGGTACACATAAAACCATTTCACTTTATAATATATCCATAACATAATTCTTTATGTATAACAATATATTATATTTCTCTTCATTTTCAAAATATATATATATATATATGTACATGATATATGTCACAATAAGTATTGTAATGGCAAGGTCATTTTCAAAAGGTTAGCAGTAAGAATAAGATTGCTAAAAAAACATTTATATTCTATCCCTATAGAGCACGTAATATAAGACAGCATGAGAGAAATTATAACAAGAGTTGAAGAACATTATTTTATGTTTCTTTCAGTTGTAACAACATTAAAACTTCACTGTAAATTTTCAGATTTTTAGTACTTTTGTTCTCAATTGAGAATTCATTAAACTACGTGAGAGTTTGTATTTAAAAATAGGGAATTAAGAAAAAAATTAATGAAAATTAGATGAAGTTTTTGTCAACTTTAAGAACAACATTTGCATTATTATTAATAACTTATATAAATAATGCAATTGTAGAATGTACATAGTGCAGTTGTGGAATGAAATAAATTAGCCTGAAGACAACTTTTGAAGTATTCATAAATTACACTTAATTCTCATTTTTCATAGAAAGACTATCAAGAAAACAAATAATTACTTAAAATATGTCTTATATGGATTAATTGTGATTTAATAATAATTTATTATTAATTATAAAATAATTTATTAATAATAATTATTAATAATAATAAGGTATTGGATATATCTTTACACTTTTTCCTCTGATTTTAAAAATAAATACTAGCACAGCTTGAAAACCTCAATTTATGTATTCTTGACTCACGTTTTTTAAAATTATTCCACAAATTCTGTACATTTGGCTTGCTTCTTAGAGGTTGAAATTGAAAACACAAGTGTTAAGAAACAAATTATTTTTTGTTGTCAATTAATTTTCCTTAAAAATGTAATGCAAAAGCCAATTTTATATTCATAGCACAATGTACTGAATATTTGAGAATTCACAGCTATGACATAAGCATGTTTGCTATTTATACATGTTTCTAAAGTTTATATAAAATCTTTCTTAACTTTTTGCATACATTAATGATGTGCATAAGATTGACGCAACCGATTTGGTTCTGACTTCATATATATGATGTCAATTAAATCTGATTACATTAGCAACTGGTTTCAATCATTTCAATCAACTCTTTTCCAATAACCTGATCATATACTTTATATAATTCTGTCTGGGGATGTGATTTTTTAAGGTATCTGAAAAGCTGGCACCAGTTTTTAATCTAAGTTATTTCTTACCAATGGGTTATATACATCAACATCATGTTCATAAATCTAAAAGCCATCACTATGGTTAAATGCCTCAGTATAAGAGCACATAATTACAATTACACTACTGGATTATGAAAGGTGGATACTAGTTCATACCAATATAAGTATGAATACCATTAAGTTCCTTGAGATATGGAGGGCTCATTAAGGGAAATGGAAAAATTGTATCTTACTCTTAAAATGTAGACATATTAAAGAAACAAGCCCATTTTTATCTAGATATTTCTTGAGAAGTATCTGCATATCTTGCTAACCTTTAGAAATATGACAGTTTTCAACAGCAATCCTCTTCAAGAGAATACAAAGAATGTACGATAAGTAAATACATATGTAGGTAGATAAAGGAACATATGTACACAAAATATGTGAAATTAAATTTCCATTCAAAATAAACACCAATTTCACACTTTAGATACTAAAGAATAAATGTAAGAAATTATTTCAACAAGAATCATCAGCCCAATTACAATGAAACATCTACAAAAACTAAGTTAATTTACCATCTGAGAACACAAGAACATCGAAAGTAAACAGGAATACATTAACTACAAAGCAAGTATGGTTATCATGCATTGAATAACAAAAAGCACAATGCTTACTTATTACACACAAATATTCTACAATATTTACACAGTTTTATTATATTAATTCATGAATCTACATATATACAGTGTTCGTACATGAAGCCTCTACATTAACAAGAGTTAATGCAGAAGCATATGGAAGCAAAAATATGTTGTTCGCAGAAAATAATAGTAAATTAAAAGTTAAAGTTTCTGCACATAACTGGATTAACTTATAACTGCATATTATTCATACAGAGTAGATATTTCTTTTCAAGTAATATACTTTTATTACACATGCTCCAAAGCTTCAAAATGCTACTTTCTTTAGGCTTTTAAACAACAAAGCAATCTCAAAATAGAGCAATATTTCTTATAACAATACTTTTCAAAGGCTTCTAATATTACATGCATACTGTATTAAAATTTCTTGAAGAAATAGACTACAGACACTGAATAATTGAATTCTGAATCAACTGGTCAAATATATGCTTCATGAATTATTTCAAAGTTATACAATGCTAACATGTAAGAAGTAATTAATTCTTTAACAATAATACACACTTGTGTAAGACAAGATTAACAATTCTGAACATTCATTTACTCATTTTATGTTCTGCTAGAGAACAATGTTAATCTGATCAACACATTTACTACTATTTGATTTTCTCTTCCAGCAGATTTAAATTATTTTATTTAGACACTTGTAAACATTATCATCATATGTATTTGAAAGGAGTGATAGGCGAAACATTAACAACTACTTATTGTTGAGATGCAGAACATAAAATGAGGGTACTGATATAATCACAGATCCACTCACAATTTACAGCTAATTAATGGCAATTAGATACATCATTGGCATAATTTCAATTTCAAAAATGTGATTCAGATGACAGACATCAATACAGTCTCAACAATAGTAAATGTAACAGTGTATACGGGCTTCTGTCAAATATATTATGAACTTTCAGTTACAGTTTAAACATTCAAAATCTGAAGGCAATCATAATTTCTACTTCTCCATTTAAATACACTCTCTCAACTTCTTATTAATGAAGAAAGAAAATTTGAACATTATTGTGGATAAAGTAATATTGTTAAATAATATCAACTTTTGCGAAAATTTATGACAAATTATTGAAAATTTTAAAGATGTAAGCCATTGTGACCTTTTCACTTGCAAAAACATAAAAACCAAATTTTAATTACAAATTATTCTAAAACAGTTTACTTATTAATATTTTAGTTTACTCTAAACATCTGACTGATGGTTATTCGATTCATATCAGAAAACAATGTATTTTTCATTTTTCTTGATACATATTTCTAATGTGGAAAGTTTACTCTGCATGCTTGATATTTGAAATCTTCATAAATGATGAAAAACAAGGATATACATTATTCTTAAATTAAATTTTGTAAAAATAAATAAAATTATATCGTGATGAAATTTTCCAGAATTTTTGTTCCACGATGCATTCAAAACAAGAAATAGAATAGTTGCAAAAACTTTTTCAATGTATTTATCAACATAAAATATGAAAATGAAGAAAAATGAGAAACATTACAGTGCATGAAGAACATGACGCAAACATTTATGACTAAACATAACGAAAATCACGCTGAATAACAAATAATTGCACCTCTGTGTAGGGTTACACAATTCATGAATGCTGCTATTGATTTATTTACATGTACATAGAAAAAAGCAGAGCACTCAAAGCACATACAAATATTAATTTTTTACTGAAATATTTGATATCAAAATAAAGATGCACCATTAAAAATTTCATAAAATATGTACAAATTTCTACATCTTCAAAGCTTTCTTGATGTAATTTAATAATGTTAATATAAATTAGTCACGAAAATATTAGAAATCTATGATTTATTGCAGAACAGTAAACATCACTGATTACTTCACATAGATGTATAAAGATGCCATGAACAAATGGATTAATTGTTGTTACTCAGGATTCCTTACTTGTACATTCTTACATATCATTTGAATATCACTGATGGATCATAAAATTATTTCAAGAATGAAATGGATATGGAACATGTTTAATAATGTATGATGTGAAGCATCAATGTTTTAACAAATTCTTACAACAAAATACTCTACATTTCCTCAGCGGATATCAACAAAAAGGACATGATTAACAAAGGTACCAAAACACTACTTACTTAACAAGAATGAAGAAAAGAAGAATGAGACCAAGTCAAAGTAAAACTACCCAATACTTTTGGTAAACAGTTTTCAATGCTACGAAAAATAATTCTACACAATTTTATTTTAATAAAATACCGGGAATTACTGACCGTACCCTTACACAGGATGGGATTCAGCATACCAAACAATTGTAATAGTAAAATATGAGGCGTAAACGTTATCGACACATGTGTATGTCACAAGCACACGTTCATGCTCCCGCCTAAACGTAAAGTATACAAACTACTACAATAATTTTTTGAACGAATATGTACACTGCAGACAACTGTCGATCTACAATTTGTTCTACCATTGACGGTTGAACTGGCATTGTCGAAGAACAGTTTTTAGGCAATAAATAAATGGACCTGGATCTAAAATAAACAATAAAATACGATAATACTTACGAACGTGGACCAATTTTTGCACAAAGCGCACGCACACGAAACATAACCTACCATTCCCACGTTTGTCATTCGTGTTTTGTACCGAAAAAGTTTCGACATATTACCAACAGCATTACACTAATTTATATATTGTTATTACTTACAATTTGTAAAGAGTAAAATTATAAAACACAAACTAGTACATTAATAATGGTGTTGTTATCAAAGTATTTATGATGCAATGCCAAAGAAAAGTTATTTTCTCACATCACTGTGTAATTGGTGTGTTGTAGCTTGTTGGCTAACCTGTGCATATTTACTAAGAATTGCAAATCTTCCTTGGGGCGTGATTCAAAGGAATTAAAAGATGAAACCATTTAAGATCCCAGTTTTATGATTATTATTATTTTAAAGTAATTCGTTTAGGAAATTATGAAAGACATTTTCAAGGTTGATGATAACCTGGGTTTATGGATAATAGCGATGGTTGAGGTCTGTTAGCTAAAAAGGTTCTTGTAATGAATTGCATAATTTTTTATGTTTTATTTCATATTAAAACAATACATAACTAAATTCTCAACTGTAGAAATTAAAACAAAGTCCAATGTTTTCTTATGGACTGTCATAAATACTTTGAATATATGTTAACTGATTCATATATATTCCTTTAATAAAAAAACAATAATTCCATAGTAGTTTAAATATACCTATTAACAAAATTATCTTAACAAATTATTACAAAGGTACATTCATAAAATACACACATTCTGTTCAATCATTTGAATTTACTTTACAATTCTATTATAGGTGCAATCATGGCCAGCAAGAAACTAATATTAATATTGCAACCTTAAGAGACTAAAGACAGCTATTTGAGATCACAAATAAATTACACTTAACTTACAATGCATATTTTTATACTACAAGAAGAGTACAAAATTAGTTGTTGGATGCTGTGAATCTTTTACAGTTTTCTTTACAACCCTTCAAATGTATCTAAACAAATATAGTATTAGGAATATTAAATAATAGCTAGCTTTTATTGACCTAACAAAGGAGTTATGAGGGGGTAAATCATGAAAAAAGCTGACCATGACAGACTGCATCACTATCACAAAAATTAAATTTTATTTCAATATTGCCATACTAATAAATGATGCAGTCTTACGTAATTCATCTCTATGCTGAAGAATTCAGTACGCACCATCTTGCATAGCATTGTAGTTGTAATAGCTGTCTTTAGTTTCTGGCTGTTACTGCTTCTATGTGATTACTTAGAGGAGGAGGATGCCCGCTAATTGTTTGTTCCACTGCTCCATAGTTAACAGCTCGATTGTTTAATTGTGTTTGTTGTGCTGCTTCACCTTCCTGAAATGATAGAACTAAGTATTAGTTGTGAAAGTGTATGTCTGTGTATGTACAAATGTACAATCGTAAGTATGTATATTATATATTTGTTTTTTATTTTGTGAATTAAATTCATTAACTATGATATTTTCAAATTTCTATAGGGATCTTTATGAAAACAACTTCATTTCAAAGTTGTTTCAAGATAAAATTAAAATGTAGTTTAAAAACCAAAAATTTCATCAAAAATACTCTACTACCACATTTGTATGTTTAATATGTCATCCCCTATAAATATTTTGGGTGGAGTAGAGGTGGAGTAGGAACAGATATTTTCAGGTGGAGTAGTACAGGAAGAGTAAGTACAAGTACGTTTAAGACACTACAAAATATATTCGTTTTGAGGAATGATATTATACTACAATGCTGTAGAACTGGAATAATTTGAAGAGGCAATATTTATTTACAGTAAACTATTTCACATTTTAAACTAAATATTTTCATTTTGCTTTCAGAAGAAGTATTCATTTGTTCAGACACTACATGCTCTAACAGCTTTTCACAGAAAATTTTAAACTAGAATCAGTACCTCAAACTTCCTCATTTAAATGAAGACTAATATATAATCATGAAATAACATCAAATGTTTCAGAAAGAAAATCTCTCACAAATCAAAGAATATTCATTACATAACATTTTGCACAAATGCATAATGCAAGGTAATGGATAAACAAGGAAGGGACAATGATGAAATGTAGCCCCACCCGAAAAAATTTAAAATGTGAAAGTTGTATCAAGAAACTGTATGAGTTATTTTATTTCAATAAATAACAAAAATTACAACCTTTAAGTCAGAGAAAGATTTTGGAAATATTTAAAAAAAAATATATAGTTTTAACTTAAAGTGCTAAGTGGTCAAATAATACACTTTCTATGGTGAGCTAAAATTCTAAAAAAATTGTTGTGTTTAGTTAGTGTTTAATAAAATAACTTGTTAAATACATGAAATAATAAATATGAATTTCAATAGAACCTGTTTTAATGTTAGCATCATTAAATTGAAATCATAGAGTCCTACCTTATTAGTAATGACTATAATTAACTATTTACGGTAAATAATTAATTGAAAATTGTATGAAATATCAGATTTCTGTACCACAACTTTTAAAATTATGATAACAATTTTCTTGAGTTCTAATTTTTTTCTTCAATTTTTTACTATTTTTTCCCCATCAGTCCCAACGTCGGGCCCCCCTTGACTTGTGGGTCTCTGCTCATGTCTAGCACCGGCACTGATCTACATCAAGGAAAAAAAATCACCACCTCTAGTCAATGATATTTGTTTAGAACATTCAGAAATTAGCATTAAAAACTACAATCTTGTATAGAAAAGACTAATGTGTAGAATGTGTAGGGCACAGAATTGTTTACAGGAAAAATTGTCTTGTCAGATAATTTCAGGTGCAATGTGGGTGATGAGCTATTTGTTTAAATTACTTTAGGAGAAACAAGTTTTCTTTCTTCTTATATACTAAAATCTATAAGGATCAGGTTTGGAGATAAATGACCTTATAAACCTTAAGCTGAAGATGTATTACTTGCTTTGCCAATTAAGGGGAAAGGTTTCAATATTTACTGAAGTTTCAGAATGTCCTAAACAAAGAACACTGTCATGAAATACATTTCAATAATTGTTTCGAATCTTATGTGTTTTCCCACAGGATAGACATTTAAGTACATTTGTCTCTTGAGAGAGCTACCTGAAATGCAAGTGGTTGTCTATGTAATGCAATATAACACATGTATTGATTGTGACTTTTTGATTCCAAAGAAAAATAAGCCAAGCTGAAGACTCCATTTTTAAAGGAGAAGCATGTAATTCTTTCATTGGATTCTATTACTAACATACTTATGTATTCTTTATATCCTCACTCAAACACTTCTTAACTATTGCATACTTCAACACAATGCAGTAGGTATATATACAGCTTACAGAATGCAAGCCGTATTAGGAAGCATGGTGATAATATTATATAATCAATAATGGATACAAAGGGGGTTAAGCTGTGTATTTATTCCATCAAACAGGGAGAATTTTTTAATAACATTTTGAACTTAATGATAAAATTCTGTTGCTCTGATCTAACACTTGATAATTTATTCTATATTTCATATTAAATAAAGCCTTAAACATCTTAAATGCAGTAAAACCTGTCTAAGCCGGAATCGTTTGATTCCTTTTTCTTCAATGAGTTCTTGATTCCGAGCACGTCAACTACTTGGGCCATTCGTCCCGTAAGTGTAAGTGCGGGTTTTTTCTCGGGAGGTGGCAGTGATCGCTGTATGGCGTGATCCGGCGCCGACTTACCGTCAGCTAGCGTGGCTTTCCTCAAACAGATATCTCCCACCAACAGGGCCAAGCTTTAAGCTCCCGACCAGTCTCCCGGCATGTGTGGGTGCATGTTAGTGCAAGGGGTGAGGAAAGGACACGGAAGTGGAAGGTAAGATAGCGTGCAGCCCCGTGGCCCGTTTGTTAGTGTACTACTCCGGCATTCGCTTGGTGTTGATCGGGGAGAGCACGGAAAACTACCCATATCTAGAATTCTCCTCCATACAACGACTGAATTCGACCAAGCTGACAAGCTAGTGTCGAAAATCCTGTCACCGTCGGGACTCGAACCTAGGACCTCCCGGTCAGAGGGACTGCAGTGAGATCAGTTGATGCCTTGAACCATCTCTCTCAGTTTATTTTCTTCAATATTTGTAAGGAACAGATGATTTAGGTCTTTATAATTCACCTAGGTCCTCGAGAATATTTTCGCACCTATAAAAATTTCTTTTAACCACTCATTCTTGATTTATCTTTGTTTTTAAAGTGTCATACTCTTGAGTTCTCCCAACTTATTTTTTTTTGTTATTTACGTTGGTAAACCTGAGCTTAGCTCCTTAGCAAACAACCATCTAAACAACGCATTACCGAACACGTCCATAGCAACGGCTGTTAAAATGCTCGACTCTATTAAAACTATTTTAGAGGAGTCTCGGATTTAAATTTAACCAGTGCTCATAAGTCTTTTGGTTAAATATGTTCCTTTTGTCCCTCTTGTCCTATTTCGTCCCTTTTGCTCACAATGTTCCATTTGTCTCCATTGCCCCCTACTCCCATTTGGCCCTTTGTCCCTCTTTCCGTTTGCCCCTTTGGCTCATTTTGTCCCACTGTTCCATTTTTGCCTCTTTGGCTCATTTTGTCCCCTGGTCCCATACTATCAAACTCCAATTTTGTTCTGTTACTCCATTTGTCTGCATTGTTCCAATTTGTCTCCTTGTCCCAATTTGTGACCTTTTGTTCAGTGAAATATGAATGTTCAATACCTCGCAACATGGACAAACATATGGATACGTTGCAAACAATTTCTAAAAGTCTAATTTATAAACGTGCGTATAACATGAGCTTATCTGTAAATAAAACCATTTTTATCTTATCGCCACCACATCTCGCCATTCAACATTTAACTTCTCGAATATACATCGCGGCGTTATTGCGCAAATTTCAATGAAGATTTGCACATTGCTTGAAAGAAAATACACTAATACATTGAGAATACAAATTGTAAACTGAATAAAAAATAGAATGAATATGGCATTTTCAATAGTAAATTATAATTAAAATTAAATTATTTTTTATATCCTTTTGATCCATTCTTATTCTCCGAGGATTTTTCTGGTGGCCCGTAGTTGATGGGACATCTGTACATATTTTATTAATTTCAAGGCAGAAATTAATGAAAACTACTAGTTTCTTCAAACAAATTTTTTAATGAGCTGATTTTTTAGAACAGATTTTGTTTAAGACAAAAATCTTCAATTTTGTAGTTTTCAAATGTTAAGTTTTTTGCAATTTTCGAAAATACGGAAATCCAACGAAAGTAAGACTTGCTCCATTCTTTTAAGTGACTCTTGTTATATACGTTGACATTTTCTTTAAAAAAATTTGGAGCAGTTTCTGTGTTTTTTAGAAATTGCATAAATTTCAAACTCAAATTACTAAAAACCTACTTGGATATCAAAAACTTTTTCTCGACTTTTTTCAAAGAGATAATTTTTTAAAACTGACTTTATCTGAGTCAATTTTGACTCTATCTTCAATTTTGTAATTTTGACATGTTAACTTTTTGCAATTTTCGAAAAACCGAGCAGTACTCGAAAATGAGACATGTGTTTTACGTCTCTTATTACATACGTGGAGAAAATTTAAAGAAACAATTTGAAGGTTTTTTGAAGAAAAAATACAAAATGCCAATATACTATACGATATAAGCCAAAGCTTATACGATATACAAAATAACACAAAAACTACTCATATTTTCGAAAAGTTGAACATGACCATGTTAAAAAAAATTTGAATTTTTGTAATTTTCGAAAAAATTAGGGATTTCAACGAAAATGAGACCAGCACCATTCTTTTAAGCGTTAATATATCCATTCTCTTAAGTGTAATTTAATATATCCGAGGAAAAAGCTTTATCAAATAAATTAGCCTAAAATAAAAATATCGTCTTCAAATCCAGGGGCGCGTCATCATCCAGAACAATTAGGGAATATCAATTTTGGAGAAAATCCGCTGAACGGTTTATGCGCTAGCGTTGTGCACAGATGACGGACAGACACAAGTTTTGCCGTCAATCGGTTTTTCGATATCAAGGACGCACAAAAAATGGATACTGGCTACACCATGTGTTAGATGATTTTTTCTATATTTAGGAACTGAATTTATCCACTTTTTTGTTACCAAGACTCGGCAATAAGAATTTTTGTGTCGAAAATTCGCCTGTTTTCAGGCGCATGATTACAATACTTCCTCTTCTTAAGTTAGTGAGAGGCTAACTATAAATTATGTTACGTAAATTTGGAGGATTTTCAATACCCCTTCTCCTCTCAGTAATGTACCCATAAGGCGCTCTTGACCCCCGTAAATAATTACGAAACGCTTGCGACAACACCCCCCTTCTAAATACAAGAAGTCAAACTAAATTATAGAACAGTAAAAACTATTTTTATTTAATTTACTTGGGTTGTATATTAAAGTAATTAATGATAATTAAAGTAGAAATTAGTTGACTGCATCTAACAATAAGGACTGGGGCAAGTTGTGAGTGAAGGAAGAATTCTTGGGCGAGAAATAGTGATTACAATCTAGTCGTAGGTGATGCAAGACCTGAGAGTCTAGGGCTCCAATTTAAATGGATTCTACAATATACTTCACATCAGTTTTGAATATTCTCTTCATAATCTTACAGATCAAAAAAAAAAAAAAAAAAAAAAAGAAAGAAAGAAAGAAAGAAAGGAAGAAAGAAAGAAAGAAGAAAGAAAGAAAGAAAGAAAGAAAGAAAGAAAGAAAGAAAGAAAGAAAGAAAGAAAGAAAGAAAGAAAGAAAGAAAGAAAGAAGAGAAAGAAAGAAGAAGGAAAAGAAAGAAAGAAAGAAAGAAAGAAAGAAAGAAAGAAAAAGAAAGAAAGAAAGAAAGAAAGAAAGAAAGAAGAAAGGAAAGAAAGAAAAAGAAAGAAAGAAAGAAGAAAGAAAGAAAGAAAGAAAGAAAGAAAGAAAGAAAGAAAGAAAGAAAGAAAGAAAGAAAAGAAAGAAAGAAAGAAAGAAAGAAAGAAAGAAAGAAGAAAGAAAGAAAGAAAGAAAGAAAGAAAAGAAAGAAAGAAAGAAAGAAGAAAGAAAGAAAGAAAGAAAGAAAGAAAGAAAGAAAGAAAGAAAGAAGAAAAAAGAAAGAAAGAAAGAAAGAAAGAAAGAAAGAAAGAAAGAAAGAAAGAAGAAAGAAAAGAAAGAAAGAAAGAAAGAAAGAAAGAAAGAAAGAAAGAAAGAAAGAAAGAAAAGAAAGAAAGAAAGAAAGAAAGAAAGAAGAAGAAAGAAAGAAAGAAAGAAAGAAAGAAAAGAAAGAAAGAAAGAAAGAAAGAAAGAAAGAAAGAAAGAAAGAAAGTAAGTAAGTAAGTAAGTAAGTAAGTAAGTAAGTAAGTAAGTAAGTAAGTAGTAAGTAAGTAAGTAAGTAAGTAAGTAAGTAAGTAAGTTTAAAGCATATTATATTTATTGTAACAATTTACAACTAATAACTTTATTTGTTTTTAAAGCAAATTAATTAGTTAATATAATTGATGTTTTAGTACAGGAGTCAAAAACGGAATTATTTCTGCAAAGGTTGAAAAATGTAAAAAGAAAAAGGAGAAAAAAAATCAATGTTACGTAAGACTTAACTAATATCTCCCTATCCCTATGTAATGCAGTGTAACACTGACTCAGACCCCCTCTCCCTCTTTAGTGTTATGTAATTTATGGAGGACCCCTAACAGCGAGAAAATAAAACTAGCAATAACCTTTGTAAAAGATGTATCTCCCATAATTTATCTCCAGATGTGAACCACAGTTAATATTTTGGTAACAGTCACAGTGTTGTTGTTATTGTTATGATGATAATATTGATGAGTAATCATAATAATCATTCAAGTTTTGACTTTCATTGTGGAGAATTATAACACCAGAGTAACCTGAAATGTGACATTATATTTTCAGTACAAAGATATATTGTTACTTGAGTTTTTTCATGTGCTTCACTGAAGTAAACAACCATATCATTCAATATAGTTTTATACTTTCTTATTTGAAAATTTTTACTATGTGAATTTTATTCTATTTATACAGTAGCACACTCAAAATTTTTTCTTGAGTGGTTACAGGTATACTGTCCATCTGGCTTGATGTTTTCTTATAAAGAATTTTTCATGAAGCTGAATATAAAATGTATTTTTATTTGTTGTTTTATAGTAATTTTTTATAACAGAAACAATTGATATCGTATATTGAATGACTTTCATTAGCGTAGAAAG